>CM019065.1:130957673-131674095 GCA_009667805.1 Leptobrachium leishanense
GGAATCCAGGAAGTAAAACGCTGCGATCACCGGAGGAGACTGCAGAGATCAGCGAGGGAGCGCACGGAGAGGTAATGTATACAGCCAGAGTGTGTCTCGGGGTTACCGCTCTCAGCGGTGAAATTTAACCCCGAGAAACACTCAGGAACACCGCTTGGGAGGCTAACTCACCCAGTAGCACGTGACAGCCATAGCCTAAATCTGGTATTAAAGACGAGGACCCAAAACAACACGGTTCACAAAACCAGTCCAAACTTTCAACAATCTTGTCATCGGGATGGAAAATAAAATCATGGGCAGCGACACAATAACGGTTAGAGGACTTTGAGATGTACAGATGTGTCAAGCCTCTGTTTTACTGTTAATGATTGACAGGCAATTTGGGATACTTTTTGTTGGTCGGTTATGTCTCTTAGGAGCGGCTGACATCACAAAGCAGCCAAGAACCGATTTTGCTTAATTTTCAACCTCACCATCTGCAGGCTTTCCATTATTTGGTTACCATTGTTTTATTTGAAGAAGGGCAGAAGCTTGTCCAGGAATAATATGCCATGTCTTTAACGTATGACGGTAATTGAGTAATCCTTTATAAGTCTGTTTTGTTCCTCCTGGCACATACTGTAGCATCTGATTTTGTACATACCAGTATATGATGCTCTTAAGCAATGACAGATATGACCGCTAGTATACACTGAGTGGCCAGATTATTATAACCACCCCATCAGTACTTCGTTGGGCCATCTTTTGCCTTCAATACTGCGGCAATTCTTCTTGGCATTGACTCCACGAGATGGTGAAAGGTGATGCAAGGAATCTGACACCATGCCTGATGAATAGCACTGCCCAGTTCTGTGAGATTTGATGGTTGTGGAACCAGCTGCCTGATGGCTCTTTCAACTTCGTCCCACAAATGCTCAATTGGATTGAGATCTGGTGATTGTGAGTGCCACCTAAGCAAGGTAAATTCTCCCTCAAGTTCTTGAAACCAATCCTGCACAATACGAGCACCGTGGCATGGCGCATTGTCTTGTTGGAAGAAGCCATCTCCGTTGGGATACGACATCAACATGATAGGATGAACTTGATCAGCAACGATCCTTTGGTATGTTGTGCTATTCAGACGTTGTTCCACACAAATTTAAGGGCCCCAAACCATAACACTGCCCCCACCAGCTTGAAGGGTTGTACTCATGCATGTGGGGTGCATGCTTTCATGCTGTTTCCACCAAATTCTCACTCTGCCATCTGCATGATGCAACTGGAAACGTGATTCATCGGACCACATGACTTTTTTCTAATGCTCGACTGTCCAGTCCTTGTGTTCCTGTGCGAATTGGAGACGTTTTATCTTGTTAACTGCAGACAGCAAAGGTGTTGGAACAGGCCTTCGGCTTCCATATCCCATACGATGTAGTGTACGGCGAACAGTACGTTCAGAGATCATTTGAGAGGATCCCTGATTAAGATCTGCATTAATTTGATGCACTGTAGCTCTTCTGTTGTCTTGTACCAGTCTTGCCACTCTCCGTTCTGCCATAACATTGACTAGTCGCTGACGGCCACAATTCGCACGTCCAGTCTTTAAACACTTTAACAACAGTTGCTCTTGAACAGTTAACAAATTCTGCTGTTTTGCTGATACTCGCTCCATGACTCCAAGTGCCAACAATTATCCCACGTTCAAAGGCTGTTAAATCGTGTTGTTTTCCCCCCTATTTTCCGAAAACAAATCACTTCTGTCGTGGTAAACAACCTGGTTCCCTATTTATGATGGTCTGGCCCTCTAGCAACTTCAGCGTGAAATTATAGCTAATTTGCCTAAAAAAGTCAGAAGGTCATAATAATCTGGCCACTCAGTCAGTGTATGTTCACCTCTTTATATTCCGTTAAAATTCCCCTATACGCTTTGTATGAGAAAGGGGAAAAGGATTAACTACGAACATCCCCACCCACCCCATTTTTTTTCTTCTTCAAAAGGTAAAAACGTATTTTTGCATCCCATGATGACCTCCTGTCTTCTGGTGCAGACATCAAGTGCCAACTCTGCCCATCACTAGTGACCTGTGGTGAGGTTATAAGATAGTGTTAACCACATCCTCACCAGATTGGCTAGCTGCCCTACGTTCAGCCAGGCTTCTTGTGTATAAGAGGTCTAACACAGACACTGCTTGTGACGGAATGGGGTGTTATCCGTCTGTGGGTGTGCTCCAATCCGACCCCCTCTTGATGGCGTCAGGCCCGACTACCGAGTGTCACGGCACTCGGCGTCTTGAGCGGCCTGAGATGACCCTGGCGTTACTTGGCGAGCTGGTGCTGCCGAATTAAGTTGACCCGTTCTGCATAGTGGGGAGCTAGGAGACCGCAGAGTGTCTCCTGCACTGTGATTTTAGCGATGAAATGACGACACCAAACGGGGCTGTATGCTTGAAGTCAAACGCAGTTGAACTAACTTTTTACTCAAATGGGACAGGCATTTAAACATCTCACACACAAAGGAAACATGCCCAGGCTTGAATGGGAACTCAATTTGCATACAATGGCATGCTTGCATCTCTCAGATTACACACACACACAGAGCTAATGTACACATAAATTAGCATACAATGAATTTCAACACAGCCTTTCACTCCTAGCAACCAAGGGGAAATATAATACCTTTAAATGCATCACACAATTACACATCTGAATCCACACTCATACAATACAGGATACATGGTAATACGTCACACCAATAAAACCACATCTAGAAAAGGTATAACTGTTTCATTTCAACACGCACAACCGAAAGAGTCTGAAATAAAGAAAAAGGTCTTTGAAATGTCCCAGGCTGTTAGTTCTGGGGCTCGCGCTGGTCAGAGCCCCTATGTCCGTTCCATGACATTCCTCCCCCCTTCAAACGAGTCCGACGGACCCGGTTGGACCCACACGGGTCAAATAGGGGAAGTCGGGGAGCTTGGATCTCCGGGTTCCCGGGCCGCCGATTGCGGGATAGACCGTCGGCATTTCCCGTTCTGTGGCCCGGGCCGGTATTGGATAGAAAAGTTAAAAGGTTGGAGGGTCAGGCTCCACCGCAACAGGCGGCCGTTCTCCCCCGCCACCCGGTTGAGCCACACCAGGGGGTTGTGATCCGTCATTACGGTGAAGGACCGCCCGTACACATACGGCTGGAACTTTCGCAGGGCCCAAACCAAGGCCAGACATTCTTTCTTGACCGCTGCGTATCCCACCTCCCGGGGTAGGAGTTTGCGGCTGATGTAAGCCACCGGATGATCCCCCCCGTCGTCCCCCACTTGGCTTAGTACGGCTCCCAGTCCGAACATCGATGCGTCGGTATGGACAATAAAGCGTTTGTTATAATTGGGAGCTGCCAAGAGGGGTGCTTGGGTTAGGGCGGTCTTCAGTTGTTGGAAGGCTCGCACTCCGGGGACCACAGGACTTGCGGGCAGGGTTTTCTTAGTTCAGGCGGTCAGGGGTTTGGCGGAGGACGCTATAGTTGGGAACGAATTTCCGGTAGTACCCTGCCGTGCCCAAGAAAGCAAGGACCTGAGTCTTGGTGATGGGGTGGGCCACTCCAGAATGGCTTCTATCTTGGCCGGTTCTGGACGCTGGGTTCCCCGACCCCACCCGGTGGCCGAGGTACTGTACCTCAGACATCCCTATCCTACACTTCGCGGGTTTAAGGGTCAGGTTGGCGTCCCTTATCCGAGCGAATACCACCCCCAGATGGTGAAGGTGTTCCTCCAAGTCTGGCTGTGTAGATGGCGATGTCGTCCAGGTACGCGCAAGCGAATTCCTGGAGGCCATCAAGGAGGCGATCGATCAACCGCTGAAAAGTGGCAGGGGGGTTCTTCATCCCGAACGGCATGACCCGAAACTGGTACAGGCTGAACGGGGTGATGAAGGCCGACTTCGGGGTCGCCTCCTCTGCAAGGGGAATCTGCCAGTACCCCTTGCACAGATCTACCGTGGTCAAGAAATGGCCCTGGGAGATCTGATCCAACAGCTCATCGACTCGGGGCATGGGGTAAGCACTGTTCTGCCTCCTCGGTCGCAGGAGCGCAGATGGCAGATACCGTCTTGGGGCGCTCGTGGTATGCCTTCAGCATATTGACATGGAACGTCCGCTGGATCCTGGTGTCGGTACAGCTGACAACCACGTAGGTGGTCTCTCCCACTTGGGTGACCACCCGATAGGGGCCCTGCCAGGACGCCTGCAGCTTGTTCTGCCTCTGTGGTTTCAACACCAGGACCTTCTGCCCCACGAGAAACGAGCGGCTGAGGGCAGAGCGGTCGTACCATGCCTTCTGCTGGGCCTGGGCTGCCTGCATGTTCCCCTGAACCATCGCCGTGAGTTCGGTCAAGCGCTCTCGGAGCTCCAGGACGTAACTCACGGTGGGGAGCCCTTCGGCTTCCTGTCCCCCCTCCCACTGCGCCCGGACTAAGTCTAGGGGGCCTCGCACCCGTCGCCCGTACAGGAGTTCGAAGGGGGAGAACCCGGTCGACTTTTGGGGGACCTCCCGGTAGGCAAATAACAGGTGGGGTAGGTATTTCTCCCAGTCTTTCCTCTCTTGGGTGTAAGCGCGGATGAGCTGTTTCAGGGTCCCATTAAACCGCTCGCACAGCCCGTTCGTCTGCGGGTGGTATGGGGCGCTGTGAAGCGCCTTAACCCCGCACAGACGCCAGAGCTGTTGGGTTAGCTCAGCGGTGAATTGGGAGCCCTGATCAGACAAGATTTCCTGAGGAAATCCTACCCTAGAGAACACCTGTAGGAGGCCATCGGCGACGGTGTCTGCCTGAATGTTAGACAGGGCCACCGCCTCGGGGTATCGTGGCGTAGTAGTCCACCACGGTGAGAATATATCTCTTCCAGTGGCGCTGGGGGCGGGGTAAGGGACCAATTATGTCTACCGCCACCCGACTAAAGGGTTCTTGAATGATGGGCATGGGGTGAAGGGGGGCTTTCGGGTGGTCCCCAGTTTTCCCCGTTTTCTGGCAGGTCGGGCAGTTGCGGCAGTACTCCCAGACATCCTCACTAAGGCGAGGCCAGAAGAATGCTCGGGTTAACCGGTGTCGGGTCTTGGCCATTCCTAGATGGCTGGCGAGGGAAATGTCGTGGGCTAGTCTCAGGAGTTCCTTTCTGGGGGCCTGCGGTACTACTAGCTGTTTGTGGGGAGCCCGTGGTTTCTGAGCGTCTCCCCTATTGGTGTACCGATACAGTAGCCCATCTTCCCACTCAATGCTGTCGTCCCGTCCGTCGCCGGGACCCTGGCCGGCCCGGTTGCGGTACCTTTCTAGGGTGGGGTCAGTCTGGGTCTGGTGCCGGAGGGAGGCTGGAGAGCTCCACGTGAGGGGGTGGTCCGGAGGAGGAGGTGTGGGTTCGTCCGGTCGGGGGGGAGGTCTGGGAGGCTTGGGGGGTTTGGGAGGTCGGAGAGGTCTGGTTGGTCTCACCTGGGTCCCGACCGGAGTGCCTTGGTCGATCCGGTGGCTTTGTTGCCGGGTGGTCACTGGGGCGGCCGCGTCTGTGGCGTAGGCTGATACCAAGCGTCCCAGGTCGTTCCCCAGGAGGATTTCTGCCGGTAGTTGGTCGAGTAACCCCACCCGCATGGATCCCTCCCCCGACCCCCAATCCAAATGGACTCGGGCGGTAGCGAGTCAGAGCACCTTGCCTCCGGCTACACGAACAGCGACGGTGCGGTCCAGCCGGTCCTTTCGGGGAATCAGGTGAGGCCGGACAAGCGTGATGGTAGCACCGGAGTCGCGGAGACCTTCGGCGGCCCGCCCGTTAATCCATACCGCCTGTCTGTGGTGTTGGCGGTTGTCGGCGGATGCAGCCTGCACGGGATCGGCCTCATGCAGCATCCCCATTCCTCCTGTGGGTCCCAGTATGGGGATTCCTCCTGGTAACAATGAGCCGCGGGTGGGGCTCGGATGGGGCCCCGCGGAAGGGGCGGCTGGTTGGAGCAGTTCTGGCGGTAGTGGCCCATCTGGCCGCACCCATAACAACGGATGGTAGCCGTGGAAGGGGCCCGGTTTGGGACCTGGGGTGCGGGCCAGTGTGTTGTTGGCTCCGGCCGGGGAGGTGGGGGTGTGGCACGGGGAGGTGGTAGGGTGGATCGGGAGGGTGGAGGTCGTTCCCCCTCGTGGGACGTGCGCGTGTCCGTATACTCATCGGCCCAGGTGGCCGCTTGCTGCACCGTCTGGGGCTTCTTGTCCCTCACCCACTCCCGCATGGCCAGGGTGGTGTGGTCGAAAAACTGCTCGAGAAGGAACAGCTGAGTGACTTCTTCGAGGGTTCGAGCCTTGCTTCCGGCGAACCAGGTCTTCATGTCCGTTGCAGCCGGTGCGCCCACTCCACATGGGTAGTACCGTGGGGCCGCGGGAATTTGGAATTTCATCCGGCTGGTTTGGGGGGTGATGGCAAAACGGGCCAGCAGGGTTTGTTTCACCTGTTCGTAGTCCCGGGCTTCTTCGTCTGGGACAGTCCTGTAGGCCTCCGCAGCCCGCCCTGTTAGTTTACACGCCAGGATCCCAACCCAAGCGGCCCGTTGAACCTCGTGTAGTTGGCACGAGCGTTCAAAGTCCTGGAGGAAACTTTCCTATTTCCTCCTCTGCCTCGTTGAAGCTCTTGAAGGCCTGGAAGGGCACCTTCCGTGCCGTTGGTCTTTCCCAGTTGGGGTTTCCTCCCTGTTGGTACTGGATTTCCGCCAGCCGTATCTCATGTTGGCGCACCCGCTCCTGCTCTTCTTCATGGGTGATGTCCCGGACGAAGTTCTGGAAGGTGGCTTCTGTCGGCGCGGCTCCGCAAGCCGCTGCCCGCTGCTGTACCTTCCTCTGTAAGGAGTTTTCAGGGCTGGACGCCTGAGCTACGATCGGTGGTGAGGTTGCGGGCAGGTCCCTGGTCTGCTGATCCAGGGCCGCCAATTCTTCGACCAGGGCATCCTTGCTCTTTGAGCCCACGGTTCCTCCACGGTCCTCCAGCATGCCCCGCAGTGTGTCCCGTTTATAATTGGCATATGCTGCCATGATGAGGGTCTTCTGGGGGTGCAGAGAGCTATCCTCACCGCTTGCCACCAGTGTGACGGAATGGGGTGTTATCCGTCTGTGGGTGTGCTCCAATCCGACCCCCTCTTGATGGCGTCAGGCCTGACTACCGAGTGTCACGGCACTCGGCGTCTCGAGCGGCCTGAGATGACCCTGGCGTTACTTGGCGAGATGGTGCTGCCGAATTAAGTTGACCCATTCTGCGTAGTGGGGAGCTAGGAGACCGCAGAGTGTCTCCTGCACTGTGATTTTATCGATGAAATGACGACACAAAACGGGGCTGTATGCTTCAAGTCAAACGCAGTTGAACTAACTTTTTACTCAAATGGGACACGCATTTAAACATCTCACACACAAAGGAGACATGCCCAGGCTTGAATGGGAACTCAATTTGCATACAATGGCATGCTTGCATCATCAGATTACACACACACACACAGAGCTAATGTACACAGAAATTAGCATACAATTGAATTTCAACACAGCCTTTCACTCCTAGCAACCAAGGGGAATATAATACTTTTAATGCATCACACAATTACACATCTGAATCCACACTCATACAATACAGGATACATGGTAATACATCACACCAATAAAACCACATCTAGAAAAGGTATATAACTGTTCATTTCAACACGCACAACCGAAAGAGTCTGAAATAAAGAAAAAGGTCTTTGAAATGTCCCAGGCTGTTAGTTCTGGGGCTCGCTGGTCAGAGCCCCTATGTCCGTTCCATGACACTGCTCACATGCAGTTTAGGAAGTTTACGAATTGCCACTTCTGCAAAACCAAAGAAAACTAAATTTCAGGCTTGCTGAAAGCTATATTCTACGTATGACTTTTCATTTGAGCCAGAATCACCGCTACTGTTATGGGTGATGGGTACAAGGTGCTCACTTATTTTCTCTGACTTCAGGATGTGTAGAAGAATGAATTGGAGATACTATTTGTACCATGTGCTGCTTTAGTATAGTTAAAGAGGGTATAGTATATACGATCAGTTAAAACTCAACGTATATCTAACAGTATAATAAATTCAGAGCACTCCACATTAATATAGCTTTAAAGATTTCAAAAACAACTTACTGTAGATACTTGAGTATACCGCTAGATTTTGGTGAGAAAAATTTACCTTAAAATTGGAGGGGTCGCGTTATATTTGAGACATCTGCATCGCGTGAAAAGAAAAAAACTTTCCTTGCTCTGGATCCCTGCTTGCTTCATTGCTCCCAGAAGTTCCGGTAGTCTCTCTGAAGTGAATGTGGGCTCCCTGATGCTTGCAAACACTTCAGGAACTCCCAGATTCGGGAGAGGTGGGGATCCATCACGGCTAGAGGGCATGTTCTGTTTATGTCAATCATTCACCTCGCCCGCCTCCACCGGCCATCTAATCACTAGTAAAGAAGACAGGTGGCCGGCAACTTCATACTTAGTAACAACTGCAATCATTCTAGAGCAGAACACCCTGGCCTGAGCGGTAGCCTGACTGTGTTAAGAGAACCTGGAAGGATCTTGTTTACCGGTACAGTAAAATTTTGTTCCTCGCGTTAAATTCGAGTCTTGCGTCTTCTCTCATTTCCATAATAAATCTCTATCCATCGCGTTATATTCGGGTCGCGCTATACTCGAGTATCTACGGTAGTCATAAAATATGGTCATTCATTGCCTAAATCCCATTGTTTATGCCTAAGCCTACCACATCAATGTACCTCATCTCGGCAGGTCCTATCCTTCCTAATGTAATTTTTTTTTGAGAAAGTATTTTACCAGGAAGGATACATTGAGATTTCTCTCGTTTTCAAGTATGTCCTGGGTGGCGAGTATGTTCTTATGAGATTATCTCACTTACTTGGGACATACATCCTCTTGGGGCTCTCTGTAATACAAGGTCAGGCATTTTGCGTTGAATTCATTGTAGATATACATCTTTCGTAATCCAAGCTAATTTACATTAAAACATATCAGACATAATGTTTCGTCCGCTAATGTAAGGTCACATCTGATGTGGCTTTTTCTTGGACATGGATTAAAAAAAAAACAATAAAAATTCTTGAATCTAATTTATCCCACGTCAATACATTAAAAAACCAGACTGCACGTATAGTGTAAAATAAAAACACGTTTTAATCTGTAAACACGTCACCCATTAAATTTAGTATATGAATATTATTTAATACAATATCTAAATCCATGCATAAGCGTTGCAGAACGTCTGGTTTGGGTCCCTAGTTTAGAAGTTGCTGAAGCAAAGGATATCAAAATAACTGAACTACACACGGAAATTCAGTAGCAGACCGGAGCCTTACCCCAGAATTAGCTAACACGTCGTATAACTAGAAGGAGACGGTGGAATGACAGCTATCTGGCATGTTTGTCCCTGGATCGTGTAAGAATAGTCATTAGCTGGCAGGAGATCGTCTGGCCAGTTGTTTCTTTCTCTCAGGATCTTTCTGTGTTTGGCATTGAAGCCTCAGCGTGGGCCTTATCCTAAGTCCTGGTGATGCAGGCCTTGTCTTCAAACTCTGTAGATGAAAAACAAGACATATGCTCGATCTCTGATTCTTCAGGCCTAAACATATCCCCTGCTTTGAAGAGTCTGGTTATGAAAAACAAGACTTGGGCCCTTTCCTCCAATTCATAGATATATCCAGTAACACGTACCTATTTTTCAGTTCTGGTGACACAGAAACAAACCCAGACTGGAACCCTCAGACTATACAACTGCAGACTCGGTTCCAAACACAAATCAGTACCTCAGATACTGTTACATCAAGTTTTATTTATTTATAAAGGATTTTAGTTACAAGCCTTATCCTCAGCATAATATTTATTTATTTTTATTTATAAAGGATTTTACCAGGAAGGATACATTGAGATTTCTCTCGTTTTCAAGTATGTCCTGGGTTTGAGAACATTGAGTGGTTACAGAAATACAAAATAGTAAAATGCAAGATATTAACACAGGACCAAATATACAGATTAACAGAAAAATAAATATGGAGGAATGTAGTCATTATGTTACATGTTTACAGGTGCATTTTGTATTGAGGTATGCTAATAGGGAGCTCTTAAGGGACTTTAGACTGGGGGAAGATTTGACGGCGTCTGGGAGGTTATTCCATATTTGCGGTGCTTGTAGGAAAATGCGGATCGAGCCATTTTCTTTTTGTATTGCGGTATTGCAAGTAAGGTCCTGGTCCTGGATCTGAGGTTATAGGATGAGGGAACTGCTGGGGGAAGCAGCATATTCAGGTAGGGTGGTAGCTTCCCAGAAAAGCTCTTAAACACCAGGTTGGAAAGGTGAAGGGTGCGTCTAGAGTCCAGCGATGGCCAGTTTAGTTCTTTTAACATGTCACAATGGTGGGTCATGTAGTTACATTGTAGCACAAAGCGACAGAATGAGTTATACAATGTAGTAAGTTTCTGGAGGTGTGTTTGCGGGGCGGCTGCATACACTACATCTCCGTATTCAATGGCTGGCATAAGCATTTGTTGTACAATCTGCTTTCTTACCGCGGGGCTCAGGCAGGATTTGTTTCTGTACAGGGCACCTAGTTTGGGGTAAAGTTTAGATGAGAGTTTTTCGATGTGGGGGCCAAAAGATAGATTAGGGTCTAACCACATACCTAGGTATTTGAGAGAGGTGACTGTGGTCAGTGTGCCGTTTGATTTTGTCCCAACACATAGATGGGGGTTTTGCAATTTGTGTAGTTTAGGTTTTGTTCCAAAGAGCATTGTAACCGTTTTGTCAATATTTAGAAAAAGTTTGTTATTTGCTATCCACTTTTCTACCCCTGTCAATTCTTCTTGCAGCACGGCCTCCAGCTGCAGGAGATTTGGTTTGCTGGTATAGATTACCGTGTCGTCTGCGTACATGTGTACAGTTGAAGCTTTGCAGACATTGGGCAGATCGTTTATGAATATTGTGAATAGCAGGGGGCCAAGTATCGAGCCTTGGGGTACACCGCACGTGACTGGGAGGGGAAGTGCTGTCAGAAATGGACACAAATTGAGACCTGTCAGACACATATGATTGGAACCAGGTTAACGTACTATCACCAATACCAGAGTTTTTAAGTTTTTGTAATAGGATGCCATGGTCTACTGTGTCAAAAGCATTGGCAAAGTCAAGGAAGATGGCTCCAGTTAGATTTCCTTGTTCCATGCCCGCTTGGATATCATTACAAACTTTTAAAAGGGCAGTTGTAGTTGAATGGTTTGGACGAAAGCTTGATTGATCTGGGGTTAAATAGTTCTGATACTGATAATAATCACGTAATTGAGTGTAGACACATTTTTCCAGAATTTTTGACATTACAGGGAGCAGTGATATTGGGCGGTAGTTGGATACCAAAGTATTGTCTCCACTTTTATGGATAGGTACCACCCTTGCAGTCTTCCAGAGTATGGGTATGTATCCAGTTGCCAGTGATTCATTAATCAGGGTTGCGACAGGTTTAGCAATTGCTGGTGCACTGATTTTCAGCAGCATTGCTGGGATTTGATCAGGTCCAGACTGGTATTTCATTTTTTGGTTACGGAGAAGTTTAGTGATGGCACTGACAGGCACAGGCCTAAAACTGAATAGGTCTGGGTTATGGGGTTTTTGCACTGTTGGTGGGTCCTGACCTTCGTGCGGCCTTCTGATTGCGTTTCATTTCCTAGCTTAGCAATGAGGGTGGTGGCGCATCCAACAAAATAATTATTTAAAGCATTTGCTACATCTAGGGGGTGTTGTACAGTTTGGTTGTTTACTTTTAAAGCAGCTGGTTGGGAGTGGCTGGGGGGTGCTTGTATGTTACTTATGATTTTCCAAAAATTTCTGGGGTTTGATATGTTATTGGTTTAAATTTTCATTGAAGTATTGGGCTTTAGCCATTTTTGTTTCTTTTGTGCATTCATTCCGGCATTTTCGGTATTCACAGTGATCGTTCATGGATCCAGTACTCTTGAACTTTGACCACAGGGAGTCTCTAAACTGGTACATATGCGTGAGGTCAGCTGTACCCAGGGGAGATGGGCCCCTTTTACTCGCACTTTACGCAGCGGGGCATGGGAATTCCAGACTTGCAGGAGCTCAGACTGAAAGTATTCAACTGCACAATCTAGGTCTGGGATTAGGTTTAGCCTGTACCAGGGGAGCTGTATGAGATCACTTAGGAAGGATTCAAGAATAAATTTCTTGAAAGACCTGGTGGTTATTACCTTTGGGGGAGATTTCAAGGCCTTTATTTGCGCACGCAATACACTAGACAATGGTCACTAAAGCTATTAGCAAGAACGCCTGCCTCCTGTATTCTATCAGGAGATGAGGAGAGAATCCAGTCCAGCAAGGTATGGTTAGGGCTTTTCATATTAATGCGAGTGGGGGAGGAGATTAATTGAGTTAGCTGCAAAGTTTTAAATAGTGTGCAGTGTTTATTGTTTTTAGGATTTAGCCAATCTGTATTAAAATCGCCGAGGACCAGCAGTTCACTTTATTTGTTTTG
The DNA here is from genome assembly GCA_009667805.1 of Leptobrachium leishanense. NCBI lineage: Eukaryota > Metazoa > Chordata > Amphibia > Anura > Megophryidae > Leptobrachium > Leptobrachium leishanense. Next base: position 130,970,207 of record CM019065.1, read on the forward strand.
GGCAAGTAGGTTATTAAGGATTTGAGATATGTCAGAGAGGGAGTGCACTGGAGAGCTCGTGGACGATACAACCCAGCAACAATGATTGAATTTACTGAATGGGATCTCAATTATACCAGAGAGGAAATCAAAGGTGACAGGAGAGCTAGAAGTCTGTAAGGGGGTGAACTTTATGGACTCCTCAACATAAATAACAATTCCCCTCCTCTCTTTGCTCTGTCTTTTCTATAACATGAATACCCCTGTATTGATATGGCAGAGTCTGGTACTTTTGGGGTTAACCACGACTCTGTGAGCACAAGGACTTTGGGTTTGTAATAGCAACACCAAGCCTGAAGCTCATCCAATTTAGGGAGTAAACTTCGGATGTTACAGTGCACGAATGAGAGGCCTTTTTTAGTGGGGAGACTAAAGGTTGTGTCACCTATAGGACCAGGGTTAGATTCCACATCGTTTGCCAGGGAAAGTAGCAGAATGAATAGAAATTTGGACAGAGTTTTCTTTGGTGATACTGTAATTGCACAGTATTAAAATCTGTGTGGGGGTAGGAGGGCTGGACTTTAGTACTCTCCACCAGCACTCAGCTGACAGGTTAGAAAGAACAAGTAGGCTGGGGTGATAGGGACTTGATTTCCATCCTGGGGCAATTGGAAAGGTGTATAGAGGGCGAGGGTAGCTTTGGAGAGAAGGGAGGCGAGAGAAAAGAGAAGTAGTAGTGGTATATACATTATAGAGAAAGGTGGGGGTGAGAGTAGTTGGGTGGGCGAGAGTAGAGGAAGCAGGGATTTAATGAGGGAATGTATTGCAGCTGTGTAAGGAGTGTGATAGGAGGGTATAAATCAAATGAAACTGTGGGGTGGGCGGTGGGTGGGTGAGGGGAGGTAGGGTGGGAACAAAGTCCAGGAGAAACCAGAGTGAGTTGCTGCCTGGGTCTGATGGGTGGGGAAGCGACGTAAGAATGCTTGCTGAAGAGAAATAAATAAAAAGACCAAAAAAAAAAAAAAAAAGACACATAAGATCAGAAGGGGTTTGGGGTGCAATAAAATTCGTAAACTCAGTGGTTCAGAACGGGGGGGGGGAATAGATAAGAACAAATGGTTCTAAGGTTAATTGAGCAGTGTCAAAATGTGCCTAGCTACACATACTGAATACATTGTATATGTATGCATATTTTTCTCAGAGTAGCAATTAGGTCTACCAGCACAGGACTGAATACATATGGAGAAAACACACACACACTTAATACATGTATCCTATAAGTATATACAAACTATAATATGTCACACACACACACACTTAATACATATATCCTATAAATATATACGAAAAAAATTATATATATATATATATATATATATATATATATAAACACACACACACACACTGACAAGTTACAGTGCAGTCATATTAAGCATAGGAGGCTAAGTATGGGTGATAGAAATTAGTCTGAGAAATCACCTTGATGGGAAAAATTACTTGGTGGAACGATGGAGGCCTGTGTTCTTCAAGTCCAGGAGGAACCAGAGTGAGTTGCTGCCTGGGTCTGATGGGTGGGGAAGCGACGTAAGAATGCTTGCTTGATGGGAAAAATTACTTGGTGGAACGATGGAGGCCTGTGTTCTTCAAGTCCAGGAGAAACCAGAGTGAGTTGCTGCCTGGGTCTGATGGGTGGGGAAGCGACGTAAGAATGCTTGCTTGATGGGAAAAATTACTTGATGGAACGATGGAGGCCATAATAATGCAGACCCAGCCTAAGGCTAGGGTCAAACGAAAGTATTTTTACACGCGAACGTAAAAAAGTGCGTCCGAACGCATTGATGTATTTTTTCACGGAATAGGCGAAAACGGTCATACGATGCGCATTTTCGTGCGTGATTTTACGGATCCAAACCAGGAAACTTTTTGCGTCTGCGGACGTTATGTTGGCCGGACACGAGCAGGGTCTGACGTCTCCAAATCACACACACACACCGCTAGCGGGCGCAGCGCACTCTGTACGTCAGTACTAGCGGTTCTGCGTTCTCGAAAAAATGCGTTCATTTTCCACTTGCGTTGCGCGGCCGGACTTTCGTGCGACCGTACTTCGTATATTGGCTGTCATTGCCCGTCATTTGCTGCTAGTGCGGCCGTGATTAAGTGCGCCAGAACGCACGTTAAAAATGCGCTAGTCTGACCCCAGCCTTAATATGGAGAGGTAGACCAATGCATGATTCCTATAGACTTTACCTCAGGAGTTATGTCCTCCCACACAGAACCCATCCAATATCTCCCAACATTTCAACTCTTCAGGGAAAATGGATGCTGGCCGTGGTGTGGAGATGAGGGTGATGTGTAATGGAACAGTGTAGATGACTCTAATTTACTTCCAATCTAGAATGCTTTTTTAGATTTAATTTATTTGAGTGACAGACTGGGCTAGATTTTTAATATCCCTTTTTTAGACATACAAAAAAGGGGTAATGTTGACCAAAATAGAAATTGTCCCACCTAAAAGACATTCAGGAGGTATGCTCCATCCTCTGTCACATGAAACAAAGATTGACTCAAGTCATTTCATGTTACTTGCAGAGTGGATAGCCAGACAAGAGCTCAATACTCTGTCACTGTATAAGCGTTTGACAAATTAGTTACAGTATAAAATCATATCTGAATAAAAATTACAAAAAATGTTTTGGGTGGGTCTACAGCTACTCCTTCCCCCCACTAGCTGGAAGATTGGTTGATGAGGGGTTTGAAATATATCCTGGAAAAAACACACTCTGTAAACCAAACACATTTTTAACAGTACAATCCTAAACTCGTCTAAAGTCCCACATAAGGTACAAGCACCCACCCTGGGTGAGTAGGGCACCTCCCAAATGCCCAGTGGATAGTGAAATCCAATGAAGGTATATGAAGAAATGTTTCATGTTCATGTTTCCCTGGTGACTTCGATTGCTTTAATTTCTACCTGGTACCCTGGTTTATCTCAATCCACCCAGAGGGCCTCATCTGTCTCCCTGGCCAAACCTTGTGTGGACATACTGATGGGCAGCAAATCAGTATGTATTCAGGAAAAAGATGGGGAACAGGCAACCTAGTTAGTTTTGGTTGCCAGATCTACCACATTAGGGAAACCGGTTTTAGATCAAACGGAATAGTTTTCTGTAAGGGGGTTCAAGTAACTTTTTTAAAGTAGCAATGCAAACCCCAGCTGAGAGCGACATGGTTACAAACTGCATCATAAAATGTAACCCATGGAAATACCTATTAGTTCTATGATTTTATGGAGCTGAGAGTGATGGGTGTTCTGCCAAACCGCACAGCACAGAGGCACATCCAGTCTCCAGAACCCATAAACCACTTATGGATAAGCAGCAAACAGTTCTTTATCAGAGGACAGTTCTTTTCTTACAATCTCATGACTTACCGTATTTCGCTCCGTATCGGCCTCCACAACGCTCCCTTGCAATCTAATGAATGCTACCGCCAGGCTTAGGTTTCTCACTCTATGCTCCCTCCATTGGTTTCCTTTACTTTTCAGAATACAAGTTAGGCTGGCATAAGATGAGCGCGCTATGTGCGCCCGTACTGACGTGCTTACCGGCGTCCATCATAGTGTTGTGACGTTGCAACGAGGCCAGCCACACGCTTGTGCACATGTACAAAATGCGCGCACAACAACCGTCCGTTATTCAAGCATCTCCGTCAAAGCGCTAGGACGCGCGTTAACGGAGCTGCAAAGCGCAATTCTCCATAGGAGCATCACGCTTTGCAGCGCTGAGCGCGCTCAGCGAGGTGGCCAGACGTGCATTGAGTGGCATGAACGTCCACTCTCACAGACGTTCCTTCCCCCTCTCCAAAAATGCTCGTCTGACACTAGCCTTAAACCACTGACATTCACATTCAAAGCCCTCAGTCCACAAGTACACCCCTTCTAGATCACACCAGTCAACCTCAGCCTGTCCGGTTTCCATCCGCACTCACATCTCCGAAACTTGAGCTACCTCGGTGTAGCAGACTCTTCCCCTAATCTTCAACCCTTCAAGAAATCCCTTTTTTTGCTTATTCTCACATTATGATTTCATAACTTGCTTTAACCTCCCTGGCGGTCCGATTCTGACATATGTCAGAATCGGAACCATTTATTCAGCCCCCTAGCGGTTTTCACACTCGGGCTGGATACATAATTGTCCCTGCGCTCCCTCGCTGTCACCTCCGGGTGATCGCGGCGTCCTAGGAACCAGGATGCAGCGATTGGGGGAGGAGAATGTGATTGCGGAGGTCAGTGAGGGCGTGCAGGTACAGGTATGTATCCAGCCCGAGTGTGGCTCAGGGTTACCACTTTCAGCAGTGAAAGTTAACCCTGAGCCACACAGGAAAACCACCAGGGAGGTTAATAACATAACCATCACCATTTCTGATATAAGATGGTAAATCCTAGTTCTCATCCACCACACCCAGTGGCGTCACTAGGGTTGGTGTCACCCGGTGCAGTAACTCATGGTGTCACCCCCTCGACTCGAGCCCCCCCAGTTTTACACAAAATGATGTAAACTATTGTTACTCATATGCAGCACTATAACGCTAAATGTAAGACAATAGTAGATATATTAATTCCTAGCAAAATTACACCATAATACCAGATCATATGAATACAAAGGAATTCGAATTTATTTAAAACATTTAGAAAATGTTTTTTTTTTTTTTTTATTCAAAATTTTATTTTGTAACCATGTCAGCGGTACAACAGAGAAAAGGGCCTCGCAGGGCCACAGTAGACTAGTCAGCAGGAAAATCAATGTAAATAAAAATAACAAAAATAGATTGCAAGGGTCCACAAAGTTAACCACATTAAGGGGGGGGGGAACGAGGAAGGACACTCGACATAGGTGACCAGGGAGGTAGTCTCGTCGTAAAACAGACATGGGACGGAGCAGCCACGAGAAAAATAAATAATAAAAAAAAAAAAAAAAAAAAAGGGGGTATAAGGGGAAAGGTGGGGGACAGCCCGGAGAGAAGTGGCATTCCTGGCTCACTCCAGTAACCGCGCAAGGAGACTGGAGGCCATGGAAGAGACCACAGGGCCAGGCGTCCTGGGGCCAGAGGAAGCGCTCAGAGCCATGGTATCCGCTCCAATGGCTCGCCCAGGGCAACCTATCGTCCCGCACCCCAGAAAAAAAAAAAAAAAAGTGGCCAAATCCCCGGACCGTCACGCCAAACCATGTACTGGTCAGAGGAAGCAAAGTCCGCCAAAGAGTGTCTGGGGGGGGGGAGAAATCGGCATGAGTCCTCAAAAAGGTGTGCGTGGGGGGGGTTGTCAGCGGGAGAGAATACTTCTAGGGAAACTAGCTTCATAGGAAAGATGAAAGATGTCGGCAGCCAGGAGGTCGATAGCAGGGTCATCTAGTTCAGCCAGTATCCAGGAACAATAGACACCCGTCTCCATAACATACTGAAAGGCACCAGGCGTCCACGACCATCCGAGCCAGCCAGGAATCACCAGAGGCAGAGAGCGGCACCCCAGATGACTCTCCCAGGTTGGTAAGTACCCCCTGGGCCTCCACAATCAGCGCCATGGGCGACCGGCCATCTGCCCCATACCGGAGCTCCGTGTGCGGCGAGGTGTCCTCCGACAGCACCCCAGCGTCTCGGTCCTCACTCCCAGGGCACCGCTCTCCATCCACCATCGCGGCTGGGCGTACTGTCATCACATGCAGGGACCATGAACCAACAAGCGCACCCCCGCTCAGTCCCTCCACAGTGCGGTATGGGGCCACCGCTCCGTTGCAATCCCGTAGCTCCGGCGGGTCCTGTAATTCCGCTGTCTGTACCGTTCCTCCCCATTCAGACTCAGGCCCACACCTCACCTCCGCCATCACATCTCTGACAACCCGGAAGTCAGCCAGCCAACACGCTCGGAACTCCTCCATAATGCGCCAGATATCTCCCTTCGTTAGGAGATGGGAATCATCAGGGTACCCATCCATGAGTGCCACTCTCAAGGGGTCAGGGTCTGCAGCAGGACTGGGGCAGGAGAGATGAAGAGCCGGGAGGTCCCTCACGGAGACGTCTAAGATGGCAGCCCGCTGTAGGCCGCAAGCACCAAATCGTCCCAAACGGCACCAAGGAGTCAGCAAAGATTTGTTAGTGCAGGGCGGTATGTAGACCCAGGTTCCCCATGCCAAAGTAAACCACTGCAGCCGATGGTGGGTCACGTTAAATCAAAGATAAAAGGGTAACATCAGGAGAGCTCTGCAGAACGCGACTTCACCCATCGGCAGTCAGCTCCGCCCCCGAAAATGTTTATTTTAAGCAATAAAGTTAATGCCATAAAAATATACTGGAACAAATACACAAACGTTTTGTTAACATCTTTTTTTTTTTTTTTTTTTTTTTTTATTCAAATTTTTTTATTTTGAAATATGTCATCATACAAATAAACGTAGAGTTAGGGCCTCGCAGGGCCGCACATAGTCATCTGCAATAACTCAGCATAAAGAAAATAAAGAAAAACACTATATGGACATCTATAAAGTCATCGAAGAGTAACAATAGGACAGCAAAAAACATCCCCAGATGGGGGGTCTCATCTATAGATAAGCAACAAAACTTCTGATAAGTCACACAGAGAAATATTAGAGTCAGGTAGCAAAAACTAAGCATCAGAAATTATTATTCAAAGAGTCCTCAACCAACAGCGCAAAGAGTGTGGGGGTAAAAGGGAAAAAATAAGGGGGGGGGGAACCGGGGGAGGTGAGAAGATGGCGGAGGCCAGAACCGTGCCAGCCCTGGCAAGGTCCCGTGGGCCGAAAAGACCACGTGGATGCCATGGGGAGTAAGTGGCACCTGGCCCGGGTACTTGGGGACGACGCCGGACACTAGGCCACAGCTGTGCCCTCCAAGGGCTCCCTGATATGCCATCAGAAACAAAAAAAAATGTATGTGAGGGTGACAATAAAGATATACTCATATATAATTAGGAAAGTCTCAGCAAATGTCAGTTGTAACTCGGCGGAAAATTGCGTAAAGAAAGGGGGGGGGTCAAAAACGATCTAGCAAAGTCCCATCAGCCGGTATCACGGAAAGGAATTTCTCGAACTACAGGCAGAGCATCTTCAAACAGGCCTGGGTTCGCAGCATGCGTAGGCCCCACCGCAGGGGGCAAGACTCTCAGCTCCCGCATCAGCCAGGTCGCGTAATGGTCACCGTCGCCAGCATCCCTGTTGACGGTCTCGTGCAGCACCGGTATAAAGAATGGGGCGAGAGAACCAGATCGCGGCCGGTTCATGGCCAGCAAGCGGGGGTATCCCATCTCCTCCAGGCATCGATCGAGTGCCCCAGACTCCAACAGCGCCTCGGCCGAGGTCACTCTGTCCCGCAATCTGCAGCTTCTTGGCACGCATTCAGGATGGCTCGGCAGCGGTGTCTCCGTGACCGACAAGGCCGCAGAAGACAGATGGAACTTCGGGGAGTCTCCACCACTCCGTGCGGCAGCAGAACCGTCCGAGGCCACCTCTCTGCACTCCCACTCGATGTGTCGCCCCGCAGCAGCGACATCAGGTGAGTAGGTCTCAGCAGGGCACATCGCAGCGCTTTCCACCTCCCGGTTCATCCCCAGTACCTCCATCAATTGGCGCCATTCGCCACGTGTAAGCGGGCTCTCTGGATCCCCAGGCATCAACGCGAGGCATGCCTCAAGGCCCTCCAGCACGGCTCCCAGAGTCCTGTCAGGGGGGGCATGCCAGCCGCCGCCCGCCCGTTCCGCCCCTACCATCTCCGCTGTGGATCCAGCAGCAGCAACCGGAGGATGGGGGCCCTCCATCCCCACGTCTCGCCGCCGCCTGCAACCCTGGCAAGAGGGCCGAAGGAGGGTCAGAACGTTCAGGTGCCGAAAACCAGGCCCTAAGATGGCCGCCGTCAGGTCGCGCTCTGCAGGCCTTGAAGGCCCGAAGCGGGGAGTCTCTGGTCCGGGGAGGGGGACAAAGCGGTCCCCGGACAGCACTGATCCGATGGCCAGCCACCCCTGAACCTTTGAAGAAAAAATGTCCTCGTTAAAAGTCAGCTGGAGGTTCTCTATGGCAGCAAACGCGCGGAGCTCCAACCGAGCACGTCTGCCTCCGTTGGTAGCCGGCCACGCCCCCCTTTGTTAACATCTTGAATAAATCAGAACTTCTCTTTTCTGGCCTTCAAGGTGGCAAAATTGTTTATCACTTCAACAAAATCAATGGACCATATTGCATAGTTGATGCTAACTTAACCAGAGCTGTTGTAAACTTCCCAGAGCCATTATAGCCTATGGAGGTTTTAAGTTAACAACAGCTCTGGTTAAGTTAGCACCAACATTGTAATACTGCCCAATGTCTCTTGCAATGTTATCTGTTGAAAGTGAGTTAGCAAGATCACCAGAAAGCCTGGAGTGGCCCATTATAGATTGCAAATAGGTTTTTAGAAGTTGTAGGCATTAAAGTTAATGCAAAATCAATGGACCATATTCCATAGTTGGTGCTAACTTAACCAGAGCTGTTGCAAACTTCCCTGAGCCATTATAGCCTATGGAGGTTTTAAGTTAACAACAGCTCTCTGGTCAAGTTAGCACCAACATTGTAATATAGCCCTATGTCTCTTGCTAACTCGCTTTCAACAGATAACAGACCTCACTTGGAGTACTGTGTGCAGTACTGGAGACCGTATCTCCAGAAGGATATAGACATCTAAGGCTAGGGTCAGACTAACGCATTTTTCGCGTTGTCTGTGAAAAAGTGCGTTCGAACGAATGGACGCATTTTTTCACGGAATACGCGATAGCGGTCATACGATGCGCATTTTCGTCCGTGATTTTGTACGGATCATCAATAAAACACTTTTTGTGTCTGGACGTTATGTTGGCCGGACATTAGCAGCGTCTGACATCTCCTAATCACGCACACACGCCGCTAGCGGACGCAGCGCACTCTGTACGTCCGTACTAGCGGTTTGACGTTCTCTAAAAAATGCGTTTGTTTGCCACTTGCGTTGCGCAGCCGCACTTTTGTGCGGCCGTTCTTCGTATGCTGCCTGGCATTGGACGTCATTTGCTGCTAGCACGGCCGTGATTTAGTGCTGCTAAACGCACGTTGATACTGCGTTAGTCTGACCCTAGCCTTAGAGAGAGTTCAGAGAAGGGCTACTAAAATGGTGTACGGCTTGAAGGAGAAAAGTTACCAGGAAAGGCTTAATGATCTTAACATGTACAGCTTGGAAAAAAGACGAGACAGAGGAGATATGATAGAAACATTTAAATACGTAAAGGGAATCCACAAGGTAGAGGAAGGGAGTATATTTAAAAGGAAACAAAGTAGCAAAACAAGAGGACATAGTCTTAGATTAGAGGGGCAAAGGTTTAAAAGTAACATCAGAAAGCATTATTTTACTGAGAGGGTGGTGGATACATGGAACAGCCTTCCAGTAGAAGTGGTAGAGGCCAAAACAGTAATTGAATTTAAGCAGACATGGGATAGGCATAAGGCTATCCTAAACAAAAGATAAATCCAGGTAAAGTATCCATGTAATTGGGCAGACTAGATGGGCCGAAAGGTTCTTATCTGCCGACATTTTTCTATGTTTCTATGTTCTAACATTGCAAGATCACCAGAAAGCCTGGAGTGGCCCATTATAGATTGCAAATAGGTTTTTAGAAGTTGTAGGCATTAAAGTTAATGCAATAAAAATATACAGGAACAAATACACAAACGTTTTGTTTACATCTTGAATAAATCAGAACTTCTCTTTTCTGGCCTTCAATGTGGCAAAATTGTTTATCACTTCAACAAAATCAATGGACCATATTGCATAGTTGGTGCTAACTTAACCAGAGCTGTTGTAAACTTCCCAGAGCCATTATAGCCTATGGAGGTTTTAAGTTTACAACAGCTCTGGTTAAGTTAGCACCAACATTGTAATACTGCCCAATGTCTCTTGCATTGTTATCTGTTGAAAGCGAGTTAGCAAGATCACCAGAAAGCCTGGAGTGGCCCATTATAGATTGCAAATAGGTTTTTAGAAGTTGTAGGCATTAAAGTTAATGCAACAAAAATATACAGGAACAAATACACAAACGTTTTGTTTACATCTTGAATAAATCAGAACTTCCCTTTTCTGGCCTTCAATGTGGCAAAATTGTTTATCACTTCTTCAAAATCAATGTTTCTTGCTAACTCGCTTTCAACAGATAACATTGCAAGATCAGAAAGCCTTGACTGGCCCATTGTAGATCGCAAATGGTTTTTTATAAGTTTTAGCTTTGAAAAGCTCCGCTCGCATGAAGCCACAGACACACATATTGTTTAAAATAATTTTAGGCTCAGTGAAAGGTTTGGAAGGGATTCTATGACATCCCATTCAGCTATGAATGCCAGAACATCTAATGCAGCCCATTCTTTGGCCCTGTCCAAATTAATGTTTGCTGCTTTCAGGTGCCTTCTGAGTCTTGGAATTTCCAGTAGGAGTTCACTCTCAGACACCTCATCATAAAACGTGGTAAGTTTTGGAATGGACATCTTTAGCTCTTGCTCTGCAGCACAGATGAGACTCTTAGCTTGAACAGACTCAAACATTCCTGCTACTTTCTTCATGGCTCCTGATCTGATCTGTAGTTCACAATGGAAGCGGTCTATGCACTCAAGCATCTCCCTCTTATTTTCTTCCTGCAGACTTGTAATTCCAGCATCAGTTGATCCAGGGCAGCCATTAGAAATGATGGGGCCCCTTACTAAACCTCACGATGGGGCCCCCCAGGGCCCCCCCTCAACCTCTAACAGCTTTTCTCCCTCTTCAAAAAAAAAGGACATAACATAACACCACAGCAATAAAACTCCCAGTAATGTGCAGTGTGTATTAGCTTATCACAGTATCCACAGCAATAAAACTCACAGTAATGAGCAGTGTGTCTGAACATATCACAGGATCCACAGCAATAAATCTCACAGAAACGGGCTGTGTATGATGGCCTTTGGGTCTGGGTCTGGGCCCTGGGTCTGGTCCCTGGGACTGGGACTGGGCCTTGGGGTCTGGTCCCTGAGGTCTGGGCCCTGAGGTCTGGTCCCTGGGGTCTAGCCTGGGCCCTGGTCTCTGGGTCTGGTCCCTGGGCCTTGGGGTCTGGGTCCTAGGGTCTGGGCCTTGGGGTCTGGGCCCTGGGTCTGGGCCTTGGGGTCTGGGCCCTGGGTATGGGGTCTGGACCCTAGGGTCTGGGCCCTGGGTCTGTATTTGGGCTTTGGGGTCTGGGCCTTGGGGTCTGGGCCCTGAGTCTGGGCCCTGGGTTTGGCCTAGGGGTCTGGGCCCAGGGTCTGGGCCCTGGGTTTGGGCCTAGGGGTCTGGGCCCTGGGTCTTAGGGTCTGGGCCCTAGGGTCTGGGCCCTGGGTTTGGGCCTAGGGGGTCTGGGCCCTGGGTCTGGGCCTTAGGGTCTGGGTCATAGGGTCTGGGCCCTGGGTCTGGCCTTAGGGTCTGGGCCCTGGGTTTGGGCCTAGGGGGTCTGGGCCTTAGGGTCTGGGCCTAGGGGGTCTGGGCCCTGGGTATGGGGTCTGGACCCTAGGGTCTGGGCCCTGGGTCTGTATTTGGGCTTTGGGGTCTGGGCCTTGGGGTCTGGGCCCTGGGTCTGGGCCCTGGGTTTGGCCTAGGGGTCTGGGCCCGGGGTCTGGGCCCAGGGTCTGGGCCTAGGGGTCTGGGCCCTGGGTCTTAGGGTCTGGGCCCTAGGGTCTGGGCCCTGGGTTTGGGCCTAGGGGGTCTGGGCCTTAGGGTCTGGGCCCTGGGTCTGGGCCTTGGGTCTGGGCCCTGGGTCTGGGCCTTGGGTCCTGGGTTTGGGCCTAGGGGTCTGGGCCCTGGGTCTGGGCCCTGGGTTTGGGCCTAGGGGGCCTGGGCCCAGGGCCCTAGTGTCTGGGCCCTGGGTCTGGGTCCTGGGCCTTGGGGTCTGGGCCATGGGTTTGGGCCTAGGGGCCTGGGCCTTTGCCCTGGGTCTGGGCCATAGGGTCTGGGCCCTGGGTCTGGGTCTTGGGGTCTGGGCCCTGGGCATTTGCCTTGGGTCTGGGCCCTGGGTCTGGGCCTTGGCCCTGGGCCTAGGGGTCTGGACCCTGGGCCCTAGGGTCTGGGCCTTGGGGTCTGGGCCCTGGGTCTGGGCCTTGGGCCTAGAGGTCTGGGTCTGGGCCCTGGGTCTGAGCCTAGAGGTCTGGGCCTAGGGGTCTGGGCCTTGGGGTCTGGGTCCTGGGCCTTGGGGTCTGGGCCCTGGGTTTGGGCCTTGGGGTCTGGGCCTTGGGTCCTGGGTTTGGGCCTAGGGGTCTGGGCCCTGGGTCTGGGCCCTGGGTTTGGGCCTAGGGGGTCTGGGCCCAGGGTCTGGGCCCTGGGCCCTAGTGTCTGGGTCTGGGCCTTGGGTCTGGGTCCTGGGCCTTGGGGTCTGAGCCCTGGGTTTGGGCTTAGGGGTCTGGGCCCTGGGTCTGGGCCTTGGGGTCTGGGCCCTGGGTCTTGGGGTCTGGGCCCTGGGTGTGGGTCTAGGGGGTCTGGGCCTAGGGGTCTGGGCCTGGGTCTGGGCCCTGGGTCTGGCCCAAGGGTCTGGGCCCTAGGGTCTGGGTCCTGGGCCATGGGTTTGGGCCTAGGGGTCTGGGCCCTGGGTCTGGGCCCTGGGCCTTTGCCCTGGGTCTGGGCCATAGGGTCTGGGCCCTGGGTCTGGGCCTTGGGGTCTGGGCCTTGGGGTCTGGGCCTTGGGGTCTGGGTTTGGGCCTAGGGGTCTGGGCCCTCGGTCTGGGCCCTGGGTCTTAGGGTCTGGGCCCTGGCTCACCACTCGCTGTCTTCTATCTTCTTTTCTTCTGTCTTCAGCTCTTCTTTTCTTCACCTTTTCTTTCATTTTCTTCTCTTCTTTTCTTCTGTCTTCTTCCTGGTCCCTCCAGCTCCGGCGCGCAGCTTCACTGAGTGGAGGGGCGGAGCCAAAGCAACGTGCTTGGGAGGCCCCTCACACGCTGCTTGGCCCCACCCAGCCAGGAAGTGAAGCTGCCAGGAGCCGGAGGAGACACAGTGTCTCAGTCTCCTCCGGCTCCTGCAGCAGCAGCAGCAGGGACACAGCTCCGGATTCGGACTCATCGAGTCCGATACCGGAGCTGTTAAAGGGCGACGCCGCTGCCGTCGGGGGCCCGGGATCCTCCCCCCAGGCCCCAGCGGCCCGGGCCCCCACCGGGCCCGGGCCCCTTACGGCAGTATTGGGCGTAATGCCCTGATGGCGGCCCTGAGTTGATCGCTCCTCTGGCATCCTCTTCTTGAACCTGTCTCTTCTTTCTATAGCAATTCCATATTCCTCAGATTTTAAAAGCGCACAATGAATTGCATGTTCCACTAGATGACTGCGCTCTTCGTACAGAAAAAGCCTTAGTGTCTCTAGTTGGGTCACCACCTTGTCAAGACTTAAGCCCTTTGTCTGCATGTACAGCTGTGCGACATTAACTTGCCGAAGCACATCACTCCAGAAATACAAGAAGCAAAGAAAAGTAAAATCACAGACAGCCGGCAAAAGACCTTCTGCTGCTGCTCTTGGGTCCAAATTTTCATCCCGAGCACAAAGAGCTTTAATCGCTGCCACAAAATTATCAAAATTTTCTCTTACTGGCTTAACTGCAGCATAATGAGCACTCCAGCGTGTTGTTGATAGTCGTTTTACTGACACACCAGTGTGGGTCATTAACACATCCCATCTATGGCTTGAACCTGCAAACAATGTAAACATTGTCTGAAGAGTTCCAAAAAACTTGACACACGATGCATTTTCAGCAAAAGAGTGCTGACCACACAAATTGAGAGAATGGTCCACACATCCACTGAAAATAGCTTTTTTATTTTTTTCTTTAATAATGGCTTGCACACCTCCATGGATTCCAGCCATCGTCGCAGCATTATCGTATCCTTGAGAGCGACCCATCATTATGTCCAGTCCGTCATTTTCCAGTTTTTTGAGGATATCTGAGCTGAGGTCAGTAGCCTTTTTCCCCTTTAAAGCAAAAAATCCTAAAAATACTTCCATTACTTCAACTTTCCTATTGCTGATTTTAACATATCTAATAACTTCTGTCATCTGGTCTGTATGTGAGATGTCAGGTGTGCTGTCAAACATGATGCCAAAGTATTTTGCGTTCTCTATATCCATGACAAGTTTTTCTGTCACATGATTTGTTAAGATGCTTAGAAACTCATTCTGAGTTTGCGGGGCAAGATATGAAACGGAGACTTTATATCTACCAGTGCTCTTTTACAGTGGCGTCACTAGGGTTGGTGTCACCCGGTGCGGTAACTCATGGTGTCACCCCCCCCCGAGTTTTACAGTTTCTTTTTTTAACTACTCTTACTCCTAAATCAGTACTCCCATATAACACTGAATGCCCATACACACAGCGCACATTACTGTGAGGTTTATTGCTGTGGAGCTCTCTCATATGCTCACACAAATTTTGGCGAACTGCCAGCAAGTACGGTGCCTGTTCGAAGGCAGTGAAAGTGAAGGCACACATGGATATATATTGCCCCCATCAGCTCTGGATATATTACCCCCAGCTCACATATGGATATATTGCCCCAGCTCACAATTATATATTGCCCCCAGCAGCTCACCCATGGATATATATTGCCTCAGCTCACATATGGATATATTGCCCCAGCTCACATATGGATATATTGCCCCAGCTCACCCATGGATATATAGTGCCCCCGCTCACATATGGATATATGTTGCCCCCAGCTCACACATGGAAATATATTGCCCCCAGCTCACACATGGAAATATATTGCCCCAGATCACATATGAATATATATTTCCCCCAGCTCACACATGGAAATATATTGCCCCCAGCTCACACATGGAAATATATTGCCCCAGATCACATATGAATATATATTTCCCCCAGCTCACACATGGATATATATTGCCCCCAGAAGCTCACACAATGATATATACTGCCCCCAGTAGCTCACACATGGATATATATTGCTCCCAGAAGCTCAATGATATATACTGCCCCCAGTAGCTCACACATGGATATATATTGCCCCCAGAAGCTCAAACAATGATATATACTGCCCCCAGTAGCTCACACATTTATATATTGCCCCCAGTAGCTCACACATTTATACAGTATATATTGCCCCCAGACCAGTAGCTCACAAAAATCCCCTGCTATTCTTTGTATGTAGCAGAAACTACGGTTGTTCCTTCATAGACTGTTAACTCTATAGCAGCGGTGAGGGACAGGCGTGACAGTGACTGCAGAGACACAGTGCCCTCTCCATCCATACCTCTACCCCACATCAAGCAGGTTTAGCATGAATCCCCCTGGACAGCATCTGCTGCAATATTAATAAAACCCTGAGCTCAACACCTGTGTGTCTTCAATCTCCCAGTGCAAGAGGTGTATTGATACTGGGGATTAGGCACGTAATCCTGGTATTTCTGCACTGTATGAAGGAGGAGTGAATGGTCAGGGTAGATGAGGAGCAGACACTCTGCTCCCACTGTCGTCCATAGGGTTATGATGATCCTCACTGGAAGTGGAGCTGCTGCTGCACTGTGAGAGGCTCCATCATGGCACCAGGCAGTGCTATAGGTCACACTGGCACTATGCTCTAATGTATATTGTATATATATATATGCTGTCATTGACCTGCAGCAGCTCCACACATGGCATCATTATCCCCCCCCCATCTCACCTGAACACATGCTTTGCGCTCCAGATCTTCATGTCTCCAGGACAGGAGCCTTTAGTGCTGGTATGAGGAGGTAGTCCGGTGGTGGGGCATAGAGATCAGGGGGCAGCACCCTGCATGCTGCTATCACACGGCCCGGCCCGAATCACAGGCACGTGGTGCGGCGCCAGCAGCCACACTGACTCATGGGACGCCGGAGACGGAGAGGAAGGGTATCCGGCCGCCATGCCGCGCATTAATCCCGATCCGGCCCCCTCGGTGTCGCTCACTGTCTCCTTGGCCGCGCCCACACACACGCCCACACACACATGGGAACACGTGCGGCCGGCCGGAGCAGCCGGAGCGGAGACGAGCGAGAGAGGGGAAGGATCGCCGATCGAGGAACGCGACTGGCCGAGCTGCTGAAAAAATAGTGCAGCGCTCGCCGCTGCGCTGCGTGAATTTGCCGCCGGTCTCCCCAAGGCCAGTGGGCCCCCTCAAGTGGCGGAATTGCCAGGGCCCGGTCGCAATTGCGACCGCTGCGACCCTGGTAGTTCCGCCACTTTGGTGTCACCCTAAGGGAGGGTGTCACCTGGTGCGGGCCGCACCCCCCGCCCCCACGTAGCGACGCCACTGCTCTTTTATAATTTCATGATGTGCTCTTTCAGTACTGGATCATATTTAGAAAGGATAGCAACCATCTCAAGAAAGGTCCCTTTATTAAATGAAGATTCATCTTCCTTGTGGCCACGGAATGCTAGATTCTGCATGGCAAGAAACAATGTGACGTCCAGCAATCTGTACAAGATGTCCCTCCACTTTTTCTTCTCCATTTCCATCAAAGTAATAGTTTCTGTGTCAATGGTTTTGTGCAGCCTCAGTCTTGCTGCCAACGTTTCCCATTTCTCAACGCAACATAGGTGGTCTTCAGATGTCTCATGGTTATGTACTTTCGGGCTTAGTTTCCACCACTTTTGAAACCCAGTCACGAATTTTGAGGTTGTAGCTGTAGTACCATAGGCAAATAATCGGCAGCAAAAACAGTATACATTCTCACTGACAGGTGAGTAAACCATCCATGACCGCAGAATTTTTTTGCCATCTGGCATCACCTTGTAAAACCAATCTTTGGACAGTTGGCACACATCTCCTTTTGCTTCCGCACCTTGCCTTTTTGAAACACCGAACGGTCCATCTTTGTTCTGAAAAGAAGCACTTCCCCTTTTGAGGATTTCAACCCGAATATGATCTGGAACTGGTATCTCCCAGAAAGATACATCACTTAGAATTTGTAATCTTTCTCCTTGATGATCATCTCTCTTTACAGTGTCTTCACTATTGCTTGCATCACTCTCTGATGCGTCAGACTCTTCCCTTTCTACCCTTCTTGTGCTTCAGATTCTGGCATTTCAGCTTCTTGCTGTCCTGCAGAATGCATGCTAGCAGCTTTATGAATTGCAGAATGACAAGCAGTGTCTTCTGATGTACCTTGGCCATCATCTGGTCTTTTGACATACTGTAGCATGGATCCAGAAAGCGTTTTCATGGATTTCAGTCTCGCTTCTTTTGATTTCCTTTGCTGGTGTCCACTTGGCCGCTTTGATGTATGTATCCCATGAGGCATGATGGAATGTATTCCTGCATTCAGGGCCGGATTAAGGGTATTATGGGCCTGGTGCTGAGGATTTTGGTGGGCCTATTTTTAGATACTGAGGAAACAATCGGCAACTAAACTGTCAAATTGGCAAATACTGCCGAATTGACTGAGAAATACGGTGCAGTTCCCCATAATTAGGCGATCTTCAGCGGCAGCGAAATTGTCCTATAAAGAAGTACAGTAATTGTTAATCTATTCACAGTTGAGCATATCACATCTCCAGCAATAAAACTCACAGTAATGTGTGGTGTGTATCACAGAGCTCCACAGCAATACAACCCACAGTAAAGTGCGGTGTGTATGAGTGTATCACAGAGCTCCAGCAATAAAACTCACACTCATACACACCGCACATTACTGTATCACAGAGCTCCAGCAATAAAACTCACAGTAATGTGCGGTGTGTAAGCGCATATCACAGAGCTCCACCACAGCAATAAAACTCACAGTAATGTGCGGTGTGTAAGCGCATATCACAGAGCTCCTCCACAGCAATAAAACTCACAGTAATGTGTGATGTGTATGAACATATCACAGAGCTCCACAGCAATAAAACTCATAGCAATGTGCGGTGTGAATTAGTAGTCTCTCATTTGTCTGTGACCCCCTTTCTTTTTAATTTCTGTCTCCTTTTTCATTTTTCTGTCTCCCCTTCTTCATTTCTGTCTCCCCTTCTTCATTTCTGTCTCCCCTTCTTCATTTCTGTCTCCCCTTCTTCATTTCTGTCTCCCCTTCTTTTTCATTTCTGTCTCCCCTTCTTCATTTCTGTCTCCTTCTTTTTCATTTCTCTGTCTCCTCTTCTTCATTTCTGTCTCCCCTTCTTTTTCATTTCTCTGTCTCCCCTTTTTCATTTCTGTCTCCCCTTCTTCATTTCTGTCTCCCCTTCTTCATTTCTGTCTCCCCTTCATTTCTGTCTCCCCTTCTTCATTTCTGTCTCCCCTTCTTCATTTCTGTCTCCCCTTCATTTCTGTCTCCCCTTCTTCATTTCTGTCTCCCCTTCATTTTCATTTCTGTCTCCTTTCTTTTTCATTTCTGTCTCCCCTCTTTTTCATTTCTCTGTCTCCCCTTCTTCATTTCTCTGTCTCCCTTCTTCATTTCTGTCTCCCCTTCTTCATTTGTGTCTCTTCTTTTTCATTTCTCTGTCTACCCTTCTTTTTCATTTCTCTGTCTCCCCTTCTTCATTTCTGTCTCCCCTTCTTCATTTCTGTCTCCCCTTCTTTTTCATTTCTCTGTCTCCTCTTCTTTTTCATTTCTCTGTCTCCTCTTCTTTTTCATTTCTCTGTCTCCCCTTCTTCATTCCTGTCTCCCCTTCTTCATTTCTGTCTCCTTCTTTTTCATTTCTCTGTCTCCCCTTCTTCATTTCTCTGTCTCTCCTTCTTCTTTTCTCTGTCTCCTTTTCTTTTTCATTTCTCTGTCTCCTCTTCTTTTTCATTTCTCTGTCTCCCCTTCTTCATTCTGTCTCCCCTTCTTCATTCTGTCTCCTTCTTTTTCATTTCTCTGTCTCTCCTTCTTCATTTCTCTCTCTCTCCTTCTTCATTTCTCTCTGTCTCTTTTCTTTTTCATTTCTCTGTCTCCTCTTCTTTTTCATTTCTCTGTCTCCCCTTCTTCATTCCTGTCTCCCCTTCTTCATTTCTGTCTCCTTCTTTTTCATTTCTCTGTCTCCCCTTCTTCATTTCTCTGTCTCTCCTTCTTCATTTCTCTGTCTCCCCTTCTTCATTTCTCTGTCTCTCCTTCTTCATTTCTCTGTCTCCCCTTCTTCATTTCTCTGTCTCTCCTTCTTCATTTCTCTGTCTCTCCTTCTTCATTTCTCTGTCTCTCCTTCTTCATTTCTCTGTCTCCTTTTCTTTTTCATTTCTCAGTCTACACTGTGCGCTGCCTCCCCCGCATGCTGCCCCTCCTCCTCCCTGCCGAGTGAGATCAGAGGAGAGCTGTGGGGCTCAGTAAATTAAAAAAATAAAACTTCCCAGGAGACTCTGCTGGAGGAATCTTACCTTTCCCCGTGCTGGTTTCCTCGCCTCCCTTCCACATGGCTGGAAACAGTCAGGAAGGCTTGCAGGAGGATGGGGAGGAGCAGCCGGATGTGTCTCTCTCAGTAGCAGATGAGCCACACCTACTGGCTGCTCCTTCCAATAATCCTCCTGCACAATCCACAGTTACATCGGCTGAGTGAGTGCCTGCTTATCTATTCTTGAGGCTGCTGTGGGCCTATTTAATGGAAGGGGCCTGGAGCGGTCGCTCCATCCGCCCCTACATTAATCCGGCCCTGCCTGCATTAATACCAATGATATTCTGTTAGATCAGCCAAATCGATTTATACTTGCTTTTGTTTTTAACACATTCGCCAAGACTTGATGCAGGCGACCACTAAAATGCACAGTTAAAGTAAGGGAAAGACTTACATGCTTATATTTCACAAAAGGTCTGTGCAAACCACCCCCCCTCCTTTCCAGTGACACCTCACATGACTGAGGCAGGGTTCAAAAAGTGCAGCAGTTTTAAGTTTTCGATGGCACAGTGCATTATTACGCATTGGATCATCAGTCACCACCACACTTTCTGGCATCATGGGAAATGAGAAAGTCAGTTAGGGCAGCTTCATTGTTCATTCTATTGTTGTGGAACTCTGTGATACGCTGATATACACCACTGATTGCTGAGTTTTATTGTTGTGGAGATCTATGATACGCTCATACACATTGCTGCAAGTTTTATTTTTGTGGTGGGTAGAATTTAATTTGTTAAAAAGCAATTTGGTTTTGGTCCGCGTAACGATTCCTGCGTGGGGCGCTCTAATCTCTGATCCATTACTTGGGACCGTAAGCCGGCAAAATGAATATTCAGCCACAGCAAGGAGTGAAGCGGCATACAATGCAATTCAATTTCCACCACCATTTCTTTCTACAAGCGACGACGCAAAGGTTATTAGCAAGTTAACCAACGCCGCGATATTAAGTAACAAAGACGCGGGTTTTATTACGGATGCTCGAAGGAATTATTTCAAACACGCGCGCCACGTCCATGAAGAAAAGGAAATCATTTGATTATAACATTGCCCTAAGGAGGCAAACACTTTGAATATTATTCATACGTCGGAAGGTGCTCGACGAGCCGTTTGTAACAGGGGGTTAAGCTGAACTATGGCATTTATTTTGATTATTTTTTTTCTTCATTTTTAAAGGTTTAAACGTGTTTCTTAGGAACAAGGTCACCCACTCGTCATGGAGTGCTGAATCCAACGAGTGGGCTCCTCCGGTGCTCAGTCACGAGTCGACTCGAGTACAAGTCGGACTCACGCAGTTTGATCACCCCCGCCCCCAATGGCTATGTTGACCTTTCTTTTCTTTCCTCACCTGCTCTTTGTAATCCAGGTCGCGTGGAATATCTATTTTATCTCAGATGTCCTGTGAGCCGGTCTGATTATAAATGTTCCTTCTTCAGCAGCCAACAAGGCCAGGAGGATCTCAAACAACGAGGGGTTGACAGTGACACTGCAATTTAAATTAAATTAAGGAACTTTTAATTACTTCATCATCAAAACGTTTTGCGAGTTCAGCGGAGAATCCATGAATCTGATCGGCGTCCAAGGAGCATAGAAACGTTGAAGCCAAGAGGATGAGTTCATTACGTTCATCTTGCTTATACCGCATACTTTTGGGGTTTAGCAGGGATTCTAGATGTGACCAATAAGTTCTCAATGTATGAGGAAAAAAATTATTTGGCATTTTCTGGAAATACAGACAGTGTGTCTTTTAATTACGTGCTCCAATTAACCTATACATAGACGCTGCAGCGCTTCATAGGGATAGATTCTTTCTTACTTTGGATAGTGGTTGTTAAGGTAACTAGAAATGCGAGCTTAGGATCAGAAAACATGATCACCTTAATATCAATGCCACATCTGTATAACAGAGGAAGTAGATACATGGAATAGCCTCCCAGTGGGGGCAGTAGCAGTGATATAGAAAGCCTTCACGGACGTCACGGACGGTTCTTTTAATTTACACAAAAAATGGATGGATGGATTGATCAGAGGTGCGTCGGTGATGATTCATTAATGTCTGTGTGAGTGACGTACTTGAGGATTACAGGAATTGGATGAGGAGCAGAGGCAGAGCAGCTGAGGAGAGGCTGAAGGCAGCAGCAGACCACACAGCTGTCACTGAGTCTGTCACACTACTGCTGATGTTTCCACTTCAAATAACCTCTATTCCAATCATCAAAGAACGGTCTTATAAATGTGAGGAAAAATGTACTACATTTTTCACAAACTATTTTGTTTTGTTTGATAGAACAAAATTAGTTTTTTAATCAATAAAATCTATAAGGAATAAGATAGGGTATTTTATGTGACAAAATAATACACTAAAACAAAAGCGAAGTGTATATTGCCAGCTGGAATGCACATCTTTGATGACATATTGAAAAATGAATGTCAATGTTAAAAAAATGTGAAATTTTTAAATAAAATAAATTGTGAATAGTGGGAATTATAGTTTATATCGAACAAGTGTCTTCTGAAGTATATAAACTGTCACCTCTTTAGAAAGCTGCTGTGATTAAGTGAGAGATTGACAAGGATTATATTAATCAACAAAGTCCAGCTAGATTGTGTCAGAGTCAGACTGGGGTTTCATAAGGTATTGCCTCGGTCTTAAAACTGAAGCCCTGTTTGACAAGTAAGGGAGTTTGGGATTTCTTCATCGTTCGTGAAGCTAAACAAATTAATTTAATTGATAAAAACAAAGAGTGGTGGACAATTTGCAATGCTATAGAGGGACATTATTGTTGTACAGAGTTATTTGAGAATTTCTTAAACCATTTGATTTTAAGTGAGTAAATGAAATCAAACTGACACACTATGGGGCTTATTTTCATAAAATGCCAGTGTTTGTTGTTACCACATTGCCAAACCCAGACTGGTTTTTGCCTGTGTTCTCAAGATTTCAAAATAACCCCATATATTCTAAAATTTTAGAATTTGAGAACACAGGCAAAAAACAACAATAATGTCCCCTCCCCTCTATAGCATTGCAAATTGTCCACGCTTTGTTTTTGTGACTTTAGAAGATTATGATCTAAATAGTAAATGTCATGTAGTAATATCATGTTAATCATGTCATGATGATGTGATTGTGTGACACAGCTGAGCTGACATTCACAGACTCACAGTCTAGTCACACTCTCTCCGACTCGAGTCCTCAAGATTCAGGCAGCAGGTGAGGGAGCAGCCGAGCAGGAGGCACCGTACACGCCTCAGCTCCCGCGCGCTTCTAAAGAAAAGGCACCACGCGGGAGCTGTTAGGGCGGTGGGCGGGCTGCCGCCGATGAGAGGCGTCAGCGTGCAGGCGCAGCGGATTTCCCTCTGGCGTGTGAGCGGCATCAAGCGTCAGAGGGGGTGGGATCTGCGCGGCCATCTTTGATGCATCACGTGCAGCGTGACGACGGCGTGCTCGAGTGTCGCTGTACAGATAGAGATTAATGCGGCGCAGCGGCACTGCGGCAGCATGATCCTCCACATCCATCCATCATGGATGGATGTGGAGGATCAGGCTGCCGCAGTGCCGCTGCACCGCATTAATCTCTATCTGCACAGTGCCACTCGAGCACGCCGTTGCCACGCTGCACGTGACGCATCAAAGATGGCCATGGGCGGCAGCATGATCCTCCACATCCATCCATGATCACTTTCCTTTTTTTTTTTTTTTTTTTACAGACAGCGCGTACGTATACTTATTTACCGTCCGGCGGCCGCCGCTATGAGGGGGAGGGGCGGTAACCTGCACGTGCGGCCCCGCGGACGGATCAAAAAACAAACGTCCTCCTCAATCTCAAACAGCTGGTGACGGTGTCACCCCGCCGCGGGTGTCACCTGGTGCGGGCCACCCCCCGCCAGCGACGCCACTGACCACACCTCCAGATTGTAAGAGCCAGTGAGCAGGGCGCTCTCCACATTGTGACAGATTTAATTCTCCATTCTTTATTGTAAAGTGCTGCAGATTCTGTTGGTGCTCTGTATATAACATTTTCATGAGTCTTCACAGAACAATGTTAAGGTCCATTTATTGTACAAGAGGAAAGAAGATGTATACATTATACACACATACATTAATTGATCATTTTGTCACCTTTAGGATTTAACTAGCTTTGGTTCACACTTCTACTGTACATCGATCCTTTTGGCCGGCGTGTCTAGGACGACAGCTTTTTCACTATTACCACCGAGTAGAATACGGCAGCAGAACCAATTAAAAGGATATGCCAGATTATAAAAGGAGTTATGAATAATATTTTTATTCCCTTTTAAAATGCCATCATGGGGTTTTTGGTTTGTTTTGCCATACCCAGTGTACGGTGCTACAGAACTTGTTGGCACTTTATAAATGGCTGTAAAATTGCAATTGTAGGACGTTATATGTTGAGTATTTGTAGGTTTAGCTGTGCTTTCCATGAAACCGCGGGACCTACAGGAATAAAATGCTGCAAAATAGAAGTCTTTGGCCTAGGTACTCAAGTCAAAACCACTTTATTTTGGAGCTCTCAGGTTGAGAAGAGCTAATAATAAATTGGAAATAATAGCCATTCATACAGTGTTATTCAAAGAGATGCGAATTGTGTCCGAAAGGTAACCGAATGATGAAATTCAGCGTACAGTTACCTTTCCTGGCCAGAGAGCAGGCAGTTCGCCAAATGTTGGCGAATTGCCTGCACATACGGTGCCTGTTCGAGGGCAGGGAATACCCATAGAGAAGCAATGCTTCATCTATTCAGAGAACACAAAACAGCAGGGAAAAGCTGCCGAAATGCCCTGCCATGCGGTTGTTTAGTGCGACAGGTTTATTCAGGCAAATCCCATAGGCTTCAATGTTAAAAATATTCCTGTTTTAATCCAATAAACAGTTTATTTTATTCTGCAGTAAAAAGTCTATTTTTTAGGATCTTTTAGGAATTTTTCAGCTTTTTTTTTTTAAAATAGTTTTTTTCTGTAACAGCCCTTTTTAGTATCATTTTTTTATTTATTTATAAAGGATTTTACCAGGAGGGATACATTGAGATTTTTCTCGTTTAAAATGTTACTTTATTTCTGTAATACAATGCAAGATATTAAAAAACAAACAAAAAAAAACGATCTTATATGTAAATTTCAGACATTTTCGTTCTGTAGTTTCTTTGCAAACAGCGTTTCACTTTTCAAACATTCAAGCGTACACTTTTTTTTTTTTGCACTCCATTCGTCTGCAGTGTCAGCTTTTTCCGGTGGCTGCTCTACACTGTGATCGGCAGCTGCTCGGGTTTCTCCGGCGTGTTCGGCAGGTGTTAATCCAGATGTTTTTGCCTGTTTCGGTGTGCTTTCGCTGGGCTTTGCGGTGAGTGTTCAGCGGGTTTGCGGCAGCTTTTTCCTGCACTACGACGGCCCTGTGGTGCTTGCTGAATACACAACAGGGTCACAGAAATGGGATTGCCATATCTCCCCGTATTGAAGAGAACGAAAAGTCACCGAACGTGCGGGGGAGTTTGATTCTCTTTGAATAACCCTGACAGTGGTTTGTGGTATATGTTACCATAGTTTAGTATATTAATCTGTTAATTTGAAACATTGCAGCATTTGAGCATAGACACAAACGGTTCACGTGCAGGACCAGATTTACATGTGAGGAGCCTGTATGCACAAGGATACATTAATTTTTGTTTAGGTTAATTTTTTTCCATATCCCCAAATGAAAAAAAAAAGTTTCTCATTACACTCGCATCAAAAGAAGGGGCAGAATCTGTGGTCTTAACATGAAAAAAAATGTTAACCCTACACAAGCACAAACCTAACCCTAATTTCTAACCCTAGCTGTGGAAAACTATGCCGAATTTTGGCCTGGAGCAAACTAAATTCTGGCCATCAAATTAAGGCTGCAGCAGAGGGTCTTTTTCAAGACTTTGATCATTTTATATGTGACAAATAGTCATTGCCTTTGCAACAAAAAAGGGGTGTTGGTGGGTTGCACCTATTCACTTATTTCACAGCCATGTTTGGCATCATTAGAAAGGTCAGACTCTGTCCTATCCAGTGGCACTTAACTTGAACTTGTGGAATGTAAAGAATGGAGATACAGGGGTCCAAAAATAGCACCACCCCTCTCCACACAGAAGAACTTGTGTTTTAGATGAACCAATGTGTAATAACAGCATCACATTTGTTCCCGGTGTGGTATAGAAGGCAAGATATACATAAAAAAAAAATTGGAAAAACCAATTGACTTTTTTCTAAAACACACATTACACAGTCATGTTTGGCATCTTTGGCAAGACCAGACTCTGCTTTTTACACCACACAAGGTCAAGTGATGGGTCTTTGGAAAGGACAGAGAGTTCCAAAGTCTCTTGGCCTCTCACTGCAGTGTGTGGTTTAGGTTGTCGAAACAATGCATTGTGGGAAATGAAAAAGTGAGTTAGTGCAGCGCATTACTGTTCATTTTATAATTGTAAAGTGAAAAATGATGGTGCATCAAGGACACGTCACACAGAGTAAAGTATACGTTTATTGCAGTTTACACAAGTCCAGTTCAAGAATGTGGTTGAGAAGACCACCCTCTATACATTAAAGCGCACCAACAGTATAATAAAGGAAATCTATATATAGAACTTAATACCTATTCATTTACTATTGCATACAGATATTCTAGTACAGGAACAAGCTAATATCACTAGGACTAGAAGATTAGGTGCGAGCTGATACCACAGTTTAAGGACAAAAGGTTTCAGGTTGCATTTCGTTCTGGCACCTCCACTAGCTTGTGATACTTTGTTAGTTCCCACAGAACGCGTCAGACCAGCTGACATTTCTATGAAAGTAGAAAGTGATCAAAATTATCCATCCAAAATATATATATATTTATATAAATATAGATCTCTATTTCTATTCACTGTGAGTGTAAACTGCTGCGTGTAAACAGTTACTGGAGCTTGTTAGAAGTAAAACTAGGAAAACCTGGCCGGCCAAGTCCATGTTCAGCTTGAAGACAAACTGACCTGTAACATTCCCACTGGACTCATTCCCACTGGATGCATCGTTTGGCTCAAGATCTCACTTTGGTCTCTTCATGCCTTTGTTAAGTACTTAGGATCAGGGTTGGAAACGACTGCCTTAAGGTACCCCTAAAAAAACAGGCCAGATTTTTCAGATCACCTTGGGGAAATGCAGACTGAATCCTGCAATCACTGAGCAGCAAATCATATCACCTGAGCCCTGCTTCAGATATCTGGCAAACCTGGCCTGGAAGGGGGACTTGAAGACCAGGGTTGGGAAGCACTGGCTAAGGAGATATTCACAAACAGCTAGTGCTCACTGAACTTAACCATCGTTCCAAACAACTGTAAAAATCTGATTATTACTCTATGACATGAATAAACTGCGGATATTCTCCATTTAGTGTTGTTAGTGTTTGTGACAGTGAATGTACTTCTGTGATTATAAAGTGGAGCTCTTCATTGATCTTTGATAGGAACATTGAAATCAATGGGTAAAAAAACTTCAAATGATGTAAAGTGTTGATTTCTTTGCCGTACCTTTACCAGAAACTACAGTAATAAATCCTTTGGCAACTTTGCCGAACAAGAACAGGAAAATGGTAAACTATGATAGCAGTTCCCTAGAGAATTTGATATAGTTTCACTCGATTTGATATCCTGCATTTTCCTACAGTAAACCTAGTGTTCCTTCAATGAAAAAACAGCGGTTAGTGAATTACCGGTCACGCCATAAAACGAAAAGGACAGTTTGTCTCCGATCTGAACCGCTGAATGTACTAACAGAACGCAGCTGAAAGTATAAAATAAAAACGTAAGATGCTGCTACAGTTTCTTCGTGGTTATAAACTGAAGAAAAACAAAATGACCCAGTGCTTAAAATCGCAAAACGAGTCGAATGCTGTGAAAGGCGAGACTGTCACTCAATATCCATTTATACTTTTTTTAAAAAAAACATACCATATAAAAGTAGTCCATGGCTAATAGAAAAGTTTATGAGTCCATCCCCTCACTGACCAAATCAAAAATCCAATGACATCCCGAGAAATAATAAAAAAAAATTGAAGTTGCAGTTTTATCTGATTAGAAATGGAAAAATGTATGTCTTTTCTATTAATAAAATACAGAGCGAACAGTTGGGTTTTCTCCAAAATACAATTTGCAAAGTTTCTCGCTTAAATCTAAACGTTGATGTTGAGAGTTATGTATTCCACAGGCTGGACATTTACAGGATCCATACTACCGATTTATTTGCTTCCTCAATGGTTTTCAAATTCACATTATCGTGACACTTTCCGCATATTACCCGCAGAGCTGGTTTGCTCATCTTTCCAGGTCACTTTCCTCCTCTCACATTCTGTTTTCAAATCAAGCTCTCCAAATCAGTCACTTTCAGGTGTCCTTATACACATCTCCACCGCCCCAATAAAATCGATCTCTACTCCCTCAAAAAAAACATTCTCTTTATCGCTCTGCCCACTTGACCTCTTCCTGGGCATCAATCCTGAACCATCACACATCAGACCGCTCTGATGAAAAGCACACTTTACCCTCATCCTTACACTTCCTCTTCCTTGTCACTTACCTGCTCTTGATATCCAATCTACCACATAGTCTCCCCTCCCACACCCCATAGCAATTACTCTTTCATTGTCCATATCCTCTGTCACTTTGTGCCTCTCCCTTCAGACTCTTATCACAGCTCGCTTTCCTCTTAACATTCTTCTTTCCTCGTCACTTTCAATGTTATTTAGATGGCATAACGTCCGACTCTTCCGCTTGTTTAATGGGGTTTCCTCCTTGCATGTAACGTCGTGTCACTGGTGCTCCTGTGCGTCACAAATTACCCTAGCGCGTGTTAAGATTAGTAGTGAACATACAGTGAATAATATTTTACATCCATGTTTAGTGTTTAATGCTGATCCTCCACTAACAGATCTGATGGTGTTGAAGAATTAGCAAACAATCTCTTGCCGCATGTGAATAATCTGTAATAAAGCATCTTGCACATCAGCATCCATGTGACCCTGTAAAGAACAGCATAGGGTTAGAAATTTAAAATACGTAATACAGCTGCTTAAGCATGCAGGGTGTCAATCATAGGCACGGATATGGAAACTGATCTGCCAACACCAATAGTGATATCCCAGTAACGTTATCTGGGGTTTAATACACCCCACATGCGTCTTCAGCCACACTTCAGATACAATTACAGGATCTTACCTGGACGGCATTCAGTAGGTGGGAGCGATATATGGAGATTATTTCTTGATGTCTGCATTGGGATTCCTGTAATGATTAATATAACATTACACAACCAGATGATACAGACAGGTCCTTTTACATTTCATCCAACGCCGCTTATTTTCAGGTGTTAGGTTTACAGGACACAAAGCATGGTAATGAATGTTAGCCCCTTAAAGCGACATAACCACTTACATAAGCAATAACTAGATTACGTGTGCATTACAAATAAAACCACATGCTGCTGTTCTCTTTGCATGTAAAAATGAAGAATAAAAAATGTTTTCTTTCTAGCATTTTTCTGATTTTTCCCATGAGGCAACATTTACCAAAAAGGTTTTTCTTTACTTATGTGGCTTATCCAATCTACAGTATTAGACAGTTTAAGGAGATGGAAGAGGGAAAATGCTGATAAGGCTCCAGGGGGCTATTGTTCTTCAGGCTACTTGAGATAAGAGATGGCAGTTGAAGGAGATCAGAAGTATTTTAAGCTCCCTGTTTTATCTACCCCCCTGTTGATGTCCTTTGAATACATCCCACACAATACAATGAGATTTGAGACCTTGATCAACCCATACAGGGTTATTCAGAGAGGTGAAAACCAGGAGAATTGGCAGGAGAATGAACAATCTAGAACAAATAGCCGATTTGGAAAGTGAGATACAGTTGTGTTCAAAATTATTCAACCCCCAATGCTGTAAAGGGTTTTAGGGAATTTAGTGTACATTTGTAATTGTATTCAGAATGAAATCCTACAAGGACTTTTTAAAGAACCATATGCAACTAAAATGACATCAATTGGTTTTGTAATACAGTAGTAAAGGTTTCTTTTGTGAATTCTTCATTGACACAATTATTCAACCCCTTAAAGACTACCACTCTGAAGAACAGAGGTTCATTCAAGTGTTTTCAATCAGGTATTGAAAACACCTGTGGATGTCACGGAGCAGCAATAAAGCATAATAAGCACCAATTAGGCAGCTTTAAAATGACTGTGATACTCAGCTCCTTCTAGACATTTACTGGTGTGGTTACAAACATGGTGAAGTCAAGAGAATGGTCCAGGAAGACAAGAGAAGAGGTGATTACTCTTCACAGGAAGGGCAATGGCTATAAGAAGATTGCAAAGATGTTAAACATACCAAGAGAGACCATAGGAAGCATAATTCGCAAATTCAAGGCAAAGGGCACTGTTGAAACGCTACCTGGTCGTGGCAGAAAGAAGATGCTGACTTCGACTGCTGTGCGCTACCTGAAGCATAGAGTGGAGAAAAGTCCCCGTGTCACTGCTGAGGAACGGAGAAAAGATTTGTCAGATGTGGGTACTGAAGTTTCAGCTCAGACAATACGGCGCACACTGCGTAATGAAGGCCTCCATGCCAGAACTCCCAGGCGCACCCCCTTGCTGTCTCCAAAGAATAAGAAGAGTCGACTGCAGTATGCCAAAAGTCATGTGGACAAACCACAGAAGTTTTGGGATAGTGTTCTGTGGACTGATGAAACAAAATTAGAACTGTTTGGGCCCATGGAGCAAACGCTATGTTTGGAGGAGGAAGAACAAGGCCTATGAAGAAAAGAACACCTTGCCTACTGTGAAGCATGGCGGGGGGTCAATCATGCTTTGGGGCTGTTTTGCTTCTGCAGGTACAGGGAAAGCTTCAGCGTGTGCAAGGTACCATGAATTCTCTTCAGTACCAGGAGATATCGGATGACAATGTGATGCAGTCCGTCACAAACCTGAGGCTTGAGAGACGTTGGACCTTTCAACAGGACAATGATGTGTACGGCTTGAATGAGAAAAGTTACCAAGAAAGGCTTAATGATCTTAACATGTACAGCTTGCAAAAAAGACGAGACAGAGGAGATATGATAGAAACATTTAAATACGTAAAGGGAATCCACAAGGTAGAGGAAGGGAGTATATTTAACCCTTTCGCTGCGGTGGACGCGCTCAGCGCGTCCAACCGCATGTCACGTTGCGTGCGGAGGACGCGCTGAGCGCGTCCAGCCGATCGCTGGCCCCCCCGGTGCGGGCTGACATCCTCGATGTCAGCCCAGCATCCGGAACCGCCGCCGGGCTAATTAGGTGTCATCGCGGCGGCGCGATGACCCCTAATTCAGGCCCCCCCCCCGCATGTGCGGAGGAGGCGCCTGAAAGGGAGGGGGCGAGGTCCTTCGGACCTCTCTCCCTCCCTCCCGATCGGCGGCGTTGCGGGGGTTAACCCAGGCACCATTTGGAAGGGCACAGCCTGCCCTTCCAAATGGTACCTGGCATTAACCCCTGGGGAGCCGGATCACGAATCGGCGCTGAAAAGCGCCGGTTCGTGATCCTTTCCCGGAGCTGGCCGACATCTTGGATGTCGGCCACGCCTCCGGGAACTCCCCCTGAGGACTGGCGTCATCGTGCACAGCACGATGACGCCAGTCCTGGCGTTAACCCCTAGCTGCCACCAATGGTGGAGATGGGAGTTCATTGGAACTCCCTATCTCCCGATCCGTGGCAGCTAGGGCTTAAAGTTTGGTATTGTTGGATCGGCCAGAGCATGGCCGTTCCAACGATACCAAACTCGAATGTGAAAAAAGTTAGTAAAAAAAAAAATTAAAATAAAAATATATTTAAAAAAAATTATAAAAAAAAAATAAACAAGTTTTTTTTGCTTTTTTTTGGTTTGTTAATGCAGCAATATTGTTCCCATTTCAATTATAATGTGAACAATGATGCTGCACTAACGATTTTTGTATGCGGTGCGTTCGTTAAAAATCGTGTAATTTTCCCCAAAAAAAAAAAATGTAACGAGACCCCATCTCTAATTTTGTTAACAAGCGCACCCCATACAAAATATAACCGCAATTGCTCGCATGTTAAAATGTGAAAAAAAAAACACTTTACACATTGCAAATTATTGAAAAATCATATTTTATTGCATTTTTTGTTATAATATACAGACAGGTCATGACGTATACATATAATAATGACATATTATGAATCTGCCGAGTCTGACGGAAAGAACGATATATAATATGTCTGGGTCATATACTAAAATAAGCCTTCAAAACGCGTTTAAACATGATGAGCAAAACCGGTAAAAATGACCTCAGCACAGGGGCGGGTAAAGCCTCAGCAGCGAAAGGGTTAAAAGGAAACAAAATAGCAAAACAAGAGGACATAGTCTTAGATAAGAGGGGCAAAGGTTTAAAAGTAACATCAGGAAGCATTATTTTACTGAGAGGGTGGTGGATACATGGAACAGTCTTCCAGTTGAAGTGGTAGAGGCCAAAACAGTAATTGAATTTAAGCAGGCATGGGATAGGCATAAGGCTATCCTAAACAAAAGATAAATCCAGGTAAAGTATCCATGTAATTGGGCAGACTAGATGGGCCGAAAGGTTCTTATCTGCCGAAATTTTTCTATGTTTCTATGATCCCAATCATACCTCCAAGTCCACTAGAGCATGGTTGCAGATTAAAGGCTGGAACATTTTGGAGTGGCCATCGCAGTCACCTGACTTAAATCCGATTGAGAACCTCTGGTGGGACTTAAAGAAAGCAGCTGCAGCGCGCAAGCCTAAGAATGTGACTGAACTGGAGGCTTTTGCCCATGACGAATGGGCGAAGATACCCGTAGATCGCTGCAAGACATTTGTGTCAAGCTATGCTTCACGTTTAAAAGCTGTTATAACTGTAAAAGGATGTTGTACTAAGTACTAAGATTGAATGTAACTTGGGGGTTGAATAAAACTGATAATGATGTGAGCACAGAAAAGACATTTGTGGTTATTTCATTATAAATGTTATGTTATATTTGTCTGACCTACACGTGCCTCTTTGATTTAATTGTAAGCAAGATTACTGAATGATCAAAATCAATGTCAAACTGGCCAAAACACTCAATTTCAGTGGGGCTTGAATAATTTTGAACACAACTGTAAATGGGAGACTTTTTCTGGTTTGGCTATTTTGACCAAGAATTTTCACCTCCCTCTGAATAACCCTGATAGACTCCATTGTATGGCCACTGCCACAGAGTGAAGAGCAAGTGAAGGAAATTATACTGTGTGTGTGTGTATGGGGGGGGCAATTAAAAAACAAACGATCACCAAATGGATGCACCCAGTGACACATATAGAGGAAAATATCACACAATGGATGCGCCAAGTGACACATATAGAGGAAAATATCACACAATGGATGCGCCAAGTGACACTTTGAGTAAAAGATTTTCTTAACTAAACATACAAGAGAAAAACTAAGCACATGCAAGATATCAGCAACATAAAACACAGTAAGCACATTTCATTTTTTGGCGGTAGTGGCCTTTTAACAACAGGCTGTTTTTTTTGGCGACACACAAATGACACAAGCATTTATTTTTTAGGATTGGTACGTTCTTTAAGTGCATTTTCTTAGTTTGTCTTTTGATGTACCCAAACAGGTCGTATATGGTATTTAAAGAACAAACATGTATACATTTAGGGCATCTTAAAACCATAACTCATTGAACAAAACTTTAAATAGTGGAAAATGTGATCTAATAAATCCAAATCCCCAATTTTCCCCAAATAACACAGAATGTGAATACGAAATGTCGGTGTATGACGAAGAAAAAAAAAAACGAACACTTTACAGTAAAATACAAAAATTAAATAGAAGTGTATTTTTTTTAACCCTAAAGAAAAATAAAACTGACAGAAAACTCACCCCGTCGACGAGGGGGGGGGATGCAGCTGGTCACTGTACTATGCAGCGATACCAAAAATGCTTTCTAGCTTTGGGAAACGGGGACATTTGAGGCCACTGCGTATTCTCTACATACAGTGCATGCATAGAGTGTACCCCCCCTCCGAAGATCAGTTTATCAATGCTGATCTTGTTCCTCTGCACATCGGATTTTTTTTTTTTTTCACTGCATCTTAGAGTCAGCCCACACCTTTTCTTCCTTTTACCCGGACTGAGTACCCAGAGACCCTGGAAAGTGCTCCGGCACTGCAATCTCATTGTAAGAAGCTCCGAGGCTCATCCCTATACATTGAGTGCTGATAACACAAACTAAACAGCAACCAGTACATCCTTTGTCATTAAGGGTTAATAAGCAGAGTGTGCACACTGCAAAGTGAATATAGCTGTGAGACAGTAGTTTGATACACCTGTGCATTGCAGGAGTATTGCTTTGTTGAACATCACACACAAATCAGAGTACTCACATCTAATTGGCACTGTAGGGCTTTGACCTGGACTTGCAGGGCATCCACTGACTGACTCTTCCCAGGGCCACCAATGTATTGAGACAAGGACATTTTCAATTTCTCCATATCATTACGAAGAGTGCAGACCTAGCAACAGATACAGTGTGCATATCAGATGCCCAGACTGACCATGTCAAGTTGAAAGGGGAGGAAAATACAAACCGCACAACAGATGAAAGGTCAGAATTTGCAATGGGATAGAATTAAAGAGGGAACGTTCAAAAGATACAGTTTGGAGCAGTGTTTCCCAAACCTGTCCTCAGGACCAACAGGCCAGATTTTACAGGTCACCTTGGGGAAATGCAGACTGAATCCTGCAATCACTGAGCAGCAAATCATATCACCTGTGCTGCGCTTCAGATATCTGCAAACCTGGCCTGTTAGGGGTCCTGAAGACAGGTTTGCGAAACACTGGTTTAGAGTATACAGTCTGTCAGCTTACCTCTTTGTCTTTGCCCTCGACATCTCTGGCAGACCTCTGGATACGTTCCTCCAGGTTTTCTATGGTGCTCAATGACTGATCATATTTCACCTTCACCTGAGCCATGTCTTGTTCCAGGTCACTGTTGTTCTTCCGTAGCCTTTCATTATGTTCCAATGCCTTCTGCAGTTCATGGGATATGCTCTTGCCCTGTTCTCTGTGATTGGTACATTTCTCCTCGAGATGACTAATCGTCTGCTCCAGCTGCATCTTTAGAGCCCTTTGGTCAGCGCTCATCTTGTCCTTGTAGCATTGTAGCTCCTGCAGGCTGTGTTGCGCTTGTTGTAAGTCTTCTCGGAGACTCTTCACTTCTTGCTCCAAATTCAGAGCAGCTTCCTCCTTTTCTCGCAGTTTTTGCTGTACAGAAACCATGCTCTTCTGCCAAGCGTCTTTCTCCTGGGCATGATGAGCACTGGGGATAGAGCTACTTTTCAGCATTTCAAGTTCCTTCTCCAAGCCTAGGACCCGAGTCTGTGCCTTCTCTTTTAGATGAAGCTGAGCGCTCAGGTCAGCCTCCAAAGATGCTTTGGTATTATTCAGTAGGTCCTGAAGCTCTTGGTGCTGCAGTATGGGAATGTATTGGCCGTTTAGACTTTCTTGCAAGGCCTTTAGTTCGTCAGTAGCCTGGAGATATTCATCCTGTAACAGTTGCCGCTTTTCCTTGGCTTCTACAAGCGTGTCTTGGGCCTCCTGTAGACGTGCTTGCAGGTCATCTACTTGACCCTGCAATGCAGACCTTTCCCGACTGCGTGAAGTTTGCTCTTCTTTCAGCAAATGCTCTAAGGTTCGCAGCTCTTTCTGCATCTTCTGAATCTCCTGTTGCTGTGCATCAAGCTTGCCCTTTGTCTCGCTGCTTATACGACACTGTTCTCGCAGCTCTGACTCCAATCCCGATCTTGTGGCCTGGAATTTGCGTTCCTTCTCTTCCATGCTAGTCAGGGGAGCGTATTTCTCAGTGATACAATGCTGTAATGTGTCTAGCTCTTCTTTTTGCTCCTGGATAGCTGCTTGCAGTTTCTGCACCTCCCCTTGCGCTTTAAGGAGTTTTTCATGCACCTGGGTGTATTCCTGCTGCTTCTGTGCAACCTGTTTCTGGAACTCTGACACCATAATATCATGGTCCTTCCTTTTAACGTAACCTGTGTCCATCTGACCATTCAGTCGGTCCAGTAGTGTCTGCAAATCAACCCTCTGGGCAGCCTCTCTTTCCAACTGGGTCTTCAACTCTGCCCATTCTGCAGCTTTATGATCCAGTAACTCCTGCAGTTCAACCTGCTTTGCTGCAGAATTCTCCAACTGTGACTTCATTGCGGCCTGAACGGCAGACTCCTTCTCTAGCTGCGCTTGCAGCGCTGTTGTCTTTGCGGTCTCTCGCTCATGCTGGGAGCGTAACGCTGCTAGTTCTTCGGCCCCACTTTCCAGTCGCTTCCTTAATGTGGTCAATTCTGCTTTAGACTTCTCTAGTTCAGTAGTCAGCTTGGCAGTGGCCTGATGATGTGTGGTCAATGGCACATGGCTTTCCTTCAAGTTGGTGTTCTCAGACTGCAAAGCCTGGGCTTTAGTCTCCCCCACATGGCATTTCCTGACTGCGTCAGCAAGTTGCCGTTCAGTTTGCGTAATTTGTGACTGCGTATCTTGTAACTGCTTCTCATGTTCCTCTCGAGGGATGCTAGAAGCCTGTAATCGCACTAGATCATCATTCAGAGCCCTCTTTTCCTCCTGAAGCGCCTTTTGTAGGAGTTCAGTTTTTCTGAGGTTCTGCTCGGAGTCCGACAGGCTCTGACTCAGGTGTGCAATCGTTTCCTCGCAAGCTCTTTTAGTCTCCGCGTGGAGCTGTGCTGGGACATGTTTGCTTCTCATCTGTCCTGTAAGGTCCTCCACTTGTCTATGCAGAAGTACTTTCTCAGTTTGCAGCTTCTCCGCTTCCCGTCCGAGGCTAATATTCCTAATCTTCAGCTCATCGAGTTCTTTCATCAGCAACTCCAATTTAGTGTCTGTCTTTTTCTTCTCACTCTTTGAATTATCTAGCTTCTCTTGGATTAGAACAAGTTCACGCTCGGTCTCTGTCAAACACCGAGACTTTTCATTCACCTCGTTTGTCAGAAGGCATTGCATGTTTTCAAATTTCTCTGCAGTAAAAGAGAGACCCAGTTGCTCCACAGCTGCCTGCGTCCGGCGCTCGGCTTTCTCCTTCTCTTCTTCACACACTGCCAGCTCATCTTGCATCCTCCGGTTTTCCTTACGAAGACGTGAATCCTCCCTGCGCAGTTCTTGTACCAGGAGCTCATTGTGCCGCAGCTGATTACGCAATTTTCCCACTTCAGCAGATGCTCCTTCGTACTTGCCCTTTACGTCACGCAGCTGTTCGTTCAAATCTTCGGCACGGGTGCTGCCGCTCAGGGCTTCTTGCGTTAGGTGATCTTTCAGTGCCAGGAAGTGTGACTGCATTTGCTTCACTTTCCCTTCAGAGTCCAGCATTCTTTTCTGCACATCACGTAGGGCTTCTTCCAGCTGGCGGATCTGCTGATCAGACTCGGTTTTGGTACGGTCCCGCTCTGAAGCCAGGGCAAGGCATTCTGCCGATCTCCTGGACAGTTCCTGCTGCAGTCGCACAGCTTCTTCTCTTGCTGTTTCATAGTATCTGCGCACAGTGTCCAATTCCTGCCGATGATCTGCATTCTCCCCGTGCAGCTCCAAAGGGCGCAGCTGTGACCTGGCCGGCAGGTGAGCTGCATGCTAGACATAAAACAACAATTTTAAAAAAGAAGCTAAATCATATACTAACAGTAGAATGTTTTTTTTTTTTGCAAGATCTATCCCAGTAAGCAATGCACAAAAAAAAAAAAAAAAAAATTCTTATAAGAATTTCTTAAAATCTTAGAAAGGGTTAACATGTTACAAAAGCGTGCTCATGGATAAAATACTAAAGCAAGGGATTCTACCAGCTTTGCTGATCTGACCGGTAAGTACAAGCCTTTATTATGCTTTTAATTTTGCAATTTGGTGGCAGCAATACCGTTCAAAAATCTAAGAAAACTCAGATCAATGTTTAAAACATGAGATATTTTCTAAACGCTCCAAAACAAAACTTTTATGCATTAAAAGAGGGCAGACTCCCTCCATACCTGAGGATTTGCACTTAGGACAGGAACCTGCTTCATTACAAGCTCTTTACCTGAAAGGAAGTTAAAGGACATATATAGGTTACAGCAGGCCTCAAAATTTCCACTCGCATTTGGCGAGTGGAAATTACATGAGGGCGAGTGGGAATGCAGAGGCAGGGCAGGATAGGATAGGGGTTAGGTGGGGCAAGTGGCGAGTAGCTCTTAAGGCCTGGCTAGTAGCTTGGGACTTGAAATTTTGAGTCCTGGGTTACAGGACTACAAAAAGGAAGAGATCAAAGCATATATACGGTTGCTCACGCTCACCATTTGCTGGGCTGCTTGGAACAGAGAGGGCCTTCTGCTGCAAAACAAAAAGGAACTTTCATGCATTGCCATGAATTACTGGGAAGCAGACTCTGACTCCCTCGACAAGAACCCAATAAAGCCTGGCTATTAAAAGCATAACACAACGACCAGAATCATTTTTCACAAGACAAATGCATTAGGATCTTGGTCTTATTCTTGCCAAATATTCTTTCACACAGTGTTAACGTGGCTGCAATAACTCGGATTTTACCTATGGCTCAAAATATAGTAATTCTTCCATGTCGAACAATGAAAACACCCCCTTCACATTCATTCATTGAATGGCTATTCCATTGGATTATCACCTCATAATACCGCAGTTTTCCTCGAAGATTCTCCATTGTATCCAGACTTTCTCCCAATTCCTTTTCTTTCACTTCCAGTATTGACTTGAGCTCCTCCTTCTATTTGGGGGCGAGAAATTCCATAGGTTTCAGCAACCTTTCTTTAATCCTGAATATTCCCTCCACGGCACATATACCATTATAAGCAAATCATGGCAGACATGACCTTGTAAAGCATACCTCATTTTCAAGCTCATCTGACACCATCTGCTCCTAAAAGTAAAATTGATCCTGCGTTAGGGTCACTTCATAACAATATTGCGCCTTTTTGAGTCAATGTCATTAGCGAGGTCAAAAATAAAAATATAAAACAAAAAAAACCATTCAAATAATAAAACCTTTATGATTTGGCAGGTGTATGAAGTTCTAAAGAATGTGTAAATGCACTGACACAAGTGGAGTGCGAAGAGATGTCTGCATAAAACACAGCGGATGGAGAAGGGCCATTTATCTGTCCTTTGCCAATTTGCCATTCCTACAAATATATGGTTTCAAAAGTGGTTTCTAAGGCTAAAGGAGTGTAGAGCAAATGTACAAGTATGGATTTGGAAATCACACCAAAAAAGTGACAGCTTGCACCAGGAAGTGGCTTAATCTGGAGTGCCAGCTGGGTGGAGTAGAGGTAACATCACTGCTCTGCATGGAGAGAGCCTGTGGAGACATGGGTTCGATCCCAGCAAGAGCACCTCTCCAGTAAGTGTCCTTGGGCAAGACACCTAACGGTACATACACGCCACCCAGGACATACTTGAAAATGAGAGAAATCTCAATGTATCCTTCCTGGTAAAAAAATTTTTTTATTTTTTTTTTGAGAAAGGAATTTCAACCACTCTGCATAATATGGTTGTTATTAAACTTTGTATCAAGTCGATGCATGAACAAACATCCTGAACTTTCTCCTTTCTACTCCTAATAAGGGATTCACATCAATAAGTCATAAAAATTTAATTGCTGGCCATTATAACCTCCAGAATGACTGCAAGTGTCTGAAGCAAGTATATTTTTGACCATGGGGAGTTCTAGGTAGTTCTGAATTTTCTTCAGCAGCCCATCTACCCCTGTGGTTCCAAACGGTGGCCCTCAAGTCCCCCTAACAGGTTGGGTTTGCAGATATCTGAAGTGCAGCACAGGTGATATGATTTGCTGCTCAGTGATTGCTAAATTCAGTCCACAGTTAACCAACGAGATCTGCAAAATCTGACCTGTTAGAGGAACTTTAGAACTGCAGTTGGGAACCACTGATCTACCTTATTAAACCTCAGCTGACTACCTTCTATTGCAGTGCCATGCCACGTCGCATATGTGGCCCCCAT
This sequence comes from Leptobrachium leishanense, assembly GCA_009667805.1. Lineage (NCBI taxonomy): Eukaryota > Metazoa > Chordata > Amphibia > Anura > Megophryidae > Leptobrachium > Leptobrachium leishanense. The sequence goes on from CM019065.1 coordinate 131,009,641, forward strand.
CTCAAGCTTCTGCAAGCACTGACAATGTGCACATAAAGGTACCTGGTTCAGCTGCAGCTGTAATCCCCCAACTTTGTCAATAAGTACTAGCTGCTCATGCTGCAGTTTCTGCAATTTCTCACGTAGTTCCTCGTTCTCCAATTCCAAATCCTGCGCGGGGTGGTGACAGAATGAAAAACCAAAACATGTGATGCAAGAAAAAGAAAAATTTGTGATCATCTATTAAATAGAGAGGCCAAAAGATATGTGCCTCTAGAACACACACACACACACACACACACACACATAATTTGCAGTATTTAAAATTTCCACATTTAAAATCCACACCTTGATATGATTTCTATTTCTACATTCAGGTTATATCAGCTTCCAAAATGTGTTTTTTATTATTATATTACTATCTACAGACTTGAGGCTATTTACAATGTTGCTAATCTCCCCAGGTTAAGTCTCAACACTGTAAATTTGCTCCAATGTAATTGGGGTGGATTGTGTGTATGTAGGTGCAAATTATGGCGATTATTAAACTTTTCTGAACTAGGATTACTTCGAAGCGGACTTGTTCTACCCACCATATCAACAGGGGTGTATTTTAGTTTTTTGCTGCCCTAGACAACGCAAAATTTGGACACCATGCTGCCGTTAGCAATCCCTGATCTTTACAAACCACAGGGGCTTCTTGGTAGGCAGCTACTCACGTCCCAATAATCTTATTAGTTCTATAAAGCCCTGCATGATGAAAAATGTCCATTCCCTCCCCATATTTCATCTCTACCCCCTTCATATTTCATCTCCATTCCCACACTCCTGCCTGAGCTCCCTCCCACACACTACCTGGATCCTCCGTGATCACGTATCACGATACTTGTGTCGCGTCTATAGTATTCCTTGCCTCCAGCGCGGCTTCCATAGAATGCCGGGAGGAGGTGAATTTATAATGTCACTTTCTTCCTGCTCTCTTTGGAAGCCGCACAGGAGGGGAGGAATACGATAGCAGAATGTGAGCATCCTTATCAGTGATCACAGAGACACCAGGTACATCAGAAATGGCTGGCTTGCTTTCTCTCCCGCAGATCGCTGAACAGGACTTTTCACTGTTCTTTCCCTCCCAACGCTTTCCTACAGTACAGCGATGCACTGGAAGGGAGGGGGCTGTGAAAAGCCCCATTCAGCTGTCTGGGGGGAGATCAAGCCAGCCACTTGTGGGATTTCAGACAGATCCTGGTCACGCTACTGCGGGCGTGTGGGGCAGCGATTTTTTTTCACAATGGTGGGAGTGCGGTGTGTCGGGGGGGGGGGGGGGTGCCATTTTTTTGCTGCCCCCCCCTAGGCAAACGCTGTGTTTTCCTTGCTGCAGATACACCTACACACTCCACTTAAATCAGGATAAAAGAAGTAATTACTCAAGTATATTTGGACATTATAGTTACATACTATAGGTCCTTAGTTTAACCAGATTTCACTTCTTTTCACCCCTTATATAGTCCATCATCCTTATTTCATTGGATTCCTCCAACATTTAAAGTTCCTCTAGTTTTGTTCTCATATTCTGCAGTTTATTTAATTGATTAATGTAGCAAGGAGAATATTATCCCATTTATTCTTTAATTTCAAGTAAATGACAATTTAAGTACAGGGGTTATTTTAAGTACTTTCGGGACCATTTTGTAGGAATAATTGATCTCGTGTGAATTTCTTGCGTTTTTAGAATAGTAGAAACATTACACTGTAATCTGTAAGACAAATATAAAAGGTGATATGTGGGGAAAATACAATCAATATAAACATCTCTTCGTTCTTAATTTAGACTTGATTCCCAGGAGGTGATTCAAAGAGCATTGGAGTTTGCAATTGTTGCAATGACCAAAAAATGCCAACGTTTCACAAAAAGGAAGCCCAAACAGCTTCAAAAGTTTCACAGAGAAGATTCTCCTGGTGCTGTCTGGATGTCATTTAGTGAAATGCTGACACTTGTCACCGTTTGCAACGTAGACAAATACCAGAGCCCTTTGAATAATCAACTTTAGTAAATACATGGATTAGTGTATACAAAAATGTGCCTCCTGTGGTGAAAAATAAATGAAAACAGTAAAAAAGGTATTCCGCACACAAAATTTACATGTTTAAAAAAGTCACCAACACAAAAAACTAGGGATGCAGTGAAATGTCAACCGCCGATATTATCGGCTGAAAATGGCGCTTTCGGCTGAAAGGGGTAAGAAAATTTTTTTGGCCGAAAATCAGCCATCCGAACATGGGCCTGGAGGCCCAGCCGAGTAGGGGACTCACCTGAGTCCCCGACTCGGCCGGGCCTCCAGGCCATGATGACTAATTTTCAGTGTTCGGTCGAGTTCCGTCACCGGTCTCAGCCCGAAATTGTCATTTCGGTGCAGCACTACAAAAACAAGCAAACACTGTTTAAGATGGTAGACAATGCACAAAACCCAAATAAAACCAACCTGCGCTTGTTCTTTTGATCTTGCAATGAACTCTGCCTTTGAATTTTGCTTGACCCTCTTCTGCAAAGAAGCACAGGTAACTGAATACTGGACCATGAAATAGCCAAAAAAGAGAGAAATTTATCTCCAAAGTCAACTTTCACAGGCTTCAGATTTTAGAGCTGACAGACCTGGTGAAAATCAACGTTTACCAGTCCACCCTATATGAGAGGACAGGTCTACATACAGTATGTATTACACATGCACACGTCTCATCTCACATTCAAGGCTTTCCACTTAAATAGCACAATTTAGGAGTTTGTAAAAATCAATAAAATCAGGTTTCTTGGAGGAAATCGCCAGAGAACTTTTGTTTTGCCTTTAGAGCTTTGTGACCTGGCCAAGCTGCAAACGTGTTAAGAGTGTTACTGAGATCATTAACATATCATTTGCGTACACACACACACTAAGTCTTAACAAAAATGCAGATTGTTTTGTCTCCCTTTAAACTTACACTCATTGCGCGCAGAGAGGCATTGCTCTTCAGTGCTTCTATCCCTGCAGGAAGATGGACATGTCAGGAATTAGGAATTAACGCATGCAACCATCTCTATGCCACCGTACCACAAGGATAAAAGGCTAAACACTGCGAGGTTGGGAAATATGATGCTTCATAACTCAATACATGATGCAGCCAGTAATATTAATGCAAGTTATAGGGGAACAGCAGCGTCAAGTCTGCCAAACCGTGTCACAGAATAGACAAGTCTGTCACCTCGTGGAGAGCTTTCCATCGCAGTCCTGACGAGAGACAAAATCTCCAGATTATCTCCTATGCGAGCATAATATGCACAATCATGGCCAAGGGAGTCCGTGAGCCCAACATCAGCTCCTGCCCTCAGTAGGACGTCCACAGAGTCCTTACATCCATATTCACAGGCAAGCATCAGTGGAGTCCTGTGCAATACATAAAATATATTTAAGCACATACACCTTGATTACGTCACCACAAAACAATACTTGCCCATTCAAAAAAAAAAAAAGCACAACAATCCACATACCGGTGCTGCTTGTCTCTTGCATTAACCTCAGCTCCCTTCTCGATTAAATGCTGACATACTGTTGGGTGACACATCTGAGCAGCCAGAGATAGAGGGGTTCTTCCATCCTGCAAGGCAGAGAAATATCCAATGTAAAAAAAGAAAACAGAGTGCAGAATACGCTGGAGCATGATAGTTCTAAAGACGGTCGGGGGTTGCTGCACCTCTCGTGCAGGGATGACGTCCTTGGCAATCAGTACTGGCCGCCCTTTTTGGGTGAGAGCAGACTGATTTGCATAGGGAGCATTCATCCTTGTAATGGCACAATCAAGCTAAAACCCTGTGAGACCTGAGCGGGCCCCACCGTAGAGCAGCCACTAGTGCTCTTTGCTCGTCCTCAGGACCCTCACAAACCCCCCTTTTCTCTCACTATTAGTTATAAAGACTGGTAATTTTATTTTTTCTTACAAAAAGGGGCATTAGGATTCCAATAGTAAGACAGAGAAGACGTGATTTGTGGGGAAATTTGGTAACAAAAAACAGCTCACCCCATCTTTTGCGTTAACGGAAGCTCCATGGTCACAAAGAAGTTGTACACTGGAACCACAATCTGACATGGCTGTGCAAAAAGGAGGAACAGGGAGGCAAAACTATGAGCAACATTAACATGTATGGTTGAGTTAAACACACAGATCACATACAATGATTTATAGGAGGAGGGGGCCTCGCAGGTCCATTTAGACAGTTTCTATCAGAAGGTCACAGATCTGTAGGGAGTGTAGCTCAAAAAATCAAACAAATCCGGTGTTTATTGTCTTGTGCTTTCTCACCTGCATCATGCAGAGCGGTTCTGCCTTGGAGATCCACATTTTCTGTTGGGCAGTTAAACTGGTGGTATAAGAAGAAGAAATAACCTTGAATGTAATATCTTTGCTGCATCAGACTAATGTACTTTGAAAAAGCACTAAAGTGCAAAAATCCAACTTACCTGCAGCAGTTTCTGCAGACACAAGGAATGGCCATATTTTGCAGATAAATGCAGGGCATTGCGACCTGAGGAAAAAGAAATAAAAACCACAAAAAAATCATGACACATCCCCCTTTCTTATTCTATAAAACCAGTAAAGCAGGGGTAACTGTTCATCATGTTATCATTGGCAGTAACATTCTGTTGGTGTTGCTTTGTTATTAGAAAATAATATATTAATGGATACATTTGCTATAAGAAATGAGATACAGTTAAACAAAACCCAAAATTGATTCAGCAGCCTGTCCCATAATGCAGTGCTAACTGATGGGATACCTGAGACAGCGCTATCATGCCGCCCTGAGTATCCCCTCCTGAAATCCATAGGACTCCATAGAGTGTTGTGCTGCCGGCTCAGCTGACCTGCATTATCTCACCTCTCACGAGATGCTGTAGGTCAGCAGAGTGATCACGGAGAGAGAGAGATTGGGGACTCTTCCCCAGTCTCACTCTGCTCCCAGCGGCCAGAAGAGACGGATCGTTCTGGCCGCGGGATGAGAGGCGAGTGACGGATTTATTGGGGGGGGGGGGGGGGGTTTACAGCTTTTGCCAAATGATTCTGCAGAAGTTGTATCAGTTAGCACCAGGTCTTAGCGGCGATTATTTTTTCAGTAACCGCAGCAGGCCGTAGATAACATGGGGAACAAAGTCCTAATGCTAAGCATAGGGAGCGCAAAGTACAGTAACCTCACGCTGAAAAGAGCAAGATCCGAAGCACTAAGGTTTTTCTTTTTTAACCCGTTAGCGTTCGGAGTGTAATATGGGCGGTCCGCACTAGGACCACTCAACATTAAGCTCACCTGTGAGAGCATCAAGAATGTAATATTGCCCTATATGTATAAAAGACAAAGTTTTAACCCCCCCCCCTCGTAACTTTTCACTCACCACCGACTTGTAAACAAACCAACCTACTTCATTTATGGCGTTTCTCCCCCCCCCATCATCTTATACTGTACTCCGTGTTGTCAATGCATTGCTTAGATGTCACCCCCCCCCCCCAAAGAGTAGTGTTAGGAACCCATATACAAATGCATGTGCTATGAACTCCATAGGGTGCTGTTTATTTAACAGCTTTTTTGTAACTTCTCTCTGTACATACCAGCAGCATCTGGGGCTATAAGATCCACTCCGTTTAAAAGGATGGCATTCAAACACTCCAGGTGACCCTTTGAAGCTATTATGTGGAATCTAAACCGAAAAGAGATAATAACATTTTAATGCACGCTTTGTAGATAATCAGTTACTCTGCTAGAGATCAGAATTACAGGTTTACAATTCTTTCTGCGAGTCCCTATAAAACTAATTAATTCACTCACTGTGCCCTGTCTTTATGAGCAAGCTATACAGGTGATCATTAAAGAGTGACAGAGGTATACAGGTGAATCAGTAGGATACAGGAGATTACAGGGTGTCTTAGTGCAGTTTACATAAACACAACAACAAACTCTGAAGCTTAAGATAACAAATAATAATGGAGACAGCAGATGTGAACGAAAACTAGTGATTTACAAACATTGAAAGATTTGTTATGTTTTTCGTCAGTAAAATGACAGGTGTCCCACAACCCTTTTTCACACTGTAAGACCATGGCCTTCAAAGCGATCAACACGGCTAAAATCCTGGATCCCAGTCCGTCTTCGAGAGGTCTATGGCTGATTACGTAAAGGTTTTACAGATCTTAGACTTTACATAATCTCCATATTTGAACTGCAGCCGCAACCTCATTGAGCAAATACAATGCCATCTGTGGAAAAGAGATCCCAACCCCACCTCATCTCCAGGACTAGCCAATGTGCAGAAGCACCACGAGGTCCACTAACAAACTGGTCTAAAGGGGAGGTGCACATCTATAAAGACACTGGATAGGGATGACATCTGTTTTAAAGTGGCTTGCTCCGGGAACATCACAAGTGTTCCAGGAGCAAGCACAAAATATGTTTTAAGTGTCAAACCTCTCCCTCCCAACTGAGTTTTATGGGTGCCAGTCCTAACAATCTGGTCGGGAGGCTGTGGTCTCAGGGGATCATTATACCACATGGACCGGCCTCTTGGTCTCAGATTTCTGGAAGCAAGCTCTAGCTAAGTGCTCTGATCGGTTTTCCAAGGATCGAATAAAGTCTCTCTGCCTTGTAGAGCTTGCTTAGTTAAGCCGTCAGCACGCGTACGTCATACCCTACCATCCCATCACAGAATTTAGGATACGTGGACAGAATTTGAAGCGCTACTTTACATCAGGTGTGCGCGATTGTGCCCTCCAGTTGTTTTGGAACTACATTTCCAACAAGGCTCCGTCGCCATAATTAGTGCCTTGTATCATGGGATATGTAGTTCTAGAAAACATCTGGAGGGCAATAGGTTGAGCACTGCTACTTTAGATATTTAATTTCAAAAGGAAACGGAGGCCTAATTCCCCTCGCCGAACCCCAGTTTATTTTGAAATAACAATTTGTAAACCGCAAGCCTGAATACATTGCTGCTAGAGCGATCTCCTGTAACATTTATTCTTCATTGTCTTCAGATATTTGAAAAGAAAATCAGGGTCGTCCACTGTAAACGTCTGGAAGACCCAGGCCGGCAAATGGACAGCCTGCCGAATGAAGAAACTCCCGCTGCGGGTAGAAAAACAAAAACAGAAAAACAACAACTGTCTTTGTAGCTGAAACAGTTTCAGCACCAAGGACAGCCCTCATCCAGCGCAGCCGAAGCAGAGGGGTGAGGGATCCTCGCCGAAAAATAGTTTTCAGCACCAGGGACAGCAAAGCTGAAGGCATCTGGCTCAAAAGAAAAATATTAGTCAATAATAACCCAAAATTTCGCCTGAAAGAAACCAGAAAAATACCTTTAAAAAAAAAAAAAAAAGTCAATAAAGGCTTTTTGCTGCGGAAAAATAAATAAAAAATAAATTATATATATATATATATATATATATTTTTTTTTTTACATTGCATCTTATGGTATTCACACTGAATCACTTATTTATGGGGCAATTTCCCTACCATGGCACGGTTGTTTAACTACACAATTTTTTTTTCATGTAAAAATTGTACCAGATTGCCTGACAAATCCCATTGAAAGGGGAAAGATCGCTAGTCTGTTGCTGCAAAAAATTCATCTGAAATCGTTGGATGCAGTGGAAGAGGGCAGATTCACCTGCATGTTGTAGGATCGGTTGGACGACGTCAGGCGATATCGGATGATCGCACCATCACACAAATATGGTGCCAGTGGACGGCCAGCCCAATGCATGCTAAAGCCTACCATTTCACTTAAGGCAAACTTGCCATTTTTGGGCCATAATGATAACGCCGCAAAGCAATATGTCAGCAGTGGCGCACCTCGGATCCAGCGCTGGGTGGCATCTCCCTGATCCGTGGGCATTACAGTTTAGAGGACACCCATGCACAATCACAGGTGACTGGCCCCGAGACTCCCTTGTCAGCATATCGGCAATCATTGAGGGGTCTTCAGAAAACCAGAGAAGACACAAAACTCTCCTGCTCTCACATACAATAGTTGGGTCTCATTTACTATGTTACTAAAGGATGCAAAAGTGTATTGAACCATGACAGGCTCCGTTCCTCTACCTCCACACCTAGAACAGGCAAACGCCATCTCCAGAAGGATTCTGTGCAATTTGTGGATGTGGAGCAATACCACTAAGAAATCCTACCACAAGGTTAAGATAGCCTCTGCTCAATTAAGAAATGGACAAAAGTGTAGGTTTTCAAAATGATTAAAGAAAAAAAAAAAAAAATCACATCTGCCTTCATTTTTTCGGCAATCGTCCAGCAGCCTAGTCATAGGTTTTTGGAATAAAATACTTGTAATGGATTTCCACCTAAAAGGTGTTTTTTTTCCATCATGTGACACCTTTATAATGTAACCGCCACGACATTCCTCCAGTCAGGGATAACTTGGTTATAAAAAGATACATTATTTCAGCTCCATCCATGAAAAAGCACAAAACAAAGCAGACACGACTTGTGCTCCACTTTTCTCTGCAAGTTTGCACTGATGGAAACCAATATCAGCACTGATCTACATTTCCCATGAGCCCAAATGGTCCTTTTAAAAGATAAAAGGATTGTCAGGATCGGTTTCATTAGCTTTCTGCTCCAAGCTTAGTTCTAAAGACAACACCGTTTGGCTTTTAAGTATTTTAGTATGCATTAAAATGTTTGGCATGTCCTGCTTTGATGACTGCGGGACATTTATCAAATCTGAGCTTTGATTTAGAACAGGGGAGAAGGTTACAGAAAAACAGGTAATTATTATACGTTATATAGCGCCAGCATATTCCGCAGCGCTGAACGATGGGCACAATATAGACAGGGTTACAATACACGGAGACTGAACAACAGTTTGACTAACTAGTACTGGAGGAAATGAGGGCCCTATTCCCGTGGGAACATACAATCAAGAAGGGTTGGGGTGGAAACAGGAGGTGAGGACTGCAAGGCGAGAGCGACGGGCTGCAAGGCGAGAGCGACGGGCTGCAAGGCGAGAGCGACGGGCTGCAAGGCGAGAGCGACGGGCTGCAAGGCGAGAGCGACGGGCTGCAAGGCGAGAGCGACGGGCTGCAAGGCGAGAGCGACGGGCTGCAAGGCGAGAGCGACGGGCTGCAAGGCGAGAGCGACGGGCTGGTTGGGGCAGTGAGGTGCATTAGGGAGTTGGGTGGTAGGTTAAGCTTCCCTAAATAGGAACGTCTTAAGGGAGCGTTTGAAGGAAGAGAAACTAGGGAAAAGTCTGACCATACGAGGGAGAGTTAATGTAACAAAAGCTAACACTTTATGGAAACATGAGGTTATAGAAATAAGATTACATTTCAATGTGAATCTGAACAAGTAAATTGTGAATATAATTAAAACATGCCTTGTGTATGTTGAGTGTGGAGCTTTGCATAGAAGCTGGTAATGCTATGGTCACTAGTCAAAATTTCCTACTGCAGTGGTCAGCAACCTAGGCCCTTTAGATGTTTTAGAACTACATCTCCAAGGAGGCTCAGCCAACCTTCTAAGTACATGGGCATCATGGGAGATGTAGTTATAACACAACACGACATCCACGGCTGCTGACCCCTGCCCTACAAGATACAGATGCTGAATACATAGGGTGTATCAGAATAAGTGGCCAAGAACGGAGGTTACAGTGATCAGGGTTAGAAAATGGACCATTTAATCAGGAACAATGCAGGGGGTGCCCTTCCATAACACAAAAAGGTGCCCACAACCTCAGGTCCTCATCACTAATCACACACACATAATATACAAACAGTTGAAAGAAACAAAGGCACATCTCGTTGCCCACATAACGCCTTTCCAGTCATGGGAAACTCACGCTGAGCGGCCCTCTACATCCAGCTTGCTGGGATTTACACCCTTTTTGCTGAGGGTGGATGTAATCTTCTCCACATCTCCCCGTTCTGCCGCTCTCATCAGCCGCTCGTCATATTTACTCCAGTCAGCGGTTTGCTGTAGAAGAGAAAACACATTATCAATGTATTCTTCCCCACGTGCTGCAGCGACCCGTCAACATCTAAAGTTAGCAGGGATACTGTCCCCTTATGCCAAGGCAGCACAAATCCCGGCGGCTACAAATGTGCGGCTAGCTTTTCATGTAGCTTTAGGAGATTGTCCTGATTTTTAGAATACATTGCAGCTTGATGGGGCACTTTATGAAACCCATGAACCAGCAAGAGAAAATCTGCACAAACTCAAAGCTTTAATGCTCAGATGTTGAAAACTTAAAATTCCATCTTGGATATATGTTTTAGCAGTTAACACTTTCCAGATGAATATATGAATAACGATGTAACAATATAGAACCAAGGAACAGGCCAGAGCACGTACATGGCAGGGATACAAGAGTAGGTGGATCAAAGCACAGAAAGCAAGAGATATGAAGCAGAGCAGCCCAAGAGTGCAGTAAAAAAGCAGAATATGCCAAGTGGACGTTTAATACAGCACACGGCTCCAACGATCAACTTGTGACACGAAACCCCGATACACATTATCTGTGTTTAAATGAACGTACAGAGTGTCAGTACAGGAATCTGGCGAAGAGACGCACAAGTGAATGACACGTCCCAGGGTGAAGAATGACCCAATGAGGAAGCAAAACAAAGTGTCAACAATAAATACAGAACTCCAAAGCATAACATGGACAGGGCAAGCCAGCAGTGATACGGTGTGCCAAGGAAAGCAAGGGGAGCAATGACACGCGGAAAAAAAAAAAACCAAACGTAGCCATAACTAGGAGGACATGAAATCTGAGAGTAACGCCAAGGGAATGTGTAATTTAGATTTTAATGTGCCAAATTCTAAGCTATTTAAATTGCTTTGCTGCCGCTTAAAAATACCATTAGTCAAATTCTCATGAGATGATCCTGTGTGCGTTTTATCTGCGCTTTTTCCTCCACAATCTAGCGACTAATTCAGAATAAACTTACTGTGCGTTTAGAGGAACAGGTAAACCAGCGGGTCATCGTAGCACCATACGGATCCACGGCACAGGCACCGTACCTTAAGAAGAATCAGGAATGCCAGCAGCAAAAGCCCAACTTGGCAAGGGCACAACAGGGCATCACAGACCCCCACAGCAAAGCCATAGTCACCCCTGGGCAAGTCCCATCCCCTGCCCTGGAACTTAGGGGCTCTAACAGGTAACGATCATATCTATTCAGCCGAATCCTCCCAGGACTCAGCCTCCCTCCAAAAGTAGCGTGCCCACCGACCCCCCCACAACACCCAGGGGCTTCGCTCCCTGTGAGGATCGGTCTCTCTGCTCTTCAAACAGATTGTGGCTTCTCCAGAATCACTCCCCTTGTAAACACAGCGTCTCTGGCCTCTTTCCCAGAGGGAGGGCAGCTCTATTTTTTGCTAAGGAGGAGGTTAACAGCTGAGATAGTGAGCAGGATCTGTACACACATGCTCGGCATTCCCGTGCACTCAGCCATCCGGCCTCATAATTCAGGGCAGGGAGCATAGAATAACAATTAGAGTGTATTTACACCTTGCCCAGTGCCAGGGACACCTCCGAGTGGCATCATGCCAACACCAGGTATAAGTCAGGAATACGTAATGAGTTGTATGTATGGGAAGGTGTGTTTGGAGGGATTTCATTTTATGGACCCGGATAAAGCCTACAAGCGGTTATTCTGGGTCAATAAATCTGGCATGGTGCACCTCCCCCCCCCATGTCAGTCTGGTTGTGGCAGCTAGGCCGAGTGTGCATCTCAACTCTACCTTATAAATCTAAGCCAGCAAAGGCTAAAAATAAGAAAAAAAAGCCGCAAACCGCATATATACTACTTTGCACCTGTAAAGCAGACACCCACCAACCTAGGGAATACCTGAGTACTTCACGTGAAACCTGGAACGCATTAGGTGCAAATAGGACTCCATACAATCAGCAGATACCATGGAGTCCTGTGTGACCTGAATGAAACGCATGTTACCAGCACCCAATCAGCCCATCCCAAAACCAAACATTCAAAGTAATACACAGGAAACGCTGCAACGCGATCATTTTTACATACCGGTCTATTCAAAAGAAAAGGTGAAACTCAGGAGAATGACTGGAGAAGTGAAAATTCTTGGTCAAAAATAGCCAAACCAGGAAAATTCTCCCATTTATCTCACTTTCCAAATCGGCTATTTGGCTTAGATTATATTCAAAGAAAGGTGAAACTCAGGAGAACTGGCTGGAGAAGAGAACAGACCTGATAGTGTGCAGCATTGCACTAGGAATCAGTTGATGTATCCATTTGATACTATGGCTGTCCCCCCCCCCCCCCCGTGACAATTTTATATCCGTTAATCTAAATAGGGCTGCAACTAAAAATTGTTTTTATTAAATCGATTAGTTGGCCAATTTTTTTTTATCTGATCGAAAACAATTTTTGATTAAAAAAAACAAACAAAAAAAAAATTACAAAAAAAAAAAACCCACAACCCCTTTTCATAAGCAATTTGTGTAGTGTATGCAACTTGTGTGTACAAGCGCAAATAGCATATCTTGCCAAGTTGATTTCTTTTCGCACACAAGATACACAAACGCCTGGTTAGAGTGATTGATTGACAAGGTGTGCGGAGCTCAAGCCCAGGTCTGCTTTCTCCAGGAAGGAACACTACTACGAGCACTGATGGACATGATGTCTGTATGAAAGCAGGGCAAGAAGGGGATGGGGGGCATTCTGTACAGCCTGACCACTTTAGCTCATTAAAGTGGTCAGGGTGGGTAAAGAGTGTCCCTTCAAAATAATGTCATGAACAAACTGAGCGGGAGGAGGGTCTGGAAGGAGCGAGTCTGGGCAAGGGACCTGACCCAAGTGTGTGAAGGTGTGGTTTTCAACAAGAGACTGGACCTGGGTGTGGGAGGGAATTTGTAGGAAGGTGCAGAACAAATCGTGGGATGGCAATTCCAGACCAGAGAGGGGCAGTTAGGGAGGGTGGGGTGGTGGCACAGGACTCTGGCTCCAAGCAAAGATAAGATAAAGCACAGGTGGCACACACAGCTCCTATGCCCAGTGGCAGTACCCCAGGTGCTCTTCCAGAGATATACTACTATTATAATCTAAAAAACTGGTAATGTCTGACATAACCCTAGAACTAATTCTTACCATGTAAAGCAGCGACACGTCTTCTACAATCTGCTCCGAAGTAGCATCTGAGGTTATGAACGTTTAATTCAGTCCGACTATAAAAATCGACCACCCGATTAATCGATAATGAGAACAGTTGACAATGATTTTCATTATTGATTAGTTGAACAGAATTTGGACCGAAACAACTAAACACATAAAAGGATCTTGGGTGTTCGGAGGTGAAACTTGCCCCCAGATAACAAACTACAACCGTGCTGTTTATCAGTTAAAAAAGCCACTCTAGGCACGGCGAGCATTCCGCGCAAACTAAATTGTCATGTTAGAGGGTCATTCCCACCACCGCCACCTGAAAGCCATCAATGGGCTTTGCGGATGAGCCTTCCAGGATGTTGGTCAGGCATGTACAATTCAGTAAAATCATGATCAGCCAATGAGTCTCCGTGCACTAGATATTTAACTGGATGGATGTTTGAGCATTCAGCCCCATCGTGTTCACACTCAACAAGTACATCAGCTGTAGGAAAGGAAGTGCGTTGAAAAAAAACTTAACGCTGGAGAGAATGGGATACTTTAAAACCAGGGGTTCAGAGGTGATTGTTAACAGGGTGAATGGAAGGTTATTATTTTTTATCTTTGCATGTCACTAAGTTACACCGAAAGATTAAGTAGAATATCTCTAAAGAATACCATATGGATGAAACGTATGCTCATTAGCCCAGTAAAGGGAGCATAAAGAAGGTATTCCAGACATAAAAACAAGTAACTGTTGCTCGTGATATTATGGGATCCTGATCTTCGTCACTTATGGAATCAATTCTAAGAGAACCTCTAACATTTGAAGTCTCACGGCTCCTCTGCTATCCCACGTTAAGTCCCCAAGACAATTATGGCTCGACTTTATTGGCAGCCTACTGTACATTGAAGCCCCCCCCCATATATTTCAAGGGTTCCTCTCACCATAAAAAAAAAAAAATTATGAACATACAGATCCCTGTTGTCACTCAGTTCGGCACTACTTTGCATGACTCTCCAGTCCTATACGCTCCTGTTGGTCATACCAGCAATGGCAGGAGGCACCACAGGCAGTATTCCTCTGCCAGCTGGAACAATTTAATTCTAGCAGCTGGCTCGAAACGGAGCCAATGTCTCGTCACAAGGACATAACTACACGTGCCAAATTTACATTTTTGCCACGCTCTCATAGTGGCCGTATCAGGACAGGTCTCAAATATTTTTATCCCCTTCCCTAACAAGATCAACTATACTCCATCTGCAAAAGCATACATATCTACATATATCTATCTATACACATATCTAACATATACAGTGGCAAGAAAAAGTATATGAACCTTTAGGATTACGTGGATTTGCTGAATTTCATAAAATGTGCTCTATCTTCATCTAAGTCACAACAATTTGAAAACACAGTCTGCTTAAAATAATACAACACGAACTTATATGTTCATGTTTTTATTGAACAGAACAATAAACATCACAGTGTAGGGTGGAAAAAGTATGTGAACCTTTGGACTTAATAACTGGTTGACCCTCCTTTGGCAGCAATAACCTCAACCAAATGTTCCTGTAGTTGCAGATCATTCTGCACAACGATCTGGAGTAATTTGGAACACTCCTCTTCACAAAACTGTTTCAGTGTAGCAATATTCTTCAGATGTCTGGTGTGAATCGCTCTCTTAAGGTCATGCCACAGCATTTCAATCAGGTTGATGTCAGGACTCTGACTGGGCCACTCCAGAAGGCGTATTTTGTTTTGTTGAAGCCATTCTTTTGTTGAATTACTTGTATGCTTTGGGTCATTGTCCTGTTGCATCACCCATCCTCTGCAGAGCTTCAGTTGGCGGACAGATGGTCTTATGTTTTCTTGCAAAATGTCTTGATAAACTCTGGAATTAATTTTTCCATCAATGACAACAATCCGTCAAGGCCCTGAGGCAGCAAATCAGCCCCAAACCATGATGCTCCCTCCGCCATGTTTTACATTGGGAATGAGGTTTTGATGTTGGTCTGCTGTGCCTTTTTTTCTCCACAGATAGTGTTGTGTGTTTTTTCCAAACAACTGAATTTTGGTTTCATCTGTCCACAGAATATTTTGCCAGTAGTGCTGTGGAACATCCAGGTGCTCTTTTGCAAACTTCAAACGTGCTGCAATATTCTTTTTGGACAGCAATGGCTTCCTTCGTGGTGTCCTCCCATGTACTCCATTCTTGTTTAATGTTTTCCTTATTGTAGATGTGTCAACAAAAATGTTAGCATGTGCCAGAGATATCTGTAAGTCGTTAGCTGACACTCTAGGATTCTTCTTACCTCATTAAGCATTCTCTGCACTGTGCTCTTGCAGTCATCTTTACAGAACGACCACACCTAGGAGAGTAGCAACAGTGCTGAACTTTCTCCATTTGTAGACAGTCTGTCTTACAGTGGACACATGAACATCAAGGCTTTTGGAGATATTTTGTAACCCTTTCCAGCTTCATGCAAGTCAAACATTCTTGATCGTAGGTCTTCTGAGAGCTCTTTTCTGCGAGGCATGGTTCACATCAGGCAGTGCTTCTTGAAACCGTAAACCCAAAACTGGTGTGTATTTTTAAAGGGCAGGACAGCTTTCAGCAACACATCCAATAATATCACACTGATTGGACTCAAGGTTGGCTCACTCCTGGCTCCAATTAGCTCTTGGAGAAGTCATTAGGCTAGGGTTCAAATACTTTTTCCACCCTGCACTGTGAATGTTTACATGTTATGTTCAATAAACACATGAAAACATATAATGTTTGTGTTGTATTATTTTAAGCAGACTGTGTTTTTCAAATTGTTGTGACTTAGATGAAGATCAGAGCACATTTTATGACCAATTCATGCAAAACTCCACGTAATCCCAAAGGGTTCACATACTTTTTCTTGCCACTGTATCTATCTATACACATATACCTATATATATCTATATATCACAGTCGACCTGGTGTTCTACTAGAACTTTGAAAAAGGATAGAATTTATTGCAAATGCATTTCATTTACAATCTGGCTCCATATCATGCCCCTAAAGTATCAAACGCAAGATGCTAACGCGCTTAAAAAAAAAAAAGAAAAAGAAAAAAAAAGAGAAGAAGAGAAAGTGTGTCCAAAACACTTATCCCCAGCTGGTCCAGCACTGACCCTAGTGCTGCAGTAGCTTCTTTCCACCAGCAGGTGGCGATTTCTGCCTGAGAAATAGCTTATTAAAGTACAGAATAAATTTATAGATTTGCAAATTTTTCTTCCTGTACAATTAAGTAGTAGATAAACCAAACCACTGGATTTCAGGAAAATGCCTTTGTTGTGAAGGGATTAAATAAAATCTACCATAGCAAAAGACTATCAATTCAGAGTTTGCACAGAATCCAACACTGAGCAGAAACACTTTTAGGCATGCAGATATTAGTCATAAAAAATCTCAGATAACTTTTACGGATAGATATATATATATACACACACACACACAACACACACACAAACTGTTATACAAAATGATGTGTGTGTAACACTCTAAGGCTAGGGACAGATGAGCGCATTTTCTGCGGCCACCGTCAAAATGTACGTCGATGCGTGCGCACGCATTTTTTCACGGAATACGCTTAAGTGGTCAGACGATGCGCAATTCTGACGTATTTCATGACGATGGGGTGAAAAGAAGTCTAGGGAAATCCGGCTGTTTGAACGTTATGTTGGCCGCACACTAGCAGCGTCTGAACATCTCCTAATCACGCACACACGCTGCTATGCGGCCGCAGCGCACTCTGTACGTCAGTACCAGCGGTTTAACGTTCTCGAAAAAATGCGTTCATTTTCCACTTGCGTTGCGCGCCGGACTTTTGTGCGACCGTACTTCGTATATTGGCTGTCATTGCCCGTCATCTGCTGCTAGTGCGGCCGTGATTATGTGCGCCAGAACGCGCGTTCGCACTGCCTCAGTCTGACCCTAGCCTAAAGGGTAGACAAGAGCTAACCCACCAACACCCCCCCTACCTGAGAAGAGCTATTCATATTCTGCAAGCCTGAATATTCACAGAAAACGTTCTCAGCGTCTGTTTTAATGACAAAGAAGTCATATCAGAGCTTGTTATTGTGCCAGCATTGTCCTATGAAAGCAATGAGGTAATGGGCCGTCACCCCGTCCACCCCTCCGCACATCGCTCAAAGAGAATCAAAAGAATCTGGGGAGCGGAAGGAGTGATGGAGGGGGAAACCATCTGTGAATACCAAGTACATTCACTAATTTAGCCTTTTCCTACAGGGTTTGACTTTCCTGTATAACACAGGTTTGATTATCGAAAGATTTTCCATGTAAGATCATTTGGAGGGGAAAGTGTGGGCTCTTCATATTACCGGCTAAAACATGCAGGCACATCACAAACATATTAAACACTAGCGCCATGGAGCATAGATTGTGGAGAGCCGGCAGCACAAAATAGAACAGACGCCAATGCTGTACAAAGGGAGGCCAGCTCAGACCCTGAAACAAACCAAAAAACAATGGATCATTCCATGTGCTTATTACGAATACAAAGAGCCAGGAAACCGAGCAAAGGCATTTCCTCCAGGCCTAGCGCGAGACCGCACCAAACCCTCTGCACCCGCCGACGCATACAGAATTACTGCTGGAAAGCTATACTCTGAATTGGGATCATGTTTTAATCATTTCATAAACCAGCAAGAACATGGCCGGCCCTATAAAAAAAAAAAAAAAAGGCACAATTATGTGTTTCTATTAGCCGACTGCTCCTGAAATTACCGCAACCACCTGTCAATGTCCTATTTGGTCTACGACCCTCAACTCTTAAGCAAGTCTGTCCATCAGCCACTGATTGAGAGCTTTCAGAGGGACAGACAGCCCCACGAAGGGGGAAACATGTTGGTGCCTGGCGCTAGAACCAGGCAAGTAGCGTCTGCGAAATCTCAAAAGCTAAATACATTGTCTATTCTCTTTAAAACCAGTGTGGTATCCATCCCATAAAGGAAAACCGCAGCTAAAATGCACCAGGCCATTACAGGTGCACATTAAGTGGTATCGTGGATAGAATAGGCTTTTAAAAGAGCAATTTGAAACAATTTCTCTTATTACGCATTCAACAGTGACATTTAACTTCTGTAATTACAGGGTAACAACCAGCACCATCCTCAGAGTCAGTGTAACCAGTGCTATCCGAGTCAGCACCAGTCCTGTGGAATGACATACCTCACCCTAAGCGTCAACCTTTCAAGAAGCCCTCAAAACCTAAATTGAGATTAATGCATCGCATTCCTGAGACAGGAATAAGATTGTTACTCCGCACTAACTCCTCTAGATTGTAAACTCCTGTGAGCAGAACCCTCTACACCTTTCTCTGCTTCTAAAATGTGTAATTTTGTTAGATTAAGCAAACAATCGTTCTGTATTGAAAAAGTGATTTGGAAATGGTTGGCCCTATATAAAAACTAATAATTAAAGCGTGCCATAGAAACAGCATAGTGCTCCCAAGACTCATTACTAGTATTACTGAAGCACACCAACAAGAAGGTCAGCAAGGGACCATTTGATCTCGCTAGGGGTTGTATTCTCTTCTGCAGATCACCGGTAAGCATCTTTGCTTATTTTTATAGATTTATTTTCACCACGTTTTGTGGTCAAAGGTGAAAGGGCATCTCCCCCTTATAAAAAGGGACACTAACACTTACATAAGCTGTAACTTAACCACTTGGCTGCTATGGACGTGCTCAGCGCGTCCAGCCAAGTGGTTCTCCTGTGCTATGGACGCGCTGAGCACATCCATGCACAGGAGGCAGCAATCGGCCGGATTCCGGCCGATTGCTGCGCCCCCCCGGTGTGGGCTGACATCTTGGATGTCAGCCCAGCACTCCGGGACCCCCGCGGGGTCATTAGATGTCATTGCAGCGGCGTGATGACATCTAATTCAGGCGCCCCCCCCACGTGTGTGGAGGAGGCGCCTGAAAGGGAGGGGAGGTACCTCTCTTCCTCCCGATTGCCAGGGGGGGGGGGTACAGAGTTAAGGCAGGCACAGCCTGCCCTTCCAAATCGGTGGCTGGCATTAACCCCTGGGGAGCCGGATCTCGATACGGCGCTGAAAAGTACCGGATCATGATCCTCTCCCGGAGCTGGCCAACATCTTGGATGTCGGCCAAGCCTCCGGAAACTCCCCTGAGGACTGGCGTCATCGTGCATAGCACAATGACGCCAGTCCTGGAGTTAACCCCTAGCAGCCAGCAATGGTGGAGATAGGGGGTTCTTTGGAACCCCCTATCTCCCGATCCGTGGCAGCTGCTAGGGGTTAATGTTGGTTATTGTTGGATTGGCCAGAGCATGGCCTTTCCAACGATACCAAACAGGACCATGTAAATTTTTTTTTTTTTTTAGCTTTTTTTCGTTAATTCAGCAATATTGTTCCCATTTCAATTATAATGTGAACAATGATGCTGCACTAACGATTTTTGTATGCGGCGCGTTTGTTAAAATTAGCAAAATCCCCCCCCCCCCAAAAAAAAAGTAACGAGTCCCTATTTAAAAATTTTTTAACAAGCACACCCCATAGAAAATATAACCGCAAATGCACGTTAAAATGTGAAAAAAAAAAACCACACTTTACACGTTGTAAAGTATTGAAAATTCTGATTTTATTGCATTTTTTGTTAGACTATACAGACAGGACGTATACATATAATAATGACATTATGAATCTCCCGGAAAGAACGATATAGAATATGTCTGGGTCATATATCAAAATATGGCTTCAAAAACGCAGTTAAACATAATGAGCGAAAGTGGTAAAAATGACCGCCTCAGCACAGAGGTGTGAAAAGCCTCAGCAGCGAAAGGGATAAAACCACATGCTGTTTGCATGTAAAAAGGAAAAATAAAATTAGGTATTTTATCTCTGGGTTCCAGCTTAGATTTTTCGCATGATGCAACATTTACCAAAAGTGTTACTTTTGGCCCTTGTTTAGTTAATCTAAATCTACAATATTTACCAGTTATTGAGGTGGAGGAGGGAATGTTTAGATGAGGCTATTGTTCTCCAGGCTGAGAGAAGAGATGGCAGGGAGCTTAAAAAAAAAAAGAAAAGACTTCTAATCTACCCCCCTGTTGATTTCCTTTGAAGACAATGATGCAAATTGGCTGCCTGACCCATTTACTCCAACATATGCCCAAAATCACAAAGTGTGGACCAATTGATGGAAAGATAAGGGGGTGGGGGGGGGGAGGAGGAAGCAATTTACAACACAAAAGATCACAAAATGGAAGCACCCAGTGACACATATAGAGGAAACTATTTTCTTAAAGCATCTGTAAAATATCAGCAACATAAAACATAACATTTTTTGGTGGTAGTGGCCCTTTAAATAGATCAACTTTTTCTACTGAACTGTAAAATATTGATATCTTCAAGTCTCCCCTTCTCCCATGCGACTACGCCATGCAGCGGGGGCCATTGCGAGCACAGACCCAGTATACAGGATCCCCCCCCCCCCCTCACTCAGTATGTGGTGTTAAACATCAATCAGAACGTGATTGACAGCCAGAGCGGCACAATGACTGAGCTTGGGGGAGGGGTCGTCCTGTAGGGTGCTCTCTGCTAGCAGTTGTCTCTCCCACATGACCGTGGCATGCCACAGGGGAGTCTGGGAATGAAAACAAGAAAAATTCAACATTTTCTTCCCAATCATATGGGTCAGTGGAAAAACCACTGCTCTATACATAGGGAGAGATTGATAAATGTTTATACTAGTTTTGCTCATGGCAGGGGCACTATAATAAAGAATGGCACTTTATTCTTGTTCATATCACTTGTGTAAACCCCATTCAAAAAAGTGACCAGGAGTGTATCTGCTGGAGAAATCTCTCACAATTGTATAGAGAATTGTTACGTCACTTACTGCAGCAGCAAAGACCTGAATCCTCTGTAAAGTGTTACACTTGCATGGCACGGGGGGGGGGGGGGCTCAGTGCATTTGGTCACAGATCTACAAAAGCAGCTTTCATTCAATAAGAAGGCTTTGTAACAGGAGCTCTGACTTTAAAAGCGGTCGCTCTGGTGCTGAAAGGAGGATCCAGGCGCAGCTCCATCCCCTTTGTCCTTTGTGTCCTGAGCCCTTTGAGGCCGCAGATCCACCTGGTGAATCCAGAGCGGAGATCAAGCCTGAGGGTCCTGGGAGTGAGCGGCCTTCTTTTTGCAAAACTCAACGAGGCCAATTCGGTGCATTTCACCAACGTCTGATAACTGCGACTTCATTTTCCGCAAAATACAGTGAACATAAGATTTAAAGAGACATTAATTTGGTCCTGTTGATAGAAAAGGATTTTGTTCCTGTGGAATTTATCATTAAAACCAAAAAAGGGACGGCCTTACCACCGCTCGCCAGCCGGCCTTTCTTCCACCCACCGGAGGTGAACGAGACTGTTCCGCACTGAGGCCTACACACACGAGGGGTACGGGGCTATAGCCCTTCCGGGGAAGAGCGTACTTTCCAACAGGCTTCCCCTGCGGCCTTCATCCTGATTGCCCCCTTTAGCGGAGCCTGCAGAGATTAGAGGGAAAGAGCCGCAACTGGGCCACCCTGCCCGCCGTAATTTCAAGCTGCAGGCCCGCGCTGAGGCCTGTACACTCGTGGAGCCACGGGCTGAAGCCTCCGAGGACGAGCTCAGACTCCCCCCGACCACCAACTGCCGCCTCTACCCAGGCTACCCCTCTGGTTGACTCCAGGAGATTCTCCCCGCAGACCAACCTGTCGGGTGAGCCCCTCGGGGGAAGGAATACACGCTGCCCAGGGGCATTGATTCGAAGGAAGAGGGATAAGATTGGGCCTACGCATCCCTTCCCACACCGCTCCTCGAGGGCCCCGGCCTACCGGATATAAGCCACTGCTCATTCCCCCACCACAACCTCACCTTTCCCAGAACGGCAGAGACAGCTCACCTCGTTGGGGTAAGACAAATTATTTTATTTTTTTTGCCTTTTTGCCTGACTCCACGAAGGCTACTGGATCATTATACTCCGATTGGCTATCTACAAAAAGAGTGGGTGTCTTTATATAGCAGATATTTTTAGGGAAGGGTGCCCTGCTGGGTAGTGAGGATGGCTGCCTGAGGCTGTAGCGCTCAGCCCGTGAGACTCCCTTGAAGCCTTCTAAGTGACCTACTGAGTTACAAATATCCTACGTGACCCCCTCTGACATGCCCGGGACTAAATCTGGACGTAAACATCTACCGGTGTTTCACCCCGGCTCGAGCGACAACCTCTGCTTCTCCAAAGAGGACGACACCCGCCGAGGAGTCGGCGATCCAGGACGCACCGTGCACGCGCCGGAACATACGAGATCTGCGCCAACTCCTCCTGACTGTTAAAGACGACCTGCAAGCAGACCTCAGGGCTGGTATTGACAGCCTGAGGGCAGATCTGGGGACCCTGGAGACGCGTACGGCGGCCCTCGAGCTACGAGCGGATGAGGCCCAAGCGGCAGACACAGAGGTGCGTGCAGATATGGCGGTCCTTCAAACCAAATACGAACTCTTACATGAGGCGGTTGAAGATATGGATAAATCGGTCCCGCCGTTCTAACCTTCGGCTCCGTAACATCTCCGAGATGGTGGTGAATTTACGGGACTTTCTTCATCGCTACTTCCAGGCGCTTCTGCCCGAGACACCCGAGGAGGAACGGTTACTCGACCGGGCCCAAAGAGCCTTACGTCTGAAACCCTCGGAGACGGATCCTCCGAGAGACGGGATACTTCGATGTCATTATTACACCACCAAAGAAGCTGTACTTCAAGCGGTGCGCAATGCTACCCCGACCCTCGACGGCGTCACTCCCCACTTCTATAACGATCTGGCTCCTTCCACACTCCAGAAGCGCCGGGCGCTCAAGCCCCTCACGGACCTTCTCCGCCACAGGGACGTCAGATACCGCTGGGGATTCCCATTCCGCCTTCTCATTCCTCACAACGGAACTTTTTTGTCCCTCCGATCACCAGCAGATAGCTCGACGGTCTTGGAGACGCTGGGCATCCCGGAACCCCCGGATCTCTTTGCGCAGTGAGAGGCCAGGGGCAGGCCGCAGAGGCAGGATCGGAGACGCTCACCTCTGCGTTAATCCTCAGGTCGCTGCTACGGTCCCCCCCCCCATCCCCCTACACCACCTGAGAAGGACTCATCTCCCACCTTCTCCACGGGACATTATTTACTGGACTCTAATTAGTCCTCTCAAGCACCATCTCGAGATTTCGTGTTGCAGGACTAGGAGGCATGTCAAAGACCCGGAGAGAGCCCACACCCGTCGGACTCTTTCGAGCTGGATCTAAGCTCCGCGGAGGAAGCCCTGTTGATGGATGGATACTCCCTGTTAGAAGCCCCCAGTTCCCCGGCTGTACCGGGACATGGACTCATCTGTTGCCTTGTGGGATGGTTGAGTGGGGTTTTCTTTTGGAGGATATAGATTCTGTTTTTGGGTCTCGGTTCCCCCCTTAGGGGAGTCCATGGGCTGGCGACCTTCTCCTTGCTGTTGCTCTCGCCCCCGAGTGCATACCTAGTGGTTGGTACAATCCACCAGACACATTTTTTTTGGTGTCTTGTATCTCTCCCCCCCCAGTTTAAATATATATTTTTTTTCTCTTTCCCTCCCCTCTCTCTTTTTCTCCTCTCCTCCTTTTCTTCTCTTCCTCTCTCTATTTTTCCCTTCTCTTATCTCCCTACTTTCTTATTCCCCGTTTTCTCTTTTCCACCTCTTTTTTCTCACCTCTTCTTCCATCACTCCCATTCGATTGACCCCTCATGGCGGAGAGGGGAGGCGCGGGCCCGCCTCAAGGTGATTTCCCATAATGTGAAGGGGCTTCTGTCCCCGAACAAGAGACGAGGGGCCACCAGATATTACCGGAAACTTCGTTCCGATGTGGTCCTCCTGCAGGAGACTCACTTTACGCGGGGCAGAGTCCCGGGATATTGGGGGGATGGCTTCACCGTCCATTATCACTCCGCTGGCAGCTCCCGCAAAACAGGGGTTTTGATTCTGATGCGAGGAAGTCTCCACTTCCATCTTACCCATCAGGAATCTGCATTGGACGGCAGATACCTGAGGGTGTCTGGGACGATTGGTGGTAAGCCGGTCACCTTTGTTAGTGTCTACGCTCCTTCCCCCCCGGAGGGACCCTTTTGGAGGGCGTTGGAGGAAAGGCTTGCGCAGCTACCGAATAGGGGGGGGTCTTTGTAGGAGGAGATTTCAATGCGGTCATGGACCCTTATCTTGATCGCAGTAAGACAGCACTTAACCGTGCTCCTTTCTGCAGCTCCAAGACCTTCCGCGGGGTAGTCCAGGCGGCTAATCTGTATGATTCTTGGCGGTTGCTCCACTCTGGAGACCGAGACTACTACTCCTATTCAAACCCCCATGACTCGTATTCTAGATTAGATTACGTTTTTTGCAGTAGAGATAACATTACGCCCCTCGTCTCTTCCACCATTCACGAAATCTCGTGGTCTGACCATGCTGCAGTTGAGATAGCACTATTGGGTTGGGGGGTGCCGGGCTCGGCTAGTGTGTGGCGCTTTAATGCTTCCCTCCTCCTTGACCCTGGTTTGAAAGACACCATGAACCTCGACTTGACGGACTTCTTTGAGCGCAACTTCACTCCAGGCATAGGCACCACCACAGTGTGGGAGGCGCACAAGGCGTTCATGCGCGGCAAACTAATCGCTATAGCGTCCCGCCGCAAACGAGAAAGGGCAGCTGAGATGTTATCACTTACAACTAGGGTGGGCGAATTGGAGCGGGAGCATAAGAGGACTGGGGACGCCACTCTGTTGAGGGAGTTGCTGGAGGCCAGGGGAGGTCTTAACATGTTGATATCACGTCAGGTCCAGGCGGCTCTTCAGTGGACGGGTCGGAAGTTTTTTGAGAAGAGCAACAAACCGGACACTCTTCTGGCCCGCCGGCTGAAGCAGCAGACCTGGGAGCATACAGTGCGCGTGGTGCGTCTTAGCTCGGGAGAAATTACTTCTGACCCCCAGGACATATCAAGGGCCTTCTGCTCTTATTATGCGTCCCTCTATAACAGCACTACTGCGACACCAGGTCCGGCAGGGGAGGCACTTATCCAGGACTTTCTCGGTCGCACCACTTTGCCTTCCTTCAAAGGGGTTTGGTGATTTGAGCAGGGCACTAGGGACACCCTTGCGTCCGGACCCCTGGACAGCACTCCTTAACCGTCCGCACCCCGAGGCACGCGGCGAGCATTCTCTGGTCTCTAGGGTGTGCGCTGCGGTACGCATCTGCCTGGCTAAGACCTGGAAGTGCCCCCTTCCCCCGCTGATAGAGACCAAAATTTGGCACATGGTTACGATGGAACGCCTGACGGCAGTGGTTCTCGATAGAATGGCCCACTTTGAGACGGTTTGGTCACCGTGGCTGGCGACGTTTGCCTCCCCGGCCTCTGCTCGCATTGCTTTCTCAGGTTAGACGAGGGTATGGCGAGGTTGGGCCTGTGGTCATACCCCCTCTCCCCTCTCAAGCTTTCCTTCTCTCCTCCTTTTCTTCTTCTTTACCCTTTAGCACCTCTTGGTGGCACCTATGAGAGGTTTTTCCTTCCTTAATGATAGTAAGCCAAGCAACGGCTGATTCACGTTATTCTTTTTATTTTTTATTCCTTTTATCTTTTGTTTTTATGCAGCTTCTTCCACGACCTTTATCTTTCAGAGTTAGATGTTGTAGTTTCGTATGCGCATAGCTCTTTAAAGAATAATCGAGGGAGAAGCTTGAAATGTTCACTGTTATACATATTTTGACGACGCGTCTCGCGTAGGCAACGTATCTGACACGCAACTTTAATGTATTCCCTCTCTTCTGTATTGTTTATTCTCCTTTAACGAAAATAAAAATCTTTTGAATTAAAAAAAAAAAAAAGCGGTTGCTCTTTGGATGAAAGTCCTTCCTGGGGGTCCTCAGATACAGGAAAAAGAATCACAGCACAAAGAGGGGGGTGAGGAGTTTTGTCAAAGGTATTCAGTTCATCCAAAGAGAGTAATAACATGCATAGAGACATCCCTTCATACAGTCCTGTATAACAGAGCCCAACAGAACCAAAAACACACAGAAGAGATATCCATAAATATACAGCTGAAAATACGAACAGATCCCTTATAGTGCCCCCCCCCCCCGCTGTATCCACTGGAATAGGGGCTCGACAGGGAATGCCTCCATCTCTCTTAGTGGTCCTAGAAAGGACTCCGCGCAACCACCAAAAAATGAAATGTCCTTATCGTGTTTAATGTTGCTGATATCTTACATGTGCTTTGTTTCTGATTTGTATGTTTAGGTAAGAAAATATGTTACTCTGTCACTGGGTGTATCCATTGTGTGATCTATTGTGTTGTCTTTCCATCGCTTGATCCTCGCTGTGTGGCATTGGCCATAGAACATAGAATGGAGTCTATAGGTCAAGCACGGTCTCAAATCTCATTGAATACATCTCGCGCAATACAAAAGGACATCACCGGGGGGGGTGTCGATTAGAAATCTTAAAATCAGTTGGCAGCTGAAGGAGAGAAGCTTCAGTAGCTTGAAGAACAATAGCCCCCTGCAGCCTTATTATCTGAGCTTCGACTTCCAGCGCTGATTTCTCCGTTTCCGGATTAACGTTGCGCACAAAGCAACAATAGCAATGAACAGCGCACGGTTAATAACCCCCATTTTCATCCCAATGCCAGGTTAAAACAATAGGCTTCCTAATCAGGTTCGAATGAATTCCTATTGAAACAAGGCACATTTTTCTCCATGAATCTGAACAATTAAATGAATAAACATAAGCATCAGGACTTTGCTCGCAGCAGTTTGACGTATGCAGCGAAATAAAGCATATGCAATCTTAAAAAAGGAAGAGGTTTAGTTTGTGGGACGGTGTGACAGGTGAGGAAAGTGTCATGAATCTAGAATTTACAATACAGGAATGCCTATATGCCATTAACAGATTCTGCCTGTCAGGGACAGGTCAGTGCAATTCTTTTCCATGTGCGCCCCCTTTGGGTGCAAAATGTCATTGCACAGAGGTAAAGCAACTGGCACATTCAGGCAAGTATGGCAAACATTGGTGAAGAATCACAGTAAGTTCCTCCGTATACAGTGACTGTCACTTGCACGAGAAGATACGTGCAGACACACAACACCCAGACTGATCGACCCGAGCAACTAAATTAATGATTACAAATTACACACCACAAACTGCAGGACTAGGCAGTGTCTGTATTCAAGTTCTGCAAACCGGGGCGTGAAGCTCCAAAAATACATTAAGGCTAGGGTCAGACGAACGCATTTTTTTGCGTCGTCCGTGAAAATGTGTGTTTGAACGCATTGACGTATTTTTTCACGGAATACGCGATAGCGGTCATACGATGTGCATTTTCGTCCGTGATTTTGTACGGTTATCAATAAAACACTTTTTGCATCTGGACGTAATGTTGGCCCGGACATTAGCAGCGCCTGACGTCTTCTAATCACGCACACAAGCCGCTAGCGGACGCAGCGCACTCTGTACGTCCGTACTAGCGGTATCACGTTCTCGAAAAAATGCGTTTGTTTGCCGCTGCACTTTCGTGTGGCCGTACTTCATACATTGCCCGTCATTCGCTGCTACTACGGCCGTGATAAAGTGCGGCTGCATGTGCGTTCGCACTGCGTTCGTCTGACCCCAGCCTTATTTATTTGCAAATTATTTTACCAGGAAGAATATTTTGAGATTTCTCTCGTTTTTAAGTATGTCCTGGGTATTTTACCACTTCGTTGTAGTTTTTTTAGTAAATCTAAAGTTTATCTGCTGACACTTCATGACCCTGTATGAGGTAATGGAGATACAGGGGAGTAAAAGGATCCGCGTTTTCCTACTTGATACTAGTTTTCTTATTTCTTTGGGACCTGCGCAGATTCCAGGCACCCAGTGCCAGAGGTGGCAAAGCAACCCCAAAACATCAATGATCCACCTCCATGTTTCACAGAAGGGAAGGCGTTGGCTTGGTCACAGTATCTGTCGCACTATTCTCATTTTAACAACAGCAAACCCTATGGCTAAATCCAAAGAAGTGAACACAAGGACTGAAGAATATTTGGCAAGTTTAGCTTTAATACCAAGTCGGCAGATGGCTGATATTTATTTAGCATTATACAGGGCGTCCGTAAAGTCTCTTTACAATGTCAAAAATGTATTATTACAAAAGGCAAATGAAAAGACCGATAAATATATACGTCTCATTTTGTAATTTTTCACTTAAGTTCCCCCCCCCCCTCATTTAATGCACGAAGCACATCAAGGCGGTACTTAATTTCCCCACAAAGCATACCCTCAATGGTGGCAATGGCATCAGTGATCCTCTGCTTTAGATTAGTGAGGTCCCGTACCTTTGTTCCATACATGATATCTTTAACATAACCCCATAGAAAAAAGTTGTTTTTGTTCGGCGAGACATCAATTACTGCAAATATTTACCTTGACCTTTTGACTGAATACGTGGCACCACAACTACACGACCTTCAACCAACCATCATTTTCCAGCAAGATAGTGCACCACCACATTGGGGACTGCATGTTCGTGGGTTCCTAAATAAAACATTTCCAGACCGGTGGATTGAAAGGGGTGGCCCAATTCCCTGGCCACCTCGTTCACCAGATATCACTCAACCCCATAGAAAGGGACATCACTAATCTAAAGCAGAGGATCACTGATGCCATTGCCACCATTGAGGGGATGCTACAGCGAACATGGCAAGAAATCGAGTACCGTCTTGATGTGCTTCGTGCAACTAATGGTGCCCATATGAAGGTGCAATAAAGGAGGGGGGGGGACCTTAAATATATACATCTCACTTTGTAATAATTCTCACTTATCTGTCTTTTCATTTGCCTTTGTATTAAATTTTTGAAGTTGTAAAGAGACTTTATGGACACTCTGTACATCAATGCCAGGGGAGCAGTAATCCACCTCTTTGAGGCAGGGGGTCAGCAACCTTTGACCACCAGATGTTTTGCAACTACAGCTCCCAAGATGCTCCAGCCACTAGTAAGACTGAGCATCATGGGGAATGTAGTTCCGAAACATCTGAGGGCCCAAGGTTGCTAGCCACTGAGCTACAGGGTATACCCAAAATACAGCTGTGAGCAAGGGAGACTCCATCAACTGTCCTCAAGTACAGAAAATTAGGCATTTCAGTGTTAATTTGTCTATACCTCCTGGTATTTGTCAAGAATATGAAAAAAAAAAAAAAAAGTAAAAAGCCAGGTTTGCAGTGATCCTCCTCCACAATCCCATAAAATGTATTTCCACGTGGAATCCTTGCTCGATGACAGTGTTCAGCTGCACGGCTTAACAAAGATGGATAGGGAGTTCATGTGGGCTTGAATTACAGGTACACGGTGACAAACGATAGATATGAACGTGATGGCTGGCCGGTATAGTGAAAGACTGGCCCTTGGAGTATGGGAAATTCGCAACAGGAAGCTGCCCCCCCCATACCGCTTCATGAGCTTCGCCGTGCAACAACTAGAGCAAGCGCTGGCCCCAGTGAGCTCACAACCAAAAGCACGCTGACCCAGACAGAGCAGGCCGAGACCCCCCCCCGTATTTAACAAAAAAATACGCAATCATGATGAGCCATGGAGCAGGATTGTCCGTGCAGGTCTGTTTGTATGTCAGGGTCTGTGTTTTTGCTTATTGGGGTCCAAGAAACCAAGACGTATCAGCACTCACGGGCTCTTTTAAAGTGTGTCTATTCGAAGCGTTACAAACCAGGGAAGCAGCAAGGTTTCAGCCTACTGACATTTATCACGCCTTCATATGAGTATCAAGTGCAAGGTGGAGCAGATCTCACAGCAATCAGTAACAGAGTAAAACAGGACAGTGACGGGGAGCAGGGACAGGCTGACGGCAACTAAAGTGTAGAGTTGTAGTGACAGGTTGAGAGGAGATTGACAGGTTTGGGAATGTAGGGACAGTGTTTGGAGTGGAAGGTAAGGGTGCATTGAGAAGAGTGGCACAGTTACAAGCATTTATAAAGCGCCAACAAGTTCAGCAGCGCTGTACAATGGGAGAGACTGTAACAAATATATACACATTACACAGACAAAACAGTAGGAGAGAGGACCCTGCTCGCACAGGAACAGATTTGATGGCAAGGTTTAGAATCCAGAGTGAAGGGTTCAGGGGTACAGAGACATGTTTAGAATGCAGTGACTAGTTTAGAAGTGCAGGGACAGGTCTGGGGGTGCAAGGCCAGCATTAGGAGCACACGGATGGTTTAGGGGTGCAGAGACCAGAATAATTATGGGAATTTAACTTGATGGGATTATCTTAAGGGTGGAGAGACGGGTAGGAGTGTGTTTGATGAGGAAATGTTAGGGTTCAGGTACAGGGTGAACGTGCAGGGATGTGGCGACACATTTAAGACGCACGTACAGGACTGCAGTAGGAACAGGTGAATGCGGTGAAAGCGGTAGGTAAAAGGAAGCAGTGACCGTTAGATTCGAGGCATGATCTTGTGGATTTCGCCTGTTAAAATGTGTGGAATCAGTGCAGGTAACGCTTTATTCTGTCCATTAACGTAGAACAAAATGTACATCGCACATCATTGCCATCTAGTCTATATTTTGCTGCAGTCCGTCTCCTCTTACCGCGCGCTCACCCAACCGCACACAGGAAGACCGGAAAATGACAGAAAAATGGCCGTCTGTGATAAACCATATATTTGTAACATTTTTCCTGTCGACTTCCTTATTTCCAGCACAATGTCCGCTTCTTTACAAGCCAGGTTTTATTGTACTAGATTCGTATCGCTTAGATTGTAAGCTCTTGAGCAGCGTCCTCTTTCCCTTGTTCTCAGTGTGTTTATTGGTTAACTTTGTTTTGTCCTACCCTTTGCGCAACAAAAGAATCCGTTGGCGCTTTAGATATACTTGTAATGTGATAGATTATAGGTGTGTGTGTGTGTGTGTCCATTCGGCTTCTGGGTGTGTACAATAAAAGGAGATCTGCAGTAGATGTGGTTATTGAAGCAGAGGATTTATTGTTCTGCATGACCAACAATAAAATAGAAAAAAAAAATAAGACCTGAAAGTCACGCATAGAACCAGAACGAGAAAAAAAGAGACAAAAAAAACACAAACCTGTAGATTGCTGCAGCGGCAAGTACACAACGTTAAATTAAAAATGTGCACGTTTGTGTCGCCATGTGAAGAGACAGAGAGACAGACCGGACACCGAGGCGTTTCAGAACAAACATCGTGTGACGATTTCAACAGTAACGTGCAGACTAGGCTCTAAAGCAGTGTTTCCTAAACCCGTCCTCAGGACCCTCCGCCCCGCCAGGTTTGCAGATATCTGAAGCACAGCACAGGTGATATGATTTGCTGCTCAGTGATTGCAGGATTCAGTCTGCATTTCCCCAAAGGGGATCTGTAAAACCTGGCCTGTTTGAGGGTCCCGAGGACAGGTTTGGGAAACACTGATCTAAAGGGTTAATGAAGAAAATAAAAGTTAAAATACCTCTTCAGAAGGTTTTACACAACTCAAAGATTTTAGTAATAAAAATAAAAAAAATTCAAAAAAAAAAAAAAGTTGAAAGTCTATTGTTGGGAGAAAAAACAACAACATTGAATTCCCTCAATGCATGGCAAGGCTTACTAAAAATGACAGGAGAAGGTCTCGCTTGTGATCTGTGCACCTTAAACATGCAAAATGCATTAACAGCCGGGGGATCCTGTAGCAACGCAAGCCGGTACATCTACCAACACCTCACATGTATTTTTTATTGAGTTTAATAAGCTTTCTTGAAGCCATAACATAATAACAGAACATCCATGTACCATGTGTAAATTACCCCCAATGTGACCTCCTCCTGCATCTCCATCTAGTGGACATACTAAGGGACTCCCATAAAGAGCTGCATAAAAAAATTACACCTCAGTCCTCCTCAGCCAACCGCTACAGCATGAGAGTATTATTAGAAGCAAAATACTTTTAAAGCGCCACCTGATACCCCAGCGCTGCGCCAGATAAGGAGACGGAGGTATTGGAGGACGTTGTACCCAAGGGAACTCACGATCGGTTTAAAGAAAAAAATAAAAAAAAAACCACAACACATTTTCTTTTGAATAGACCAAATATGGTCAGGAGCTGGTATTGAGCAAATTACCGATAAATCAGCATCGACCATTTGCCAATATTTGGCCAAGGCGGCTCACTCCAGCCACGACACGTCCCACAAAGCGGCACTGATTTGAGGCTTCACCCACAGCAAGCTATCATCCCTCATTGTAGGACAGCCCCTGCTCATTGACCGTGATAACAGAAATGGGGCTTTTCCCCCCAGTTGGTGTGAGCGCTACAGCATGTGGCCGGCCCCGTCGAAAGATCACAATGCTGCGACGGGTGTCGGAAGACACGTCATTACAGGCGCACTTAGTGCACTCGTCTGACACTGGCCTTAAGGAACGCTACCTCTCAAACTATAGTTATATCTTATTTTATGAACAAGTAATCTATTTTTTTATAATTACACGCTACTGTATTTTTTCATTGAAATAATTGCATATAAAAAGGGAAGTTAGTTTTTTTTTTTATCTGTTACCATTTTGTGGATCTTTCCCATTTACCAAAATCTCAGGGCAAGCCTCACTTTACATCTGTGGAATAGGATTAAACAGTAGTGACGAGGCGAGGAGGTAATGAGGCAAAAGAGTGACTATTTAGACAAGGCTGCAGAGGGTCTATTGTTTTGTTTAAATTACCCAAAATAAGAGATGGCAGCTGAATGAGATTTGATAGGTCTCAAACAACTTTAATTTATCCCCGGTGATGTTCTTTGCATACATCCCACATAGAATGGAGTGAATAAGTCAGATCTCCAACACCACATAGTGCGATATGGGAGGGGGGGGGGGAGAGGGAGAGAAGAGTTTACAAACACAATCAAAATGGATGCGCCCAGTGACATAGCATAAAACATTTTCGTATCTAAACATGGAGAAAAGCAAAAGTACATGTAAAATATCTGCAACACAGAATAAGCAAATTAACTTTTTTTGGTGGTAGTGTCCCTTTAATACATTGATCAGACTGGGTACTCTGACAGCACGTCATAACGCTTGCCTTATATGTTCTGCTATGGCACAGACACGCATTGTTTTACATTTTTAAATACATTTAAGTGTCATAAAAAAAAGATAGCAAAAATAAAATCTCTGCGAACATGCAATGATTGCCGACAGGTTTTAAACACAAGATACAGGGCTGTGCCAAAACCAAACAATCGCCAGATCCATACATTAAAAGAGCTGACAGTTCTTGTGAGATTCTTGCTACATCTATCCTCCTCTAAGATGTGAGCGAGAGGCTGCATGCACAAACACAACTGCAGATATAGAAACATAGAATTTGTAGCCAATATGGTCATGTTTAAAGTTATGAGGTTCGTTACAGGCCAAGAATAGACCCTCGGCGCAGACAGGACGGTGTCAGGTCAGCATTTATTAATATTCCTTAGCGCACACTTAAGACAGCACTAATGTTAGGGAGTACAACCTTTATGGTTATTAAAAAATAAAAACAACCTATTTTTGTATCAAAACAAAAAAAAGTTCTGAACCAGATCATTCAGCGCATTCAACTGCTCCCATGTACAGGAGGCGTCACTCACCAACTGCTGAAGCTCAGCGCAAGAATACAAGCTGCCAGCTCACAGGGTTATAGGAAACCTGCGTGAAGCATTGTGTATCTACGCACAACCTGCACACATAAAAATATATATTTTGTCTCGTCTTTAACTCATTCCATTCCTGATTCTTGCAGAAACAAAATCAGCAACAAGCTGGAATTTAACCCATTCTATTTCAAGGTTTGTTATTCTGTGTGAGCAAGTTGAACTTGAAAAAAATAAAAATGTAAAACTGGAACAGAAGATGGGGGGGGGGGGAAGAGAGTATCAGAACAATGACTGGATATGGCTGTAGCTTTCAAGGGCATCTCCGCTAAGGGCTATCCCGCACACTGTGGCATGCCACGGGGGGGGGGGGAGCAGAACTTTGGCCAGTGTACCTGCTCACACTGGATGTTGGGAGTTGGACAACCTATACAACAAGCTCCCGGCTACATGTGGATGCGTATTCTGCCAGCAGCTGGAGCCCTCACACAGCACAGGCCGTATAGCAAGCCTCATAGAAGTTGTCCTGCACCTGCATCTCCGCTGAAAAATGCAACTGCTGTGCAGGCTGAAATACAAATCCTTGTGTCCATACACCGGTAGCACTTTAAAAATAAAAAAAAAGATACGTATGACCTCAATAAGAAAAAGCAGCCGAGATCTTTGTGTCTCGGCAGAGATCCCAGCGCAAAGAAACAAAAAACACAAAAAACAAACCACACTTTGCAAATTATATTAAAAAAAATGTATTAAACTTTTAAACTTAAAATATATACTAAGGAATACCTTTCCCCGATAAGGCTAGGGTCAGACGAGCGTGATTTCTACGGACTGTACATCCGTGCACATGGACGTACGTCAGTACGGAAGACGCATTAGTGGCCACACAGTCCGTTTATTCATGGACGTATATTTTGACGGATGTAGGAGAGAAAATAAAATAAAAAGCAAAACCATTTTGTCCGTGAAAAATGCTGGACGTATAAATGCAGTCCGTCTGACCACGTTCCATCACTCACACACAAAGCTATGCGGACGTTGCGGACGCAGCGCACTTAGTGCGGCCGTTCTAGGGGGGTGTACGCTCTTGCCTGCCTGCGTCCGTGGCCGTTGTGCTTCCGCAGTTCAGTGCGGACGTACTTCGTGTGTCGGGCTCTGATGGGCTTTCTTTCATGCTATCACGGACGTACTTTTAGGCGCAATCACGGACGTGAACACTACGCTCGTCTGACACCAGCCTTAAGGCTAGGGTCAAACGAACGTATTATTCGCAGCGACTGTCAAAAGGTGCGTCCGAACGCATTGCTGTATTTTTTCACGGAATGCGCGAAAACAGTCCTACGATGAGCATTTTCGTGCGTGATTTTTTTTACAAATGGTCAATAAAACACTTTTTGCGTCTGGACGTTAAGTTGGCCGGACATTAGCAGCGTCTGACATCTAATCACGCACACACGCCGCTATGTCACCTCAGCGCACTCTGTACGTCAGTACTAGCGGTTCTGCTTTCATTTTCCACTTGCGCGGCCGGACTTTCGTGTGGCCATACTTCGTATATTGGCTGTCATTTCGCGTCATTGGCTGCTACTGTGGCCGTGATTAAGTGCGTCTGAACGCACATTAAAAGTGCGCTAGTCTGACTCCAGCCTAACTGTAGATAATAAAAAACTAAAAAACAAAAACACACACCAAAATGTCCCTTTAACCCCTTAACGCCGCAGGACGTACATTTACGCCCTGCATTAGGCGAGCTTTGACGCCGCAGGACGTAATTGTACGTCCTCAGCATTTACAGCCCCTCTCCGTTAATACTCACCTCCTCCGGTCGCTCTAACGCTGCTCTGACTCCCGCGGAGTCAGATCAGTGCGAATCCCTCCTCCGGCGCACTGACGTCCCCCCCGCCAGAGCAGGGGAAGCGCCTGAAGGGGAGGGGGGATCCTTTGGATCCCTCTATCTCCCCATCGCCGGGGACCAGGCGGCTGTGGCCAGCATCGCTGGAAGGGTCACAGCCTGACCTTTCCAGCGATGTATGGGGGGGTTAACCCCTTAGTTGCCAGGTCGCGACCGGGCAGTAATTTGTGCCCGATCGCGAACTATTTCCGGTGAGGGCCGCCATCTTGGATGGCAGCCCCCACCTCTGGGTCCCCCCCCCGGTCAACTGACTCATCTCGCCATGCGCGATGAGGTCAGTTAACCGGGGAACCCCCTAGCTGCAAAGGGATTTCCTATGGAAATCCCTTAGAGGAGATAAAGGGGTTCAAAGAACACCCCTATCTCCTGATCGGGGTCATGTATGATATTGCTGGAAAGGCCAGAGCATGGCCTTTCCAATGATATCAAACATGACCATGTTATAAGTAAAATAAAAGTTTAAAAAAAAATAATTAAATAGAAAAAAACGGGGGACCCATATTTTATTTTATTTAACAAATCTACCCCATAGCATATGACCACAGAGCCTCGGACAATAAAGCATTTTTAAAAAAGAAACCTTTACACACTGTGGAAGATTGAAATTTTATTGAAAATTTCAAATGTTTTTAAATTTTTTGTTATACATATGATAATGATATATTATTAATCTGCCGAGTCTGCCGGAAAGAACGATAAATAATTTGTCTGGGTGGTATAATAATACGTGACTTAAAAACTGTCAAAATGAGCTCAGCAAACTTCTACTTCCGAAACAGCGCCGAAGTTGTAAAATTACTCCCGTCCTTAAGGGGTTAAATTTCCACAGGAGAAAAACATCTTTCAAAGAGCCCCTCTCCAGTAAGTGTCCTAACGGTACATACTCGCCACCCAGGACATACTTGAAAACGAGAGAAATCTCAATGTATCCTTCCTGGTAAAATCCTTTCTCAAACATAAAAAAAAATATAAAATTTATTTTTATTGAGATGAGGGGGGGGGGGGGAAACGACAAAAACCACATTTCCAACTCTCTCCAAATCTAAAATGTCCCAGGAAGCTTCTGGCTTTTTTTCCTTCGCTCCTCGGACTCGACAGTATTGCCTCTGACACATTGAAAGACGCTCTCCGTTAACAAGACGCAGATGGACAGATTTATCTTGGCAGGAAAGATGAAATTGCAAAGCAGTGGGGATGGAAGGAAAAAAACAAAACACATGAAACAATAGAATTATTCTGCACCAGCAGCTATCTCCCTTCTCTTCCTTTGAGGGGAGGGGTGGTGGAACCACATGTATTGTATCATGGCCCTTTCACCAACCCACTGCAAAGACAACGCCTGCCAGCAGGTCACCCTAACCCCATAGGGCTCGTATGACCAAACAGTTTGAACAAAACATTTTTTAAAAATAAAAGCAAGTTTAACAGGAACCTGGATGAAAACACATGACGCCCTGTGTGTGCAAAACTCTATAGAACGATGGGTTGAAATACAGAGTCTGGGCGTCACTGCACACCCTTACTGCTGGTTATGGGATACAATTTCACACACACACCTAGATTGCAAAAACAAAAGTGAAAAGATAAAAAGAAAACCAAAACCCCTTTTGAATTAGAAAGTGGAGCGTAACAGACATTACAATATATTAAAAGTAGTTATGTATGTGGCGAGCTGCCCATCCCTAAGGTCACCCAGGGAACAGTCACCGGCCTCTGGAAGGGATCATGAATGGTGCTCTGTGCGTGATGGGGAATGTCTTGGCAGTAGAATCGTAGCTCGAGGCTTTTCTAGTTTGAAGGTTCCATAAACAGAAGGGCTCAGTCAAAGAGCCAGGGTTGCTGATTGCATGAGGAGGGAGGGAGATGTGCATTGGATTATGATACGTGTCAGAAATGGATGAGAAGGTGCCGACATTTCAATGCGGGGGGGGGGGGGCCTGCAAATAAGAGCAACCGCTTTGGTTCTCTAAAGTAGTCAGCCTTTAACCCCTTCGCTGCTGCTTTCACCCCTATGTGCTGATCTCATTGTAACCTTTGCTGCTTGTTTTCAAACGTGTTTTGCAGTCAGGTTTTATTATAGGATCCAGTATATAGATATAATCCTTTTTTTCTCTTCAGGGACTCAGCAGATGCAATATACACCATTATCGGGGTTATTCAAAGGAGCGAAATGTCTGCATTACAGCGATTCCGTGTCGTCGACCCTTCATTGAATTCACCGCAGGGCACTAAAGATTGAGGCGCTGAAGTGAAAAAAATAAAACTGAAATCTGTCTCCCAATAGGTGTTTAAAACAAAAAATAACCTGTCCTTTAACCTCCCTGGCGGTCCCCATATTTTATATGTCAGAATCGGTCCTATTTATTCTTTCAATACTGAACGCGGTATCCCCGAGCCACACTTGGGCCGATACTTACATGTCCTGCGCTCCCTCGCTGTCACCGCAGTCACACTGCAGCCGATCGCGATGTCACACAAAGGCTAGGGTCAGACTAACGCAGTATCAACGTGTGTTTAGCAGCACTAAATCACGGCCGTGCTAGCAGCAAATGACGTCCAATGCCGGGGAACATACGAAGTACGGCTGCACAAAAGTGCGGCTG
Source organism: Leptobrachium leishanense (assembly GCA_009667805.1). Taxonomy (NCBI): domain Eukaryota; kingdom Metazoa; phylum Chordata; class Amphibia; order Anura; family Megophryidae; genus Leptobrachium; species Leptobrachium leishanense. The sequence goes on from CM019065.1 coordinate 131,047,985, forward strand.
CGCAACGCAAGTGGCAAACGAACGCATTTTTTCGAGAACGTGAAACCGCTAGTACAGACGTACAGAGTGCGCTGCGTCCGCATAGCGGCGTGTGTGTGTGATTAGGAGACGTCGGACGCTGCTAATGTCCGGCCAACATAACGTCCAGACACAAAAAGGGTTTTATTGATGATCCGAACAAAATCATGGACGAAAATGCGCATCGTATGACCGCTATCGCGTATTCCGTGAAAAAAATACGTCCATTCGTTCGAACGCACTTTTTCACAGACAATGCAAAAAATGCGTTAGTCTGACCCTAGCCTTACTGGTTTTACTCCTTGCGAGAAGAGATCCAGGCAGTGTGACGTTGCGAGCGGCTGGAGGAGACTGTGGGATCAGCGAGGGAGCGCAGGACATGTAAGTATCCAGCCTGAGTGTGGCTCGGGAATACCGCTTTCCGCAGGAAAAGTTAACCCTGAGCCACACTCGGGAATACCATCAGGGAGGTTATCCCCTTAACGCCTCAGGACATTCTTATGCTGCAGTCCTGGTGGCGGGAGGGCTTTGAAGATGCAAGGCATACAGGTATGCCCCGCTGTCTTCATTGGGCCGCCGAGGCCCCTCCATGCAGCCAGCACGCGCCATTGGCTGCAGGGGGATGGCTTGAATTTGAACTGCATTATTTCCCATCATAGGATGGATAGATACTGGTCTTAAAGAGATCATAGCCAGTTTTTACCCAGTTCCAGCGTTGGGCACCTCCACTTTCCTCCCTTTATCAGAGGAGCTTATTGAGGGCAACTCTTAGAGCGCTGACTTGTCAGTCTTTGTGCCACCAGTCAACCGGCTGTGAAGATTAAGCAGAGGGTAGTACGGTAGGATCCTAGAGGACAGTCTTCTGCTCAATCCTTGTTCTTTAAAAGACAGCTTGCTGATGACTGCTCCCCCCGCAGCTCTATGTACGGATGAGGAGAGATGGCAGCACCCAACGATAAAGGTGTTCTCGCCCCTTTCTAAGAGCAATACAATATTCATCCCCAGGTGGGATACCCCAGTAAACATGCACCTGGTCATTACAAGAGCCCGACCAGATATGAGGTTCTTTTAAAGTGCACAAGAGGTTCAATTGAAGGCCTGGAGATACAGGACTTGTGTAAGGTTGCAGTAGGTGACGGCTTGTAAACTTTATAACAGACTTATAGCTTAATGTTTTCTTTACAGCTTCTAAATATAGGAGCCAGAGGCACATTTCTAATAGCCAGTGGAGAAGAGGATAATAGCCACAACTTGTCACTTGATGCATCTTCATCCTTTATTTATATAGCACCACATTCTGCAGCGCTTTACAAGATCAGTGTACAAGGTGTTGATACATTCGAATACCACACATGGATGATGACCTGATTCAGGGGGTGCCTGTTTCCAAGGGAACTTGCAATCTTTGAGATGTACAAGTATTTTGTGAGGTAGGCGCTTCCATATCGTTAGGTGTCTTGCCCAAGGACACTCGCTGGTGGCGTCTTGAGTGGGATCGAGACGTACATGATTGTAGAGCAGCGACCTGGTGGTTAGGTTGAACCTGCTTCTCGTAAAGTCGAGACTTGCTTCTCCACAGTTGTATTGGAGGGATGTGCTTAATAGATTTTGATTTGCTTCTCCACGGTTGAAGGGCAGAGACGTTACCACTGGACTCCACAGCTGATAGGTGTCTTGCCCAAGGACACTTACTGGAGAGGTGCTCTGGTCAGGATTCGGACCCGGGTCTCCACGGATATGTAACAGTAATGTTACTTCTACTCCATCCAGCCGTTCCAGACCTGGCCATCGAATGGGCTCATTTGTTCTGTAGTCATGGAAACAGACTCACAGAGTTGGTTTTCTGAGGGATTTATGCAAAGGACATCACCGGGGGTAGATTAGAAGTCTTTTCTCATTCAGCTGCCATCACTTATCTCCGGTATCATACAACCACACAACAGCTCCCTGCAGCATTATCTAAACATTCACTGCTACACCCCACTGACTGTTAAATACTGTAGAAGCTAAAAAGCACAGCAGTAAAGTTGCATCATGGGAAAAATCCTCAAAATGTAAGCCGGAGATAACTTTATTTTCCTTTTTACATGCAATTACCTGAAACAAACCCCCCCCCCCCCCAAAAAAAACAACAAGCAAAACAAACCACATACATAGGTCTTATAAAAGGTGGTTTTGTTTCGTAATGCACGAGTAACCTAGGTACAGCTTATGTAAATAGCGGTGTCTCTTTAAAAAGTTAACAGCAATCACCAGAGCTTTAGGTCTGTCTGGCCTTGTGGACCTAGATGGGAAGATTAAAGTACATTCCAAAAAAAGGCAATGAAAGGGCTTTCCTGTGGGGCTTATGCAGAAACGCTGGGGTTTGTAGATGTTGCATTGCTGCACCGTTGACAAATGCTTGTGCTTCACAGAACAGTATTCCAGAGAGCGGCAGGAGAGGCTTCGCTGAAGACTCAGCTGGGTATGCCTGGATGTTGTGAAACGCCATGTTTTCCACATCAGCAAACACCGGCACTTTCAGAAATCACCTTGTGTACATCTTGCATGATGTTAACAAACAGCACATACAAAAATTTATATATCTTGATAAGCACCCCCAGCGTGTGCTTAGTTTAGGAGTTAGGTGCTGCCCTCCTTGAGATATATATATATATATATAATTTTGAGACATACATATCCAGGTATATCTCTTGATCACCAGAGTATAGCAGATATATCATCACACACACACATACACTATTCTTTTATAAATGTTCCACCAATAAAGTGCTTTGTGACAAAGCCCTTCAGTAAGTCTGGTATAAAAGCCCTCAAGCTTTCACGTTGGATGAATTTCATTTAGAATATTTCACACCATAACAGCTACTGTTAAGGGCAGATTTAGCACCATTTGACTTTGGAAGGGGACCGGGTGAGGGCGTCACAAGGGTACATGCCATGGATTGAAAGTTACACATGTGACGACATGTGTACCCCGATTTGGGATGCAGAAAGAGGCACACAGAATTTGGATTTATGAGCTTGTAATGCTCACCCTCAGTTGACATAGAATGGCAACGTTTAATCCTCCAGATCAGGTTCTGTCTGCTGAATGTGGAATAGCTGGTAACTGAGGTCACACAGCAGCGAATGCCAGCTATCTCCCAGAATAATAGACTGAAAGAAATTGTTTTATGCTGCAATCCTAGTACCGGCCGCATGTACACATTGCAGCATCTGCCGCACAGACACTAGAAAAATGAGGGCTTTATTTTAATTTAGCACAGATACTGTCTATATCACACGTCTGCCCTGCTCAGAAAACTGCATGAAGGTCTGAGCCAAGCAGGAAGCATAGGAACCCTATAGAATCATGTGTTTTAAATTTGTATGGAATGTCATACATTATATAAATCAGAGATACAATCTTAGGAGGCTATTGATACCTGGCCTGTGGGGGGGGGGGGTGACAAGGCTTGCTTTAAGGGCTGGATTAAAAGGGGATGGGGGAATTAAAACGGGAGGAGTTAACCCCTTCACTGCTGAGCCTTTTCACCTCTGAGTGCCAAGCTAGTATTTAGTTTTTTTCTCAAGTTGAAATGCGATTTGAAAGTCATGTTTCATTGTACGACCTAGACACATTATAGTCTTTTTCTCAGCAGATTCATAATATATTTATTATTCGTTTACATCATGTCCTGCCAAAATCTTATAACAAAAAATGTAAAATAACTGAATTTCCATATACAAAACGTGTAAAATAATTTTTTTCGCACTTTATCATCCAAGCCTTTACGCTTATATATTCTATGCGGTGCGCTTATAAAAATAAAATAGAAATGGGAACTCGTTAGAAAATTGTGCAGCATCCTTATTCACATTATACGAAAAACGAACAATAGTGCTGCAATAATTAAGAAAAATATAAAATAAATTCAAAATAAAAACTTATACAGGTAATCTGGTCATGTTTGGCATCATTGGAAAGGTCATGCTCTGGCCTTTCCAATGATGCCAAACATGACTATCTAGCTGCCACTGATCGGGAGAGTCGGGGCCCCAAATGAATCCGCCCTATCTCAACTATAGGGATTTTCACAGGAAAGTGCTCAATTCCCCAACAGATGTCATCTCACATGGGCTGGGGGAGGCACCAGAGGCTTGGTTGACATCAAGATGTCAGACACTTCCGGTATTCTTCCGCAATCTGGTGCCGGTCTATGATCCAGCGCTAAAAAAAAAAAAAAAAAAAACCTCCCCTTTCAGGCACTCTTCCAGTCAGGTTCGGCATTATTAGAAAGACCATATTCGGTCTTGTCCAATGACACCAAACTTGACTTTGTGGGCCCCAGTTTTTTTTTATTATTATTTAATTTTTAAAGACCTAGTACGAGTACTGGTACTTTTAAAGTGATGTGGCCGCTTTCCAATAAATAATTGAGGGAGAGGGAGAAGAAAAAAAAAAAAAAACATTTGGCATACAAATTTATACTTGGAAAGGCCAGACTATAACCTTTCCACGACACCTTACTTGACCCTGTGGGGTGTTAAAATCAGAGGCGCAGGGTTCCAAAAGGAGCCCCGCACTCCTTGCAGCAGTGTGGCGGTTTAGGATTTCGATGAAACAATGTATAATAATGCATTGTGCCATCACCTCCACACTTGATGGCATCATGAGAAATTAAAAGATGAATTAGTGCAGCATCATTGTTCAGGAAAAGTCCAAGATCAGTACCAAGCTATGAGACTACAACGGCACGCTGAGCGCGTCGTCCGCAGTCAACAGGTCTAAAACACACTTCATTCCATTGCTGAACTCCCACTGATCCCTGCAGGAAGTAGCATGCTATGTGAATGTGGGGAAGCTAGGTACTACAGCCAATCCTGTGGATCTCAATGCAGGAGAGCCACTGGATGGAGGCTGCCTGGATCCCAAAGATCTTAGAGTTCTGTAACCTGAGCTCAGAGTTCGTTGAGGAGGAATGGTCTTTATTGGTCAGTGCGACCAACAGTCAACCATAGAATCATAGAAAGATGTCAGCAGATAAGAACCTTTCGGCCCATCTAGTCTGCCCAATTACATGGATACTTTACTTGGATTTATCTTTTGTTTAGGATAGCCTTATGCCTATCCCATGCTTGCTTAAATTCAATTACTGTTTTGGCCTCAACCACTTCAACTGGAAGACTGTTCCATGTATCCACCACCCTCTCAGTAAAATAATGCTTCCTGATGTTACTTTTAAACCTTTGCCCCTCTAATCTAAGACTATGTCCTCTTGTTTTGCTACTTTGTTTCCTTTTAAATATACTCCCTTCCTCTACCTTGTGGATTCCCTTTACGTATTTAAATGTTTCTATCATATCTCCTCTGTCTCGTCTTTTTTCCAAGCTGTACATGTTAAGATCATTAAGCCTTTCCTGGTAACTTTTCTCCTTCAAGCCGTACACCATTTTAGTAGCCCTTCTCTGAACTCTCTCTAAGATGTCTATATCCTACTGGAGATACGGTCTCCAGTACTGCACACAGTACTCCAAGTGAGGTCTCACCAGTGCTCTGTACAGTGGCATGAGCACTTCCCTTTTCCTACTGCTAATACCTCTCCCTACACAACCAAGCATTCTGCTAGCATTTCCTGCTGCTCTATTACATTGACTACTTACCTTTAGATCCTCTGAAATAATAACCCCTAAATCCCTTTCCTCAGATGTTGAGGTTAGGACTGTATCAAATATTCTATATTCAGCCCTTGGGTTTTTACGTCCCAGGTGCATTATCTTGCACTTATCCACGTTAAAACTCAATTGCCACAGCTCCGACCATTTTTTTAGTTTACCTAAATCATTTGTCATTTGGCTGATCCCTCCAGGAACGTCAACCCTGTTGCAAATCTTTGTGTCATCAGCAAAAAGACATACTTTTCCATTAATACCTTCTGCAATATCACTAATAAAAATATTAAATAGAATGGGTCCAAGTACTGACCCCTGAGGTACCCCACTGGTAACAAGACCTTGCGCCGAATAAACTCCATTTACCACAACCCTCTGTTGCCTGTCACTCAGCCACTGCCTAATCCATTCAACAATATTGGAATCCAAGCTCAAAGATTGCAATTTATTGATAAGCCTTCTATGCGGAACAGTATCAAAAGCCTTACTGAAATCTAAATAAGCAATGTCTACTGCACCACCTGTGTCTATTATTTTTGTTACCCAATCAAAAAAATCAATAAGATTAGTTTGGCATGATCTCCCTGAGGTAAACCCATGTTGTTTCTGATCCTGTAATCTATGTGTTTTTAGATGTTCAACAATCCTTTCCTTTAACATGGTTTCCATTAATTTCCCCACTACTGACGTAAGACTAACTGGCCTATAGTTCCCAGATTCCTCCCTACTACCCTTCTTGTGAATGGGCACAACATTTGCTAATTTCCAGTCTTCTGGGACGACTCCCGTTAGCAAGGATTGGTTAAATAAATCTGTTAACGGTTTTGCTATTACATCACTGAGCTCTTTTAATAATTTAGGGTGGATCCCATCAGGCCCCATTGATTTATTTGTCTTTACTTTAGACAGCTGCTGTAGAACCTCCTCCTCTGTAAACCAGGTGAACATACCGACTGTCCTGTAGGATGGGATGGATCGCTACTCAGTGCTGTCACTCTGGCATGCCGAAGTGTCATGAGAGACAGTAACTGCATTTTTTTTTTATTTTAATATAAATTGAAAAGGGAGTCATTCGCACTTAGATTCAAAGTGCCATCATATTCCACAGTGCTGTACGGTGGACCCATCACAGTCCATTGTGAGGGGTCTGCCCACAGGACATCTATAAATCCTTGGGATAACAAAAAATAAATAAAAACAGGATGTGCTTCAAAATATTTTGGAGTGTCAACAGGTATCACATACTATAGAAATACAAAGTTGCGGCAAATAATTACCCTGGTCTTGCCTTTGAATAGCAACAACAAAATGTGTGAAATTAAACTTTATTAGTATTAGGCTAGGGTCAGACGAACACATTTTTCGCGTTGTCCGTGAAAAAGTACGTTCGAACGAATGGACGCATTTTTTCACGGAATACGCGATAGCGGTCATACGATGCGCATTTTCGTCCATGATTTTGTACGGATCATCAATAAAACCCTTTTTGCGTCTGGACGTTATGTTGGCCGGACATTAGCAGCGTCTGACGTCTAATCACACACACACGCCGCTAGCGGACGCGGCGCACTCTGTACGTCAGTACTAGCGGTTTGACGTTCTAGAAAAAATGCATTCATTTGCCACTTGCGTTGCGCGGACGAACTTTCGTGCGGCCGTTCTTCGTATGTTACCCGGCATTGGACGTCATTTGCTGCTAGCACGGCCGTGATTTCGTGCGGTTAAACGCACGTTAAAAATGCTTTCGTCTGACCTTAGCCTTAGTGTCAGTTTTTTGGCGCTCACATATTACAAAAAGTAAAAATCAGACTTTTTTTTTTAAGCCTCTGCCATCACATGAAAATAAAGGTTTCCTTTGAATGGAGATTTACTGACTTTCCAATTACAGAAAGGTTTAACATCAACCTAGGTTTTAAGAAGTACAGAAGCACTAGACGTCATTCATGGGGAGATAAGGAAAATATAAAAAAAAATGCAAAACGTGGGTCTCCAGCAAATAACCCCAATTATTATGGATCTTCAATCCTGACGAAAGAAATATTCTGTAGAAGGGGGAGAAGTAAAAACCATTAGAATAATGAATACAGCCCCCACGTACACACCCTGCAGCAGGAATGTGAAGCATGCAGGGCTCCTTCATGCAGTATGTGGGAGGCAGAGACAGACCTCACGACCCCAGGATGGAGCCAACCACTGATGGATCCTGTTCTGGAGTCTATCAGCTCCAACTGAAACATGAATATCCAATACACTGCTTTAGAAATTCTGCATCTTTCTGCTATTCCCATTTTTCCAAGGTGTTAACAGCATGATTTTAAAGAGCCATTGCTTGTGATCTGGAGTCTGTTTTTAAACGAAATACAGGAAAAACAAAGAACCGGTTTGTCAATGTACCTTTTTAGGAATTAACAGCTGCGGCACTACATAGCTCATAATCCCTCTAGAAACCAAGAGGGAAGGGTGCTGCTATTAATTAAGTTTGCCTCGTTATTCACACAGCAGTATGTGAACGAGGAGGTAAAACTATTCCGTAGACAACGCTCCTCCTGGTTTTAAAGGGATTACACTAAGCAGTGCGACGGCGGCTGTGAAAATAGGGTTTAAAGAAAATAAAAAATAATCCTGAACAGGAAACATGGGTTTCATTAAAAAGACAGAATCTTCACTCATATTGTCACAAATAAAACCATTCTTGGTGACTTTACAGAGCCCTCATAAGATCAGATACTGGAGACAGGTGTGACACAACCGCCCGGATGCCAGACTCCAGTCCCAGATATTGACAGCATACAATTCCCAGAATTTAATTGAATGTAATAGATGGCCAGGGAATCAAAAGGAGCTGTAGCTCAGAAACATCTGGGAGAGCTGGAGTTTGATGGCCTGTCTGACAGTGTCAGAGAGGCGACGCAGGCATATGCTAAAAATCACTCTAGTTAGAACATCAGAGGGAAGGTGGAGAATACTTTGAGTTATTACAGAACGATGCTCAAATGAGACAGACCTGCATCAGTTCTAGTGCCAAGGTTTCCATCACTGACTGGTTGAAAGGATTTTTAACATTCACTTAGATCAGGGATCTCAAACTCCGACTCCCAGATGTTAATGGCCTACAATTCCCAGAATGCTTTCAGTGCAATAGATGGCCAGGGAATCGTGGGAGTTCAGAACCATCTGAGAGTTTGACAGACTGTTAGTTTGCTTGAGGGTCCTCTTTACCCACCATTTCCATGTGCCGGCTCATTCGTTTGTTTTATCCCACTCGTTGTACAGCTCTGCGGACTAGGTTAGGGCTTTATTAAAGGTTGTAACCCATGATCTGTTGTGCCCGTCTAGAAAGATGATCTGAAGACTCCCACTGGTTGCTGAAATAATTACTGCACTCCAATCAGGTCACCCGGAGCCGGCGTCCCCTCAACCTTACACACTCGCCAACACCTGATGTTGAGTTGTAGACCCTCTGTAAGGCTTCAGCTGCTGCCCTTTTATTTCTGCTGTATTTCTGGCCTGTGAAACAGATTTGCACCTAGTCTTCATTTACATTTTTGGTCATTGTGGTTTGAAAAATAATTTCACTACACCTTTTCTGAATTTCTACCCCCCCCCGACTATAAAATGCAGCCTATTCATGGTGTATAGAAAGGAATTCAAAATCGTTACACATGGATACGGTTCTCCCTGCGATACTATACACGCCAGAGGTACAGATAGCAGAAGATAAGTCTAGTATTCTGCCAGCGCTGACCGGTACCATTACTGGGGGCTGTCTTTTCAGTAACACCAGATTTCCTAATGCTACTCCTTACGATCGCTTCACCCGTCACCTCGATGGCTGTAATGAATCCATTGTAAAGTATATGGCCTCCTTTTATTCCCTTGTATAGATGAATGCTCTAATATTACATTAGATTTTATAAAAAAGGAAAAACTAGAACAAACCTACAACAAGCAAAATACAGGATTATCCGGCCCCGAGGAGCACAGAAATATCTGTTACTTTACTCTGAGGTTTTATGATGGGAAAAAAGTGTGTTCATTGTCAGATCAGCTGAGAAAACAGCCTTAGTGACACAAACACGTACAGCACAAATTGGGCTCATTTCATAGGAATTACTCCCTTTATATGCATCAGTGTTAGTTTGCTGACACAGGTAATGGGTGGGGGAGAGGGGGAAGGAGTAATTTCCTGTCAACATTTTGCTGTCCCTCTGATCCCTGTAGCCTCCCACAGAGGAGAGTGACAGCTCTGACATAAGAGCCACCCAACACGACAGCCCAACGTTCAGTCAGTTCGTCTGGTTGACTGCTGGAACGCTGACCAAGAAGTCAGTGCTGTGGCCAAATCATGCAGCACATTGTGATCCTGATTGAGTGCTGACTTGCCAACATCAGCACTGAGGTACAATGAAGCAGCGCTGCATGATAACCCTCACCGTGCGCCACCAACATAGCATGACGATATCTGATCCCTTACTGAGATTACTGTCGCATTGGCCTCTATGACCGATGCACTATATCCGCCTTCTGATAGGACAACGCCAAGAAAGTGAAGCTGTCTATTACAGATTTTTATTATCCTTCATATAGCGCTACATATTCCGCAGCACTTTACAAGATCAGTGTACAAGGGGTTGATACAGCCTGATTCAGGGAGACCCTGTTCCCAAGGGAACTTACAAACTATGAGATGTACATGTATTTTGTGAGGTAGGCGCATCCATATCGTTAGGGGGTCTTGCCCAAGGACACTCGCTGGTGGCGTCTGAGTGGGATCAAGTCGCACATGATTGTAGAGCAGCGACCTGGTGGTTAGGTTGAACCCGCTTCTCGTAAAGTCGAGACTTGCTTCTCCACAGTTGTATTGGAGGGATGTGCTGAACGGGATTTGACCCGCAGTTTGAAGGGTAGAGACGTTACCAATGGACTCCACAGCCGATATTGTGTGGCAGGCAATTATGTACTGTTACAGGTCTTGCACAAGGACACTTACTGGAGAGGTGCTCTGGCCAGGATAAGACCAGTAAGTTCTTCTGGTGTTTTTGTTTTGTTTTTAAACAGGTGGGCACATAGATAAAATGAGTTTTACAGATTATGGAAAATTTGACGCTGTTGATTTAGCCCAGCCTGTCTGCATTAGTCAGCGGAAGGGCAGGGCAACCATAAAGGCCATCAGCACATATTTCCTTGTAAAAATACTTTTTTTATGATTGCGAGGCTCCCGCCGATTCTCTGTGGGTGATTTACTGGGAGGCTTACAGCAGCACATCATTCACTAGATACAAGCAATGAAAGCAGAGGGACCAGCAAAATACCGAAAAACCTCTGCAAACGCCTACCCAGCTTACTGATTTAGGCTAGGGACAGATGAGCGCATTTTCTGCGGCCACCGTCAAAATGTACGTCGATGCGTGCGCACGCATTTTTTCACGGAATACGCTTAAGTGGTCAGACGACCACAGTCGCAGGTACTCACCAACGCAATTCTAGGGAAATCCGGCTGTTTGAACGTTATGTTGGCCGCACACTAGCAGCGTCTGACGTCTCCTAATCACGCACACACGCTGCCATGCGGCCGCAGCGCACTCTGTACGTCTGTAGCAGCGGTTTCACGTTCTGAGAAAAATGCGTTCATTTGCCGGTTGCGTGGTGTCGGCGCACTTTTGTACGCACGTACTGCGTATATTGGCCGTCATGTGCTGCTACTGCCGCCGTGATTTAGTGCGCCTGCACGCGCGTTCCGACTGCCCCACTCTGACCCTAGCCTTATATAGAAATAAATGCAAAACATCCACCGCGATTAAACTGGACACTGACAAGTTTACATGTTTAAGCATCACGCATCTTTATGTTCACATGTACAGACGGTTTTCATGTAACCAAACACAGGGCCCTATTCTAAGCTTGACACTTTTAGGCTCGGGTCAGACGAGCGCATTCTGTGCACAACGGACGTACTTTCTGACTGACGACAAGGTAGTGGCCACACGGTCCGTTTTTGTGACTGTTTTTTTTTTACTGATGTAAAAGGGAAAAAAAATTAATATGAAAAACATTTTGTCCGTCAAAAATGCAGTCCATCTGACTACGTTCCATCACTCACACACAAAGATATGCGGACGTTGCGGACGCAGCGCACTCTGTGTGTCCGTTCTAGCGGATTTACGTTCTTTCCTAACCTGCGTCCGTTTGCCGCTTCCGTTATGCGTCCGCAGTTCCGTGTGGACGTACTTTGTGTGTCATAATTATATGCTATAACGGACGTACAAATGTGCGGCAACACGGACGTGATCAGTGCGCTTGTCTGACACGAGCCTAAAACGGAGACAACAAGCAAGAAACTCTGCACCTGCATATTTTCCTTTCAGTCTCTGTTTTAGAGCAGCTACGTTGGGAATGAAGCGCAGGGCAGCAACACAAGCTTTGAAGATACTGTATTTATTAGTGAAAAAAGTGGATTAGTGTGCGCTTCTATTTGTGCGCGAATTAACGCCTCCTATACAATGTAAATGAGCTGTTAATTTACAATAAGCTCACACAGGGAACCGCTACATGCAAGCGGTGAGCCTAGCTTGCGACAAGAGTGTAATAGTGATTCCCATCGTATGTAACGCCTCCTGGAGTTATTGTCGCAGTAAGTGTGGAATAGAGCCCAATGTGTGGAAGAGAGTTAAAGGGATACTCTAGCCAACATGACCACCTAAGCTTTTTTAGGTGGTCATGATGCCCTGAGTATGCCCTTGCCTTTCCCCCCTCCCTCCGCTCAGCCGATCGGCTGAAAAAGCTGAGAGACGCGGAGGACTTTACTCCGCCCTCCCAGCTGTCAGTCAGCAGAGCGGGATTCATATTTCCCGCTTCTGCAGACTATTGCCGAGTACGAGACATCATCGCGCCTTCAGAGCGATGACGTCTCCAACTCACCGCAGTAGCTGGCGGGAGCGAGCCGCCAGCATAGTCTGCGATTAGTGTTGCGCGCATCCTCTTGCACGTAACACTAACCCAAGAAGAGGAAGCCTGCTGATCGCCTCTCACGTAAGACAGCCACGCATGCACGCTTCTCACGTAAACCATTAGCAAAGTTCAAGATTTTCAGGACAGGAGCGAAAGAGGAGGGAGGGGAGTATTAAAAAAAAACAAAAAAAACAAAAAAAAAACGCCGCTGGAAACCATTGGTTTTTAGGGTAAGTATAACATTAAATATATATACACACACACAATAACTAGGTAGGGAATAGGTATATTTTAATGTAAAAAAAAAAAAAAAAAAAAAAAAAAAAAGGGGGGGGATTTTTTAGCCTAGAGTGTTCCTTTAAAGGATTTCTGCAGCTGAACTGGACGCCAAGCCTCCGATGACCAGAGAAAGACAAGTAGCCTAGGCTAAACAAACAGTCTCAGAAGAAAAGAAAAAGTCTTTAAGGGCATTCTCGTAGCTTTTAAAATAAGACTTTGTAAATCCATTCTAGTAAAAGAAGCATTTCAGCAATTTAAGCCACTTACAAACTATTTACAGCAAGAAGATTATTCCTGCTTATTCGTCAGCTTTCAGGAGCGTGTCAACAACCGCTCTGCTGTGATCTCAAGGTGGAGAACTAGAGGTCAGTCTTCTACCAAAGGCAAGTGTTATGTACAGGGAGAGGAGAATAGAGATCAGGTTACAGAGGTATGAAGGGGAGACACAAAAAAAGTTTTAATATATTTAAAGTTTAATAATACTTAATGTCATGACATGGCAAGGGCTTTCGAAAGGAACCATGATGACATTTACTAGCAGAGACTATATTTAGGGTACAATAGAACACATACAGGTTATGGATGCTTCTAGCACAAACACCCCATCCCCCACCCACCCCCTTTATAGGTGGACTATGCCTGGAGTGTATATCTGTAACCTCACATAAAAGACACGGGAATGAAAGGAAAGTACAATAGGACAATATGTTCTCTTTCATCAACAATGGTGCAACTACAATATCACTGCCTGCATTCTTAGCACGAAATAAGAGCTGGAGAAAAACCCAAAAACAAATCGTGTATTGTTAGTATTAATGCACACGCAGGCTTAGTAAGGTTTACAAAACTGTGCTTCACTGGCCCATATAGAGATTTGCAGTATTACACCAAAAAGGACCAGGGCTCCATTTCAGAAATGACAGCACGGCACGTCCTGACAAACAGGGTTAGAGAGATCTGAAAAGTCAGCGCACGTTCGGTGACTTTTCGTTCCCCGCACTTCCGGGCAATTCGGCAATTCCTAGTTTGTCGACCCTGCAGTGTATTCAGCAAGCACTGCAGGGCCCCCGTAGGGCAGGGAAAACTCGCAGAAACCGCCACAAAAACCACGCCGAACATGCCAGAAAAATCCGAGCAGCTGCCGATCGCAGAGCAGCCGCCGGAAAAAGCCAACAAAAAAGGGTGAGGAAAAAAATAAAATACTGAATGAAAAAGGTCTAGAATTTACAAATACGATTCAATTAATGATTAAAAAAAAAAAAAAAAAAAAGGTCTGTTACGGAAAAAAGAAAAAATTTTACAAAAATAAAAGATACAGAAAAGAAAAAAAAAATTTAACTGCAGAATAAAATGATAAAAATCGGATTATTAGATATTGAATTAAAACTGGAATATTTTTAACATTGAAGCCTATGGGATTCGCCTGAATAAACCTGACGAATAAAACCACCAAACGGCAGGGCACTTCACTGACATTCCTCAGCTGTTCGGTGTCTCTGAATAGATGGAGCATTGCTTCTCTATGGGGGATTTCAATGCCCTCGAACAGGCACCATACGTGCAGGCAATTTGCAGAGATTTGGCGAATTGCCTGCTATCTGAATAGCCAAATGAAATGCAGTGTCCGGTTACATTTCGGGTTCAGATCGTCTCTCTCTGAATAACCCTGAAAGTCACTGCTCCATGTCTTTCATGGTCACTGAAGGCCAGCTTGAGCAACATCTGCCCAGCAGAGCAGACGCAATGTCAAGGCATGGAGAGTAATGGTGATCTTGTTCCAAGACTTAATTAAATGAGTATGGATCAGGCAATCCCCCCCCCCAAAAGTCACTCTTACAAGGCTGTAGAACAGAGAAAGAAAGAGCCAGAGATATACAATACCATGTGTCATTAAGCCCCCCGACAAAGTACAAATATACACAGGCAATTTCCTTTTATAGTTTTCTCATGTAGTCATTTGACATTAATTCCTCTTTTGTTTTACCCACGTTATAGGTTTACTAAAAACAAAACAAGCAGGGCATTCTTTCAGTACCCTAAACATATACTAGTATGTATAGCGCTGTACAATGGGTAAAGGCAAAACAAACAAGTTAGACACAGAAAAATGGAAAAGCAGAGCCTGCTCAAGAGCTTACAATCTAAGGAGTGGGTTGACGCACAGAGAGGGTAAACAGAGCATGAGAAGTAATGGGATGCATGGGGGCTGTGTGGCAGAGATCAGGAAAGGTGCAATGGGGGGGGGGGGTATTATGGAGTGAGCTGATGGGCCTCTCTCAAGAATCAAGCTATAAAGAAAGTGATCGTCATTTAAAAAAAAAAAAAAAGCACTAACCAAATCGAAAGCCTACCCCACAATTCCCCTGAAGAATGACTCACGCTAAATGTCAATCTACAATTTATAGTGAGGGGAGATTATAATTAACCCCGGGAGGGGGGGGGGGTTAATTTTAGTAACTAACAGGTAAAATTAGTACAGTTAATTGCTAGAAAAAAGGAAAGGATTGGGGGGGTGGATTAACTCTTTAAGGTAAAAATTGCAGCTAATCACTGGACTAGATGTTAAACAAAAAAAAGGAAGTAATATCTATTGGGAATATCTGGAGACACTTTATTACACGGTCTTCTAGCTCACAAGTGTGAGCAAGCAGGGGGAGCAAGAAACTGACAAGATCAGCGTTAACTAATCAGATCTTGTTACTATGCCCCAAGACAGATTGAATTCATTTTCTCAGGTTTTAAGCCAGTATACAATTCCCCCCCCCCCCCCAAGGCAGTGGAGTAGCTCTTTGGTGCTATGAATCCATAGAGAAGTTAAAGCAAAAAGCAATATCACGCAACACCATGGTCTGAGAGACTGTATCCTGTGTAGAATACAGTGGAGTCAAAAAGAAAGTGTTGAAGCAGCCCATTCCCCTCCTGTTAGCTACAATTTAAATGGCTCCTATAAAGTATAGACGCTGTTAGTTTACAGTAACCTGCCACAAAATCCTGGCAGCAAAGTGTGCAGCTCTGTTGGAATAGCAGCCTTTCTGCTTAAAAGGGACACTCTAGGCAACATGACCACCTAAGCTATTTTAGGTGGTCATGATGCCCGGAGTATCCTGCCCTCTGTCCCCCCTCCCTCCGCTCGGCGGTTCAGCTGAAAAAGCTGAAAACAGCTGAGAGGCGGAGGACTTTACTCCGCCCTCCCAGCTGTCAGTCAGCAGAGCGGGAATCATATTTGCCGCTTCTGCCGACTTTTGCCGAGTAGGAGACGTCATCGCGCTTTCAGCGCAATGACGTCTCCTACTCACCGCAGAAGCTGGCGGCTCCCTCTGAGGGTTAGTGTTGCGCGCATCCTCTTGCGCGCAACACTAATCCTCAGAGGGAGCCGGGAGGAAGCCTGCCGATTGGCTGGCTTATGTGAGAGGCGCGCATGTGCGCTTCTCACGTAAACCAGAAGCCAAGACGCAGCAAGAAGGACGGGAGCGCAAGAGGAGGGAGGGGAGTATAAAAAAAAAAAAAAAAGACGCCGCTGGAAAGAAGAGGATTTTAGGGTATGTATTACAGTTACAAAAAAAAAAAAAATCTAAAGTTTTATTAAGGGAATAGGGATAGTCTTAGGATAAAAAAACGGGGGGTGATTTTTTGAGTGTTCCTTTAATAGCTCCAGGTATTGGCACCCTGGCTCTGTTGAAATCTGGCCCTAAAGTCCTCTGAAAACTGGGATGGCAGGGTTTGGATTCTTGCACAATCATAACCATCATATCATGCAGATGTTATGGCACCAGGTGAACTTCTGTCTCCCCCCCCCCCCAATAGCCGTGCATTTGGAAAGCATACAAAAAAACAGAAAACAATGAGGTGACAAAGACTCAAAATTTTTAATAAATAAATATTCAAAGTATATGTCTATAAGAGTTTAAATTTAGAAAACATACACATTCAAGAGAAGCTGAAACTACTGTATATAATTGACTAAAGCACAACAGTGCCATTAACGGGATGAGGTGATGCCCAATTCATACTTCCACCTAGCAGATCTGGCACCTTGTCATTTTCTACCACCGTTCTCGGTCAGCCATTGCAGCAGCTCCTCTTTGCTTCCTTTAGAGTTGTGGAGCAGTTTTCCTGCCTACTCAGCAACAGCTAGTACATGGGGAGGAGAAGAGTGGGGAAGAGGAGGGAGCCAGCAAAGAAAGAGTGATGCTAAAAAGAAAGGAGCATGACCTGTTGCACTGGCAGCAAGTTACACCCTGAATGAAAATTCTATTTAAAAAGGTTTAATATTAAAATGTTCATATTAAAACATTTTAATAAATAAGCCAAAAGAGATCTGTATGTGAGAAACTCTGGATTCAAGGATAGGAATCCTTCAGCACGAAAAACGAGGAAGAAAAAACCCTTTGGGGGAAACCTCTGGGGAACTGTGGCAAAAAGAGCTACTCTGCCTTCAGGGCACTAAAAAGATTAAAAGATAGAAGTTCCTCCCCCCACCTTTTCTCCAGTTCATTTTTCTTTTTCTTGTCTTTGACTTAACATCCCGTTTTTCTTTTGACACGCTGGACAGTAGTTTACGCATGTTTGTTTAATACGTGCTCTGAGGCCCCTAGTGTAATTTGATTTGTATGGGTACTTGTGTCCCTTTCTGCCTCATTGGATTTGACATTATTACAGTACCCCCTATGGACCTTTCATGTCCTCACAGTTTGTGCATTCTTCTATACTGCAAAAATTGAGAAACAAAACTGATATTTACAGAGATGCTGTAATGACACCTGTAGCTCAATGCAATTAATGAAGACACATTCATGGTTATTCAGAGAGGTGAAACTCAGGAAAATGACTAGAGAAGTGAGAATTCTACGTCAAAAATAGCCAAACCAAACCCTGCCCGTTAGAAGTTTTCAGCAAATAAGGGAGGGGGAGGGGTAGTAATAAATTCATAGCCAAAGCAGAAAATAAAACCAGCAGACAGGGAAGTACTGTATATGATGAGAAACACGCATTAGGGTCTCTTTTCCCCAGGGCACCCGGCTATCTTGTGATAATGCATACTGCTTAGCGGCCAGAGACTGAGATTTTCATTAGCAAGAATAGCCGTCACACATTCCCAGCATTTCTCGCAAGCAGTGCAAGGCACCACACCAAGAAAAAGAAAAATAACCAGCGTATTGCAGGATACAGCGATATCTAAATTGGAACAAATATTACATTTATTTTGGTTTCTGGACTAATCGTTAATCCAGAATAAATTAAATTAATTTTAAAAACACAGATACAGCTCATTTTAGGTTAACCCTCTCACCACCAAGGAGTTTACCATAAAACCAGACCTAGTGGTTTTTAACCTCTTCACTGCTGAGCCATTTCAACGCGGTGTTCTGAAGTCATTTTTACCGCTTTTGCTGATCATGTTTAAACACGATTTGAAGATACGTTTTATTAATGACCCAGACATATTACAGATCGTTCTTTCCGGCAGACTCCGCAGATTCATAATATATCATTATTATATGTATACGTCATGCCCTGCCAGTATATTATAACAAAAAAAAAATGCAATAAAATTTGAATTTTTAAATCATCTACAGTGAGTCAAGTGTTGTTTTCCCACATTTTATCATGCGAGTTTTTGCGTTTATATATTCTATGGGGTGCGCTTGTTAAAAAAAATTTGAAATGGGGACTCCTTACATTTTTTGGGGGGGGGGGGGGGAAATGACGTGATTTTTAGCAAACGCACCCCATTAGAAAAAACCTCATTAGTGCAGCATCATTATTCACATAATTGAAATGTGAACAATATTGCTGCATTAATAAAAACAACACAAAAAAATAATATATATTATATATTTTTTTTACTTTAACCACTTCGCTGCTGAGGACGCGCTCAGCGCGTCCTCAGCATTCCCGCTGGTGTGCTGAGGACGCGCTGAGCGCGTCCTCCCATTGGGGTCAGCGTTCGGCCGGGTTCCGGCCGATCGCTGGCCCCTCCGGTGCGGGCTGACATCCTGGATGTCAGCCCAGCATCCGAAACAGCAGCCGCCAGAATTAGGTGTCATCGCTGGGGCGCGATGACACCTAATTCAGGCGCCCCCCCCCGCATGTGCGGAGGAGGCGCCTGAAAGGGAGGGGGGGGGGGGGGGAGGTCCTTCGGACCCCTCTCCCTCCCGATCGGCGGCTCTGCGGGGGTAACCCAGGCATCATTTGGAAGGGCACAGCCTGCCCTTCCAAATGCCTGGCATTAACCCCTGGGGAGCTGGATCGCGAATCGGCGCTGAAAAGCGCTGGTTCGCGATCCTTTCCCGGAGCTGGCCGACATCTTGGATGTCGGCCAAGCCTCTGGGAACTCCCCCTGAGGACTGGCGTCATCGTGCGTAGCACGATGACGCCAGTCCTGGACTTAACCCTTGACTGCCACCAACGGTGGAGATGATAGGGAGTTCATTGGAACTCCCTATCTCCCGATCCGTGGCAGCTAGGGGTTAAATTTTGGTATGGTTGGATCGGCCAGAGCATGGCCGTTCCAACGATACCAAACATGAAAGTGAAAAATTCTGTATAAAAAAAAAGAAAAAGGAAAAATAAAAAAAAATTAAAAATTTTTTTTTTTTTGTTTGTTAATGCAGCAATATTGTTCCCATTTCAATTATAATGTGAACAATGATGCTGCACTAACGATTTTTGTATGCGGTGCGTTTGTTAAAAATAGTGTCATTTTCCCCAAAAAAAAATGTAACGAGACCCCATCTCTAATTTTTTTAACAAGCGCACCCCATACAAAATATAACCGCAATTGCTCGCATGTTAAAATGTGGAAAAAAAACACTTTACAGGTTGTAAATTATTGAAAATACATATTTTATTGCATTTTTTGTTATAATATATACAGACATGACATAACGTTATACATATAATAATGACATATTATGAATCTACCGAGTCTGACGGAAAGAATGATATATAATATGTCTGGGTCATATACTAAAATAAGCCTTCAAAACACGTTTAAACATGATGCGCAAAACAGGTAAAAATGACCTCAGCACAGGGGCGGGAAAAGCCTCAGCAGCGAAAGGGTTAAACATGGTCATGTTTGGTGTCATTGGAAAGGCCATGCTTTACTGGGATATAGAACATAAAACAGACAAACTGTTAGATATATATCGATAACAGTCTAGTCCATAAGCATAGGAATTTTACAGCGCTAAGGTATTTGTTGGCGCTTTATAAATACTTGTAACTGTAGCCAAGTGTGAAAAAGTGTTTAAAACTTATTATTTCATTTTATCCCAGTAAACGGTAACGGAAAAACACAATCGCAAAAAATAAAACAAACATAAAACGGTGACATATTTATACATACCAAGTGTGCCTTTTGAAGGATACCAAACATGAGCCCTCTAGCTGCCACGGTTCAGGAGATATCTTAGTTCAAACAAACCCCCTATCTCTAGCAGGGGATTTCCTTAGGCAGCTACGGATTCTCCGGCTAACTGATGTCATCATGCCATTCGCGATGACGTCCGGTAGCGAGGGGGGACCTGGAGGTGGCACCGCCATCCAATAATGGCAGCCCCCACCAGAGCCCCTGCACTCCTGATCCATGGCAGCTAGAGGGTCATGTTTGACATCATTAGAAAGGCCTGATCATGGCCTTTCCAATAATACCAAACATGACCAGGTTTGGAGAAACAAAAAAATTGTTGGGGGGGGGTTAGTTAAAATAGGACCTAGGCTGTCGTCTAAAAATAATGAGCATAAAACGGTCAGAATGAGCTCATCGCACATAGGTGAACTGGCTCAGCAGTGAAGGGGTTAAAAAGCAATGACATGTAAAAATTGGGTATTTCTATTCTCGGGACAAAATTTTGAAACTATTTAGCCGGGGTCTTTTTTGGTGGTTGTAGATTGAGGATTAAATTCCGAAACATGTGTTTTCCCAATTTTTTCATTTTTTTTTTATAGTAAATTATAGGATATGATGGAAAGAATAGTATTTTTAGAAAGTCCAGTTAATGGTGGGAAAAACACTGTATAATATGTGTGGGTTGCATAAACCAGCAAGAAGAAAATTTGACCTAAACACGAACAGCGCAGAAACGTAAAAAAAACAGTAGCGGGCACTAAAGGACAGATTTGTGTAAAACCGCCCGGTCCCTAAGGGGTTAAAAGTAAACCGGGACTCCTAACTGTTCAAACAGCTTCAGAACCTCGACTAGCCATGTCTGAGGTGCTGAGAATTTGGGTCACATTCTTGAGCTCATTTTTCAATCAAATATCTTCTACAAGAAATGGATTTCCTTTGCATTGCTCCAGAATATGACCAGATTGACTTAAATCTCTAACTCCTGCAGGAACTTTGGGAACATGAAGTTAACCCCTGCACTACCATGAGCGAGTTAAGAGCAAGCGCAGCTGACATGTGTTACCATATACCGCTCATTCTTTTTATCCAGTCCCACTGGGAATCTGGAGAAACGTTTCCGTCAGATAAAGTAAAGGCGCCAGTTCATGCTGAATACACACTAATGTACAAACCAAAGCTCCAGGTTGTAGATTAGATGGAACAATGAAAACAAAAACATGACGCAATGTTTAGCAGAACACGCATAAATGTTCAAATGACACCTCATACTTTGTTATGCCACCACCACCAATTCCTGCTGCGCAAACCCTATCCGTGAAAATTTTGCATTAGAGAAAAGAACCATTATTCACACCACTAGAGCTACTTATACAAGTTGGGAATATACAGATTCTCTATCAACTCCAGGACATTAGATTTTTATTAAGCAAATGGGGGACAACAAGGGAGAATGATAAAATACACTAAATCAGAAATATTTAAATTTACAAAAGTAACGCAGTACAATATTAGGTGTCCCACAAAAATATTGAGTTAGCGATCTCATCCTGGGTCGAATTCAGCTACTCCGGGGATTAAACAAAGTTTAGAGACATGGAACGTAAATTTGTGACTCCTCATCTGAAAGTTGGGACAGTACCAAAACAAACAATACAATAACACCAGTAACGTGAAAGCTCGAAGGACCAAAAAACGTAACCACAGGTTGGGTGTAAAATAGTAGCAATAAACTTTACTGGGATATAGAACATAAAACAGACAAACTGTTAGATAGATATAGATATATATCTAACAGTCTAGTCCGTAAGCATAGGAATTTTACAGCGCTAAGGTATTTGTTGGCGCTTTATAAATACTTGTAACAGTAGCTAAGTGTGAAAAAGTGTTTAAAACTTACCGTTTACTGGGATAAAATGAAATAATGTAACGGAAAAACACAATCGCAAAAAATAAACAAACATAAAACGGTAACAGACATATTTATACATACCAACAGTTCATGTATGCATTAGAAAGGATCCTCTAGATGTTGAAGCCCTTTCATATGGGCCATCTGTACATGTAGGCATTGCATGATTGAAGGGCGACCCCCTTTTTCCTCCCCTCACATACATAATGGACAGTTTAGAAATAGGCTAAGACCTAGGGTCAGATTTAGGATATTTGGGATTTCCTGACAGGTTACGGTCCCTATATGTGCCGGTCGGTGTATATTATGTCCTTTGTGTGTGGTAACTAAGAATTTTGGCTGGCCATATTTTGAAGTGTTTTAGGAGGAGGGAGCATTTTCTTATTTTGGTGGGCAGTAGGGTATGCCTTATCCTCGTACGGATTCCAATACCACTTGAGGATTCCTGTGGTTATAGACTAAACATTTATAATAAACATAGAAATGGTCATTTATATTTGTAGTGTTTATGTTGTATATCCCAATAAAGTTATTCCTACTAATTTTACACCCAACTTTTAGCTAAGCTTTTCGGTCGTTCAAGCTTACACATTATTGGTGATATATTCTTTTTGGTAGTAGGTTTAGTCCCATTGGGAGGTTGGGTGTTCTGATTGTTTTTATGGTCGGTATTCTTTCAGCAGCCTGTCCTATAGGAACCATATGCAAGTCCAAGAGACCCCATTGGTCTTACTGGGGGGGGGGCGCCTTGATAATACCAGATCTTTCCAGACAATCAAGAATGATACAGATGTGATTTAACATTTGATAGGGCAGGTATTTCTTCGGATGCCTAGCTGTAGGGAGTGTTTTAAAAGACGATATCCCTGGTTTGGTGGCTATACTGTCCCCTAGACAGTGGAAACTAGTGTATGGAGGTTTAATATGTCATGGTGTTACCACCATATATGCAGCATGGTACCTGTAGCACAGGAGCACCTCCAATATATGACAAGGAATGGATAATAGATTCTACAGCAGGGGGTCAGATAACAGCTATACAATTACTTTCCTGGTTTCTATATGGGAAAGGGGTGCATCTAGAAGTGATTTTGACAACTTCTGTGGACATTGGGTTTTCATCTTCTCTTTTTGACATTGAATGGATTAGTCGCTGTTATTGCAGAGAGACCTTTATTTCCCCCAGAATTCTTTTATTTCCATTCATTTTGAGCTTTGCTTTTACTTTTTGTTTAAATGAATCACAGATCAGATTCTCATCCCCCAGTCTAAAGTCCCTTAAGAGCTCCCTATTAGCATACCTCAATACAAAATGCACCTGTAAACATGTAACATAATGACTTTATTTCCTCCATATTTATTTTTCTGTTAATCTGTATATTTGATCTTGTGTTAATTTCTTGCATTTTACTATTTTGTATTTCTGTAACCACTCAATGTTCTCGAACCCAGGACATACTTGAAAACGAGAGAAATCTCAATGTATCCTTCCTGGTAAAATCCTTTTATAAATAAATAAATAAATAAAATAAAAATAAAATCTTACACTGGGAAATTAAGAAAGTCAAGCAATGCACTCCTGTCTTCCATCGTCTTGATACGTGAGAGCAAGTGTCGCAAGCAGAGGAAGGCGAAACCTCCAGTCTGCAGCTAGACGTCGGCTCTCTGCCATTAAGCTGATGGCATGCACGATAGCATCTAGAATTTCATAAAGCTCCGCTTCCCAAGACATTGAATCAATGACAGGGCAAAGGAGCCTATTGTGTCGAGAGGTACAGCAGACCACATTATGAGGAGGAGGACCTCTACCTAGCCTGTCCAACAAGGTTTGGGAGTTTGAGGCATGAAGATTGCTGCCTGGAGCATTAGTTACAAAGTGGCCAGACTTGAAAAGCAACTGACATTTTCAGAAAAGCACCGAAAACCAGGGGACAATGCTTTGAAGATTGCGGCATGTTGGACACCAGTGAGTGTTTCAATGAGGTCACCGCTGAGGGCCAAAAATGCAGTGCTGTGCAATGACCCTCAGTGTGTGCCGAACTGTTCAAAACTGCCTATTGGAGGAAAATCTTCAAAAATAGTGAGCGGCATAAGGTGACCAGACATCCTGTTTAAAAGAGAATAGCTCTCTGACTCATCACTCCTCAGATAAAGTTGACAATTCTGCAAAAATTAAGTGGAAAGGGGTTCAGCATCATTTCTCAGGAATGCCAACGGGGCAATACACAGGTAAACAGACATGTACCTTGCATGGTACAGATACTACAGTGGTGTCCATAGCTACGCTCTGTAAAGATAACTGTGCATGAAAGATATAGAATGTCCAGAACCTGCCACCACGCGGGCATCTACATACAAAAAGTTAGTTACAGGTATTTATAGAGCGCTAAACAAGTTCCATAGCGCTGTACAATGGGTGAGACAGAACAACAAATATACAATTTAAACTAGTACTGTTCTATGTGAGAGGACCCGGCTTGCGAACTTCCAATCTAAGGAGGAGGGGGCTGAAACGCTAGGTAAGGGTAAATAGCAGGGTATGTGACGTAGTGGGGCACACCTGGGCTGTGCAAGAAATGTACAGTGAGGGACTATGGAGTGAGCCGATGGGCCTCTCTAAGGCTAGTGTCAGATGAGCGTCTTTAGAGAGCGGAAGGAACGTCCGTGAGTTCCTTCCACTCGACGCCCGTCTGGTCATCTCGCTGAGCGCACTCCATGCGCTCAGCGCTGCAAAGCGCGATCCTCCTGTGGAGAATCGTGCTTTCCAGCTTTGTCAACGCGCATCCTAGCGCTATGACGGAGGGGCTTGGATAACGGACGCTTGTTCCGCGCATGCACAAGCGTGCGACCAGCCCCTTCAGTACGTGCGCACATAGCGTGCGACCAGCCCCATCAGTACGTGTGCACATAGCGCGCTCGTCTGACGCCAGTCTAAAGTAATGTGTTTTCAGAGACTTCTTGAAGGACTGAAGAGACGGGGAGAGAGTTCCATCAAAAGAGGGCAGGTCGTGAGAAGTCCTGAAGGCGAGAGTTTGGGGTGCGGGTACGAGGAGACGATAAAAAGGTCTGATCATTGACAGAGTGAAGTGGTCGGGACGGGATGTACCTGTTAATAAGGGAGGATGTAGGCAGGGGCGCAGTTACGGAGAGCTTTGTATGTGAGCACCAGTATCTTGAATTGGATTCTATATAGGAAACAGGGAGCCAGTGTAGAGATTGACAGAAGGGTGAGGTGTACGAGTCTGGCACAAACGTTCTTTACAGACTGCAGAGGGAGAATCTGGGATCTCTTAAATCCAGCAAGAAGAAGGTTACAATAGTCAAGGTGGGAGATAAGAGCTTGGATGTGCATTTTAGCAGAGTTCTGATTAAACTGCAAGGAATGAAACAATGAGACAATTCAGATACTGCGATTCTATACGACAATGCCGTAAGGATAGATTACACGGGTCCCATTGCTGACATGCAACTTTAAGTGGTCCTATTAAAAGGGTTAATAAAGATTAGCACCCACCCTCCAGCAAGCGAAAAAGTTACTTATACCTGACTTGCTGTGACATATGTAGTCAAAAGAATTCTAGTTACGAATAAGATGAGGTGCACCCTTTCTCTTGCTTCCAGCACAATGAATGCCTTGGGACCAGGTGCTCCTTCACCATGGCAGCTGCACTTTAATGCATTCCACTTGTGAATACCTGCCATGGCTTGGTCTAAATTATTTTCACGTCTATTTGGAAATGCAATCCAACTGGTGCTGTAAACGCATGCGGGTGTATTGGTGGCGACATTGTACTCCCGTCATGTTGGTGTTAACAGACCAGTAAAACACGATCCAAAACGTAATAAAGTACCACCACCATGGAACACAATCACTGGAACTGGGCGAACCGTGACAGCCCCGTATATCATTAGATTTGATTGAAGCACAAGCCCTACGTGTACGCCGGTATCAGACATGGAGTGTGCGCCCCCCACACATTGGGGCTGGGGGGTCAAGGCCTGGGCACGGTGAATATATGCTGCTCTGAGGGATGTATTTACGGTCGTCAGATCGGCCATGTTTTCTTGGACAAATAGGTAGTGTATAAATTTTTTTATATAAAATCTGGCACCCTGCAGTATGTAGAATCCATACTCTGGCTGAAAGAAATCAAATGGAATCCCGGGGACCGGCCTTGATTTCCTTCCTGCAACCTAATGATACGTATTGCAGGGAAGCACTTTTCTGATGTTACCCCTCTCTCTGCATGACAAAGGAATATGTGAAAACCTGGCCAATCTGGTAACCCGAGAGGCGCTCTATGAACTATACAGCCATGTGAATGTCAGGAAGCTGAATCCATACACAGTCATTTCACTGGATCCCTGGACAGTTCTCTGGCATGACTAGATCCTTCAGGTTATCCCAAGTCACATGCTTTCTCCATGCTGGTGGGCAGTGCATGAAATATGCCAGCCTGCATACAGCATGTGGAATGTATAGGTTGCAGGCCAAGGGTCACAGAGGTCATCAAGTGACCTGTCTGGATTACATAACTGCTCCTCTTCCTGCAGTATATGGATTATGCATACAGCAGGGCAGCACCTCCCCCTGTATGAAATATCACGGTGTTTTGGAAAAAATGGCTGATCCGGTGGCGACCCCCAACTAGATCACATGTCCTGAGGTGGGAGCGGAGGCAGCTTTTGATGGGACTGCATTTCCCACGATGCATTGCAAGTAAATGGCAGACCGGCGCACAGCACAGTGCCACCCCATGCCAGCCTGTGCACACCATGCAGTCAGACTCTCGGAGACCAGCAAGCTGCCAGAGACAGGCTGGCAATGGGAGGCAGAGTGCCCTGCATGACGACGATAACCCCTCAGGGTGACCCAAACAGCCCGCCTCTCTTCCTCCTCATCGGACCTACCGTGATGGTGATCTCGTGCTTCTTCAGCCTGGACTTCAAGCTCTTCATGTTGCTGGCTGACAGACAGCCGGCTCCCCGGACCTCCTCACAGAGCAGTGACCGCCGAGGCTGCCTCCCCCAGCTCCCTCACTCGCACTCACTGACTGACTGCGAACTCTGAGCCGCTCCTGAAACACCATCCAATCTGCTTCTCCGCAGATTTCAGACTAGACCGTTCTCCGCCAATAGTTGTCGTGGAAAAGTTGAAGGGGCGGGACTTCCTCTGGGAAGTTTCCCTAACAGTTCGGACACACCTTTCGGCGGGAGCGTGACGTCACGCAGGTGGATAAGAGAAGAGGCGTAGGGGGGCAGGGAAGCCCTGTGTACTCTGTGCTTTTGGCTGGTACACGGCGTCACACCATGCAGACTGCATGGGCAGCATTATAGAGCCCTCTTTCACATGATATTAAGCCTCCCATATTAAAGGGATGCTCTAGGTAACATGACCACCCAAGCTTTTTTAGGTGGTCATGATGCCCTGAGTATGCCCTTGCCTTTCCCCCTCCCTTTACTCCGCCCTCCCAGCTGTCAGTCAGCAGAGCGGGATTCATATTTCCGGCTTCTGCCGACTATTGCCGGGTAGGAGACGTCATCGCGCTTTCAGTACGATGAAGTCTCCAACTCGCCGCAGTATGTGGCGGGAGCGAGCGGCCAGCATAGTCTGCGGCTGGGATTAGTGTTGCGCGCATCTTTTTGCGCGTAACACTAATCCAATTAGAAGAGGAAGCCTGCTGACTGGCTGGCTTACGTGAGAGGCGCGCATGCGCGCTTCTCACGTAAACCATTAGCCAAGTTCAACATTTTCAGGACGGGAGCGGAAGAGGAGGGAGGTGAGTATAAAAAAACGCTGTTGGAAACAAGTGGATTTTAGAGTAAGTATTACATTTAAAAAAATATATATATATATACTGAATAACTAGGTAGGGAATAGGTATATTTTAATGTAAAGGGGGGGGGGGATTTTAGCCTAGAGTGTTCCTTTAACAAACTGTCTGCTGCTCAAACCATCAATTCACAAACCAGCATTATGTGACGCGCAGGTGCGCTGCCTTATCGAATGCAGAGAAGCACAAACACAGTCTGAGCACAAGACAAGAATCACGCCAGGACCTTATCAGTTAGGCTGGGGTCAGACATGCGTTTTTGAGAGTGGAAGGAGGAACGTACGTGAGAGTGGACGTTCATACCTCTCGATGCCTGTCTGGCCACCTCGCTGTGAGCAGTTAGTGCGCACAGCACTGCAAGGCTCGATCCTCCTATGAAGGATTGCGCTTTGCAGCCCCTTCGAACTGGGGGTGAAAGAGTTACAGATTGGAATACCCCCGCCCTTCTCTGAGCTCACAGTGCAGGAGGGAGGAGGAGCAATTTAGTTGCACATGCTCAGTGCGTTTTTTTTAATCTATCCCTAGATATACACACTATTGGTTAGATCAAAGTGCCTCCTAAGGTGAGCAAGGAAGACTCCAAGAAAGAATAGTAGGTACATATGAAAAAACATATTTACTTGCTTTTTATGCCTGCAGAATGACACTACTGACTCAAAAGGCATTGCACATTTTTAAAAGCACACTGACAAAGCATGCATGTCCATTTTTTAGCTTTTTTGCCTATTCTGTCAATGCCCTGTCGTAGTTCTAGCCACGCCTCAGCCAGGGGCGGATCCAGGGGGGTCAACGGGGCAATTACCCCCCCCCCCGAGCAGTGCAGATGCCAGGCTGACCTCCAGAACTCAAATCCCGATGTGTGCAGTGAATGCAGACATCGTGATTTGCAGAGGCACACACTGCGCAGAACCACTGAGGATTGCCCCTCCCAGTCATGTGTCAGGGGCGTGTCACGTGGTGATACTTTTCCCAGTGACCATGTGGCTGAGCCTGTCTCCTTCCATGCCTGCCTGACGGCCACAGGAAAGGGCTGGATCTGAGGCTGCACTGAGCAACAGGATCGGAGGAGAGAGGGGCTGGAGCCTCCATGCAGGGACACCAGGGAGGTAAGTAATGGGTCCCTGAGAGTTTGATCCTTCCTCCAGGGTGTATAAGAAAGCTAGAGCTGCACAGTAAAAAACCTCTCAGATATGAGTCTGTAAACTGCTCCTCTAGATTGTAAGCTCCTGGGTGCCCTCTGCTCCTCTAGATTGTAAACTCCTGGGTGCCCTCTGCTCCTCTAGATTGTAAGCTCCTGGGTGCCCTCTGCTCCTCTAGATTGTAAACTCCTGGGTGCCCTCTGCTCCTCTAGATTGTAAACTCCTGGGTGCCCTCTGCTCCTCTAGATTGTAAGCTCCTGTGAGCTGGGCCCTCTGTAAATTCTCGTGAGTCGGGCTCTCTGCTAAAACACCTTATTTTCTGTCAGTGCCCCTCCCGAGACTAGTCTCTGGATCCGCCCCTGGCCTCAGCGCGTTCAATTGTGATTCTGTGATACTTGTGTACCGACCTTGGCTTTGTGTCTGGACTTCCTGTATTTCTCCTGTGTTAGACTCTGGCTGGCTATTGTTTGGTGTATTTCTGATATCCTGAATTTGGCTTCTTAGATTAGGTTCCGACCATCCTAAAGCCTGGCCTCTTAGTTTAGGGTTTTCCTTTTCTCACTGTGTGTTGGATCACATACTAATCCTGATATACCCTCACAGTGAATTGAACACAGACCATGCCTTCAGACATACAGACTGGGGGTTTTCAGGCTCGGCACTCCAAATCCCCCCACCCCATATATAAAAAAAGTCTGAAAATTATATTAAGAAAAATAATATTTCTTGATTTGTCAACTATTTGTCAACTAACTGGCCTATGCAAGAATACAGTCCTGCCTGCGCCAAGTCCTTTACAATCCACATCATAGATTTCTATAAATAAATATAACTTGTGGGCTACTTTGGATCTACTCAGTAATAACACAACGTGTTTGCTCATTCTCTCGGTTATCTGATATTCAGTAGATACAGTTCCATTGTGTTTGACTCATCTGACTAGTAGTAACCGAGTTGAACCAAGTGTGTATTGGCAGATTTGGCAACATTTCCTCTGAAACCAAGTTAGAAGAAGCCCAGTGTCCCTTATGCGAGTCTCAGAATTTGCTCGGTCTGTTCTTACATGCCTGTTACTAAATTTAGAGGGAGTAGTTTACATATGCTGTGGAAAAGATAATTAGAGCAGCTATATATATCCATCCTTCTGCTAAGTCTGAAATGAGCTCTAATTACTTTTAGTCCTTTGCTTTTAAGACTTCTCAAGTCAAAGAAGTGAAACAGAAACATTGCGGAACTTTGCTGTAGAATAAGCAGAAGGTTCCCCACCTGCACCTGACACATATTAGGTTATGATACCAATCTGTCAGGAAAAGGGGTAGCTACTGACCGCATTATAGCACATAGCCCTCATTTGAGGATGGTCGAAGCCAATACCTCCTACTTATATTTTGACACAGTCTCTGTCACGGATGGCTCTGTTCTGGGGCGCCTGGCAGCAGATTCCTCGCTGCTCGCTGGCCAGGCGCCGAATAATAACGCCACCGGGTGCGCTCACGTGGGACGCCGGGGGGCGGAGCCTGGCGTTATGACGCGGACCCGCCGGGTTTAAAACCCGGCTTCACTAGTTCGCCGGTGCCCTGACGTGGTATTCACTTCCCGCAGAGCTCTTGTGTTTTTTGGCAAAATATCTGTGTCTGACCTTGCTTCTGACTTGAACCATTCTGTGTATGACCCCTGGCATTGGCGAACGAACCATTCTGTGTATGACCCCTGGCATTGGCGAACGAACCATTCTGTGTATGACCCCTGGCATTGGTGAACGAACCATTCTGTGTATGACTCCTGGCATTGGTGAACGAACCATTCTGTGTATGACTCCTGGCATTGGTGAACGAACCATTCTGTGTATGACTCCTGGCATTGGCAAACGAACCATTCTGTGTATGACCCCTGGCATTGGCAAACGAACCATTCTGTGTATGACCCCTGGCATTGGCGAACGAACCACCCTGTGTATAACCCCTGGTATTGGCATTTACTCTTCTCACAGTTCTGCTCTTAACTTTGGTACCGAGGTCAGTCTGTGTGGCACCCTAAGCACACATCAGACTACCTCTTATATTACTAAGGTCCTAGGGAGAACGAATACTCTATTCTGTACTTCTGTCTGGTGTTTACCCTTGTTTGTCTATTGTCTGGTTAATTATCTGTCTAGTTGTGCCGACCATTCAAGGATCGGAAGGGTAGAGAGCGGTCTACGTATAGGGACCACTATTCTGGTATTCAGGGGGATTCGTGACATTACGTCAGGGCCAATGGATCCCGCAGACCTCTCTAATCAGTTGGCACGTATCTCAGCCAGACAAGAGGAGCAGGACCATAGGATGGACCAGATTTCTCTCGCTCTGCAAACCCTGTTAAATCGGTCCAATACAGGTACCACAAACCCTCCAGACCCAGTATTACCTAGGGTCAGTTCGGTCTCTCCTGAAAGACATAGGCTTAGTATGAAGGCACCCTTACGCTATGATGGTACACCAAGCTTATGCCGGGGTTTTTTGACCCAACTCGAGATCTTGTTTGAGAATAACCCAGGGTCTTGTATGTCTGATAAAGCCAAAGTAGGCTATCTGATTAATCATTTAACAGAAAAAGCTTTATTATGGGCTACGCCATTGTGGGAAAATAAGAAACCCATCATCTATGACTATGAGGGTTTTACCTCTGAGTTAAAACGTACCTTTGATCCCTCTAGAAGGGCTACCAATGCGGGTAGGTCCTTGTTTCACATTAAACAAGGTAATAGGAGGGTCTCCGACTATGCCATAGAGTTTAAGACTTTGACGTCAGAGGTGCTTTGGCCGAACGACGTTTTAACCTTAGCCTTTACCGAAGGCCTGAACGAGGCTTTTATGTTTGAGCTGGCTCCCTTAAAATTACCAGAAAATCTGGACCATCTGATTGATTTTTGCATAGCCATGGACGATCAAATTAGGGAAAGGAGACACCCCAGAGACAGACCCAGAAGGGTCTTGCCTCCTTTACCCTTATTACCCAGACACACCAGTACGTCAGGTAACCCGGAGAACGCAAAAACAGATATGCCAGTCGTTGAACCTATGCAAATAGGAAAAACGGGTATTTCGGAAGCAGAAAGAGCTCACAGAAGAGAAAAGGGGCTCTGCTTCTATTGTGCAGGGGCTGATCATTTCCGCCTTCAATGTCCTCAGAGACCCAGGGTTAGCAGGGGGGAGAGTGGCAAATCGGGTCAAAGAACAGCCAATACCCAGGTTATCGGTTCTCTGTATGCCTCCTTTGTGGATAGTGAAAAAAAAAATCCAGGATTCTGGTACCGATCTCCCTAACCTGGGAGGGGGTTCACCTCAAGACTGAGGCGTTCTTAGACTCTGGGGCCTCAGGTAATTTCATGGACAAATATTTTGCTGCCAAAAACCTCTTACCTCTGGTTCTCAAGGAGAAGCCTCTAATGGTGGAGGCCATAGATGGTAAACCCCTGTCATGTCCACATATCACTCACGACACTGTCGATGTATGTATGAAAACAGGAGTTTTGCACCATGAAACGATAAGATTTCAAATTATTGAATCTCCCTCATGTCCTGTCGTTCTTGGGTTTCCATGGTTAACAGAGCACAACCCGGTTATTGATTGGGTCCAGAGAGACATAAAATGTTGGGGTCCTAGTTGTCAGTCTAATTGCCTAGGCAGGGTCAATGTGATTGGTAGCCTCAATATTGCCACAGCCCCTCCTTTATCTACAGAGGTCCCTGACTGTTATCTGGCATTAAAGGAGGTGTTCTCTAAAGCCAGGACTGAGGTCCTACCACCACATCGTCCATATGACTGTGCTATTGATTTACTCCCCGGTACTATGCCTCCTAGGGGACACGTATACCCTTTGTCACAAAAAGAAAATGACATTATGGAGGAATACATAAGGGAGAATCTAGAGCGAGGATTCATCAGACGGTCCTCCTCTCCAGCAGGAGCAGGTTTCTTTTTTGTCTCCAAAAAAGAGGGAGATCTGCGACCTTGCATCGATTATAGAGGTTTGAATAGGATAACTATAAGAAATGCATATCCCATACCTCTCATAACAGAATTGTTCGACCGATTAAAAGGGGCCCGTATATATACGAAGCTCGATTTACGCGGAGCTTACAACCTGGTTAGGGTTAAAAAGGGGCATGAATGGAAAACGGCTTTTAATACACGTAGCGGGCATTATGAATACCTGGTGATGCCCTTTGGATTATGTAATGCGCCAGCCGTTTTTCAGGACCTCATAAACGATACCCTAAGGGATTTTCTGCAAGAGTTCGTCATAGTATATCTGGATGACATCCTGATATACTCTCCTGATGTGGAAACTCATCACGCCCACGTGAAACAAGTGTTGAAAAAACTATTGAAGGCTGGATTGTATTGTAAACTAGAAAAATGTTTATTCGACATAGAAACAGTGCATTTCCTTGGTTATATAATAACCCCTGAGGGTTTTCAAATGGATCCTAAAAAACTCTCAGCAATTCTTGACTGGCCTCTACCCCAAGGGCTTAAAGCCATCCAGAGGTTTCTGGGGTTTACTAACTACTATCGGAGATTCATTAAAGACTTTTCAGCCTTGGTAGCTCCCCTCACGGCTATGACAAAGAAAGGGGTGGGAAATCAGAAATGGACACCTCAAGCCACTCAAGCCTTTGAGGTACTTAAACAAGCATTTACTACTGCCCCTGTTCTCCGACATCCAGATCCGGCTCTGCCTTTCCAAGTAGAAGTTGACGCCTCCGAACTAGGTCTTGGTGCAGTCTTGTCCCAAAGGGAGGCACCCGACAAACCCTTGCATCCATGCGGCTTCTATTCCCGGAAATTGTCCCCGGCAGAGAGGAACTATGACATCGGAAATAGAGAGTTGTTAGCAGTCATCTCGGCCTTGGCAGAATGGAGATACTTATTGGAGGGGTCTAGGGACCCGATCGTTATCATAACCGATCATAAGAATCTCACGTACATTGGAGATGCTAAACGTTTAAATTCCAGACAAGCGAGATGGTCATTGTTTCTTTCAAGTTTTAATTTCGTGCTTACCTATAGACCTGGGTCCAGAAACATTAAAGCAGACGCATTATCGAGACAGTATGAATCTTATGAACATAATATCCAAGATCAGCATCCCATTGTACCCCAGGAAAGGATTATAGCCTCTACCACGATTAGTGTCTCGTCTCCTCTAGTGAAAAGGTTGCAGACCGTCCAGGGTGCAGCTCCTGGGGGGAAACCTCCCGCGAAACTCTTTGTACCTGAGAACGAAAGAGAGGAAGTATTTAACGTTTATCATGACAATAAAACCTCTGGGCATATGGGTATCACCAAAACAGTGTCTAGTATCCGTAAACTCCTCTGGTGGCCCACATTGCGCCGAGATGTTAAAGATTACATAGCTGTGTGCGAGGTGTGCACAAGACATAAAAGTCCCAAAACAGCACCCATTGGTTTACTCCAGCCTTTGCCGATCCCCGAACGACCATGGTCGCATGTAGCCATGGATTTCATAGTAGACTTACCTGAGTCAAGAGGGAATACAGTTATACTTACGGTCATAGATCGATTCTCCAAGATGGGTCATTATGTTCCTCTTCGGAAACTACCTTCGGCAGCCGAACTGGTGCCCATTTTCATTTCTAACGTGGTCCGCATACACGGTATTCCTCTGGAGATTGTCTCTGATAGGGGGACCCAATTCGTCTCCAGATTCTGGAAAGGGTTTTGTAAGAATGTGGGGATAGACTTATCCTTCTCTTCGGCCTATCACCCCCAGACTAACGGAGCAGCAGAACGAGCCAACCAAAATATAGAGAAATATCTCAGGTGCTTTATATCAGAACAACAAAATAACTGGTCAGACCTGTTACCATGGGCAGAGTATGCTTTGAACAGTGCAGTGAGTGAATCCACAGGACATTCCCCTTTCTTCACTGTTTATGGTTTTGATCCTCCCGTGCTCCCCGCTACGTTTCCTGATACCACGATTCCTGCTTTGGATGAGCATTTGGCATCATTGAAAGAGACTTGGGAGAGAGTCAAACAGGCACTGGAAGAGAGTAGTGCCATCCAGAAAACCAAGGCCGACAGACACAGGAGGCAGGCACCCGTGTATCAAGTTGGGGACAGGGTTTGGCTTTCTTCACGGAATATCAAGCTCTTAGTGCCTTCCATGAAGTTGGCACCTAGATATATCGGCCCCTATAAGATTCTGCGGCGACTCAACCCAGTCTCCTATGCTTTGGCATTGCCCCCCCATATTAGGATACACAATGTGTTCCACGTAAGCCTTTTGAAACCGTTGTTATGTAACCGGTACACCAAGGCCCGTGCTCCACCTCCTCCTGTCTCTGTGGAGGGCGAGGAGGAGTTCGAGGTTAAGGCCATTTTGGATGCCAGGATGTCTAGGGGGTCCTTACAGTACTTGGTCGATTGGGTGGGTTACGGTCCAGAGGATCGTTCTTGGATTCCGGCTGCTGAAGTCCATGCCCCTCGGTTGGTGAAGGCCTTCTATGTGACACACCCCCGTGCCCCTGGGGGTCGTCCAGTGGCCGCCCGTGGAGGGGGGGTTCTGTCACGGATGGCTCTGTTCTGGGGCGCCTGGCAGCAGATTCCTCGCTGCTCGCTGGCCAGGCGCCGAATAATAACGCCACCGGGTGCGCTCACGTGGGACGCCGGGGGGCGGAGCCTGGCGTTATGACGCGGACCCGCCGGGTTTAAAACCCGGCTTCACTAGTTCGCCGGTGCCCTGACGTGGTATTCACTTCCCGCAGAGCTCTTGTGTTTTTTGGCAAAATATCTGTGTCTGACCTTGCTTCTGACTTGAACCATTCTGTGTATGACCCCTGGCATTGGCGAACGAACCATTCTGTGTATGACCCCTGGCATTGGCGAACGAACCATTCTGTGTATGACCCCTGGCATTGGTGAACGAACCATTCTGTGTATGACTCCTGGCATTGGTGAACGAACCATTCTGTGTATGACTCCTGGCATTGGTGAACGAACCATTCTGTGTATGACTCCTGGCATTGGCAAACGAACCATTCTGTGTATGACTCCTGGCATTGGCAAACGAACCATTCTGTGTATGACTCCTGGCATTGGCAAACGAACCATTCTGTGTATGACCCCTGGCATTGGCAAACGAACCATTCTGTGTATGACCCCTGGCATTGGCGAACGAACCACCCTGTGTATAACCCCTGGTATTGGCATTTACTCTTCTCACGGTTCTGCTCTTAACTTTGGTACCGAGGTCAGTCTGTGTGGCACCCTAAGCACACATCAGACTACCTCTTATATTACTAAGGTCCTAGGGAGAACGAATACTCTATTCTGTACTTCTGTCTGGTGTTTACCCTTGTTTGTCTATTGTCTGGTTAATTATCTGTCTAGTTGTGCCGACCATTCAAGGATCGGAAGGGTAGAGAGCGGTCTACGTATAGGGACCACTATTCTGGTATTCAGGGGGATTCGTGACAGTCTCCCACAGAGGTGCTGATTCAGCCAACCTGTCTACCCCGACCACTAGAGATTTTGACGCTGATTGCTCGCACGGTACATCATTTATTGAGACTTGTGTCCCACATGTTTCTCCATGCGCCACTGTGCCCGCATCATTCCGAACGTGCACCGAGATGACACTACCCAATCAGTGGCATTATTTAAGACATGCTCAGACTGACACAAATTGGCCTGTGGTAGTTCTGCCTAGATCAGTTGGCATGTCATTTACTCCTGTTTGTCCCTCTGTTATTGACCTAGGCTTTGTTTACTCGATTCTGTGATACTTATTTTCCCTTTTGTCCTTGGCAATGTTTGCTCATCTCTGTGTATGCTGCCTCTATTGGATCTCGGTGTGCATAGTAGTCTCTTTCTATTTACTGGCTGGCAATTCTAAGGACCGGAGTTAGGGTTATTGCTGTGTGATTTCATTCTCTGATTTTTAGCCCTCTACTGTTGCCATCATTGTGAAGCCCGACCATTTTAAGGACTGATATCACACTTGTTGCAAAGGCTTTCTGGTTTTGCGTTTAGGATTTTCCAGAGACTTGCCAAAACCATCACATAATCAATATGACGTTGATCTTGCATATACAGTTGTGTTCAAAATTATTCAACCCCCACTGAAATTGAGTGTTTTGGCCAGTTTGACATTGATTTTGATCATTCAGTCATCTTGCTTACAATTAAATCAAAGAGGCACGTGTAGGTCAGACAAATATAACATAACATTTATAATGAAATAACCACAAATGTCTTTTCTGTGCTCACATCATTATCAGTTTTATTCAACCCCCAAGTGACATTCAATCTTAGTACTTAGTACAACATCCTTTTACAGTTAGAACAGCTTTTAAACGTGAAGCATAGCTTGACACAAGTGTCTTGCAGCGATCTACGGGTATCTTCGCCCATTCGTCATGGGCAAAAGCCTCCAGTTCAGTCACATTCTTAGGCTTGCGTACTGCAACTGCTTTCTTTAAGTCCCACCAGAGGTTCTCAATCGGATTTAAGTCAGGTGACTGCGATGGCCACTCCAAAATGTTCCAGCCTTTAATCTGCAACCATGCTCTAGTGGACTTGGAGGTATGCTTGGGATCATTGTCCTGTTGAAAGGTCCAACGTCTCCCAAGCCTCAGGTTTGTGACGGACTGCATCACATTGTCATCCAATATCTCCCGGTACTGAAGAGAATTCATGGTACCTTGCACACGCTGAAGCTTCCCTGTACCTGCAGAAGCAAAACAGCCCCAAAGCATGATTGACCCCCCGCCATGCTTCACAGTAGGCAAGGTGTTCTTTTCTTCATAGGCCTTGTTCTTCCTCCTCCAAACATAGCGTTGATCCATGGGCCCAAACAGTTCTAATTTTGTTTCATCAGTCCACAGAACACTATCCCAAAACTTCTGTGGTTTGTCCACATGACGTTTGGCATACTGCAGTCGACTCTTCTTATTCTTTGGAGACAGCAAGGGGGTGCGCCTGGGAGTTCTGGCATGGAGGCCTTCATTACGCAGTGTGCGCCGTATTGTCTGAGCTGAAACTTCAGTACCCACATCTGACAAATCTTTTCTCAGTTCCTCAGCAGTCACACGGGGACTTTTCTCCACTCTACGCTTCAGGTAGCGCACAGCAGTCGAAGTCAGCATCTTCTTTCTGCCACAACCAGGTAGCGTTTCATCAGTGCCCTTTGCCTTGAATTTGCGAATGATGCTTCCTATGGTCTCTCTTGGTATGTTTAACATCTTTGCAATCTTCTTATAGCCATTGCCCTTCCTGTGAAGAGGAATCACCTCTTCTCTTGTCTTCCTGGACCATTCTCTTGACTTCACCATGTTTGTAACCACACCAGTAAATGTCTAGAAGGAGCTGAGTATCACAGTCATTTTAAAGCTGCCTAATTGGTGCTTATTATGCTTTATTGCTGCTCCGTGACATCCACAGGTGTTTTCAATACCTGATTGAAAACACTTGAATGAACCTCTGTTCTTCAGAGTGGTAGTCTTTAAGGGGTTGAATAATTGTGTCAATGAAGAATTCACAAAAGAAACATTTACTACTGTATTACAAAACCAATTGATGTCATTTTAGTTGCATATGGTTCTTTAAAAAGTCCTTGTAGGATTTCATTCTGAATACAATTACAAATGTACACTAAATTCCCTAAAAACCTTTACAACATTGGGGGTTGAATAATTTTGAACACAACTGTATGTGTGTGCGACACTTTTGCCCTGGGGATCTGTAACATCTTCTTAGTGCATGATCCTACAACTTGTATAGTTGTTTTCAAGTCTCACCTTTTCAATTATCAATAAAAATTAGAACTTCAATAAAATAAAAATCGGATTGGTTAATAAATATATTATCTTTTATTTTCCTGATGTCTTCAACCATGCTTTCTGATGCCAGTCTCCCAGTTACAGCATTTGCTGGAGTACAGAACAATAGCCTGCGCCTGGCCATCCAGTGGTATGCCTCTCACAATGAAGCTCTGGCAATGATGACACCTGTTGCCATCTGTGTGTCCAGTGCTCGTGCAGCCATTGCAATGCTTATCGTAGTGAAGTTGAAAGTTCATCATCCTCAAACTACATTAGTGCGCCACCAACGTAAGTGGACCAGACTCCCATCTGTATGAGCACTTTATGTTGAGCAGGTGCTGGGAGTCTTCTCCCCTAGCCGTCCTTGGACACTCCTCTACCTTCAAGGCTGTCATTCCGTGACTTAGATTGTGAGGACCTTTTGGACACAACTGTATCCAAGGGTGGAGGAAGAGTACAAGCAGATCTATTTGTCAAGCCAATGGAAAGAAATAATTTATTGCAATGTGATAGTTAATATCATACTCACCTATTGAGAGCTCTCCCCTATAGCCAGCTAGAAAGGGTTAAGCACTTTCTGAGTGGTCCTTCACAGTGTGATGTCCAACTTGAATGTATGATCAATAAATATGTAAAACGTGGTTATCCTCAGAGCCAAGAACATTGAAATTTTTACAGTCGTTACAGAAATACAAAGTAATAAATGCAAGATATTAAAAACAAAACACAAATATACAGATTAACACTGAAAATAAATATGTAGAAAATATAGTCACTGTTACATGTTTACAGGTACATTTTGTATCGAGGTACTGTAGATACTCGAGTATACCGCTAGATTTTGGTGACAAAAATTTACCTTAAAATTGGAGGGGTCGCGTTATATTCGAGACATCTGCATCGCGTGTAAAAAAAACTTGTCTTGCTCTGGATCCCAAGTCTCCCGGAAGTTCCGGTAGTCTCGCTGAAGTGAATGTGGACTCCCTGATGCCTGAAAACACTTCAGGACCTCCCGGATTCGGAAGAGGTGGGATCCGTCACGGCCAGAGGACAAACGCTCAGTTTAAGCCAATCATTAACCTTGCTTGCCTCCGCCTGCCATCTAATCGCTAGTAAAGAAGACGGGTGGCCGGTGGCTTCATACTTAGTAACAACTGCAATCATTCTGGAGCAGAGCACTGTGACCTGAGGG
Organism: Leptobrachium leishanense; assembly: GCA_009667805.1. Taxonomy (NCBI): domain Eukaryota; kingdom Metazoa; phylum Chordata; class Amphibia; order Anura; family Megophryidae; genus Leptobrachium; species Leptobrachium leishanense. The sequence goes on from CM019065.1 coordinate 131,088,146, forward strand.
GTAGCCTGACTGTGTTAAGAGAACCTGGAAGGATTTTAATTGTTTACCAGTACAGTAAAATTTTGTTCCTCGTGTTATATTCGAGTCTTGAGTATTCTCTCATTTCCATAATAAATCTCTATCAATCGCATTATATTCTGGTCGCGCTATACTCGAGTATCTACGGTATAAATAAGGGATGGTGCAGCGCCACACAATATGTATCTACCACCTCGGCACCCCAGACAGCCAATCACAGGATATAGGGGTTCCCCTACACCAATATACACAAATTGTAGAATATATGACCTGAATCGACGCAAACAATGCCTTCTGGGGTCCTGGGATCTCACATGTATATAGGGAGAGATAAATAGTAATAGTGCAAAAACGTTGATATCAATTTAGTATGGTAATATAGATGATTTTCCACTCACAAGTCTAGAGCCTTATCACTGGCTCTAAGTGGGTCCAGGCATATGGGTAAATTGTCTTCCAACTTCAATATGAGTTTTAGAGTATTTATATCATCATGCACTTTAATAAAAAATAATAAATAATGATTATTTAGTGGATTATATACACAATACAGTAAAATATATTTATGCATTTTAAAAATAGCAAAAATATTAAATAGATTATATATACGCTAGCAAGAATATCTATTTTATATAGGGAAGAATTAAAATAAATCGCAAGGGACTAATTTATAATATATTGACACGTATTAACACTTTTTTTTTTTTTAAATTCCTTATTTAAGGAATAAAAATACAAAGGAAGATCATGAAATCAAACGAATATATGGCCACCAAAACCGAATATGAAAAGTCCGGTAGCATAGTCCTGCGAAAATTGGGAAAACTCGGGTGATAAACAATGTGGTGGAGGTTAACCTCGTTATAAAGGATAGTCCATACAAGGAGCAAGTAAACCGTGTCAAAACCGTATATCAAAATATCAAAAACAACAAAAACAATCCGGGGAATTCGTCGGAAAAGCAATTAAAACAGAAGGCTTATGTAGGGGCAGGATAATTCTCAGCCCGGTTGTATCTCCGGTGAGTCCAGGGAAATACCGACCGTAGCAAGGTCAGACCAAGCTAAGTCGGGGTCTGTAATCGTATACGGCACGTTACCGTGTGTTACCACCAGTGTACCTGCCGGACCCCACCGGTAGCGAATTCCTTTCCTGCGTAAGGTAGATGTCACATCTTTAAAACGGCGGCGGGCCATCAAGGTCTGGAACGAGAGGTCGTGGTAGAGGGCCAAGGTGGAGCCCTCAAATTGCACTGGATCTCGAGCACCCGGGGTAGTCATAATTTTCGCCTTGAGAGCCACATCACGAAAAGCCACCACAACATCCCTCGGTGCCCCCGTAAGGGACGATGCAGGTCTCCAGACCCGGAACACTGAGCCAACGATATCCTGCGTATCTAATGGGAGCCCAACGACCTGGAGGGCCAAGCGAGTAACGTAGGGCAAGAGCTGCTCAGCCGAAACCGAATCAGGGATGCCTCTGACTCGTATATTACGGCGTCTGTGTCGAGATTCTAACGTTTCCACTGAGCGGGTCAGGACCTCCACTTGTGTTTGAAGTGCAACAACCTGGGCAGAGAGACGTGCTTGGTCCAGTTTCACCTCGGATGTCGCCGTCTGTACCTCCTCCACCTTCGCCCACGTATTAACACTTTAAATTAGGGATTAGCACAAATTATGTCACTTTAAACTATTATAAATAAACATTCGAGTATAAATACTAATGGATAGTATATATATAGCCTAAGACTATATTATATATTGCTCAGTAATCACCATAAGCTTTAGAATATTAATATTATCATACACTTTAACTAATAATTATTATTTATTGAATTATATACACTTTAAAATATTAAAAAGCAACGATCATATAGAGGATCATATGCGCATTGGTATGAATATACCTTTAATATCATCACGCACTTTAAACAAATAATGATTGTCAATTGAATTATATGCACTTTAGAGGAAATATTAAAAAGTAACGACCATATAGAGGATTATATGCACACTGGCACGAATATATCTCTATATAAGGATTAATTGTGAGAACCAATTTTGTAGGAATCGATAGTGTATCGGTGCAATAAATGACATTTAAAAACACCATTGTTAATAAGGCATATTAGAACATGGTTATCAACATTACAAAAACATAAATTGTAAATTATAAATTAATGGTCCACAAATGAATAAAATTTTTATTACTCTTTATTAGCAATGAGTATTCAGAGAAGCACAAGCACTTTTTATAAATTGAGTTCACTTCATGTATTGGGTAATATAGATATATATTTTTTTTGGCCATAGAGTGTTGTGGGATCCTGCAGAATGTACTGCGACAATTTTGAATGAAATTACCCCACTGCCTATCTCTGAACGTTTGTATTTTTTAATTCGAGACATGCTGTAAGGAAGGGGAGTGTTTAGAAGTCCCCATTCTGCACGGGCGCACTAGGAAAGCGAATAAACACCAACCGGAAATGATAAAACCCCGTTTGGAATGCAGTGGAACGCGGAAATGAACTGCGCATGCGCAAAATGGCGGCGCCCAACGCCGGACGATCGGAAGAAGACCGGAAGTATCGAGGCACGCAACAGGACACCTGGGGACCCTTAAGGAACTTATTAGACACTATATAAGGACCTACAGGTTTAATGTATCCATACTAGCTGATGAAGCCGCGATTTTAGGCGGCGAAACGCGTTCTGGAGTCATTGTTTTTAAAATAAATTTTAATTTTTGAATTCCTGCTCCTGTTGTAGCTGTGCCATCTATCCTGGACCTTGTGTGGTTTTCTTTTGGGTTTCCTGACATCTAAAAAACCCATGAGCGTTTATTCTGGGGAGGAAATGTGAGTACAAAATTCTAAATTTACTATGCCATAACCCTCTCAGATCTGCGCAAGGAGTGTCTCTTCTTCTCTCATCCTCTACTACATAATCCCGGATAAAACAGCCTATATAAGGTGGGGGTCACCTGAGAAGTTGGAAGACAATTTACCCATATGCCTGGACCCACTTAGAGCCAGTGATAAGGCTCTAGATTTATGAGTGGAAAATCATCTATATTACCATACTAAATTGATATCAACGTTTTTGCACTATTACTATTTATCTCTCCCTATATACATGTGAGATCCCAGGACCCCAGAAGGCATTGTTTGCGCCGATTCAGGTCATATATCTACGGTATGTTAATAGAGATCTCTTAAGTGACATTAGACTGGTCAAAGGTTTGATGGTGTCAGGGAGGTTATTCCATAATTGTGGTGCTCTGTAGGAAAATGAGCATCGAGCCACTTTCTTTTTGTATTGTGGTATTGTAAGTAAGGTGCTGGTCCTGGATCGGAGATTATAGGATGAGAGAACTGCTGGGGGAAGCAGTCTATACAGGTAGGGTGGTAGCTTCCCAGAAAACCTCTTAAACACCAGGTTGGAACGGTGAAGGATGCGTCTAGATCCCATGAATGGTGATGCTCTGCCAGGGCTCTTCTGCAACTGTCTTCAGTTCCTGCTTGTTCTTGGGGCATTTTCCCTTCAGTTTTGTCTTCAGCAAGTGAAATGCATGCTCAATGGGATTCAGGTCAGGTGATTGACTTGGCCATTGCATAACATTCCACTTCTGTCCCTTCAAAATCTCTTTGGTTGCTTTTGCAGTATGCTTTGGGTCATTGTCCATCTGCACTGTGAAGCGCCGTCCAATGAGTTCTGCAGCATTTGGTTGAATGTGAGCAGATAATATTGCCTGAAACACTTCAGAATTCATCCTGCTGCTTTTGTCAGCAGTCCCGTCATCAATAAATACAAGAGAACCAGTTCCATTGGCAGCCATACATGCCCACGCAATGACACTACCACCACCATGCTTCACTGATGAGGTGGTATGCTTAGGATCATGAGCAGTTCCTTTCCTTCTCCATACTCTTCTCTTCCCATCACTCTGGTACAAGTTGATCCTGGTCTCATCTGTCCATAGGATCTTGTTCCAGAACTGTGAAGGCTTTGTTAGGTGTTGTTTGGAAAACTCTAATCTGGCCTTCCTGTTTTTGAGGCTCACCAATGGTTTACATCTTGTGGTGAACCCTCTGTATTCACTCTGGTGAAGTCTTCTCTTGATTTTTGACTTTGACACCACTTTTTCTTCACCAGGGAAAGAATTCTTCGGTCATCCACCACAGTTGTTTTCCGTGGTCTCCCGGGTCTTTTGATGTTGCTGAGCTCATGGTGCGTTCCTTATTTTTGAGATTGTTCCAAACAGTTGTTTTGGCCACGCCTAATGTTCTTGCTATCTCTCTGATGGGTTTGTTTTGTTTCTTCAGCCTAATGATGGCTTGCTTCACTGATAGTGACAGCTCTTTGGATCTCATCTTGAGAGTTGACAGCTACAGATTCCAAATGCAAATAGCACACTTGAAATGAACTCTGGGGTAATGAGGGAATATCACACACCTGGCCATGGAACAGCTGAGAAGCCATTTGTCTCATTACTTTTGGTCCCTTAACAAGTGGGAGGCACATCGTCAAACTGCTGTAAGTCCTACACCGTTCACCTGAGTTGGATGTACATACCCTCAAATTAAAGCTGACGGTCTACAGTTAAAGCACGTTGTGTTTATTTCATTCCAACTCCATTGTGGTGGTGTATAGAGCCAAAGATGTTAGAATTGTCGATGTCCCAATATTTCTGGACCTGACTGTATATCCATAAGTGAGCCTGGGGAAAATATATCCATGTGTGAGCTGGGGCAATATACCCATGTGTGGGCACTGCTGGGTATGTGATGCTGGCTGGGCACTGCTAGGTATGTGACACTGGGCACTGCTGGGTATGTGACGCTTGGCACTGCTGGGTATGTGATGCTGGGCACTGCTGGGTATGTAACGCTGGGCTCTGCTGGGTATGTAACTCTGGGCTCTGCTGGGTATGTGACGCTGGGCTCTGCTGGGTATGTGACGCTGGGCTCTGCTGGGTTTGTGACTCTGGGCTCAGTTATATACACCTCACATTACTGTAGCACAGAGCTCCACAGCAAGAAAATTCTAATGTACGGTGTGTATGAGTGTTTGAATTTTATTGCTGTGGCGCACTGTGATACGTTCATACACGCTGCGTGTTTTTTTTTTGTGAGGGGCAGCATTTCATCCTTCGCTCCAGGCAGCACAATGTCTTGGGCCGGCCCTGCACTAATACACCCCACTGCCCCAACCAGTCTGTTACTCTCACCTTGCAGTCCTCTCCTCCTGTTTCCACCAACAACCCTTCTAGATTGTAAATTCCCACGGGAATAGGGCCCTTCTTTCCTTCTGTACTGCCAATTCCCCTTACGAGGACAAATAAACTATTGCTTAGAATTAAAAAAATTATTTATATTGAACACAATAAAACATTAGAAAAACGTTGTCCAATATGAACACAAATTGATTATATTATAGACATTAAACACACTGATTATGCCAGCAGATTTGGAACAATAATTGTGTATATTAAATAAGTACTAAAGTAAACGGTGCGTCCACCGCTGACAGTTAACCCTGTGGGGGTTAAATAATTCATGATAATTTTTAGTCAAATGAGGTTCTCCTCTAGTAAACAAGTTTGGTGCATGGATTAAATGTTCCAACGAGCTATCTACTGAACTGTCAGCATATTGGTCTGTTTTTATGCGCTGTCTGGTTGAGCTTTTTTTTTTTTTAAGAAAGGATTTTACCAGGAAAGATACATTGAGATTTCTCTCGTTTTCAAGTATGTCCTGGGTGGCGAGTATGTACCGTTAGGTGTCTTGCCAAGGACACTTACTGGAGAGGTTGCTCGCTGGGATTGAACCCATGACTCCACAGGCTCTCTCCATGCAGAGCAGTGACATTACCTCTACTCCACCCAGCCATTCAATCATGATCTTGCTAACCCATGGCAAATCTAACTAGCATGGTCATGTCTCACCACTGATTTAAAAGCGCTATTTGTGTAAACTGGTGGACGCACCGTTTACTTTAGTACTTAATATACACAATTATTGTTCCAAATCTGCTGATATAATCAGTGTGTTTAATGTCTATAATATAATCAATTTGTGTTCATATTGGAAAATGTTTTTCTAATGTTTTATTGTGTTCAATAAAAATTAATTTTTTAATTCTAAGCAATAGGTTATTTGTCCTCGTAAGGGGAGTTGATGGTAATCGATTTTAGTGTTTAATCACTTTCCTAGCTGCTTATCCCTCCACACGGTGGTTTTTCCATCGGTTTTTTCATTCCTTCTGTACTGGTTTGTCAAATTGTTGTTCAGTCTCAATGAATTGTAACACTGTCTATATCGTGCCCATTGTTCAGCGCTGCAGAATATGCTGGGGCTATATAAATAAAGTATAATAATAATGAACCCCGTCAGTGGCGTAACAGGAAACCTTGTTTGATTGCGAGAATCAATGAAGATCCATATTTTTACTTTTTTTTTTTCCTGAAATATAAAAGATACTACGCCATTTATATTAATTAGTTCAACTTACTTTAATTAGGTCATTAAATATTTCACCACCGTATTGAAAGCAACCCCCCCCCCCAGTAATCCTGACACACTGCACATTACAGAGCTCCACAGCAATAAAACTACCTGTAATGTGCGGTGTGTATGAGCATATCACAGAGTTCCACAGCAATAAAACTCACAGGAAGTACTGGGGTGTATGAGCAGGTACAGAATCCACAGCAATATAACTCACAGGAAGCACTAGGATGTATGAGCAGACACATAATCCACAGCAATATATCTCACAATGAACGCTGGGGTGTTTGAGCAGGCACATAATCCACAGCAATGTAACTCACAGGACACGCTGGGGTGTTTGGGCAGGAACATAATCCACAGCAAGAACCCGCCCCCACCCTTGGCAAAAACATACCCCCCTCCTGTTTATCATGCATTGGTCCCCTCCTACTCCACAATGTTGACTCCAGACAGTATCAAATTTTTTTCCAGGTTCACTATGACCTCTTCAGTCCATCCCATTTTTAATGTAATTTGCACTATGTGTATCTCACAGAGCTCCACAGCAATACAACGCATAGTAATGTGCAGTGTGTATCAGTGTAAATCACAGAGCTCCAAAGTATAGCTCACAAATAAGTATAAAATAAATTAAAAGAATTATATATTATAGGCAAGCCCCCAGGCAGGCGAGTGTGGGCCCCCCCCGGACTCAAGGGCCCAGGTGCGGTCACACCCTCTGCACCCCTGGCAGTTACACCCCTGAACCCCGTTACTTCTTGTACCCTATTCACCCCCACCTGGCGTGTCACCCCTCTACTTTTAGATTGTAAACTCTCGAGCAGGGTCATCTCTCTTACACTTTTGTGTGTGTAATGTGTATGTATATTTGTTATTCTGTCTCTCCCTTTGTACAGCGCTACGGAACTTGTTGGTGATTTATAAATGCTTGTAACTGATTACGGTTGCGACTGGATTTGCAATTGCCAGCGCACTGATTTTCAGCTGGGATTTGATCAAAGACTGGTATTTCATTTTTAGATTACGGAGAAGTTTAGTAACGACACTGACAGGCACTGCTCTAAAACGGAATTTCTCTGTGATAGAGTCTTTGCACAGTTGGGGGGGGCCTGACCTGCGTGTGGCCTTTCTGAATGCGAGTCATTCGTTAGCTTAGCAATCAGGGTGGTGGCGCATTCAACAAAGTAATTATTAAAGGCATTTGCTACATCTAGGGGGTGTTACAGGGTTTGGTTGTTTACTTTGATAGAGGCTGGTTGGGAGTGGACGGAGGACGGGGGGGGTGGTGATTGTATGTTACTTATGATGTTCCAACATTTTCTTGGGTTTGATATGTTATTGTTTAGATTTTCATTGAAGTGTTGGGATTTAGTCATTTTTGTTTGCTTTTTGCATGTATTCCGCCATTTTCGGTAAGCACTGTGATCGTTCATGGAACCAGTACGCTTGAAATTTGACCATTTGTAATAGAAGTTTTTCTGATTCAGCATATTAAATGATGGCGTTATGGAAAACATATGAGTCAAGATATGTTCAAGCTGCAGATATGGGGTGGAATAATTCCAAGGTGCAGGATCTAATAAAGGCAAAAGCAAGCTTCAAAATGCTTGGCAAGGTGGCACGTGTGGTGGATACACCCTGCTTTACGATACATGCCTGACAGGTGATTATGCAGAGACACGCACCCACCATCACGTTCCTCAGAGCCAAGTGCCTCAGTGTTGATTGTCACAGGTCAGGGAATGAAACTGGAACTTGCGTCATGGTGTTTGTGTGTGTATGCCTGAGGCAGTTATGTGTGTGTGAATGCAAGTACAGAGTGTATGTATGGAGTATTTTATATGTATGTACAAAGTAGCTGTGTGTATGAATTGTTTGTATGTATTGAGTATTTGTGTGTATGAATGTGAGTGGTTGTGTAACTGTATATGCATGCAAGTTTGAAAATGTGAACGCATACAATTGAAGCAGGAGAGGAAGGTGAATGAGGTTGGGGCCCTGCCTCATTCTCTTGCCCAGGGCTTCTTCTCAAATAGTAAGCGTGTCTCTGATTTCAGTATTGCAGCAGAGATGTTAAGCTTACAGTCCCAAAACAATTAACCATAAACATGCACAAATCAGGGACTGTCTCAGAAAACCCATGTCGTTGGCAGCTATGGTCATGCCCACCCCTCATTGTCCAGGAAATGGCAGTGGAAAAAGTGATAACCCCAAATAGGACAGAGTTACACTAGTCAGGCCAGGATTATCTCAATTCTCATTGGAACAAACAGCTGTTATCAGGCAGCACACATCACTTTACCATTTTGCCTTTACAACATCAAGATATTCTTTTCTATTTGAGTTTCATTACCCTTGGACTGATTGCATGTATCCAGATGGTGTCAGTTGTATTACCTGTTACAATATGCTCAATAAAATGCCATAAAAGATCCTTTCTGGAATAATTATAGCCCTAGGACAGAATTTGACACTCTGTCCTCTCATTAAAACAAAGGAAGGTTCACGTGCAAACATTTTATTGAGGAGTCTGGTTTGTTTTAGTCAACATTAGGTCGTAAAAGCCACAAACAAATAATAGAGCTGTGTTCAATAGCCAATGTGTAATAAAATAACTTATGAGAGTAAAACTGAGTGGCTTATTATTAGTCACCTGCGATCTCAAATAATATATATATATATATAAACCGGATGAGAAGTCGACTACATTACTTGAATACATACCCATTCTAAGTTTTAGGCTAGGGTCAGACGAGCGTGATTTCTACGGACTGTACGTCCGTGCACATGGACGTACGTTAGTACGGAAGACGCAGTAGTGGCCAGACAGTCCATTTTTTTCACTGACGTATATATTTTGACGGATGTAGGAGGGAAAATAAATTAAAAAGCAAAACCATTTTGTCCGTGAAAAATACTGGACGTATAAATGCAGTCCGTCTGACCACGTTCCATCACTCACACACAAAGCTATGCGGACGTTGCGGACGCAGCGCACTTTGTGCAGCCGTTCTAGGGGTTGTACGTTCTTGCCTGCCTTGCGTCCGTGGGCCGCGGCCGTTGTGGGTCCGCAGTTCAGTGCGGACGTACTTAATGTGTCAGGCTCCAATGGACTTTCTTTCATGCTATCACGGACGTACTTTTAGGCGCAATCACGGACGTGAACACTACGCTCGTCTGACCCTAGCCTGAAAGGCATGAAAGATACATACACAAAATGATCATACGCTCATTGCTTTCACATGTGAGCGCTCATGGAAGCAGGATTCACTGAATGCAGCTGTGGAAAGATCTCAGGGCACCAGCCATCGGGGTTTCGTTACAAGATGATTGCATGAAACATGGTTCATGTTGTGATTGGCATTGGATAAAGGTCATAATTAGGTAGAGAACCTGATGCCCCGAGTTCTTCTCTGTGGGATTAGCACTCGCTCGCTGTCATGTACAGGAAGAAGCAGCAGCAGCTGGTACTGGACGTTAGATAGTGGGGGTGTAATATTACCATGAAAGTGGCTCATCGCTGTTTGGCAGGAAGCTGTTTATCTCAGGAAATGTAATAGCTATAAATATATATTCATCTATGCACAACATTAGAATATTTCATGAGAAAAATGTCAGAGGAATAATAAACTGATTGGGCACCTGACGGGGGGGGGGGGGGGGGTTGTTGATGCAAGCAGGGGCGTACTGAGCGTCAGGGTAGGGGATCCCAAGGTGGAAATCAGACAACGCCTTGGGACCCCAGACTGACGCCATCGTGCATGTCAGTGATAATGTCAGAAAGGGACCTCCCCCCAGCAAGGCAGGGAAATCCCAATAGAGGGGCTACAGGGGGCATTTGGGCCACTGTATCTCCTGAACCATAAAATATACAAGATCAAGCTTGCTAATTTTTTTTTCTTTTAGGCTAGGGTCAGACGAGCGCAGTGCGAACGCGCGTGCAGGCGCACTTAATCACGGCCGCACTAGCAGCAAGTGCCAGGCAATGACGGCCAATATACGAAGTACGGTCGCACAAAAGTCCGGCTGCGCAACGCAAGTGGAAAACGAACGCATTTTTTCGAGAACGTTAAACTGCTAGTACTGACGTACAGAGTGCGCTGCGCCCGCTAGCGGTGTGTGTGCGTGAATTGGAGACGTCAGACGCTGCTAATGTCCGGCCAACATAACGTCCAGATGCACAAAGTGTTTTATTGATGATCCGTACAAAATCACGGATGCAAATGCGCATCGTATGACCGCTATCGCGTACTCCGTGAAAAAATGCGTCCATTCGTTCAAACGCACTTTTTCACAGACAACGCGAAAATGCGTTCGTCTGACCCTAGCCTTATAATGCAGCAGTATTGTTCACTTTTCAAGGACATCAAGACGGTACTCGATTTCTTGCCATGTTGGCTGTAGCATAACCTCATCAATGGTGGCAATGGCATCAGTAATCCTCCTGTTTAGATTATTGATGTCCCGTACCTTTCTTCCAAACACCATATCTTTTTTTTTTTATATTTAAAGTTTTTTATTTTGAATAAAGGTCACTTATACATCAGCAGGAGGCCACGCAGGGCCAAAAGAACAGTTCAGCGGAACACAGCAAAGACATAAGCAAAGGAGATCTTAGTTGGGGGGGGGGGGGGAGTTATCAATAGCAACAAATCTTAGAGAAGAAAAAAAAAATAGTAAAGGATGGGGGGGAGGGTAAAAGTCATCAATTATATCCAGTGGTGTCGTAACGTGGGGGCGGGGGGGGGGGGCGGCCCGCACCAGGTGACACCCGCCCTTAGGGTGACACCGTCACCCTAAGGGCGGGTGTCTCACCCTCCGCCGCGTATTCGCTCCCTGCGAGCGTCCGAAGCATGCAGCTTCGGCGCTCGCCTGGAGGAAACACGTCACCAGCCAATCGTGGCTGGTCACGTGGCTCCCCCAGGCGAGCGCCCAAGCTGCGCGCCACCAGACGCTCAGAGGGAGCGAACGCGCCGCAGGAGGAGGTGAGCTGAGACATATCCATGTGCTGCTGGGCCATTATCCATGAGCTGGGGCATATCCATGAGCTGCTGGGGCATATCCATGAGCTGGGGGCATATCCATGTTTGAGCTGGGGCCTATCCATGAGCTGGGCCATATCCATGAGCTGGGGCATATCCATGAGCTGGGGCAAATCCATGTTTGAGCCTGGTCATATCCATGAGCTGGGGCAAATCCATGAGCTGGGCCATATCCATGAGCTGGGGCATATCCATGAGCTGGGGCATATCCATGAGCTGGGGCATATCCATGAGCTGGGGCAAATCCATGTTTGAGCTGGGGCATATCCATGAGCTGGGTGCAAATCCATGAGCTGGGGCATATCCATGAGCTGGGGGGCATATCCATGAGCTGGGGCAAATCCATGTTTGAGCTGGGGCATTATCCATGAGCTGGGCCATATCCATGAGCTGGGTCAAATCCATGTGCTGGGGCAGTATCCATGAGCTGGGGCAGTATCCATGAGCTGGGGGGCAAATCCATGAGCTGCTGGGGCAGTATCCATGAGCTGGGGCAGTATCCATGAGCTGGGGGCAAATCCATGAGCTGGGGCATATCCATGAGCTGCTGGGGTATATCCATGAGCTGCTGGGGCATATCCATGAGCTGGGGCAGTATCCATGAGCTGGGGCATTATCCATGTGCTGGGGCATTATCCATGAGCTGGGGCATATCCATGAGCTGGGGCAATATCAATGAGAGGAGCTGGGGACATAGCCATGAGAGGAGCTGGGGCATTATCCATGAGAGGAGCTGGGGCAGTATATCCATGAGAGGAGCTGGGACAGTATATCCATGAGAGGAGCTGGGACAAAATCCATGAGAGGAGCTGGGGCAATATCCATGAGAGCTGCTGGGGCATATCCATGTGAGCTGGGGCATTATCCATGTGTGCTGGGGGCAGTATCCATGTGTGTTGGGGCATATCCATGAGAGCTGGGGCAATATCCATGTGTGAGCTGGTCTGGGGCAATATATCCATGTGTGAGCTGAGGCGCAATATATCCATATGTGAGCTGAGGCGCAATATATCCATGTGTGAGCTGGGGCAATATATATCCATGGGTGAGCTGCTGGGGGCAATATATAATTGTGAACTGGGGCAATATATCCATATGTGAGCTGGGGGCAATATATATCCATGGATGAGCTGCTGGGGGCAATATATCCAGAGCTGCTGGGGGCAATATATATCCATGTGTGTTTTCACTGCCTTCGAACAGGCATCGTACTTGCTGGCAGTTGGCAAAAAGTTGTGTGAGCATATGAGAGAGCTCCGCAGCAATAAACCTCACAGTAATGTGCGGTGTGTGTATGAGCATTCAGTGTTATTTGGGAGTACTGATCTAGGAGTAAGAGTAGTTAAACAAAAAATCCGTAAAACTCGGGGGGTTGACACCATAAGTTACCGCACCGGGTGACACCAACCCTAGTGACGCCACTGATTATATCAACCAAAAAGGGGGTAGAAAGTCCTCGGTAAAAGCAAAACATGAGTCCTCGCAGGGGAGGGGGACAAAAGACCAATGCAAAAAACACACAGCTGGGGGGGAAGGGGAGAAAATGTCCACATAAGAGAGGGGGACTCTTTCAAAAAATACACGTCGGCAACAGGGGGTAAAGAAAAGAAAGTCACATAGTCATCTTCAGCCCGTGTCAAACGGGAAAGCCACAGGGGCAGATCCATTACACCAAGGCGCATCGTAGAAAGCGCAGCCAGGCGATTCCCAGTACATCAGTATGCTGTCAGAGGTCACAGCTCCCGCAGGCTTCTCGGTTGTAGAAAGGGCCCACCTCTCACTCCGCGGCCACGTCCCAGGATAGCTCCCGTGGTCGACCTCCCAGGAGGAATCCTTGAGTCGCGGCACCACAGAGGGCGGGGTGAGAGATCCAACGTGCAGCCGCTGCACGGTCAGGAAGGGAAGGTGCCCCCCCAATCCGGTGCTGAACCATAACTGGCAAAACAGCCCCGCCGGGCTGCTCCACCACACCTCTCTCTGGGGGGGTCCTCCACAGGAGTGTCGGTGTGCTCCAGCACAATGCGTACCAGCTCATCTTCGTCGTCACAATTCACCACCGGATCAGGAGCCTCCTCACCACTTCTGGCTGGCAAGCTCCTCGATCGCTCTGCATCCGCCCGGTTAGCTCCCAGCACGTCCATCAGTTGCCGCCGCCGCCACATGAGAGCAAACGGTCCTCCTCCCCCGGTAACTCGTCTAGACAGGCCTCAAATACTGCCTCCATACTTCCAGCCGGGGGGGGGGGTGGAGCGATGCCCCATGCGACGCCAACACACACCTGCTCCTTCGATTTGTCTGCTATGGGGCAGAAGGCGTAGTCGGTGGACGGGCCCTCACCATCCACGTAGCCATCAACCTTCTGCCACCCGTCGGATCTCACTGCAGGAGGAACGAGGTATCAGGTGCCACGAGTAGGCCTCAAAATGGCCACCGGCCGATCGGACCCATCAGAAAAGGTCTTCAATCTCAGCTTTGCCCTGGAGGGGGGGAAAAGCAAAACAGGCTCCAGAGCAGGTCTCCTGGTGTCCAGCTGTGCAGGGACTCCCAATAGGGGTAAAATCAAGCAGGATTCCAGGCATAAATCTTCCTCTTCTGTTAAAGTGTCTGGAGCTCCATCTAAACACATCTGCTCCCTCACACAGCCGGACACAGCCCCCCATACACCATATCTTTAACACTTAACTAATAAAAAGTGACTGGTTGACTCAGGACAAGGTTTTGCAGCAATTAAACAACGTGAATGTGAATAAAGCCCCAGGACTAGATGGAATTCACCCGCGAGTACTGAGGGAGCTATGTGTTGAAATACGTAAACCTCGGTTCTTAATCTCTCAAGATTCTTTTTTTCAGGAATCGTACCAGAGGATTGGAGAAAAGCTGACTTGGTCCCTATATTTAAGAAAGGTTTAAAATTTGTGCCTGGGAATTATAGACCGGTGAGCTTAACAACTGTAGCTGGGAAAATATTTGAAGGGTTACTAAGAGATAATATTCAGGAATTTATTGGGAGGTATAATGTAATTGGCAAAAATCAGCATGGTTTTATGAAACACAGATCATGTCGGACTAACCTAATTGCGTTCTATGAGGAAGTAAGTAGTACAAGTATAGATCAAGGGGTCGCAGTGGATGTGATTTACTTGGATTTTGCTAAAGCTTTCGACACAAGAGGTTACTATTTATATTAAGAAAAATTGGTCTAGATGAAAATACCTGTTCTTGGAAAGAAAACAGGGTACAGAGAGTGGTCATAAATGGTACATTTTCAAGATGGACATCAATGGTAAGCGGTGTCCCTCAGGGGTCTGTTATAGGACCAATTTTATTATAAATGACCTTGAGATAGGCATTGAAAGGCATGTATCCGTGTTTGCAGATGACACAAAACTAGGAAAAGTAATACAATGTGAACAGGATGTTACTTCGCTGCAGAGGGATTTAGATAGATTGGGGGACTGGGCATTTAAATGGCAGATGAAATTTAATGCAAAGTTATGCACTGGAGTGAAGAACACACAAGCAACTTATACCCTAAATGGTACTGAGCTAGGGAAATCAAAGCAGAAGGATTTGGGAATAGTCAGACTTCAAACTAAGTAACAATGTGCAATGTCAAACAGCAGTCGCCAAGGCCAGCAAGGTATTGGCATGCATTAAAATAGGAATTCACTCTCGGGATGAAACCACTGATTTATACAGAGGCAAAATTATGTTAAGATCGCACCTTGAATATGCTGTACAATTTTGGGCACCTGTCTTAAGAGATATTATAGCACTAGAAAAAGTGCTACTAAGGGGAATGGAAGGTTTAAATTACGAGGAAAGACTAACAAGCTTAAACCTGTTTAGTTTAACCCCTTAAGGACGCAGGGCGTACCATGCTGTCCTGCACCACGTGGGCTTTAATGCCGCAGGACGGCATGGTACGCCCCGCAGCGTTTGGTGCCTCTGCGTGACGAAAAACGTCCCACCTCCCTTCCCACAATGCCGATCGCTGGCTGGGGGTCTGTCTGACACCCGGGCAGACCCTCCCAGCTGGCGATCGGCATTGTGGGAAGGGAGGCGGGCCGTTTCCCTCGTGGAAACATCCAAGCAGCCAATCCGGCGCTTGGATTTGACAGTTGCAGCGGTGACAAGCTGTCACCTCTGCAACTGTCAGAATGTCTCAGCCAATGATTGTTGCATTGGCTGAGACATTGTCTCTGCCCCTTTCTCCTGCTCCTCATTGCGATCTGAGGAGCAGAGAGAGAGAGAGGCAGAGAACGGAGCAGGAAAAAAAAACTGAAAACCCCAAACCCCAGGCACTGTACCCCACCCAGGCACTGTACCCCATCTGGCAGTGTACCCCACCTGGCACTTTACCCCCACTGGCACTGTACCCCACCTGGCACTGTACCCCCCAGGCACTGTACCCACCTGGCACTGTACCCACCTGGCACTGTACCCCCCAGGCACCTACTGGCACTGTACCCCCCCCCAGGCACCTATTGGCACTGTACCCCCCAGGCACTGTACCTACTAGCA
Source organism: Leptobrachium leishanense (assembly GCA_009667805.1). Classification (NCBI taxonomy): domain Eukaryota; kingdom Metazoa; phylum Chordata; class Amphibia; order Anura; family Megophryidae; genus Leptobrachium; species Leptobrachium leishanense. The sequence goes on from CM019065.1 coordinate 131,104,241, forward strand.
CTGTACCCTCCTGGCACAGTACCCCCTGGCTGAAAAAAAAAAACAGGTACAGTACCTCCTGGCAGGCACTGTACCCCCTGGCTGAAAAAAAATAACTGGAAAAAAACCCAGGCACTGTACCCCCTGGCCTGCAGTGTACCCCTGATTGGCAGTGTACCCCCGATTGAGAACCCGCATTGGCATACGACCCTTTGGCATTTCTGACTACCCGCATTGGCATACGACCCCTGGCATTTCTGACTACCCGCATTGGCATACCACCCTTGGCATTTCTGACTACCCGCATTGGCATACGACCCCGTGGCATTCCTGACTACCCGCATTGGCATACGACCCCCCTTGGAATATTCTTACCTTGTCTAGATAGATAGATAGAAGTACCGGCCACTACAAGGACCGGAAGGGCTTAGTTTAGGTGTTCTAATATTTTGTGTACTTGACCCCATCGGTTCCCCGACCTCCCATTTAATTTAGTTATAACAAAATCCCCATAAAAATGTCCTCCCGCTTTTATTCCCCAGAAGAGGCATATGAGATCCTGGCCGCCTCTGAGAGCGACGCTCTCGCTGACAGTGACACCCTCACAGCCTCTGATATAGAGCCCCTTAGTGAACCCTCCAGTGATGGTGACCCCCCACCATCTACTGGGAGGCGCGAGAGCAATTGGGTACCCCCAAATATGGCTGCCCCAGAAATACCCCCATTTATAGCGACTCCTGGCATCACAGTAAGGGTAGAGGACTGTGAGCCAGTGAGATTTTTTAATCTCTTTATGTCGGACGACGTATTCGAGATGGTGGTTGAGCAAACCAACCTGTTTGCCAACCAGTATCTTGATGCACATCCGGATTCACATCGCCACAGACGTAACAAGTGGCACCCAACGGATGTGATAGAGTTAAAAAAATTTGGGCTCTAACCCTCGTAATGGGAATAGTGAAGAAGCCAAGTATCCGGTCTTACTGGCACAAAAACCCCATCCTGGCTACCCCACTATTCCCAAGGGTTATGAAGAGGGAGAGATACGAAAATCTCATGCGATTCCTACATTTTAATGACAACGCACTGTGCCCACCAAGAAACGACCCAATGCATGACCGCCTCTATAAAATTCGGCCCCTTATCAGTCTTATGTCTGCCAAATTCACCGATAATTATGTTCCCGACCAAAATATATCTGTAGACGAGTCCCTTATGAAATTCAAAGGCAGACTGCTCTTCAAGCAGTATATCCCAAGCAAGCGATCCCGGTATGGCGTCAAATTTTATAAATTGTGAGTCCACAACAGGCTACACCTGGGCGTTTAGAATATACGAAGGGAAAGATAGCCACCTTGACCCCCCAGGATGCCCCGATTGTATTGGCACCAGTGGAAAAATTGTGTGGGATCTGGTCTATCCCCTATTCAACAAGGGCTATCATTTATGGGTCGATAACTATTACACCAGTATCGACCTATTTAAAAATTTATATTGTTTTGAGACCCTTGCGTGTGGCACAGTGCGAAAGAATCGCAGAGGTTTTCCCCAAATCCTGACAGCAGGCAAAAGAAGTAGAGGCTCCTCTTCATCAGGAAGAAGTGCTAGCCCTTCGATTCACCGATAAGAAGGATGTATACATGCTATCTACAGTGCACGACGAAAGTACAGTGCCAGTGCCTGTGAGAGGGAGGACTGAGCCACTGGAAAAGCCGAAGTGCATTGTAGATTACAGCAAATTTATGGGGGGAGTAGACTTGGCTGATCAATGTATACAGCCTTATCTGGTGAACCGAAAGACTAGGGCATGATACAAGAAGATTGCCATCTATTTGACCGAGATAGCAATTTTCAATGCGTATGTGCTCTACAAGCAGGCAGCAGTACAAAAGCCATATCCCTTCCTAGAATTCATGCTTGAGATCATATCCCAACTTATCCTAACCCCGGCCCCCGTTACATCCGCTTTGGAATCAGGAGATCTCCAAAGATTAAGCGGCAGACACTTTCCTTCCCGAGTCCCTCCCACCCGCTGTAAAAAGTCCCCCCAGAAAAAGTGTCGTGTCTGCCGCAAGAAAGGAATCGAAAGGATTCTAGTTATTATTGCCCTACCTGCCCATCTCTACCTGGCCTCTGCATAACCGAGTGCTTCAAAATTTATCATACCGAGCTAAATTACTAAATCCCCTTTTCTGCTTTGTCCCGATTACCCTTTGCTGCCTGTACCGACTCATTGGCTTGTTATACCGACTACTCTTTGTTTGCTGCCTGTACCGACTCATTGGCTTGTTATACCGACAACTCTTTGTTTGCTGCCTGTACCGACTCATTGGCTTGTTATAACGACTACTCTGACTTCTGGAATCCCCTGAATTTGGCCTGTCCCTGTTTACGTTAAGCCCAGCTATTCTAAAGTGGCTGCACCAAACAACTCAAAATACTAATTTAGAATCATTGGCACGTCATCTTTGGAGCAATATTCTTTCTTGGCGTGCCATGTTCTCTCAAAGTCGACATAAATCCTGAAAATCACTTTTCAAATTACCAAAAAAACTAAATAAAAATGCTACATGTGGGGTACCGTTGAATTCGTAACACATTGCCGAACACAAGTATCAATGTTATAGGCCAGTAAAAGGTTGACTGATCAGGATATTAGCAGCAAAATAACAGTTTTCATGTAAAACAAATGCAAAACACAAACATGAAGACTAAGTTTGGCCAGGGTTTGTGACTAAGTGGCTACTATACAAAACTGGACATACCCCATTTTCAACACTCTGGGTTGTCTACTTCTCAAAATGATATGCCATGATGGGGTACTTTTCATACCTGGGCTGCCATACCCTCTCAAATTCAACCTAGGCCCGGGCAAACCAATCTGGCAAATTCTACATTTGACCGTGTAACTTTCCAAAAAGCAAATTAAAAATGCTAAATGGAGGGTACCGTTGATCTCGTAACACATTGCCGACCACAAATATCAATGTTGTAGGCCAGTAAAAGGTTGACTGAGCATGATATTAGCAGCAAAATAAGTTGTGTCAAAAATGCAAAACACAAACATGAAGACCAAGTTTGCGACTATCAGGGTTATCCAAAGAGATTCGAAAAGTCACCGCACGTTCGGTGACTTTTCGTTCTCTTCAATTCGGTTCCTTTTGCCGATTGCATTTCGGTGAACCTGCGGTGTATTCAGCAAACAGCACAGGGTCCCCGAATTGCAGGGAAAAGCTGCCGTAAACTCACCGAAAACTAACCGAATGCACGCTGAAAACAAGCAAAAACATCTGGATTAACCTTCGAAGAGGAGCCGAACAGGAGCCGAAAAGGAGCCGAATCACACAGAGCCGAAGCAGCTGTGACGTAGAGGAGGCAGTGAATAAATTAGAAAAACCATTTGTATGAATCTGGGAAAAAGAAACGCTGTTTGCAAAGAAACTACTGAGCGAAAATGTCTGAAATTTTCACAGGAGGTCCAGGGAATGATAATAAAGAGGGCTGTTACAAAAAAAATAAGCAAACTGAAAAAAAAAAAAAAAAAAAAAAAAAAAAAAAATATCGGACATTTTTTTTTTTAAAAAATTCAGAAAAATGCTTAAAGTATCCTAAAAAATCTATAAATAAAGAGACTTTTTGCTGCAGAATTTTATAATGAACGGTTTATTAGATATTGAATTAAAACGGGAATATTTTTAACATTGAAGCCTATGGGATTCTCCTGAATAAATTTGCCGAATTAAACCACCGAATGGCAGGGCATTAGGGGAACCTTTCACTGCTGGTTTGTGTTCTCTGAATAGCCGAAGCAGTGCTTTTTGATGGGGATTTCACTGCCCTCGAACAGGCACCGTATGGGCAGGCAATTCGCCAGGATTTGGAGAATTGCCTGCTCTCTGGATAGCCGAATGGCCAGGAAAGGTAACTGAACGCTGATTTTCAGCGTTCGGTTACCTTTCTCAAGCAATTCGAATCTCTTTGGATAACCCTGTAAGTGACTACTATAAAAAAACAAAATGTACACCATTTGGAATAGCCTGGGTTGTCTGCTTTTCAAAATGGTATGACATGTTGGGGTACTTTTCATACCTGGGCTGCCATAACCTCTCAAAGTCAACATAGGGCCAGGAAACCAATCTGGCAAATTTCAAGTTGTAAAACGTGAAATGGGCAAACTCTATATTTGACCCTGTAACTTTTTAAAACCTCTACATGGGGGGTACCGTTGAACTCGTAAGACATTGCCGACCAGAAATATATGTATTTTATTTCATTTAATGCTAAGCGTACAATGTCACACTAAAAATACAATGGAGAACTTTGAAAATTGCAAAATTTCCTTTTTTTCTCATAGTTTTTAGGTTTTTTTTTCATACTAGAATATATTTTATATATAAATCTTTGATGGAAAATTAAATCCCTATTTCTCCTGAACAAAATGATATATAATAAGGGTGGGTACACTTAATATGTAAGATGTAAATTATGGCTGAACAGCGAATAGCTGAAATTCTACTTTTAGAAGTGTTCAAAAGTGTTCCAAACTTGTAAAATTACTCCCGTCCTTAAGGGGTTAAACGGCGCCTTAGAGGGGATCTGATAACCTTATATAAATATATACGGGGCCATTATAAACCATTGTCTGGAAACCTATTCAGTAACAGGACTATACACAGGACACGAGGTCACCCATTTAGACTGGACGAAAGGAAATTCAGCCTGAAGCATAGGAAGGGTTATTTTACGGTGAGAATAAAGCTGGGGAATTCTCTGCCTGTTGAGGTGGTTGGGGCAGAGAATGTACAGACATAAAAAAAAAAAAAAAAAAAAACACTGGATGACTTCCTGCAGACACATATTAAGTGTGCTAATATTTAATATGTGGGTAAGCTTCTTGATCCAAGGAGAAATGTGACTGCCATTCTGGGGTCAAGAAGGAATTTTTTCCCAGTGTGTTGCATATTGGCAACGGCTTCAGACTGGGTTTTTTTTTTTTCCTTCTTTTGGTTCAACAGCAGTAGGTGATGTGTGAAAGGCTGAACCCGATGCACACATGTCTTTTTTTTCAGCCTATGTAACATAACCCCATAGAAAGAAGTCGTTTTTCTTAGAGACATAAATTACTGCAAAAGGTTTATCTTGACCTTTTGACTGAATATGTGGCACCACAAATACATGACCTTAAACCATTTTCCAGCAAGATGTTGCACCACCACATTGGTGACTGCATGTTCGTGGGTTCCCAAATGAAACATTTCCAGACCGGTGGAGTGCAAAGGGTAGCCCAATTCCCTGGCCACCTCGTTCACCAGACATCACTCCCCGACTTTTTTTTCTATGGTGTTATGTTAAAGATTGTTCCATACACTAAAGCAGAGGTTCACTGATGCCATTGCCACCACTGATGAGTGTATGCTACAGTGAACATGGCAAGAAATTGAGTACCGTCTTGATGTGCTTCGTGCAACTAACGGTGCCCATATAGAGGTGTATTAAATGAGGCAAAAAAAATTGTCTTTTCATTTGCCTTTTATAATTTCAAAAATGTATTACAAAGACTTTATGGACAGCCTGTAGTAAACATTTGGTTAATGGTAGGTCATTTGTGTTGGTTTTTTTCACAACTTTTAAGTGTACAGAATATATAAAAATCTGCACCAGATATCAGCTGTCAAAAAGGCTGCCGATAATTATAAAAAGCGACTCTACAGTTGCTCTGTATGGTCATGCTGTAAATCAATGATCAGCAACCATGGCCCTCCAGAGTGTTTGATTTTCTGAGCATTCTAGCAAATGTAGAGTATCAAGCAAGATGTAGTTTCAAAACCTCTGGAGGGCAAAGGATGCCTATCCCTGCTGTAAATAAACACAGTGGAACCTTTCTGCAAACGCTGTTGCAGTCAGCTTTCCTCTGTTCAGTTAAAAAAACATGAGACCCGAACGGGATAGGCCACTGGTGCTGTTGCCTGTTCATACTTTTTTTGGGCTCTAGATGCGACATACTAAGCCTTTCACACACACTGCCCCCACCCTCTAATCTACGATGTCTGTCCACTCCCATATCATAAATTACTTGAATGCATTGATTAAAAGGCTCTAACCATGTTGCCCCCCCATACGTAATTCCTCCAGCCGCATTTGCTCTGCACTGCTCAGATTAGCTTTAATTCTCGTCTGCAAAGGCCTAGACTTCTCAAATTTACTTTTTCCAAAAAGGGGAAATTGCCTGCTACACTTTATCTGGCCTGCAGACGCTCACATCACTTTAGATTGTAAAAATCACAAAATTTTCCTATTCCATAACGGAAAGTTTAGATTTTAATAAGGACACGGAGGCGAGTATTTGCTGTTCTCTCTTAACTGCCCCAACAGCAGCGAAGAAACTTTTATTGAAAATATAACAGAAAACAAACGGTCCTCCCTTCCCCAACGTGGGGAGGGGGACCTAGCTCCCAGATCCTCCCCTTCCAGTCCATAAACCACTCCCCCGGAAGCAGCCCCTCCTCTTTCGAAGCTGCGACATGACAACGGTGGGAGCCTCAGAAGCGAAACTGGAGTAGGAGATCAGGAGCCAAAACATCGAGGAACCATATCAGGAACTCAGAAGGCTGAAATAGACAAAGCACATGAAAGAACAGTGAGACACTGTAATCTGGTTAAACAAAGGGAGCCCTGGCAGCCGCCAAAACAGTCCATCCCAATCCAGGGGAGATGCGGAATCCAATCAAACCGGGTGGGGTAGGGTGGGAAATACTCGCCTCCGTGTCCTTATTAAAATCTAAACTTTCCGTTATGGAATAGGAAAATTTTGTGATTTTAAGGCAGGACACGGAGGCTTCGTATTTGCTAGTTCAAAGCGGAACAGGAGCCGCATCCGACCAATGGACAATGGGCTTAAAGTAGAAGGTGCGAAACGTGGATTCGCTAGACCAGTCAGCCGCACGTAAGATGTCCTCCAGTCGACATCCCATCGAGGCCGCCTTAGAGGCGGAGGCACTACGGACGGAATGGGCCCCGAAAGCCGACACATCCACCCCGGCTTGTGCCATAAGCCATCGCATCCAACGAGCCAAAGTGGGAGAGGAGACCGGTTTATGAGGAGGTCGAAAAGAGACAAAGAGAGGTGAAACCGGGAGAACCCTGAAGGAGTGAGTACGGGACTCGTACTCGGAGACACGAAACCGGGCAGAGACGGGGAGAGACCCGAAAAGACGGGAAGAGTACAGAGGTCAGGGACGTCTTGGTACGACGTGTGATATCGAAGCGTACACCTTCTGGAACATAAGAACGGGCGCCGAAATCCAGCGCCCTGACATCTCCGACACGTTTGCAGGCCACTAAACAGAAAAGCATAAGGAGTTTCGCCGAGAGGGCCTGCAGTGAGAGAGCGGCATTCTCAGGCCAGCGATCCAGGAAGGAGAGGACCCGGGACACGTCCCATGTACAGGAGTATTTGGGTGCCGGAGGGCGGGAGAAGCGCATGCCTCGTAGCAGGCGACAGACCAAAGGATGGGAGCCCGCGGCGACTCCCGAAAATCCAGAATGGCCAGCCGAAATGGCCGAACGAAGGACATCACTGTGCGATAAGCCTTACCAGAGTCGAAGGCGTGGGTGAGGAAATCCAGGAGGGCTGTCACAGGGGCCGAAAAGGGATCTCTATCCCGTTCCAGACACCAGCCAGCCCACCCATCCCATGCGGACTTGTAGGCGAGTCGGGTACCCGGAGCCCAGGATTGGAGCAAGAGGTCTGTAGTGCGCTCCGAAAGGCGTGAGCCTGTAGGGGGGTGCCAGAGAGCCACCACGCCAGGAGTTGAAGACGGTGGGAGGTCATCAGTGGGTGGGGTTGTCCCTCGTGGTCTAGTAGAAGGTCCGGGGAGGGAGGTAGAAGCCTCGGGACATCCATCGCCATGCTCAGGAGTGTTGGGAACCATGGTTGAGACTTCCAAAACGGTGTTATCAGGACCACTGAAGCCTCCTGAGCTCGGATCTGTGACAGAGTGCGAGCAATGAGGACGAACGGTGGGAAAGCGTAGTGGGGGCCCTTGGACCAATCTTGGAGGAACGCATCCGTGGCCCTGGCGTCCGGATCTGGTCTCCAGCTGAAGAAGTCTGGTAGCTGAGTATTGAGCCTGGAGGCGAACAAGTCGATCTGGAAAGGCCCCCAGAGCGCGGATAGTGTAGAGAAACTGTGCCGTGACAGTCGCCAGTCTCCCGAGTCCGCGAAGTGCCTGGAGTTCCAATCGGCCACTTCGTTGGTCAGACCGGGAATGAACTGGGCGTGGACCGAGATCCCGAGGGGGAGGCAGAATTCCCAGAGTCGCAGAGCCATGGCAGATAGGTCTGCAGAGCGAGGGCCTCCCAGGCCGTTGATGTAGCGGACTGCAGGTATGTTGTCCATCCGAAGTACGACCGAGTCCGGAGGTGAGCGTCTTGCAAAGCACCGGAGTGCAAATAATCCCGCCAGGAGTTCTAGGCAATTGATGTGCCACAACTGTTCCGGAGGTGACCAGCGACCGCCTGTCTCCTGGGACCCACATCTCGCGCCCCAGCCCAGTCTGCTGGCATCCGAATCGATGGTCATCGTGGGAGGAGGGGGTACCAGGGGGCGACCGTTCCAGGTGGCTATGTTGTCTATCCACCATCGTAGATCCGATCTGGCGTCCTCTGACAGCGTCACGTGATCCGTATAGTCGAGGTTCGCCCGGAGAGAACGGGCCTTCAATCGTTGGAGGGCCCTGTAGTGTAGTGGTCCCGGGTGAACCGCCATGCGAGCCGCCGCTAGGAGGCCCACCGTACGGGCCAAGGAGCGGAGGGGGAAGGTCTTCTTCCTGAGCAGTATCCTTGCATCCTTCCTGATCGAGGAGATCTTTGACAGTGGAAGACTGAGGTTCATCAGGTCGGAGTCCACCACGAAGCCCAGGAATTCTATAGAGCGAGTGGGCGTGAGAATCGATTTCTCTGGATTGAGAAGGAACCCTAGTTCCTGAAATAGGGAAATAGTGTCGCGTAGATGGGTCCGAAGGGTGTGAGGTGCTTGGGACATGAGAAGAACATCGTCCAGGTAGATCACCAGTCGGATACCCCGAGCACGGAGGGAGGAAACCACGGGTCTGAGTAGCTTGGTGAAGCATCGTGGGGCGGACGACAGTCCGAAGGGGAGGCAGGAGAATCTCCATAGTTTGCCGTTCCAGCGGAATTGTAAGAGGTCCCTTTGGGATTCCGTTATGGGAACTGAGAGGTAGGCATCCTTGAGGTCGAGTTTGACCATCCAATCTCCCAGAAGGAGCATGTCCTTTAACGTGGGGATGCCCTCCATCTTGAAATGATGGTAAGTGACCCAATCGTTGAGGGAGCGGAGGTTGATGACCGGACGGAACCCCCCGCCTTTCTTTGACACCAGGAAGAGGGAGCTGATGAAGCCCCTTGGATTGGGTAAAGCGGGTTCTATGGCCCTTTTGCGGTTGAGGTCTATCACCTCGGAATGGATGAGCGCCCGAAGGGCATCCGCGAGCCGAGGAGGGTGGGGGAAATGGGTCTGAGTGGGAAAACCGCAGAGTTCTATCTGGTAACCCATCACTGTGGAGAGGACCCATGGGTCCGAAGTGAGTGAAGCCCATCTTGGGAGGAATTGAGTGAGGCGGCCGCCCACGGCAACTAGGGACGAGGGGATAATGTAAATTGGTCTTACCTTGTCCTTGTGGAACGGGAGGACCACCTCTGCCACCTCTGTATCCGCGGGCTCGCCAAGCTCGTGACCTCGGAGGGTAGAAGGAGCTGGAACCACGGAAGCCACTGGAACCAACGGTGGGCTGAGTGTTGGAAGCGGAGCCTCTGGCGATGCGGGAATTATTAGCGCCCGCTCGGCCGACAGGGCGACCCCTGAACCTGCCGGCCCTGCCAAAAACGCGGTTTGGTGAGAATATGCGTTTAAGAGATGCCTCCGACTTGTCTATTGAATTGAATGCCTGAGTGTATTCCCCCATGTCTTTGAGAAAAGGTTTCCCGAAAAGGAAGCCCTGTGCTGAGGCACCTAGGTCATTGGTGGCTAGGTGCAGCATCTCAGTGTCAATTTTGAGCAGAATGCTCTTACGTCTCTCGGTTGAGAGGGCAGCATTGGCGTTGCCAAGCAGACATAGGGATCGTTGGACCCATTCCGTGACCTCGTAAGGGTCCATCAGTGAAACATTGGTTTTGGCCTCCTCTGCCAGTTGGAAGAGCTTTATCAGGGGGCCGGCTGTATCCAGGAGACGGTCCTGGCAGCCTTTAATTGCAAATTCAATGCCTCTTTTGGGGTTCCAGCCACGCTTGGACACAATTTTTTGGAAGCTGACGTCCACATTGGGAGTCAGGCATGATTTTCCGGCAGTAACCGGGCGAGGACATTCTAATTTCATTTTGGCCCTGTCCTCTTTGGTCATAGGGCACCTGATGTGCGAGTCGACCCATTGCTCCACGTGTGGAGATGCGTACCAGATCGTGGAATTAGGACGAGCAATATCCTCAGGCTCGAAGAGGGGATTGCCCTGCGGATCGTACACCACCGTACCCCGAGATCGGGGCTGGCAAGTGGGTGCGTCCGCGTCTAGCAAATCTAAGTCCTCCGGAGCGTGGAGTTCGAGGACTTCACCCTCAGCCATCCCTGGATCTGCTTCGTCCTGATCTGAATCTGAGTAGTCAGTGAGGGTGACTATAGGTTTAGTACGGCAGACTTTCTTAGTCTTTTTAACCCGAGCCCCTTGGGGTAGGGTGCGCTTTCTTGGCACAAGTGCCGTGGTGGCTGGTTTAGGCAGTGATCTGGGGGTGCCGGCCCCTCTGCTGCTGCTGCTTGCAGCTGGACTACCGGTGGGAAGTCCGATCTCGGGTGCACAGAGTGCGGGGTCTAAGCCCATATTCAGGTCCTCTGGAGGGACATCAGGGATCTCTGGAGCTGGATCAACATGAATGGGGGGAGGGTGGAGGAGATGGCCTCCGTGAGAGATTTGTGCCATGACTCAGAGAGTGAGGAAACTGCTGCAGCCACTGCCTGTGAGACGGATGTCTGCAGGGAAGCCTCCATGCGGGCAAATCTGGACTCTGTAGAAAGTCGTTTAGATTTTTTATGTTTCTTGCGGGCATATTGCTCCGGGGAGAGGGAGCTCCGTTCAGATCCGGGGTCTGAGGATGGTATGTCCTCCGAGGAGGGAGCATCCGTTTGGCCAGGCTTGGGAGTGGACATGGTAAAAAGTTAAGCGAACGGCTGCAGAGCTAGGCTGAGCGGAGAGTGCGTGTGTGTGCCGCGCTGTGTGGAGGGGAATCCAAGATGGCGGCCGCTATCTCCCGCGATACTGCGGGGTTTGAGGGGGCGTGGCTAGAGACGCGTGTGGAGCTCGTGCGCGCAATGCAGGGATACAGCGCGAGAAATCAAAGCTGTGCAGAGACAGGGAGATGCCCGAACCCGGCGCCGGCTAACACTGCCGACGCCAGGAACGGACGAATGAGCGAACCGCCGCGGTTTTGGACCGGGTCGGGAAGCTCAGAGTGTAAAAGGAGATAGAAGAGAAGATAAATACAGGAGAGCTATACTTATCTGTCTGCTACCGCCGGGAGCAGCGAAGAAAGAGGAGGGGCTGCTTCCGGGGGAGTGGCTTATGGACTGGAAGGGGAGGATCTGGGAGCTAGGTCCCCCTCCCCACGTTGGGGAAGGGAGGACCGTTTGTTTTCTGTTATATTTTCAATAAAAGTTTCTTCGCTGCTGTTGGGGCAGTTAAGAGAGAACAGCAAATACGAAGCCTCCGTGTCCTGCCTTAAAATCACAGAATATCTGGCACAGCACTTAGAAAGTGCCCAGGACATACTTGAAAACGAGAGAAATGTCAATGTATCCTTCCTGGCAAAATCCTTTGCATATAAAATGTCTTGAAACCTATCACACACACACACACACAGAGCCCTCAAGTCCATATTAATTTGAATAATGTGCAGCCACCATGCACTGAAGAATGTCCCTTAAGGATCCAACAACCTCAGTTCCCATATATCTCCACTAAAACATTTGCCAAATTCACGCCATTGGAATTAGAATAACCTTCCAATACTTCCATTGTTCACTTGTAGGATGAATGGTGGGGATTTTTTTGTGTATGACTCCATAATTCTCTGGATCCAATTGACAGGCTTCTAGGTGGTGTTATAAGGTCGAGATTTAGGACCACTGAAAAGTTATGCGGCTTTGGATTTCCCTTTAACGGCCAAAAGGAGCAGATTCAAGTCTGTCAACATTGAGACTACAGGTCGAGTATCCCTTATCCAGAATTCCAAATAACATGACACCAACAGTGGAAAATTCCACACCTGACCACAAGTGAAAGAGGGGCAAGAGTATTAAATATTGTACAAAAACAACCTTTAGGCTATGCAAGTCAAAATTGGACTTTGAATATTTAGAATGGAGAACAAAAACCTGAAGAAAATACGTCTCGTCCCAAGTGTTTTTGATATGGGATACTCTACATGTATACACAAATACTTCAATAATTTTGATTTGTAAACTGCAGTGGGCAATCTGTATTTTAGACAAATTCCAGATGTATAAAATATGCATATTTTTTTTTTTTTTTTTTTAAAGTTGTCCATTTCATAATGGCAGCAAAGACATAAATGTCCTGCATGTTCGATTTAAAGCTCGACCAGGGTCCTGCTATGCCTCAAAAGGTTTTTGTTCCAACTCTGTCTTGTTGTACAGTGAAAAGATCATATGAAATAAATAACACTCTGCATGTCACACACTGTAGCTGCAGTTTCCCAGCATGTTCCTTCCTTGCACTTTTGCGGCCATTGGAAAAGAATCAGGGAGGCGAGTAACATTGGAGTCTTCTGGATTAACGAATAAGGGGTGCACAAGCTGTAACTAGTTTAGCCTCGATTTGCTCTTGCAATATACTCCGAGACCCTAGCACTATCGTTGCAGGAACACCATGCCTTTACATTGGCAGAGCATTCGAATAAAAAGGCGATACACCTCCTCGATAGCAATGTTGCCAAAGATACCAGACTGATCCTGTGCCCATTTACAGGCTTTACAAGACTCTTCACATGTACCTTAAATCCACAGGACATTAACATGAAAAAACATTGCCTGCTGAGAAGCTGTGATAAGGAATACTTTATTTTCTTCTATAAAATGTACAAATCGCATGACAGCACTTTGTTATAGATATACTCTTTTATACATGTGTATTTCAAAAGTAATACATAAAACATGCACAAAGACAAATTTACCATATGTGGACTGCGGTATATAGTCTGTAGAAAAGAACTCCAAAACAGGTGACCTCAGGTAAACAAACCTAAAGTCAGTATAAATATACACAATCTTGAGAAAGGCAATTTAAGGCTGGCAGACCTTTGCACATTATAGCAGATTTTGCACTACATTGCCTTCATACATGAAACAGACTGTCAGAACACAAAATACACACAACCACCATTCTGAATTAGTATAAGCATTTGTTAAAAGGCTTCCATGCCTTCCCACCTTTACAAAGTATGCAGACTCAAAAGGTGAAAAGGTTTTAATGTTCTGACAACCAAAAACCGGATGACCAATTCACAGAATGGAAGTGAAAGAGTTAAAGTAATAACTATGTACAGAGTTAGAGGAAATGGAATTAAAACCAGACCCTCATTTGGGAGAAGATTGCACAGTACACAAGTCTATTAAATGAGAGGCAGTGACTCCAAACACAAAACAGGCTTGAGCGTTCAGAAAGTGCACATGAAGCCATTACCAAGTCCTTCTGTTTAATACACCACTTAGGAGGGCTACCAATGAAACCACCCACCATGTCTGAAACCGGTATCCGAAGCTCTTGCTTGCATTTAGCAGTCCTGATTTGTTAAAAAAAAAAAAAAAAACTGCCCCATTCTTCAGTAATGCATTAATTGCAATGGTGGGTTGGCAGATCAAATCCTACAATGCTTGTGTGTCGGATGCTCCAACGTTCCTGTAAGTTTTTGTTTTTATACAAGCAAATTCACTTGGGCATTCCAACAGTGGCATCCTCTCATTTGGTCAAAGCAGCTACAAAACCCTTGTGTTAGGCTTTGCTGATTCTTCTCCAAGAGTCTGGATATGCAAAGAGTGGATAATGGAATGATTGATCATAAATCCCATGCTCAACACAAGCTGCGAAGCAGACACTTGGTAGCTTAAAAGATCGCTTGCTCAGGTTTAGACACAACATATATGAAAACAGACTTGTGAGAGCCTTGAATGGCAAAGGAAAAAAAATAAAAAATGAATTGGGACACTTGGCATACGTCAGAAAATCGCAAGACAGTTGAACTTTTCCGTTTTGCAGGATACCATTGTTAACCACATGTAGAAGTCATGTATCTATGATGTTCCTTTTTACTAGTCTGACACAGCTGCAGTTTCCTCATGTGCTTATTCAACACAGAATCATTGGTGTATATATTTCACCTTCAATCAGTACAGGTTGTGAGACAATGACAAGCACGAGACTGTCTATTCCTGTTATCTGAGGTTTTTGACCGATTGCAAAGCCGTGTCCAGCTCTGAGAAGTCCTTTGTGGCACTACACCGCCTTTCTGTGGTATTCTGGTGGTGCCACCTCATAGTCACTTGCACTGAATAGCATGGCTGAGTTCTTCGCTAAATACCTGTAGGAAAAGAGGAAAAAAATAAAATTTATCCCCATGTAAAAAGAAGTCATATTCACCCCAAAAGAAAGTCATGCAAGGCATGACGAGAAACTGTGCCAACTACGAGACATGTAAATCGATAGATCTACATTCGATTTCATTCTATTTCACCTTGAGATTTTATTTTTTAAATCACATGCTACTTTGGATATAGTGGGGGGGAACCTGCGAAGGCACACAAAGGTCTGCCATTTATCATTCATTCCTGGAGCACTTGCCCATCTATTTGGGTCCATCTTTAGGGTCTCCGTGCTGATATCAAAACCTACCCAAATGAAGGCTATTTCAGAAGGTAGTAAAGTCCTGAACAGTCTTGCTTAGAAGTCTGACAGATCAGGTTTCTCGCTTACATATACATTTTCCAAAGGAGAGAGCTAATAGATATATCTATAATCTATCTACTTTAAAAATTTTGGTCTGGAATTTGGTTTTGATTGGCAAAATGTTCGTCTGGGAACTGTATCCTTGTGACATTACAACAACACATTTTAAAACAAACATTCCAACTAACATGGGACAAAAATAAAAATCCATAGGTAAAGGAGTTTTGGAATTCCCTATATGATACCTTACAGGCAGTAGGACATTGTCCTCTAAACGATTTACCCCTAAATTACTCAGGGAATCCCTTAAAAATCGAGGCACAGTAACAAAAGTAGGGATGCACCGATACCACTTTAAGACAGAGTACGACTACCGATACTTTTGTTTAATGTCATGTGACGCTTTCCAATAAGAACAGACCATATAAAAATGCCCCCCAGCTCACACATGGGTATTGCCCCCCAGCTCACACATGGGTAGTGCCCCCCAGCTCACGGATATGCCCCCACAGCTCATGCCCCCCCCTCCCGCGACGATACTTACCTTCCTGAGCGACGCCGGGAATGTCTCCGCGCGTGTTGGAAGGACCCCAGCCGCGACCACGTGGGACCATGTGATCGCGGCTGGGGTCCTTCCAACGAGCGCGCGCAGAAACTTTTGTCCGAATGCTCTATCGGCATTCGGACAGGCCCTGCAGCTGCTCACTGTGTTCATACTTACCTTCCTGAGCAACGCCGGGAAAGTTTCCACGTGTGCGCGAAGGACCCCAGCCGCGATCACATGGTCCCACGTGGTCGCGGCTGGGGTCCTTCCAACGAGCGCACGCGCGGAAATATTCCCGGCGTCGCTCAGGAAGGCAAGTATCGCGGAGAGCAGCTCCAGGGGCGGCTGTCCGAATGCTGAGAGCATTCGGACAGCCGCCGCAGCCCCTCGGATGCCGGCATCGGGAAAAATATCAGGGGGGGGTACTACACGAGTACCAAGTACTCCTGCAGTACCCAGTATCGGCCCAGATACCGATACTAGTATCGGTGCAACCCTAAACAAAAGGTCTGATCACACATTGGATTTTTCTGGATTTTGTTTGTGCTTTAGCAATGAAGGGGGTATTATCACCTACAAAGCAATTAGGTGATCAAAATCCCTGATGCACCTCGCAATCTTACAAATACTATTGCACTTGGCACACTATTATCGGAACGCTTGCAAAAACTTGTATTTACACGTTAGGTCATGAGCCCATGCAAATATAAAAACCCACAAACAAAATCCATAGCGGGACATTGTAGAGGTTAGAGAAGAAAGAAGGGCTGGTCAAACAAGGCCCTGCATCAACATTCCTCACGTAATACTAGGACCAAAATGTCAGTTCCTCAAAGCTCAGGCTGATTCAGCACCTCACGTGACCAGTTCCCCGTGGCGACTCTGGGCTACAGGAACCTTGGCTGGTGACATGCATTATCGCCATATGTGCCCATCTATAGGGCTTTGGAATATTTCAGAGGCATATCAGGAAGTGACGTTTGGATCTAGATACTAGATTTGGCCATTTACTAACTTGCATCATTTCAAGCCAGGAGCGCATCTACCAATAAAATAATTCCAGATAATATCTGCACTGACTGGTATGCCATATAGATCCAATATCCTGTTCAGTCTCTGCTACAACTGTTCATACAGGAGACCTGCGATCCTCTAACCAATAACAGATTTCCTAAAGGAACTGTGCTGACACCATAGTGTCAAAGTTAAAGAGGATACTAGCGATATTCTTAAATAAATTGTAACATTCACCAGTTTGTCCAAACCTAAGATTCTCTCTCCCCCCCCCCCCTATGGATTAGCATTGTTCATAGTTGCAACAATCGTACTTGAGGAATAGCACAAAGATTTTAAATCTTTTACAGGCACAAATTTTACAGATGCATTACTTATTTGAATCTAAAATTAAGCTTAATTCTTTTCATTTCTACACAGTAATCATTTCGTCATTGTAGCCATTTCAGGCGTGATTCCTCTATTAGTACAGACCAAGTCATAGAAAATGTTGGCAGATAAGAACCTGTCGGCTCATCTACATGGATAGTTTCCCTGGATTTATCTTTTGTTTAGGATAGCCTTAATGCCTACTTAAATTCAATCACTGTTTATCACTTCTACTGGAAGGCTGTTCCATGTATCCACCACCCTCTCCGTAAAATAATGCTTCCAGATGTTCCTTTTAAACCTTTGCCCCTCTAATCTAAGACTATGTCCTCTTGTTTTGCTACTTTGTTTCCTTTTAAATATACTCCCTCTACCTTGTGGATTCCCTTTACGTATTTAAATGTTTCCCATCATATCTCCACCGTCTCGTCTTTTTTCCAAGCTATAAATGTTAAGATCATTAAGCCTTTCCTGGTAACTTTTCTCCTTCAAGCCGTACACCATTTTAGTAGCCCTTCTCTGAACTCTAAGATGTCTATATTCTTCTGGAGATACGGTCTCCATTACTGCACACAGTACTCCTAGTGAGGTCTCACCAGTGCTCTGTACAGTGGCATGAGCACTTCCCTTTTCCTACTGCTAATACCTCTCCCTACACAACCAAGCATTCTGCCAGCATTTCCCGCTGCTCTATTACATTGACTACTTACCCTTAGATCCTCTGCAATAATAACCCATAAATCCCTTTCCTCAGATATTGAGGTTAGGACTGTATCAAACATTCTATATTCAGCCCTTGGGCTTTTACACCCCAGGTGCATTATCTTGCACTTATCCACATTAAAACTCCAGGCCATTTGGAGACTATTGTCCAAGATACAGTACATTGTTGTAAATTGTGCATTCTGACATTATCTAGTCCACTCATTGACAAAAAGGACAGGGCATTTTACTCACTTAAGGAAATCATGTAGATAGTTCAGCAGCAGGGCCAGGCTCTTTTCATCTAGGGGTGTGTATGACAGCATAGCTCCAATGCGAACTGAGGGGAAAAGTACAGAAAACACTTAAAGTTCACAACAGCTTGAAGACCAAAAGAATATGCTCAACTAGACTGCCCACTGCTCATAAAATGAGTGTCATTTGTTAGAACCACATTATTGAACACTTTTAGCCCCGCCACAAGAGGAGTTAAGGCACAGAACATACCGAAGAGACGTAAAAGGTGTGGTGCACCATAAACCTGGGACATAGGAGCATCAGGGTGATCTGCCAAAATATCAGCATACTGAGGACGCTCAAACTTGTAGAGCAATTGAGTGCCAAGCATGACATTAAAATACTCC
Organism: Leptobrachium leishanense; assembly: GCA_009667805.1. Classification (NCBI taxonomy): domain Eukaryota; kingdom Metazoa; phylum Chordata; class Amphibia; order Anura; family Megophryidae; genus Leptobrachium; species Leptobrachium leishanense. The sequence goes on from CM019065.1 coordinate 131,122,519, forward strand.
TTTATTCCAGCCACGACTTCATTCACTGCATATTCCCTGTGAAGAGGGGAGGGGAAAAAAAAAAAAAGTCAAGGAAAGGGGGTAGGGAAGAGTTTAGTCTTCCATGTGTGCCATATGTAGAAGCTTACTTGTTGTCCGTGTTGCCACGTGACTTCTTGTATGTGGCATATTCTTCCAGAATAGCTTCCACACTTTTCTTGGCAGGAAGGTTAAAAAGCTATAAAAGAGGGGGGGGGGGGGGGGGGGGGAAGAAGGAGAATAATAAAAATACTGAATTTCATTAGGTTTTAACCAAGATTTCTGGTGACAATCTCCTTGTGTGTTATAAAATGCAAGAAAATCCCACATGAAGGTGAGGAGTTTTGAGTAATTTGGGTAAACCCATCTTTAGGTCGCTATGAAAAAGTAAAACCACACATGCCAATATCCTTTATAAAACATTTCCTAAATTATCTCAAACCTTCCATCTCCCTCGGGATATCAACTTCCCTGTCAGACAACCCATGTAAAAGTAATAAAAATAAGTACATGCCAGCCACTGACAGCTTATTGAAGATTGAGTGGTTACAGTACCAAGTGTCCCCACCTCTCCGTAGGGGCTCGTCTAGGGCTGATTCAGCCTTTTGGGTGCAATCAGCGGCAGCTAACTTTAGCTTCAGGCACCTGGACCAGGAACCCATCTCGGTCCCATCTCCTTCCCAGCCATTGGACTGCCTGGATCCTTGCTGAAATAACCAGCCCACCAACAGCCACATGAACGCCCCACCTTCCTGCACGCGACATGGGCAAGCTTTAGAATGATCTTAAAAAGTACACTACTCATCCTGACCATTTTAGAATTTAAGGTTGTCAGGATGTGTGGTGTGCACCCCCCCAATCCTCCCTTGCTAAAAAGCTGTTTGAAGAGGATGCTTTTCCTCCCCCCACCCAGCATCACCAGCAGCCAGGGAATTCGAATTTAGCTGCCAGTTACTAGTGACATCGGCACGCAGATGTCATGATGCATGCATAACGCCGATCCATCGTTCTGCGGAGATGCTACAGGACTTGCATACATGAAGTTCACAAGTACCGTTGCAGTGCACAAACGGTTTCCTACGCTACACAAGTAGCGCAGAAAAGCTTCAGGGACTTCCGGGTTTGGGAATTCATGAGTTGAATAGCTGCACACGGCGAGGAGCAAAAAGGGGAGTAAAATTGGGCAGAGGGCGTTAGCAGCCACTGCCCAATTATTTAAGGGGAGAAAAATATATTTTTTTTTTAAAAAAAAGGACCTCCACTTTACAGGAGTGTTCCTTTAAGGTTTAATAATGGAAGCAGCTTGCGGATTCACCCTGGAGTATCCCTTTAAGGGACCAAAGGTAATGGGACAGAATAATAAATCACAAAATTTTCCTATTCCATAACAGAACGTTTAGATTTTAATAAGGACACGGAGGCGAGTATTTGCTGTTCTCTCTTAACTGCCCCAACAGCAGCGAAGAAACTTTTATTGAAAAATAACAGAAAACAAACAGTCCTCCCTTCCCCAACGTGGGGAGGGGGACCTAGCTCTCCAGATCCTCCCCATCCAGTCCATAAACCACTCCCCCGGAAGCAGCCCCTCCTCTTTCGAAGCTGCGACATGACAACGGTGGGAGCCTCAGAAGCAAAACTGGAGTAGGAGATCGGGAGCCAAAACATCGAGGAACCATATCAGGAACTCCGAAGGCTGAAAGAGAAAAAGCACATGAAAGAACAGTGAGAAACTGTAAACTGATTAAACGAAGGGAGCCCTGGCAGCCGCCAAAACAGTCCATCCCATTCCAGGAGAGATGTGGAATCCAATCAAACCGGGTGGGGTAGGGCGGGAAATACTCGCCTCCGTGTCCTTAGGAAAATTTTGTGATTTTAAGGCAGGACACGGAGGCTTCGTATTTGCTAGTTCAAAGCGGACCAGTAACCGCATCCGACCAATGGACAATGGGCTTGAAATAGAAGGTACGAAACGTGGACTCGCTAGACCAGTCAGCCGCACGCAAGAGGTCTTCCAGTCGACAGTCCATCGAAGCCGCCTTAGAGGCGGAAGCACTGCGGACAGAATGGGCCCCGAAAGCTGACACATCCACCCCGGCCTGCGCCATAAGCCATCGCATCCAACGAGCCAAAGTGGGAGAGGAGACTGGTTTATGAGTAGATCGAAAAGATATAAAGAGAGGTGAAACCGGGAGAACCCTAATGGAGTTGGAGTACGAATCTCGTACTCCCGGAGACACAAAACCGGACAGAGACCCGAAGTAAGGGATGTCTTGGTGCGACGTGAAATATCAAAGCGTACACCTTCGGGGACATAAGAACGGGCACCGAAATCCACTAAACAGAAAAGCATAAGGAGTTTGGCCGAGGGGGCCTGCAGTGAGAGAGCTGCATTCTCAGGCCAGCGATCCAGGAAGGAGAGGACCCGGGACATGTCCCATGTACAGGAGTATCTGGGAGCCGGAGGGCGGGAGAAGCGCATGCCTCGTAAGAGGCGACAGACCAAAAGGATGGGAGCCCGCGGCGACTCCTGAAAATCCCGAATGGCCAGCCGAGATGGCCGAACGAAAAACATTCACGGTGCGATAAGCCTTACCGGAGTCGAAGGCGTGGATGAGGAAATCCAGGAGAGCTGTCACAGGGGCCGAAAAGGGATCTCTATTCCGTTCCAGACACCAGCCAGCCCACCCATCCCAGGCAGACTTGTAGGCGAGTCAGGTACCCGGGGCCCAGGATTGGAGCAAGAGGTCTGTAGTGCGTTCCGAAAGGCGTGAGCCTGTAGGGGGGGTGCCAGAGAGCCACCACGCCAGGAGTTGAAGACGGTGGGAGGTCATCAGGGGATGGGGTTGCTCCTCGTGGTCCAGTAGAAAGTCCGGGGAAGGAGGGAGGAGTCTCGGGGCATCTATTGCCATGCTCAGGAGCGTTGGGAACCACGGTTAGGACTTCCAAAACGGCATTATCAGGACCACTGAGGCCTCCTGAGCTCGGATCTGTGACAGAGTGCGAGCAATGAGGACGAACGGTGGGAAGGCGTAGTGGGGGCCCTTGGACCAATCCTGGAGAAACGCATCCGTGGCCATGGCGTCCGGATCCGGTCTCCAGCTGAAGAAGTCTGGCAGCTGTGTATTGAGCCTGGAGGCGAACAAGTCGATCTGGAAAGGCCCCCAAAGCGCAGAGAAACTGTGCCGTGACAGTCGCCAGTCTCCCGAGTCCGTAAAGTGCCTTGAGTTCCAATCGGCCACTTCATTCGTCAGACCAGGGATGAACTGGGCGTGGGCCGAAATCCCGAGGGGAAGGCAGAAGTCCCAGAGCCATGGCTGACAGGTCTGCTGAGCGAGGGCCTCCCAGGCCGTTGATGTAGCGGACCGCAGGTATGTTGTCCATCCGAAGTACGACCGAGTCCGGAGGGGATCACCGTGTAAAGCAACGGAGCGCGAATAATCCCGCCAGGAGTTCTAGGCAATTGATGTGCCATAACTGTTCCGGGGGGGGGGGGGGGGGGGGGAACCAGCGACCACCTGTCTCCTGGGAGCCACATCTCGCACCCCAGCCCAGTCTGCTGGCGTCCGAATCGATGGTCATCGTGGGAGGAGGAGGTACCAGGGAACGACCGTTCCAGGTGACTATGTTGTCGATCCACCATAGTAGATCCGATCTGGCGTCCCCCGTCAGCATCACGTGGTCCGTATAGTCGAGGCCCGCCCGGAGTGAACGGGCCTTCAATCGTTGGAGGGCCCTGTAGTGTAGTGGGACCGGGTGAACCTCCATGCGGGCCGCCGCTAGGAGACCTACCGTATGGGCCAAGGAGCGGAGGGGGAAGGTCTTCTTCCTGAGCAGTATCCTCGCTTCTTTCCTGATCGAGGAGATCTTTGACAGTGGAAGGCTGAGGTTCATGAGGTCGGAGTCCACCATGAAGCCCAGGAATTCTATCGAGCGAGTGGGAGTGAGAATCGATTTCTCTGGATTGAGAAGAAACCCCAGTTCCTGGAATAGGGAAATAGTGTCGTGTAAATGGGTCCGAAGGGTGTGAGGTGACTGGGACATGAGAAGAACGTCGTCCAGGTAGATCACCAATCGGACTCGGGTCTGAGTAGCTTGGTGAAGCACCGCGGGGCGGACGACAGTCCGAAGGGGAGGCAGGTGAATCTCCATAACTTGCCGTTCCAAAGGAATTGTAAGAGGTCCCATTGGGATTCCATCACGGGGACTGAGAGGTAGGCATCTTTGAGGTCGAGTTTGACCATCCAATCTCCCAGAAGGAGCAGGTCTTTTAACGTGGGGATGCCCTCCATTTTGAAATGGTGGTAAAGGACCCAATCGTTGAGGGAGCGGAGGTTGATCAACGGACGGAACCCCCCGCCTTTCTTTGACACCAGGAAAAAGGGAGCTGATGAAACCCGATGGATGGGGTAAAGAGGGTTCTATGGCCCTTTTGCGGTTGAGGTCCGCCACCTCGGAATGAATGAGTGTCCGAAGGGCATCTGCGAACTGAGGAGAGTGGGAGAAATGGGCCTGGGTGGGGGTACCGCAGAGTTCTATCTGGTAACCCATCACGGTGGAGAGGACCCACGGGTCCGATGAGAGGGAAGCCCACCTTGGGAGGAATTGAGTGAGGCGGCCGCCCACGGCAACTAGGGACGAACGGATAATATAAATTGGTCTTACCTTGTCCTTGAGGAACGGGAGGACCACCTCTGCCGCCTCTGTATCCGCGGGCTCGCAAAGCTCGTGACCTCGATGGGTAGAAAGAGCCAGAACCAACGGTGGGCTGAGTGTTGGAAGCGGAGCCTCTAGCGATGCGGGAATTATTAGCGCCCGCTCGGCCGACAGGGCAACCCCTGAACCTGCCGGCCCTGCCAAAAACGCGGTTAGGTGAGAATATGCGTTTTAGAGAGGCCTCTGACTTGTCAATGGAGTTAAATGCTTGAGTGTATTCACCCATGTCCTTAAAGGGTTTCTCGAAGAGGAAGCCCTGTGCGGAGGCACCTAGGTCATTGGTGGCTAGGTGCAGCATCTCGGTGTCAATTTTGAGCAGTATGCTCTTGCGTCTCTCGCTTGAGAGAGCTGCATTGGCGTTGCCAAGCAAGCATAGCGACAGTTGGACCCTTACGAGGTCACGGAATGGGTCCATCAGTGATCCAGCCGTCTTGGCCTCCTCTGCCAGTTGGAAGAGCTTTAATCAGGGGGCCAGCCGTGTCCAGGAGACGCTCCTGGCAGCCTTTAATGGCAAATTCAATGCCTCTTTTGGGGTTCCAGCCACATTTAGACACTATTTCTTGGAAGCAGACATGATTTACCGGCAGTAACCGGGCGAGGACACTCCAATTTCATTTTGGCCCTGTCCTCCTTGGTCATAGGGCGCCTGATGTGCGAGTCGACCCATTGCTCCACGTGTGGAGACGCATACCAGATCGTGGAATTAGGGCGAGCAATATCCTCAGGCTCGAAGAGGGGATTGCCCTGCGGATCGTACACCACCGTACCCCGAGATCGGGGCTGGCAAGCGGGTGCGTCCGCATCCAGCAAATCTGAGCCCTCCGGAGCGTGGAGTTCGAGGACTTCTCCCTCAGCCATCCCTGGATCTGCTTCGCCCTGATCTGAGTCTGAGTAGTCAGTGAGGGTGACTGTGGGTTTAGCACGGCAGACTTTTTTGGTATTTATAACCCGAGCCCCTTGGGGTAGGGTGCGCTTTCTTGGCACAAGTGCCGTGGTGGCTGGTTTAGGCAGTGATCTGGGGGTGCCAGCCCCTCTGCTGCTGCTTGCAGCTGGACTACTGGTGGGAAGTCCGATCTCAGGTGCACAGGGTGTGGGGCCGAAGCCCATATTAGGGTCCCTTGTAGGGACATCAGGGACCTCTGGAGCCAGATCAACATGAATGGGGGTAAGGGTGGAGGAGATGGCCTCCGTAAGAGATTTGTGCCACGAATCAGAGAGGGAAAAAGACTGCTGCAGCCACTGCCTGGGAGACGGATGCCTGCATGGAAGCCTCTATGCGGGCAAATCTGGACTCGGCAGAGAGTCTTTTAGATTTTTTTATGTCTCTTGCGGGCATATTGTTTTGAAGTGAGTGAGCTCCGTTCAGATCCGGGGTCTGAGGCCGGTATGTCCTCCGAGGAGGGAGCATCAGCGTGGCCAGGTTTTGAGAGAGACATGGCTTTTAAGGGGAAAGCGATCGTTTGCAGAGCTGAGCGGTGAGTGCGTGCGTGTGCCGCTCTGTGTAAGAGGGACCCCAAGATGGCAGCTGCTACCTCCCGCTATACAGCGGGAGCATGGCTAGAACCGCTTGTGGAGCTCGTGCACGTAATGCAGGGAGACAGCGAGCAGCACGAGAAAATAAAGTTTAAAGTGATAGGGAGAAGCCCGAACCTGGCGCCGGCTAACACTGCCGACGCCAGGAACGGGCGAGTGAGTGAACTGCCGCGGTTTAGACCGGGTCGGGAAGCTCTGTAAGTAAAAGGAGATAGAGTAGATAAATATAGGAGAGCTATTTATATCTGTCTGCTACCGCCGGGAGCAGCGAAGAAAGAGGGGCTGCTTCCGGGGGAGTGGTTTAGGGACTGGATGGGGAGGATCTGGGGAGCTAGGTCCCCCTCCCCACGTTGGGGAAGGGAGGACTGCTTGTTATTTTTCAATAAAAGTTTCTTCGCTGCTGTTGGGGCAGTTAAGAGAGAACAGCAAATACGAAGCCTCCGTGTCCAGCCTTAAAATCATAAAATCAAACTTTCCCTTCTTAACCCCTTAAGGACCTCTGACGTACCCTGTACGTCCAGTACTTGGGTCTCCCTTAGACCCGCGGACGTACAGGGTACGTCAGCGGCGCCAAATCCCCCTCCCGCCCGATACTCACCTCCCTCGTCAGATCCCACGGTGATCTGGCAGGGAGGAAGCCTGCCCATGTGATTTACATGGGCAGGCGAGGCTGATGACGTCGCCACGCTGCGTGGTGACGTCATCAGAAGGTGCCCCCATGTGTTTCAATGGAGGGGGGGGGCTCCTTCGGAGCCCTCTATCTCCCCAACCATTGAAGCTAGGGAGATGCCGTTTGCACCGCTGGAGAGGGGAGAGCCTCCCCTTTCCAGCGGTGTATGGCATTAACAGTTTCGCTGCCGGATCGCTTTTCAGCGCCAATTGGCGCCAAAACGCGATTCAAACCTGGAGGGGGGCTGACATCTTGGATGTCAGCCAAGCCTCCAGGTCCCCCCCCCCACCCACTGACAACCTCACCATATGTGTGAGGATGTCAGTGGGCCAGTTAAGGGGATCCTAAGGATCCCTTTATCTCCCGATCCATGGCAGCTGGATGGTCATATTTGCCATCATTTAAAAGGCCTGATTATGGCCTTTCAAATGATACCAAACATGACCAGGTTTGGTTTTAAAAAAATAAAAAAAATAAAAAAAAAAAAACTTTATTTAATTTTAAGTTTTTTTTTTGTCTGGGGGGAGTTTAATTAAATAGGACCTAGGCTGTCATCTAAAAATAATTCGCACAAAATGGTCAGAATGAGCGCAGCGCACATAGGTGAACTGTCTCAGCAGTGAAGGGGTTAAAAAGCAAACGCATGTTAAAATTGGGTATTTCTAGTCGGGACAAAATTTTGAACCTATTTAGCCGGGGTCTTTTTGGGTGGTTGTAGATTTTGGGGATTAAATTACGAAAAAGTGTGTTTTTACCATTTTTTTCCTCATATTTCATATTTTTTTTATAGTAAATTATTCGATTGATGGAAATAATTGTATTTCTAGAAAGTCCATTTAATGGCGGGAAAAAGGTGTATAATATGTGTGGTCGAATAAACGAGTAAGAGGAAAAATTGTCCTAAACACTAACAGCGCAGAAACGTAAAAACAGCAGCGGTCACTAAAAGACGGATTTGTGTAAAACCGCCCGGTCACTAAGGGGTTAATACTTGGTTGCAAATCCTTTGCAGTCAATCACAGCCTGAAGTCTGGAATGCATAGACATCACCAGACGCTGGGTTTCATCCCTGGTGATGCTCTGCCAGGCCTCTACTGCAACTGTCTTCAGTTCCTGCTTGTTCTTGGGGCATTTTCCCTTCAGTTTTGTCTTCAGCAAGTGAAATGCATGCTCAATGGGATTCAGGTCAAGTGATTGACTTGGCCATTGCATAACATTCCACTTCTGTCCCTTCAAAAACTCGGTTGCTTTTGCAGTATGCTTTGGGTCATTGTCCATCTGCACTGTAAAGCGCCGTCCAATGAGTTCTGCAGCATTTGGCTGAATGTGAGCAGATAATACTGCCTGAAACACTTCAGAATTCATCCTGCTGCTTTTGTCAGCAGTCACATCATCAATAAATAAAAGAGAACCAGTTCCACTGGCAGCCATACATGCCCACGCCATGACACTACCACCAACATGCTTCACTGACGAGGTGGTATGCTTAGGATCAGGAGCAGTTCCTTTCCTTCTCCATACTCTTCTCATCACTCTGGTATAAGTTGATCTTGGTCTCATCTGTCCATAGGATCTTGTTCCAGAACTGAGAAGGCTTTGTTAGGTGTTTGGCAAACTCTAATCTGGCCTTCCTGTTTTTGAGGCTCACCAATGGTTTACATCTTGTGGTGAACCCTCTGTATTCACTCTGGTGAATTCTTCTCTTGATTGTTGACTTTGACACACATACACCTACCTCCTGGAGAGTGTTCTTGATCTGGCCAACTGTTGTGAAGGGTATTTTCTTCACCAGGGAAAGAATTCTTCGGTCATCCACCACAGTTGTTTTCTGTTGTCTCCCAGGTCTTTTGGTGTTGCTGAGCTCACCGTTGCGTTCCTTCTTTTTGAGAATGTTCCAACCAGTTGTTTTGGCAACGCCTAATGTTCTTGCCATCTCTCTGATGGGTTTGTTTTGTTTCTTCATCCTAATGATGGCTTGCTTCACTGATAGATAGTGACAGCTCTTTGAATCTCATCTTGAGAGTTGACAGCAACAGATTCCAAATGCAAATAGCACACTTGAAATTAACTCATGCTTTTATCTGCACATTGTAATTGGGGTAATGGGGGAATATCACACACCTGGCCATGGAACAGCTGAGAAGCCAATTGTCCCATTACTTTTGGTCCCTCAAGTGGGAAGCACATCTGCAAACTGCTGTAAGTCCTACACCGTTCACCTGAGTTGGATGTACATACCCTCAAATTAAAGCTGACAGTCTGCAGTTAAAGCACATTGTGTTTGTTTCATTCCAACTCCATTGTGGTGGTGTATAGAGCCAAAGATGTTAGAATTGTGTTGATGTCCCAATATTTCTGGACCTGACTGTATATACACGTTAATTCACAATATTTTATGTTTCCCTGTGGTTTAATAAAATCAGCAAGAGAACCCAATAGAGACGCTTTGTGGTCAATGTGAATTGCACGCAGTACTCTTACTGCTTCACAGCTAGTAATCACAACTGCAAAGGTTTTAAACATACCTGCTTCTGCCGTGTGATGAGATCCCAGTCATCTACTAGCCAGGGTTTCAATTCTTCAGGAATTTTAACCTTCACTTCAACCCTATTCATAAACGTCTCCTCCTGGGAAAAAAAAAAAAAAAGTAATTGCACACAAGAATGGTGTTATATCTAATATTACAGCAAATTAACCACCCCCCACCAATTGCAAAATAGGCTTACAGAGATGCCTTTCATAAAAGAATAGCTGCTATCAAAACACGTGACGGGATTCATTTCATACTTACACTCTCTACAGTGGGATCAACCCGTGCCCGTTTCTTGCGTGGGGGCTGGGGTGTTTCGCTGGTGCTGCCGCCCTCACCACTTAATGGGCCTGTAAATAAACAAACAGACTTTTTGCAAAATTGTGTGAATTTTTGAAAAGGGACAAGACTAAATAGCAAATTTGAACTTAGCTTACCCTTCTGCTTGTTCTTTTTGGTTTTCCTGAAGGAGTAAAAATAAAATCAAGGTCACGGGCTTAACTTAATTATTCTCTAAGTGAGCCTAAAGGCCTGGTGTGACCTTTCACAATTTAATGTGAAAACCATGCTGCACAAAAATGAAGCTTATTCGCAAGAGTTTAATAAATGACATGGACTACACTATTTGATGAGGGTGTGAAGAGCAATGACTGCTAAACCAATTACACAGATCTGTTAAATTATGTCCGATTAATCACAATGCTTGTGCAGTTTATAAAGCCTAGATATGCTCTAGGCCAGGGGTCAGCAACCATGGCTCCCTGATGTTTTGGGAACTTAATGGATGACTGAACATCTTGGGATATGTAGTTCCCAAAACATCAGGAAGCTAAGGTTGCTGACAACTGCTCTAGGCATAGCATCTGAATGGGGAGGGGGGGGGGGGATCCAAAGCTGTACAAATGTATACAGTTGACATGTAAGAAATCTTACACTTCTACATTTTTCTGCTGAAGTGCCGCAGTCTTCTTTCCTGGAGCTGCTGCTCTCATCTTCCCCTCTGCATACTGATCCCTACATAGAAAAAAACATTACATAATTAACAGAACTTTTGGGTAAGCAAGCATGAGCGCCAATAATTGTTAAATCATTTTTAATTTTGCATACTTACTGATTGGCCTTCTGAAGTTCTTTCTGCTTCTGCAGGTTGGTGTCGACGTATTTGAGTACTCTGCTCTCTGGTACCCACTCATCCCAGCTGCAAAAAGGAGGAACAATCACCAGAGAATCTGAGAAAGACGCAGTTGTTCACTGCGCAAAATTTTCACCATGTACTTACACACTAAAAATAGTCATAAAAAACAATGCACTTGAATGCACTTTATTATTCCGCGTATTTTTTTGGAGAAATGCAAAAAACACACACGCTCCAGGAGGAAGCTGCACACAGTTTATACCCAAATTAGAATTTATTCAACATCTACAAGTTTGTAACCTGGTTGTACTGCTAAGTGCCGACGAATTTGCGGACTCTTAATTCAGCTGTTACTGTAGGACTCTACATTTGAATAGGTCACTTATGGTCCACTTACTTCTTATTCCATCCACTGTAGTGAATGAAGTACTTCACTTGCTTGTCTTTAATTGCAACCTTCACACACTGGAGGGGGGAAAGGAAAAAAAAAAAAAAAAAAAACACATGATATTGGAACCCAGAGAAAGCACATATTCGAGAAATATCAGCACCACAATAAAGCTGCAGGCCGCATGATAATCCATGTGAAGATGTATTGAGAGGTCAGTTTAAAATACTCAGAGGTATAGGTAGTAACAAAAATCATCTTTTTGAAGGTTAAAATTGGCTTTATACCAGAGACATTTTCCTCAAATAATTAGGAACCATTGGAAGTGGCTGAATTGTTTTCTAGGAAACATTTCCTGGTTAATTTGGGTTACTCTGGTATCCATGGGCCACCAGTCAACACCATAAAAAAAATAACTGAAAGCTTCTATACCGAATTACAGTGCACTATGCACATCAGTTTTTGTACCAAAGTAAAAATAAGGCAGGTTATTTGAGATATAGATTTGCATCTAAACCAGGGATCTCAAACTCTGCCCCCCCCCCAAATGTTTATTGCCTACAAATCCCAGAATTCTTTGTATGCAATACATGGCCAGAGAATCATAGGTGTAGTTCAGAAACATCCGGGGGGCCAGGGTTTGAGATCACTGATCTAAAGTAAGGAGAAAAAAAAAAAAGTGATGACTGATTAGCTTATGTGAAGTAATGTTTTCTAGCAATCCTACGCATGCCAAGCTTTCAAAAATAAAAAAAGAATTTTGTCACAACTACAGGCCTATTCCCTTCATAGAATTCTATCATCACACATATCCCACCTCCTGCCCATAATTGTCAGAGTAAGTTGTGTTACACCATGTTAAAATTCTTAAAGTCTATTATCCATTAACAAATACATGCTAAAAGCTGTGTTAAGCTTCTAAACTGGGAATTTTACGAATTTCCAGTAATAGAGCTTTATTATTGTCACTCGATTGATAAGTGACATATTTCCGTGGAACACAATTTCATCAGGGACAATTCTGGAAGAGGGTGGGGGACACATGACGTAGAGGTTTCAAAGGATGAAATTTAAAGAATTTTACCAGGAAGGATATATTGAGATTTCTCTCGTTTTCAAGTATGTCCTGAGTTCAAGAACATTGAATTGTGGTGCTCTGTAGGAAAAATGAGGATCGCAGCACTTTCTTTTTGTATTGTGGTATTGCAAGTAAGGTGCAGGTCCTGGATCGGAGGTTATAGGATGAGGGAACGGCTGGGGGAAGCAGCCTATTCAGAAAAGCTCTTAACCTCCCTGGCGGTCTAATTTTTTCAAAATTTCGTGTCTAAAAGCGGCTCGATTTTTTTTTTAAAGGAAAATGTGTTTTTGTACACAGTTAGCCTGTAATAATTAAGAATCACGCACTGAAATCCGTGCAAGAGTCCTTACTGGTAAAATCCTTTATAAATAAAAAATAAATAGTAAATACACCGAGTCCAATAAAGTTTGAAACACGACATAATTTATTATCCAAAAATAATTATCCAAAATAATGCAAATAAATGAAATTCAATAAAATTCAACAAAAAACACTGAAATCTGTCTGCAAACAAGGGTGAGATGATGTATGGTCTATTTCTTATCCTGTACTGCCACCTAGTGGCCGTTCATAAACATTACACTGTATAATCCAAAGTGTAAACTGTAAAAAAGATTTATTTTATGCTGGTCCCGCCCCCCCTGCATCGTGTGACTCGCAGGGAGCCTTCCAGGAAGCAGCTCACCGCGATCACACTGCGGGGGACAGCAAGGGTGCCAGGAGGAGGGGAGTAAACATCCAGCCCGAGTGTGGCTCAGGGTTACCGTTCGCGGTAGCGAAATTTAACCGAGTCACACTCGGGAATACCGCCAGGGAGGTTAAACACCAGGTTGGAAAGGTGCGTCTGGATTCCAGAGATGACCAATTTAGCTCTTTTAACATGTCACAATGGTGGGTCATGTAGTTACATTGTAGCACAAAGCGGCAGAATGAGTTATACAATGTAGTAAGTTCATGAAGGTGCGTTTGCAGGGCAGCAGGAGGAAGACAATGTAATTTTAAAGTTTGCCCTGACTGTACAGAGCAGTGACATCTAACAATGATTAACCTCAATGGCGTTACAATTCTGACATATTTTATACGTCAATCGTTACAATTTATTTGGCCCCCTAGCGGTATCCGAGTGTGCCTCAGGGTTAAATGTACTGCTGAAAGCGGTAACTCCGAGCCACTCGTTCCTGCGCTCCCTTGCTGTCCCCTGCAGTCACACTCTGGATGAACTACTTCCTGTTTCCCTTCTCGCGAGAAGGGAAGCAGGATGCCGGGATCGCACGGAGGAGAATGCGATCGCGGAGGTCAGTGAGGGAGCACAGGTACAGGAATGTATACAGCATGAGTGTGGCTCGGGGTTACCGCTTTCAGCGGTGAAAGTAAACCCCGAGCCACACACAGGAAAACCAGCAGAGAGGTTAAAGAAAAGCCAAAAACTTTAAAAATAAAAAAAGGTTAGCATAAGCGGTTTTCTTTTTTTGGCTATAATTCAGGGGTCAGCAGCTTTGGCCATCCAGATGTTTTGAAACTGCATTTCTCAGGAGTCCTCACCAACCTAATGAAATCACATCATGGGAGATAGAATGATTTCTGCGAAAGGAACTGCTCCTCATCAAGTTCAACATTACTTATAGAAAAGCATTTTTGGTTTTAAGTGGCAGAGTAGACATACCTTTGCTTCATAGAGAAGAGGCCCATGGAAACACAAGACACGCTCACCTGGCAGAGAGAGGGGATATGAAAGGACAGGTTACATGCAATTGCACAGCATCTGTAAACAGCATCAAATGACTAATCCACAGAGTTTAGGATTGTACAGTGAGCTTTAAAGCAGCCATAATACTGTGTCCCCATACTAAGTAGTTTTTAACTCATCCAGGAAATACAGTATACCAAAACCAAATATTCCATGAGAGATAGAAAAACATTCAGGAGCTACATACAAAAGGAGAAATACAAAATATTTTAGCAGTTGAGCAACTGAGCAGAGACCTATCCCAATGATCAATGTATTAGTTTAAGGCCATGGGTGCTATGAATAACGCGAGTAATTTGGGGGCAGAGAATATGTCACCCTCAAACATTTAGCACAATCAAAACAGACCAGCTACAGGTTAGAGATTGTTTTAAACCTTGAGTCAAGTCTAGCTCCAAAAACATTGGGGGGGGGGCTTTACTTGAATCCAATACGGTCTCTTTAAATACATGGCAGATTCTACAAGGCTTCCACAGATTTCGAGTAGTAGTTTATGCACAATTCAGTCTGGCAGAGGTTTATGGTACCATGTCCTGCTATGTCAGTCTAAATCAGGAATCTCCATCTTTGACCCACAAGAAGTTACGGAACTACAACTCCCGTGGTTCTTTAGGCCATCTACTGCAATTGAAGAATTCTGGGAATTGTAGGCCACCAGCTTCTGGGGGCCAGAGCTTTTGATGCCTGCTGTAAATGTAAAAAAGGCAGGGCTAATAAGTCCCAAGATCAATGTATGATTGTCACACATGTGCAATGTGATGTCCAGACACTAGAAAAATAATGTGCTGTATTGTTAATACCCCGTGTATGGATTTCTCTTTTGTCTACCCACCCACAATCCCTGTTTTTTGCCCAGAACCCACCTTACATTCCCTAGTAATTGTCTGTAGTAAATAAATCAACATACTTCTCAACCCAAGCAGTGAAAACTCTGGAGTCTCCTTACTAAAAAACCTTGCAATGGCGTAAATGTTCATCAAAAGCAGGGGGACAGCCTAACCTGCGAGGAAACAAAAGAGATCAGGAACATTGAGTCTCACAGGGAAACTGCATGAGCTGAGAAGTATGAGTCAAATAAAACAGTCTATATATATTGCAGAGCGTTTGGCAGAGATAGCACATGGAAGATACCAGTACCCTACATGCATGCAGTATGCTGGCATCGGAGACACATCCCGTGTTAAGAAAAGGATGCTAAAATACCCCATGTATTGAGGATTATTAATACACAACTGCCCCAACGATAAAGCGTGGCATGACACATTTTGACATGGTGCTCCAGGACCCTCAGGTAACGTGACACACAATATTACACACAAAAAAAACTGTTCCATAATGTGTTTATGTTATTCTGCTGATATCTTCCAGGCACTGTATTTTCTCATGCATGTTTAGGCAAGAAAATATTTTACTCTACAAGAGTCACTGGCTGCATCCATTGTGTGATTTTTTTTGTGTTGTAAACTGCCCCCCCCCCCCCAATATATTTACAACACTTGCTCCTGACTGTGGGGCATTGAATGGAGTGAATAGGTCAGATCTTCAAAACTGCCTCAAAGGACATCACCAAGGGGGTAGACTGAAATTTTAAGCCCATTTTCAGATCCCACTCAGTGGCCATCTCTTATCTCCAGCAGCATAGACCACACAATAGATCCCCTGCAGCCTCACCTATACATTCCCTCATCCACCCCTTTGACTCTGCACCAATGCTTTATCCTATACCAAAGTTATAAAGTGCAACTTGTGCCAGGATTTTGGCAAACGTTGCATCATGAGACTATTCCACAAATTGGAAAAAGGAGATAAAAACCTATTTCTCATTTACATCAAAACAAAGAAGAAAAACAATCAGCATCTGTTTTAGAAGGTAGTTTTGTTTGAAATGCGCAAGTAATCAGGTTTAGGTTAGTGGCCCTTGGAGCTGAAGGGGTTTGAATAGGCATCTCTGTAAATCACAGATGTTCCTTCCACTCTGAAGTATGCTCGTTTGCACCCGGCCTAAAGGAATTAAGCCAGACTTGGTTGTGAGGATCAGAGTTTAAGATACTTGAGGGTCCATTTCACAAACCATTGAGAAAAAAGGTGTTCAACTACTGAGAGGGTGGTGGATACATGGAACAGCCTTCCAGTTGAAGTGGTAGAGGCCAAAACAGTAATTGAATTTAAGTAGGCATGGGATAGGCATAAGGCTATCCTAAACAAAAGATAAATCCAGGTAAAGTATCCATGTAATTGGGCAGACTAGATGGGCTGAAAGGTTCTTATCTGCCGACATTTTTCTATGTTTCTAACTCGGGTGCTTCTCCTCGCCGCTCACTTTGGCAATTCCAATTTGTAAAGAGAGAAAAAAAGTGAATTCACCATATTATGCCAAAAAGACCAGTTATTGGACATTGGCAAAAATTGATTAATTAGCCTCTGCGAATATCAGACTAAAAAGTGGAAAAAAAAAAAAAAAAAAAGGAAGCCTCCTATTCTCCCAAGGCTGGGGTCAGATGAGTGTAATAAGAGCAGGAGAAACGTCCGTGAGGGTGGACTTCCTTCCACTCGGACACCCATCTGGCCACCTCGCTGAGCGCAGTTAGTGCGCTCGGCACTGCAAGGTTTGATCCTCTATGGAGGATTGCACTTTGCAGCCCCGAACGCACATCCTAGTGCTTTGATGGGAAGGTTTGAAAGATGGCTGCTCTCACGTGCGTAATACATGTGTCAGACCCCGTCAGTATGGGCGCGCATAGGATGTAAAAAAAAAAGAGTAGAGCGATTTGAATAAAACCTATTAGTCAACTGTTTAAATCTGTCAAATTGCAATCACCGAAATCATGTCATTACTCTGCAATTTCAGTGCAATATGGCGTTCTGTGAATAGATGAAACAATTTCAGTGCCACTGATTTGTGACAAAATTCACCCTATTTCGCTGTCAATTCACCTGTAATTGGCAGACTGATTGCCCCCATGGGTGTAATTTCGGGGCTATCACCGTTCGATGAAATTCAGTGGCAAATTTGGAGGTTCAGGAATAACCCTCCTTGATGTAAAACTTGATTGGACCAGTCCATGGCATTTTTCTCATATATTATATCCATAAGGGGAGATGGAGTAAATTACAAAAAGGGCGATTCCGTGGGAAAGTGGAGAAACCCAAGGGAATGTCCCAGCTGAGCCGCTTGCTCATTTGGATCCCAGCCTGTTCCCTTTATAAAGAACCCGCATTGTGTATGTCTGTACTGTATCAATGCCACACAAAGCCTCAATGAAGGGACTTCCTGTGTCATTTCCTACACCAGCACATCACATGTTTGGCCCTCATTGAGATTCTGCTCATGCAAGTTTGCATCACTTTCGTTTTACTCGTTTAATACAGCAGGAACATTTCTGCGTTTAAGAGGCGCGCATTCCGGTGTCAGACCGGAGAAGGAAACAATGTAATTTCCTTTAATGGGAGTACACACACTCACTCAGGGAGCAGCCTGATGGTGACACTTCTTGCATGTCCAAACAACGAGTGCAATGTTCAGGCATTGCGCAAGAGCCGA
Organism: Leptobrachium leishanense; assembly: GCA_009667805.1. Taxonomy (NCBI): domain Eukaryota; kingdom Metazoa; phylum Chordata; class Amphibia; order Anura; family Megophryidae; genus Leptobrachium; species Leptobrachium leishanense. The sequence continues at coordinate 131,139,872 of CM019065.1, forward strand.
CGCGCTATTAGAATGAAATTATGACATTTTTAATAGGCACACCCAAGCACAGTGGCATTTTATCTAGGACAATGTTGGATTAATGTGTGTTCCGTATGAAAGCTGGCTCTTCTACATAGCTATGTCATCCCTATGAATAAGATTATGGGGGTTATCCACTAAGCATCGGTGTTCCAGTGCTGAGAATCGCCAGCGATTCACAAAACGCACATACATCTATAGCAAAAGGAGAAGCCTTCTTGCAGTTTCAGCACTGGGATACTGACTATTTTAGCTGGGTTTTTGCAAAACCCACTGACACTTGGTGTCTATGGGGAGGGGGGGTGATCCACTAAGTGCCAAGAGAAAATGCGGTGCAAGGAGCCCCACAGCGTCCAGCAATCTCACAACTGCAGAGGAATACACCCACAGGAGACTTACATCTTTTCCTGAACAAATGCAAATGATTTTTTTTTTTTTACTACACACAATGATCCTCATAATATCAATTACTGCCGCTTTGAAATCACCCAAATCATTACACAGCGGAGCAGACAGCATGAACAATCATGATGATCCTTCCTGCCCAGCAGGGCCATACATCCCATATATACACCCAGCTACAAAAAGGGAGATTAAACCCACGGTATATACACCTGAGTGATGACATACCACTACAAAAATGGCCTCTGGAATGAACAGAATATGTCATAGTGGACACGTGTGCCATTAACACAGAAGAAACCACCTTGTAATTTAAACATAGTGATCCCACAACAGGACAAGTTGACATTAATACTGCTTCAAGCATAAGGACAGCAAAGGAAAGCTACTGATCTGAGTGTATCCACTATATAAAAACATGGAGAAAAATGTATGTACTCATTAGGAGCTCTTTAAAAAGAAGTCTTTAAAACTACGAATGTTTCAGCTCCATTGTGAGCCTTTAAGTATGAAACAAACGATATATATTTCTTGAAAAAAAATTCATGTCAAATCATAGGATTAAGAGGGTAGAAGTTTAGGCCCCTGGATTTTTTTTATCCCCGAGACAGATATATATATAATCATGGCAGCTAATCCGGGGAGGGGGTGCATTGAGGTGCAGGCCGCAGGGCTCTCTGCTGAGGCAGGCTATGTGCTTACTTACCATGGCTGGCACAGATTGGCGCACACTTACCTGGGCCATTGGCTACTGCAAAGGAGCTGTGCATTGCCCCCCAGGAGAGGCAGGCCATGAAGGCAGCCGCACATCTAGCAAGGTCTGAGCTGCCGTTAAGGGTCCTTATCCCGCCATCATGCTAGCAAAGCCATCCCCTCCCCGCACAGATCCAGCCCCCACCCACCCGCTGGAACGAGTGCTGCGGGCGGGTAGAGGCTGTAGCGGGCTTTGCTGGCACTGGGGCCGCTCAGGACACCCCAGGCAGGAATCTCCCGGTGCCAGTGGGCAGCCATGATGGCCAGATCAGCGCTTACCCCCCGGGAGGGCAGAGAGGAGCCGTCACTCCGGAGCAGCTGCAGACAAAGCCAGGGAAAGTCTCCTTTTCCTGCAGGAAGCCCCGCCCCTCCCCGGGTTACGCTCAGAAAACCAAGCCGTCCGCCTGTGTGGCTGCGGACATGGCTCCTCCGAGAGCAGGCGCTCACAGGCTCTGCCCCCTTTTCCCTGGCGAGCAGGCCCCGCTAAACCCCGCGTACACCCCCCCGGAAGGCGAAGCGCTTACCCTCTTGGAACTTGGGCTTTGGATCCTGCTTCGGCGCCATTTATAATGTCCGCGCGGCTCCCGGGGACGGTAGAGCCGCATCTACACACCGCGCGGGCCCGCACGTCACCGCACTCGACGCGCCTGCGCACGCCCGTCAGAAAGCGGGCTGGCCGCGCACGCGCAGAGCTGCCGACACGCCACTAAGCATGCCGGGAGTCGTAGTTGTCGGATTTTCCCGCCGCCTCGAGGTTTAACATTGTACGAAATAAAAGAATAAATAGATTACACAACATAATCGCTTCAGTTTATAGTCATTTGATACAAATAAAAAGCACCGATAATATAAAAGAAAGCGTTTACACCAAAACCTCTCCGCACCATAAAACTAAGCTCTATTAACCGGTTAATATTTGTGCTAAAACTACTTATTAATCTAATGGAGGGGGGGGAGCGATATTGAAAACCATAAAGTCCGAGGAGAAAAATAAAAAAACATTCGCCCAACGTGGGGCTCGAACCCACGACCCTGAGATTAAGAGTCTCATGCTCTACCGACTGAGCTAGCCGGGCGGTTACATGGGCTCCCATGGGGTGGGAAATACCATCAGGAACCATGCCCACCGTCGCCATGGCAACCTCATGAGCACACAGTTAATAAAGAGTTATAGACAAAACTGTATTTTAGCAACAGAAACATAACACTGTAAATGTCAGTGTCAGCATAGGGTTTTACAATGCTTTAAACAGTTGGACTGTCTATCACATCAATTACACCACTAAAATACAGGTTTACCTAATTATGTATATTTTGCCCTAGAATTAAACATTTAAATTGCATCATTCTCCAACATGACCGTTTCAGAATGATTTTTTTCACTATTCCGCCATCACGTATTAGTCCCTAGGGCCGCCAGATATTCCATGTTTTCCTGGAGATGTAGAATTTATTCATGGTAATGGTTTATACATATACATACCACAGGGTTGAATTTTCTAACTGTGTGTTGCAGCCAAGAGGGCTGTCAAGTCACCTGCCTTCATTAGGTAGTTGATTTCCCTAGGCCTAAATGCTATGTTGCAGGGCAGCACCTTCCCGGTGTTCTCCCTCTGGATTAAAAATTGTAATGTATCCAGGTTTAACCTCTGTAACACTAAGCATCATATTTGGGATGAAAGCTGCGGACAGCAGTTCTAGCATGTGGAGTCCATGCCATGCAGGTAAGATGTCAAGTAGGAATCTCCAGTGTCCTGCCTTGATTTGACTCCTGCAGTTTATGCAATATACACCTTGCATGACAACACTTTTCCCTGTACTACTCTGTAGTAAATTGTAATTTGTGTCCAGGAAAACGTGGCCGATCTGACCTTTGTAGGTTTACTCTGAAGCCACTAGTCAGCAACCTTGACCCTGCAAGTGATTTTAAACTACATTTTCCATGAAGATCTACATAGGCGCGTTTAGTTGCTCAGCCGCTGCAAGCGCTAAATTAGCAACTTGTCACTTAACTTAGCACTTGCAGCCTTATTTCCAATAAAGGAAATGTTCAGTTTGAAGGTTTGGTGGACCAAAACACCAAATATTTATTGGAACATAGTAAACATTAACACTAAAAAGTGGTAATAAAATGGACAAACGTGGATTTTGCAGAAACAGCAGCTTTCATTAAGCAATCCTCTGCCCTTTAGCTTCCAGATTCACAGCCAAAACCTTCAGTGAGATGGCTGCAGCAAACTGAACTGCTGCAATGGAACAATTCAGGAGCTGCTGAGGAACTGAACGCACCTCAGCCAATCCAATGAGTGCCTCAACATCACAAGATGCAGTTCCATAAGTAATCACATGCACCTGCATCAAGCACCACCTGCCCAGGAGGGCCGCAGCTAAATCGCCTGCATGCCGTGAGTGGAGGCTGCCTCATGCAGGAGCTCTAAGCCAGTACGTGGCTCACAGGCCTAGATCCTAAAAGCAGTGATTGCGACAGCCACCTCCTGCAACCAGGAAGACATCAGTTCCCATGATGCTCCGCTTCCTGGACAGGCTCGGTTTACCCATTTATCCTCGCAATTTCCTTTCCAGGATTATGGGTTCACCCCTCACTGACTAATGCCCATCAGCAGGATGCGGAGAGGAACCATCAGACTTGATGGAGGGGGAGCAGAAACTGTTTTCCATTACTTTAAACGTTTATGTATGGTCTGATTTCCCTTTGTGTTGGGTGGATCAATACAGCAGAGTCACTGGCCGAAGTATAACACAAACACCTTACCCAAACTAATCCTCCCCTCGGCCCTGTGAGTGGGCTCTTCTAAGCAAACGGTGTCGCCCGTCCCTGCTCTCCGCAGCCTGCGGGCTTCCGGCAGCCAGGTGAACATCGGGAACAGATTGAGCGGGACCCTCGTGTCGCTGTATGTGAGGGTTGGCACCCTTGACGGTTTAGCCAATAGAAAACTACCTTGTTCTCACTGCTCGGGCAGTGGGTGTAGCTTTGCGGTGACTGGCGGGCCTAGACTTTTCTCAAGGCCACCGTACATCCCCCACGCGGACCGCAGGAGAGGTATTGCGCACGCGCACTGAGTTTCCACAACCCCCTGATTAAAAATAAATAAATCCGTAGAAATGTTTGTGACTCGAGTGAGAGATTAGACCATGGTTAAATCAGGCATTGACCAGCAGATTATATGTCTTCGGTCCAAACAGTGTGAAATGGACAGGATAGGGAATTTTTCCTGATTGCCTAATTTGGCCTAAACATGAAAGGGGCACTCTTGTTAAAAATAAAAAAAAACGGGGGGCGGGGGGATAATTACTAACCCCTCACAGTTTCCAGCAAACTTCCTGTTTTGGGTTTAGAGTGTTCTAATTGTCTGCTTCAGCGCTCTTCTAGATTTACAGGATCTGATGGATCCTGAGGCGCGTTCAGTTCCTCACCAGTTGCTGAATTGTTTCATTGCAGCCGTCTCTCTGAACACTTTGGCTGTGAATATGGAAGCGAAAGGGCAGAGGATTGCTTAATGAAAGGTGCTGTTTCTGCAAAATCCACTTTTGTCCATTTTATTACCACTTTAAATGTTAATGTTTACCATGTTCCAATATGTTTCCTACATATTTATTTTCTGTTAATCTGTATATTTGGGTTGTTTTTTAATATCTTGCATTGTATTACTTTGTATTTCTGTAACTGTAACATTTCAATGTTCTTGAACCCAAGACATACTTGAAAACGAGCGAAATCTCAATGTATCCTTCCTGGTAAAATCCTTTATAAATAAATGTTTGTTGTTTTACTCCACCAAAACTTCAAACAGAACATTTCCTTATTGGATTATTTGCTGCGTGGAGGCGGCCATCTTTCCTACGTCACACTTCGCTAACCCCGCAGCACCTCTCCACTGGCTGCAAGTTCTAAGTTAGCAGTGCTGAGCGCTGAGCTGCAGAACGGCGTTCAGTGGCAAGTTGCTAACTTAGCACTTGCAGCGGCTGAGCAACTGAACGCGCCTCAGCTGTAGCTTAGTGTATAGCCAACCAATCAGATGCATCGGGCAGTCTGCAATTCTGCGCTCAACATAGCTATTTGAGGCCAGGGTCAGACAAGCACACTACGTGCACCTGTACTGACGTGCGTTGCAGCGTTGTGATGCTTCAACAGGGCTGGCCACACGCTGTAGCGTGCGTGCTAAAGTAGATATGCTGCAGCTTTGCTGAAAGCCTCCGTGTTGAAACTCTACAATGCATTTTCGACAGGGCTGCAAAGTGCGAACCTCCATAGGAGGATCTTGCTTTGTAGTGCTGAGCGCGCTAACTGCGCTCAACGAGGTGGCCAAACGGGCGTCAAGAGTGGAAGGAACGTTCACTCTCATGGACATTCCTTACACTCTTAAAAACGCTTGTGTGACATTGGCTTTAAACCTCACATCGGAAGCATTTGTGGACGTACTACGTAGATGAGCTGCAGCACTAAAGCTTAACTCTGATTGGACCACTAGAAACAGGACAGCAGTAGAGCTTCTGCTATACAAAGACACCACCGAGCTATAACCCTGTGAGACATGAGTGGGGACACACCGGGTTAGATTACGTAGTGAACACTAACTGTAGCGTTCAGATATGTAAGCATTAATGTCAGGATAAGTGATTTTTTTTTTTAACGCATGCTCCATTACATCCCGAACTCTAAACCCGTGAAAAATCCATTAGTGCATCAGTGATTGCGCAACCTTACTGTACCTTATACTTAACATGGGGGTCGCATTCAGTAATTAGCATTTGGATAACTTACAATGTCCTAGCCTGCCCTAATTACCACACACCGATGGGTTAAACATTTTTTAACTGTGTCCTAAAAGGTGACGCTAAATGATTCTGCGTTTGCAGATTCATTTAGCCCTACCTAACACCCCCCCAATAAATCTGATACTTACCTCTCATCCCGCTGCGAGAACGGTGGTCCGATCCGCTGCTTACATGGGGCTCCACGGAGCCAGCCGCGAGCTCTGCAGGGGCACGCATGAGTGGGGTCTGGCTGCGATGGTGTAAGGGAGTGTTCAGCTCTCCACAGAGCGAGGAAATGGCAGATCGCACCACTCCCTCCACTGAGGCATCTGGGGTGAGTATGGGAATTTTTTTTGGTGACTTTACATTAATGTGTTAAGTGATGCCGAGGTGCAGTCACTTAACACCAGCCTTTTTCAAGATGTTAGTCATTGCTGAATATCGCCAGGCTCAGATGAAGGATGAGCTAGGTTTGGAATAGGTTGTTTTACATCTGCTAGGGCCATATTAATGTTTTGCAGGTAAAATATAGGATACATTAATGTACACAGTAAGGAGTCACGTTGTCTGTTGATGCAGAACTTGAGTCACCTATGGAAAAGGACACCAAAAATTAAGCAGAGGGCTCGAGCATACGTGCAGTACAGCTTGAGTGACCACATAGGCATAGGGCCCCTTGTTTTTGCTGTTCCATGCTTATCCCCTTTCTGCAGCACGGTGTGCTATGCTTTCCTTACGGTGGGTGGGTCTGAACGCTGTGGACCGGAATAGCACTACCTGAACTCAGGCGGTCCCGTGACAGCCAATGTCGTGCTCGGCCTGCTGGGACGGGAAGCAGGCTGAAAAGAGGGCTTCAACACCTGGGGGGAGTGATATGCCGCTCCGCAACCATTAGGCACACCTTGCAGTCGGGAGGTCCTTGGCAGTAAGGGGTTATCGTGCAACCACTAGAGCAGAGCTGTCAAACTCGCTGCCACCCAGATGTTGAGGCTTACAATTCCCAGAATTCTTCTAATATTAATGGTACTATGGCGAATTATCCATATCTATTAAGGTATGTCTGTTTCCTTAAACATATGTAATAAGACTGTTTTATTGAAAGTTCACATTTAGTCCCTTTTATTTATTTATAAAGTATTTTACCAGGAAGGATACATTGAGATTTCTCTCGTTTTCAAGTATGTCATGGGTTCACAGTGTATGTAATCTCTCAGCCATCTGCACCTAGATGAATCTTTAGTGCAATTTTCATTCCAAATTTAGGCTGGTGTCAGACGAGCGCATTTTGTACGGACTGTGCGCCCATGCAGTACGGACGCACTCTGACAGAAGATGCAGTAGTGGCCACACAGTCCGTTTTTTTAACTGACGTTATTTTTGATGGATGTAGCAGGGAAAATAAATTAAATATGAAAAACATTTTGTCCGTCAAAAATGCTGGATGCACAAATGCAGTCCGTCTGACCTCGTTCATCACTCACACACAAAGCTATGCGTACGTTGTGGACGCAGCGCACTCCACACGTCCATTCTAGCGGTTTTAGGTTCTTGCGTCCATTTGCCGCGTGCGATGTGCGCCCGCAGTTCAGTGCCGACACACTTCGTGTGGGGGGCTCCATTGGCGATTATTCTATGCTGCGATGGACGTTATGTGTGCAAAAACGGACGTTCACACTCCGCTCGTCTGACACCAGCCTAATGTTAAATTTGTATAAAATTAATCCAGAATTTTTATTTTTTCCATGTTTTATATGACCTGTGAATTATACCAGATTCTTTGGTGTTTGGCCAACTACATACTAGAATGGGCAAACCTTTCTTGAGGAAGCTGCAAACCCTGGAGAATTACAGATATTGCAGGATCTTCAAATGTGAGTATATTTTACATTTTAATATCATTTCATGTATTAATACATTTTATATTATCATTTGTTTTCTAAATAGTGCTTAAATTATCCATATAAATATGTTACTTTTTATTAAAGATGTTACTTTTATCAAACTATTACTCTGTACATGGCATATCAGTATAGTATGGAAATAATTGAATATAACCATACGATATGTGTGGCGGCTTGTGATGCAAGACTTTCCTACGTGGACTATACACTGGCAGTGGTCATCATGAGTAGATAAATAGATAACGTTAAGGCTGGCGTTAGACAAGCGTATTTGAAGGTGCGGAAGGAACGTCCATGAGAGTGGACGTTCTTTTCACTCACCGCCCGTCTGGCCACCTCGCTGAGCGCACTTAGTGCTCTCAGCGCTGCAGGACTCGATCCTCCTATGGAGGATTGCACTTTGCAGCTCCATCAACGCGCGTCCTAGCACTTTGATGGAGAGGGCTGCAGCACGGCCGCTGTTGCGTGCGCAATTCGTGCGCACCCAGCAGCGGGTGGCTGGCCCCGTCGCAGCGTCTCAATGCTGCGACGGACGCCAGGAGGCACATCTTCCTGATGTGAACTGGAAAACCAAAACAGCTGGGTGCACCAGAAGTACAAATATTCTAAACTCCCTACTGGGATTATCTCTAACACAAGTAGTTGAGGAGCCGACCCGTAAAGAGGCCATATTGGATTTAATACTCACAAATGGAGGTTTGGTATCGGACGTTGTTGTAGGTGAAAATTTGGGATCTAGTGATCACCAGTCAGTATGGTTTAATATAACAACAGGGATGGAGCTGCACCACACAAGAACGAAAGTTTTAGACTTTAAAAAAACAGATTTTTCTAAAATGAGATTTTGTGTGAAGGAGTCATTATCAGACTGGAGGAGTTTAAAGGGAGTCCAGGAGAAATGGGATTATTTAAAGGAAGCGTTATTGAAGGCCACAGGAAATTGCATTCGGCTTGTTAGCAAAAACAAAAAAGGGAAGAAACCACTGTGGTACTCTGCAGAAGTTGCCAAAATAGTGAAGAACAAAAAGACAGCATTCAATAATTATAAAACAACTCAGAGTGAAGAAGATAGGCAAACCTATAAGATTAGGCAGAAAGAGGCAAAGCAATTTATAAGAGCTTCCAAAGCACACGCAGAAGAGAAAATAGCTCAGTCAGTAAAAAAGGGGGACAAAACATTTTTTAGATACATAAACAAGAAAAGAAAAGTAAAACAAGGATTAGTTAGATTAAAAACAAAGGAAGGAAGGTATGTAGAAGAGGATAAAAGTCTCGCTGACTGCCTCAATGAATATTTTTGTTCAGTCTTTGCAGAAGAAAAGGAAGGAAAGGGACCTCAGTTAGGAGAGAACACTAAAGAGACATTTACATATCAGTTTACAGAGGAGGAGGTTCTACAGCAGCTGTCTAAAGTAAAGACAAATAAGTCAATGGGGCCTGATGGGATCCACCCTAAATTATTAAAAGAGCTCAGTGATGTAATAGCAAAACCGTTAACAGATTTATTTAACCAATCCTTGTTAACGGGAGTCGTCCCAGAAGACTGGAAATTAGCAAATGTTGTGCCCATTTACAAGAAGGGTAGTAGGGAGGAATCGGGGAACTATAGGCCAGTTAGTCTTACGTCAGTAGTGGGGAAATTAATGGAAACCATGTTAAAGGAAAGGATTGTTGAACATCTAAAAACACATAGATTACAGGATCAGAAACAACATGGGTTTACCTCAGGGAGATCATGCCAAACTAATCTTATTGATTTTTTTTGATTGGGTAACAAAAATAATAGACACAGGTGGTGCAGTAGACATTGCTTATTTAGATTTCAGTAAGGCTTTTGATACTGTTCCGCATAGAAGGCTTATCAATAAATTGCAATCTTTGAGTTTAGATTCCAATATTGTTGACTGGATTAGGCAGTGGCTGAGTGACAGACAACAGAGGGTTGTGGTAAATGGAGTTTATTCGGCACAAGGTCTTGTTACCAGTGGGGTACCTCAGGGGTCAGTACTTGGACCCATTCTCTTTAATATTTTTATTAGTGATATTGCAGAAGGTATTAATGGAAAAGTATGTCTTTTTGCTGATGACACAAAGATTTGCAACAGGGTTGACATTCCTGGAGGGATCAGCCAAATGACAAATGATTTAGGTAAACTAAAAAAATGGTCGGAGTTGTGGCAATTGAGTTTTAATGTGGATAAGTGCAAGATAATGCACCTGGGACGTAAAAACCCAAGGGCTGAATATAAAATATTTGATACAGTCCTAACCTCAACATCTGAGGAAAGGATTTAGGGGTTATTATTGCAGAAGATCTAAGGGTAAGTAGTCAATGTAATAGAGCAGCAGGAAATGCTAGCAGAATGCTTGGTTGTGTAGGGAGAGGTATTAGCAGTAGGAAAAGGGAAGTGCTCATGCCACTGTACAGAGCACTGGTGAGACCTCACTTGGAGTACTGTGTGCAGTACTGGAGACCGTATCTCCAGAAGGATATAGACATCTTAGAGAGAGTTCAGAGAAGGGCTACTAAAATGGTGTACGGCTTGAAGGAGAAAAGTTACCAGGAAAGGCTTAATGATCTTAACATGTACAGCTTGGAAAAAAGACGAGACAGAGGAGATATGATAGAAACATTTAAATACGTAAAGGGAATCCACAAGGTAGAGGAAGGGAGTATATTTAAAAGGAAACAAAATAGCAAAACAAGAGGACATAGTCTTAGATTAGAGGGGCAAAGGTTTAAAAGTAACATCAGGAAGCATTATTTTACTGAGAGGGTGGTGGATACATGGAACAGTCTTCCAGTAGAAGTGGTAGAGGCCAAAACAGTAATTGAATTTAAGCAAGCATGGGATAGGCATAAGGCTATCCTAAACAAAAGATAAATCCAGGTTAAGTATCCATGTAATTGGGCAGACTAGATGGGCCGAAAGGTTCTTATCTGCCGACATTTTTCTATGTTTCTATGTTTCTAGTATGGGCGCACATAGTGCGCTCGTCTGACGACAGCCTAATGGATTATTCACTGTGGACCTTGCTTTACCTTTGTTGCAACAGTTATGAATTTTGAATTTCCTTTATGGGAACTGCCTAAGAGCCACAGGAGAAGGTTTGTCAATGAATTTTCTCCTGCTGCTGTTAGAATTTCCCTTTTGGGAAATGCCGAAGTTTATTGTTGTTGAAACATCAGCAAACTACGTTGGTAAGAGAAGAACTCCTTAACGTTACTCTAACGTTCTATCTACTTTTAACCACCGAGGCATAAATAGGACACCAGGGATTATTGTGGTGTGAGAGATGTGAAGTGTGCGGCGGTCTATACAAGTCATGTAATATCAATTAATCTCAATTTCCTTTCGTTAGGCAAATTATGAACTATGAGGCCCCACTGAGCTTTGCCTAAGTATTTTGTAAAAGTTTAGAATCGCCTCTAATCTATGTCCTGACTGTGACCAGCAGTTTTTTTGCATAGACAACTAACCTGACCTGCTCATGTGCAGAGTGATGGAGAAATGCTATCAGCTATTTTGTTTCTTGGGAATGATCTTGAGGGAACATTTTGAATACCACTCATTCACTGCACGTCTCTTGGAAATGTAGTGTGTGTCTCTAAAAAGAAAAGAGCAGTCTTGGAAGACTGTGCAATATGAGGACCTATGCCAGAACATGAGATAGTATGCCAGAAATTAAGGAGGTATGCAAGATTGAGATAGTTATAGATATTCACAAAGTACTGAAATTGCATGCAATTTTGGTGCTTTGCATTTCGCCGCACTTCAGCGATTAACTGCGCACGTGGCAAACGGTCACAAGTTAGGCAAGAACGTAAAACCGCTACCACGGACGTGCAGAGTGCGCCACTTCCGCATAGCGTTCTGTGTGAGTGATGAGATGTCAGACGCAGCGCATTTGCAACGTCCAGCACCTTGACGCACAAAATGGCTTTTCATATCCTTTTCAAATTTTTATAATTTTTCATATTAATTTTATTTCCCATAGTTCCCTTTTTTTCCTACGTCCATCAACAAAAACGGACCGTGTGGTGTCTACAGTATCTTCTGTCAGTACGTCTGTCCGTTATGCACGCAGAGTGCGCACAGACTGCATTCATCTGATATTAGCCTTAAACCTCAGCATCTTACAACCTATGTTACCGATCTTTTTCTACACCTAGTGCCTGACTTAAGCCCTGACTCACTGCTGTTTGATTGATAGAATTAACCGTATCCCCCGTCCGCCCTCGATACCTGCAGAAACCGCTTGTGACGTTATTCTGCGTTTTACACTATTTCAGACCACAGGAGCTTATTCTCCAAGCATTGCGTAAACCGAAAGCTCTGTCTCCTGACTACGACCATATCCAGGTGTTCCCTGACCTAGTGGAACATACTCTGGAATTCCGCAGGTCACTTCAGCTGGTCATTACGCTATACCATATCGTTGGGGGTTCCCACAGAGCCTGATGATATCACACAAAGGGTCTCACCGCGCCGTGATGACCCTATATTAGAGGCTCAAGTGTCTGACGTAGCTGGGACTGGCACCATCTTCTCCGAGATCCTCCCCGTCTTCTTCGATCAAGAAGGTGTCCAAAGAAAAGAGAATACACAAGGAAAAGGCGGTTTAACGAAACCCGCTGGTCACTACTTGGAATGCCGCTTCTCACAGTGCTCAAGACCCCAAACTCTCCACCACGGTCGTCCTCATTTGTTTACTGGACTTCTCTCCATACATCTTCGACGTTCCTGCAACTTGCAAAGACTCTATCTCAGCTGCCGTTTGTTCCATCCCCATCTCAGACCTTGCACTTTATTGCGCGTAAAATGTCTAACCCCCCCCCCCCCAAATCTTCTAGAACGGAACTCAATGATAACTGATCTGGCTACTTATGAGAGTTTGGCTGTGCATTCCTTTTATTTCCCCTCACAGACGTTAGGCCCGTGGTCCCTGTGGGAAGTTCACATGGTAAAAGCATACTCAAAAATAATAGGGACCGGACCAGGCGACAGTTGAAATTGATAGTTTTTTGCTTTATGTACGGCTTGATTGTTCTGTTTTAAATATACTGCTCCTGGTGTGTTGTTTTTTTATTTTATATTGTGTACTTCCCATTCCCCCCTTTTGTTCTGTATCCTTTCTTATTGAAAATCAATAAAATAATGTATTTGAAATAAATAATTTAAAAAATAAATAAAAAGCATTTTTGCAAAAAATAAAAAGAATAAATATACATTCAGAAAAAGCGGAGTCGCGCCCATGCCCACCAGGTCGGCCGCAACAACCAGGAGTAACAACCCAGTTCATGTATAAAACATAAGAAAAAAAATAAAGGGGTCATCCGCGCTCATGAGGGCAGATGACACTTTTTTCTTGTTATAAAAAGAATAAATAGTCTTTTTAAAAAAAAAAATGAATTTTTTTCACATTGAAACCTATGGGATTCGCTTGTTTAAATCTGTCAAATTGAAACACAGAAAATCAGGACATCTCAATGGAATTTTGGTGCAATTCGACGTTCTGTGAATAGAAGATACACTATAGTGTTCTATGGGACAATTACGGAGCTGGTGAATTGAACCGTATTTCACTGTCAATACGCCTGTATTTGGCATATTGCCCGCTTAGTGCAGGGATTAGTCTAGAGGAGAGCAGCATTACTGAAATACCTGTGGCCTATCTGTCCCCCCCCCCCCGGAATACTGTATATTTTAAGCCTGTAATACAGACAACTGTAACACTTCTATATCTTTTTAAATGAAATTAATAAGAAAAAAATCCTAGCTCCGCTCAATACGGAGATGAGCGGAAAAATGCATTCATTACATTAACTGTAATTTTGTCTCAGCTTTTGACTTCCCAGATTTCACATTCTCAGCTTCTTTCTTTGCAAACTCTGCTCTCTCTCCTTTCTTCCATTCTTTCTTTCCTCTGCTTTCTGTGCTTCTTTCCTCTGTGCCTCTTTACGCTTCCCTCTGTGCCTCTTTCTTTCTTTCCTCTGTGCCTCTTTTTTTCCTTTGTGCCACTTTCTTTCCTCTTCCCCTTTCTTTCCTCTGTGCCTCTTATTACTGCCCTATGCAACTCTTTCTTTCCTCTGTGCCTTTTTCTTTATTTCCTCTGTGCCACTTTCCTTTCTTTCCTCCGTGCCTCTTTCTTTCCTCTGCCTCTTTCTTTCTTTTCTCTGCGACTCTTTCTTTCCTCTGCCTCTTTCTTTCTTCTGCGTCTCTTCTTATCAGATGGTGCCTGCGCATCGGCTTTGCGGTCCAGGAGTCACCACTGCTGGCTACGTGAGCTGCGCAATGAGGAACAGTGGCTTAGTGAATAGATGAATTGACCCAAAACTGCACCGAACAGTGAAATTCACCATTCGGGGGCCAATTCAAAGGTTAGTGAATAACCCCTCTTATGTGTAAATAACACCAATATTGTGCTTGACATTGAGAATAAATATCAAGCCATGCATTTTCATCTCGGAAGATATAATTTGATCTGGCATTCTCGATAAGAACTCAGTGTTTAAAATTTTGGAATAATTGCATATACTAATGAGATGTCTAGGAGATGGGACCCAAGTCTAAACAGGAAATCCATGTATGTTTCATATAATACACATACAGGGTTATTCAAAGAGGTGAAAACCAGGAGAATGACTGCAGAAGTGAAAATTCTAGGTCAAAATAGCCAAACCAGAAAAATTCTCCCATTTATCTCACTTTCCAAATCAGCTATTTTGTCCTAGAATTTTCACTTCTCCAGTCATTCTCCTGTTTTTCACCTTTCTCTGAATAACCCTGATAGCCTGATGACAATTTTATACAATATTTTAGATTACTTTTGTCCTGTCCCATAAGGTCAGGTATGGAATTTATCACTTTAGGTGTTTGTTGTCAGATCTTTAAACATTTTGGGTAAGAGATAGTTATTCATCCTGTCCAGTGCATTAATGGAAATGTACCTGTTTTTTCACAGACACATCACTAGATGGTGCCAGAGAATTTCAGGACACCGTTTCCATTTTCCACCGTCAGTAATGCAGTCAGAGTGAGAAATCACATCTAATCTCCACGTGAATCAGAGCTGAACATATAATCCCTGGAATAGCGGTAAAGTGGGGGGATTTGGGGTGAAAATAAAGATGATAGAAGTTAGTATAAAGGGCTTTAAACTGATGGGAAGTAAATATATTGCTATATATGAAATAATTGCCAGAGGACAGGAGCAGGGTGTGGGATGGACGAGAAGATAGGGGGCAGTGCTGGAGGAGGGTCTGGGAAGTTTGGAGTACTAGACAAGAAACAGATGACAAGAGACAAAGGCTTGGAGAATCCCACGGCTGAGGGACACAATCTGTCAACGGAGGCTGGGGAACCAGCTGTGACAAAGAGGGATGAATGAAAGGACTCCCACTAAACCCAAATTCTTCCCACTTTGCCCATCACATTGACAACACCAGATACACAGCACTGTACACTGGAAACAAAACACAAATGTATCAACAGTAGCTCACAGAGGTCAGCAAACATTCCTTATCAAACATGCCACATGCACAATAGCAAAGCACACTGAATGCTCTGCACACTAAGAACTACACACGGTGTGTTCACATCGCAATACAGACTCAGGACCAGTGCTGCAGGATGTCTTCTTAACCATCCAATGATAACACTTCCAGTCTGTGCTGCAAGGATGTGGCCCCTACTGCTGGCTCTTTTCTTTGTCCCGGATGATGTGGCTTCCCAAATACCAGGTCAGTAATTTCCAACATTTATGTCTTATATTATGCAATAAAGACACTTATCTGGTTATTGAGTTAATCTGCAAACACATTCTTCCTGGTACTCCAGGAGTCAGTGACCTTGGCTCTCTAGTTGTTTTGGAACTACATCTCCCATGATCCTCAGCCACACATTAGGAAGACTGAGCACCATGGAAGATGTAGTTCCGAAACATATGGAGGGCCCAGGTTTCAGACCCCTGTAGCTACTAAATGTAAAGGTCAATGTTGCATAGTTTAGTAGCTTTTGGGCCAACCTCTCAGTGCCAGTATATACGTACGTACCATAAACTGCTATGGTACAGTAATTCCTTTCTGTTTAACAAAGAGTTAATAGTATGAGAATCCCCCTACACACCAGGCTCTGCCCACACTCTGAAAGGGATTGTTCCTGCTTAACTACTTCAGTTCTCCCTGCCAGCTGTGGACCAGCCGCTCTCCCCATCACACAGACAGCACTGCAGCAAAAGTTCAGTAAATGCCCTGGAGCTTTCTCTTTTGTCTCACTCACACTATAAGATCATCCTGCCCTATACCAACAACAAATTTCACGACCACAGCATAGAATACACATTTAGATTTGCTGCATGCCTAAAATCTCTATAAAAGTCTGAGTACACACAGTGAGCAACCTGCAGCACATTACAGCTCTCAGCTGCACTTGCTACTCCAAGGATATCTGTGCTCACAGTCCCTACAGGGCGGCTTTTACTTCATTTATCATGATCTCTGAGTGGTTATATTGTATGTGTATCACCTTGCAGAGCATTGCAGCTGTCGGTGTTCTGCACAGCACATTGCAGGTGCACAGTGGTTATCAGTTGTTGAATGCTGTGCAATCCCCAAGGGTTGATTGTCTTTGTAGAATAATAGCTTTTCTAGAATTAAGTACAAATCCCATGACTTCTAAAGATATTGTTTTGATCCTATTCTTTTTGTTTTGTTTTTTTAAGATTCACAAACTGCAGAGATCTTGTTGTAATCTGGAAATATATTAGTTATTACTCGAGCCGGATATAATAGAATTATATAAAATCTATTGGTTATTCAACGAAAGAGGATGACGTACTGTGAAACTATGGGGAGTCCATTGTTAATGGAACTGTCGTGTACCCTGTCGTACCTTTCACCGTTGTTTGCGCCAAAGTGTTGTTCTCAGCGTAGTTTCTGCTAAAATAATTTAGCTTAGATATCAATGTAGTTTAAGGCTGGGGTAAGACGAGCGTTTTTAAGAGTGGAAGGAACGTCTGTGCGAGTGCACGTTCCTTTCACTCTGACGCCCGTCTGGCCACCTCTCTGTGCGCAGTTATTGCGCTCAGCGCTGCAAGGCTTGATCCTCCTATGGAGGATCGCGCTTTGCAGCCCCATCGAACGCGTGTCATAGCACTTTGACAAGGAGGTTTTCTAAACAGACGCAGCACGCCTGCTGTAGCATGCGCAATTCATGCACGCACTACAGTGTGTGGTCAGCATCGACGGACGCCGGGAGGCACGTCAGTACGGGCACACATAGTGCCCTCGTCTGACACCAGCCTTAGTCGCAGTTGTCCAGCATTGTTATTTAACCATAGTTTTCAATGCAGTTTGTATGGGAAGTCTAAGGGGATCAGCACTTTAAAATCGCAAAAGTGTATTCACTGGTGTCACAAACAAGGAGAATAGCTGCAGTTTATTCCATTTTATAAGAATAAAGGTGGTACTGTTGTTTGCAGGAACTTCTAACATTGTTGAATTTCCCCTCGCCGAAGTTGCAACCACAGTCATTCTACTATGTTTGCAGCAACGATGACCATCGCTAATTGGTGAATAACCCGTTCTGCCGGCCTCAAAAATTCAAGTCCCAAGCTAGTAACCAGGCCATAAGAGTTACTCGCCACCAGTTGCTCCACCTAACCCCTACCCAGCCCTTAACTCTGCCCCTAAACACACACCCTTTAAATTATCTTATGAAATTACACTGTTAAAGTTTTTATTTAGAATAAAGTTACAAAAATAACATTAATACCCAGACATCAGAGCCCCAGATACATGTATACCCAGTCATCAGACCCCAGTGTGAGCAGAGCGAGGAGGCAGGAAAGCTCCTCTCCACCCCCCCCCCCCCGCCAGTGACAGAGACACGCTTGGTCAGGTTAGGCAGCTGATCCCTGCCACTGTGCAGCCTGGGGAGGGGGGGGGCTGCACGGTGGTGCTGCCGGAATACACCGCACAAAATAATTAATTTTTTTTGTATTCAAAATTTTTATTTTGAAAAAAAAGTCAGCGTTACAACCAGACAGTTAAAATAAATGAAAGCGATAACGCGGGATAAACATACAATTAGTCAGCAAGTAAGAAAACAAAAATCAAATAACAAAGAGGGGGGGGACATACCAAAAAGTGCTCCAGAGAGGGGAAAGAGAAAAAAAAAAAGGTGGCAAGGCCAAGTGTGACTGTCCTGGCTCACTCCTAAAGTAGGAGGCCATGGAGGCGTGCAGGTCACAAGGCCGGGGTACTCGGGGGACAGGTATGGTGGGCAGAGCCATGGTGGCCACCACAATGGCACGCCCCGAGTTGGCCCCAAACGCCAAAAGAAAAAGTAATAAAAAATAAAGAGAAAGAAAAATAAAAGAGGGGGGGGGAGGGAATCTGCAGCACGAGGTGGTGACAAAATAATTTATTGTGCTGCCTGCATGTGCATTTCCACTCACTTAATTTCTACTTGCCAAAAGCGAGTAGGCGAGTGGAAATTTTGAGCCCTGCCTTTTGTATTATATATGATACATATATATACATATATGACATCCAATTGTCTTGGAACTAGATCTCCCCTGATGCCCAATCACTCATTTGGTTGGCTGAGCCGTATGGTAAATTTATTTATTTGTTTATTTATTTATAAAGGATTTTACCAGGTAGGATACATTGAGATTTCTCTCGTTTTCAAGTATGTCCTGGGTTCAAGAACATTGAATTGTTACAGTGTTACAGAAATGCAAAATATTAAAAAGAAATTGCACAAATATACAGATTAACCGAAAGTAAATATATTCACTATGTTACATGTCAACAGGTGCATTCTGTATATAGTCACTATGTTACATGTTTACAGGTGCATTCTGTACTGAGTTATGTTAATAGGGAGCTTTTAAGTGACTTTAGACTGGGGGAAGATTTGATGGTGTCTGGGAGGTTATGCCATAATTGTGGTGCTCGGTAGGAAAATGAGGATTGAGCCACTTTCTTTTTGTATTGTGGTATTGTAAGTAAGTTGCAGGTCCTGGATCTGAGGTTATAGCATGAGGGAACTGCTGGGGGAAGCAGCCTATTCAAGTAGGTTGGTAGCTTCCCAGAAAATCTCTTAAACACCAGGTTGGAAAGGTGAAGAGTGCGGCTGGATTCCAGCGACGGCCAGTTTAGCTCTTTTAACATGTCACAATGGTGGGTCATGTAGTTACACTGTAGCACAAAGCGGCAGAATGAGTTATACAATGTAGTAAGTTTATGAAGGTGTGTTTGCGGGGCGGCTGCATACACTACATCTCCATATTCAAGAGCTGGCATAAGCATTTGCTGTACAATCTGCTTTCTTACCACGGGGCTTAGACCGGATTTTTTTCTGTACAGGGCACCTAGCTTGGGGTAAAGTTTAGATGAGCGTTTTTCGATGTGGCGGCCAAAGGATAGATTTGGGTCTTTACATACCTAGATATTTGAGAGAAGTGACTGGCCAGCGTGTCATTTGATCTTGTCCTGACATCTAGATGGGGATTTTGCAATTTATGTAGTTTAGGTGCTGTTCCAAAGAGCATTGTTACAGTTTTGTCAGTATTTAGAAGAAGTTTGTTATCTTTGATCCACTTTTCTACCTCTGTGAATTGCTCTTGCAGCACTGCCTCCAGCTGCGGGAGATTTGGTTTGCTGGTATGGATTATGGTGTCGTCTGCGTACATATGTACAGTTGAGGCTTTGCAGACGTTGGGCAGATCTTTTATGAATATTGTGAATAGCAGGGGGCCGAGTATCGAGCCTTGGGGACTGCAAGTGACTGGGAGGGGGAGGGAGGGATGTAGTTCCAAAACATCTGGTTGCTAACCGTTGGTGTAGCAGGTTCTGAATTTTATGCTATTTCAGGTGCTACTGCCATTCACTTATAGCTAATATATACATATTAACTGGAGTAGGCAAAGCTTGCTCATAATCTTAAAACTGTCTGTGCCATATTACCATGCATTAATACAAATCACCCCTGCATCTGATTAATTATTAACTTGCTGTAGTTTTGAGACTTTATTGTAATAAGGTTACTACCCGTTTTGTTAGACACCTGGGGCTTTGTTACATTCCAAAAGAGAGAAACACAGAGATCACATTGTCTGGCGCAACGACCCTGTACATGGCAGCACAGGGGCTGCTCTCTTTATCCAAGGTCAAAAACAGCTCTTTGTACCTAAAACTTTGCAGCAGAATGCTTAAATGCGCCTGCCAAGCTCCACTTTGTTAGTTTCAACATCTTTGGAAAAAATGCAAACTCCCAGAGCAACCAATAATAAAACCACATGAGTTAAAAGAAGATTTTATATGAAAACAATATTAGTCATCATCCTACTAAAAGTTGTTTATTCTCAGACTATTGGGTTTAAATTTAAAAATAAGAATTTGAGTCTACTTCAAACAGCGAAAAAGTGCTTACATGCCAGGACTAAAAAGATGATATATGCATTGAAAACCTATCAACATGAAGGACATTGGGAATCCAAGATCATGAAGTTGAAATGAGGAGGCAGAAAAGTGTGGCTACCACAGTGGGAGCAAACCTGTCGTATGGTGGGTGCTCCACCAGGGGTTTCGCTGTCCCGTACCAGACTTTCACAAAAACGATGCACCACACCAAAGTAACCATAGAAAAAAATCTTTATTCACCGCCCAAGGGGGGCTAAAATTGCGACGTTTCGGCTCTAGGCCTTAGTCATGCCTGTTTGTTTTGGTTTTTTTTCCTTTTTGTGGAAGTTGAAATGAATTCATACATCACAGGTCGACCCAGAATGACGGGGTGAATGGAAAAAACCTGTGAAAGTCAAATATCGGGGCATTAATGGATCCATAAATCATTAAACTCAAGACAAACGTATAGCTACCAGGAACACACTAGGACAAAGAGCTTTTTGAGTGTCTGCATCATAGGGCAGTGACGGCGAACCTTGCCACCCCAGATGCTTCTGAATTACATGTTCCATGATGCTCTACGAACATGGTGCCAATGTTCAACTTCTCTGTCATAGGGAAAATGCAAAATGTTATGATTAACAAATATTGAAGGCAAATACTGAAGAGCGAACGCATTTATACTTTCTATGAATCTATGTAAAGGCTGGGAAAAAGCTCAGTAGAGTGGAGTATAATGCATGGCCTTGCGTCTTTCAAGAAGAACACAACAGTTAATTAACTGGAAACTCTTATCACATCTAATAAGGTTCTCAAACCCTGCATGGAATTTAGGGACAGTTTAGGACTAGAACCTAGAAGGGTTACGTATTCATATCCAACCTGCCAAAAAGGTATATGGTTGTCAGGGTCACCACGCTCTGGCCCCTGTCACTCACGCTAACCCTGCAATATGAACAATGCACATTCCTGGACTTTCTACATGCATCCGACTTTCTAGCCATGGAGCCCCACCTGAGCTCACCTTGCCCTAATTGTCCCTGCATATCAGGAAGCTACGCCCTTCAGAAACCGCTTCCACATTGAAGTCTCAGACTGTGAGAACCTGTTTGCCAAAGCTCCCTGAACTTCTTGAGAACCACCTGATTCCTCTGCCAAAGACTTTCCTAAGGACCCTCTGCTATATCTGGACATTTCATCATTCTACCGGTACCCCCACTCTTGCTTCCCTTCTGCCCCCATCTAGGATCCCTGTGTACCAGACCCATTGCTGAACTCTGACCATTCTATTGCCTGCCCCTTGCCTGGGACCGTGACTTCCAAGTTCTGTGTTATATGTTTATATCTGTATTATTGTTTATTCATTGCTTGCCCCATGTGCTGTTTGTAACGTTGGGAGCTTCCAGCCCTACCTGTGTGCTTGAGGGCAGCATGTCTGATGCTGCTCGCTGACCAATGCCCGGTTTAAATGGAGACAGGCAGGGAGGTGGTTGCATGAGGCGCGGCTTGAGTGGGGGGTGTGGTCTGGTGAAGGTCTTTAAAAACCCTCAGTGTATTCTCAGCAGTTGCCAGATCGTGGTTATCCATACCTGAGCTCCTTGTACCTGACTGCTATATTGAATTAACCCGTTATTGACCTCTGCTTGTTTCTGACCATTCTGCCTTCTGTTGCCCTAGACCATTTTCTTGTACTACGCCACTGCTCTGATATCAACCCGGCTATTCCATTTGACCATTCTGAACTCTGTATTCCCGATTCTGGCTCGGCTGACTGCTCCCCGTGTTGTTAACCCTTTCTGTCTAGCTAGTTTACCTGGCCAATTCTAAGGACCAGACAGTTAGAGATCTTTCACGGCTACTCTGTTGGTAGCTTCTGGGCTCTGTGGAGTGTTGGGCGTTAAGTACTGCGTGGTGGGATCTGGGAACCGTGACACTGTTAAGTTCCCTTTGTGTCCATTTTCACTCTCACTCTAGTCTCTTATTCTCATCTTGCTATCCCTTATTTCTTCTGTTCCTAACCGCTCCCATATTCAGTTCTCCTTAACCTCCCTTCCCACTACTCCAGCCATCCCTCTATTGCTTCTACCTCCTTTTCTTGCATCTCCTTCTCTAAGCTATTCCCTTTTGTGCCCAGTCTCCTCCAGTGTCTAGTTATGATCTGCTGTCTTTTATGTTCTTGTGTTCTTAAATCCTTTTACTTTGCAAAACCTACCTATTTCACTGCATCCTGGGCTCACAACCCCACCTGCTATACAAATCCCAGTCTACACGTGACAATAGTATAGCTTTGCACTTACAGAGGAAATTATTTCATGACAGATTCGAAGAAATGATACAGATGTTGGGTATGTGATAAACCAGGGCTTGACAAACCCTGGGCACCAGGTCGCCATGGCGACCTAGAAATGTTGTCCTGGTGCCTGGGTTTGGATCCATACCCCCCCCCCCACGATACCTATATCAGAAGCTGGCACTGGGCTGGCTTGCCGGGCAGTATGTGGGGGCTAACAGCATTCTGCCAGTTCCCCTTGGCTGGTACCGCGTTACAGCAATCGGCCGCTGGCAAAGATTGTAAGGTGGCCACTTGTGGGTCCTCCAGCTGCATTCTCACGAGATCTTAGCGGTCTGGGTATATATGTATCGGAGGTCTGATGTGCCTGGTAATACATGTGTCTGAGGTCTGGTGTGTATTTTACCTGGGTATGCATGTATCTGAGGTCTAGTGTGTTTTTATTTATGTGGTTTTTGTGTGTGGTAGGGTGTGCAGTGGATAAATGGGGTGTCTGGCTATACATTCCAATATTACCATACATTGGACAGACTTTCAACAAAATCTTAAATTAATTATTAGAAAGCTGTCACATGACATTAAATATATTGGTAGTTGTACCCTGTCTTAAAAAAATGGTATCTGTGTATCTTTAGTTGAAGAAAGTAAAGCTTTGTTAGGAGCCAGCTTTTTCTTCAGACTAACTTTTTTAGCTGGCTCCTAGATTCAAAGCAAATTTGTCAAACCCTATAAACCAATAAAAGTGGGCATTGATGAGTGGCAGGGGCTCTCATGAAGCGAGTAGAGTCATGCTAAGATTAACTTTGGACTTTTGGTCCTGCAATGTCCGGCATCCATTTCTGTAATACAAAATATTAGGAATCCTTTCCTGTAGTATGAGGCTGGGGTTCTGTTGTTTAAATTATGTTTTTTTTTTTAAAAAAAAAAATTTAGGGACCTTTTTGCCCATAAACAATTGGGCAGAGGCTGCTGATAGCCGGAGTAGTATCCGACAGCCGGGGAATTCTAATTTCCTGGCTGCTGGTGACGCTGGGTGGGGTGGAGGAATCTCATCCACTTCTCCCAGCTTTTTAGCAAAAACAGGGGGAGAAGAGGGAGACACTCCACACATCCTGACCATTTTAAAAATATACCGTGGTCAGGAGGTGTAGGGTGTTCCTTTTTTTAAATATTTTTTTTAGTTTGACTTCACACGTCTGGGCCTGAGGCACATGTACAGTGGAGCCAGGTGATAGGGGTGAGATGACATTGCTGGATTGAGGTGAGTATGTTCTCAAGGGATGAGATATTGCATTGCTTTTGGAGAATGGATCCGCCCCTGGGCTAATACAGATGCACTTTAATTGGACAGCAATCCAGGTTTTTTTTTTTTTTTAAGCATCTGTATTAATTCTATGCTTCACTTTCCTGGTGTTTTAAAGGGCCACTCTACTCATCCTGATCACTTTACTTTTTAAAGTGGTCAAACTATATGGAATGCCCCAATCCTCCCCCCCCCCCTCTTGCCCTGTCATGGAGATATTCTTGTCTGAAGTGGAGGAGTTTCCTTCACCCACAAAGGCATTACTGGGCAGACAGAATTTGAATATCCCACCAGCTGGTCACCAAATCGGTCTCCAATGATCGTGCTGACATTATCCTGTTTCAAAATGGTCACAGCAGCAAGCGTTCTGGGGACAGGAACCAATGGATTGGTCCTGTGCCTGCACACACAGCTCCAATCCATTGTTCTGTGCAGGTGCTAATGAAACTTGAATAGAGACGTATGCAAGTTTTGAGCGATGGGCAATTGGCACAGTATATGCAACACAAGTTGCGTATGTATGCTTATTGCCTTGGATTGCTGCAGGGACTTCAATTGGGAGTATTTACACCTAAAATAAAATTTAAAAAATACAACAGTATCTGCCTGGTTATTTAACAGAAAAAAAATGAGTGAGGTCCATTTTTTTAATATGGTGTCCCTTTAAATATAGATTATGTTTTGTCATAATGCTGCTATCATCTTGGCTGATGTTTTTGTATCACAATATTTCACTGTGTCCATAGAGGGGTTAATTTTGAAATCTCCCCTGAAGGATAACACACACGCACAGTAAAAATGTGTTTGAGTTACAAAGGTCACATAAGGACAAATATATAAAGTATTTTTAAAAACAGACTTTGATACGTTTTTTGTTATGCAAGAAATAAAACAAATTCACTCGTTACACTTGCACTATAAAAGCCACCAAACAATTTGAAAATTAAATGCCACTATTTCGGGTCATAAAGCCAGTCTAGGACTGAAGATTAGTTGCAGGCTGACTTTCCTAATAAACTAATGTAAGGACTAGGAGACTGCAATGATGTATTTATGGAAAGCATTTCTAATGGTAAGGGACAAGATAAAGTCAAACTTCTCCAGGTAAATAAACCATAATACAGGTGCATCTCAATAAATTTGAATATTGTGGAAAAGTTCATTTATTTCATTAATTCAACTCAAATTGTGAAACTTGTGTATTAAATAAATTCAATGCACACAGACTGAAGTAGTTTAAGTCTTTGGTTATTTTAATTGTGATGATTTGGCTCACATTTAACAAAAACCCACCAATTCACTACCTCAACAAATTAGAATACTTCATAAGAGCAATAAAAAATTTTTTTTAGTGAATTGATGGCCTTCTGGAAAGTGTGTTAATTTACAGTAAATGTACTCAATACTTGGGGCTCCTTTTGCTTTAATTACTGCCTCAGTTCGGCGTGGCATGGAGGTGATAAGTCTGTGGCACTGCCGAGGTGCTATGGAAACCCAGGTTTCTTTGACAGTAGACTTCAGCTCTTCTGCTTTTTTTGGTTCTTTTAATTGTGAATTTATTTAATACACAAGTTTCACAATTTGAGTTGAATTAAATAAACAAACTTTTCCACAACATTATAATTTATTGAGATGCACTGTACTAGCTGACTTATATGTTACAAGACACAGTTTGTAAAAGCAGAATAATATTAATCTGGTGAAATGTAAATAAAACACTTTAAAAATTTATTTTTATTTTTATTTAAGCTTTCACTGTAAATAAAGTCTAGTTGAATAAAGTAGGGCAAACGAGATGCATTGTCCTAATATAATACTAGGAGCGGAGGACCACACACCGTTCCAGTCATGTGCACATTTCCACTGTGAAAATCCATATACCGAGGAATGTCATCAAGCAACACCCTAGTGCACTGATCATGAAGGCTTGAAGAAACCCATGCCTTTTTAAAGACAAAATAAACAGGCATTCCAGGATTTTAACTCTAGATATAAAAAGGTGATCTAGGCATATTACCCCCCAAAAAGCACAATTTTTAAGGGTGCTTAAAGAGCATAGAGTACTGTGCACGCAGCATGATTTTTTTGAATCCTATAAGATGATGTGTTTGCCGGACTGTAGGACGGAGCCTTAATGTACCCTTCTAAGACAGATAACCCAGACTGTGCAACCTGTTGAATCTTTCATGAGACCATAAGATTTAAATGTTACAAGACAGCATTCAGCATGTTTTCACAAAGTCCTTAAAGGCTGTCACTCTGTTATGACTGTGATCCAAAATATCTGATACTGCCAGGAGATAGTTGGAGGCTCAAAACCAAAGATTTTCAGTCTACGGACACGATGAGATCCACAACTAACAATTCTGCCCTACTGTAAAGACTACAGAAATAATTTTAGGTGGCCAGAAATTGGTCTCAGAGAGCAAAACTGTGTCCAAAATCGTACAGTATGAACCAAGCATAAGTAAAGCCACATATATAATGCCATTTAGATGTAAGAACAATTAATTTAAAGATAAGTAATATGTGTAAATTAACAGCTGTTTGAGCAACTGTTGTTAAAGGGATAACCTAGGGTTAAAATAAAAGGTGGGGAATCGGGGGGGGGGGTTAACCATTAACCACACCTGATTATCCCCCCCCCCATGCACCCTCACACTTTTTTTTATCCCTAGAGTTTCGATACAATCACCTTTATTCCAGGGCCAGGCTTCCTCAGTGCTGCAATGGACGTGACATATCTGTTAATCTGTATATTTGTGTTCTTTTTTTAATCTCTTGCATTTTGTTACTTTGTATTTCTGTGCCTACTGTAACAATTCAATGTTCTTGAACCCAGGGCATACTTGAAAATGAGAGCAATCTCAATGTATCCTCCCTGGTAAAATACTTAATAAATAAATATTACAGCTTCCTCTCAAGCTGCAGATGTCAAATGACCAGCACTAGCCAATACAATGGCTCTCAATACGAGTACCTTCAGTCACAGGATCTTTCTATTCAACTTGTGTTCCTGTCTATATTGATCTATCATAGACTTAAAGGGACACTCTAGGAACAGAGCTGTCAAACTCCAGCCCCCTAGATGCTTCTGAACTACAACTCCTATGATTCCCAGGCCATCTATTGCATTGAAGAATTCTGGGAATTGTAGGCTTCAACATCTGGGGGGGGGCGTGTATTTGATGGCCTTGCTCTAGACACAGTGACCGTTCAGTGTAATTTGAATGGTCACAGTGACCAGAGTGTCCTTTCCCGTCTTCCTCCCTCCAGGTGTTTCCTGTCTGAACTTTATGGGACCTGTAGTCCTTATGCCATCTTTAGCTATCACTGCATTAAGTTTTATAGTGAGATGGGGAGAAACACACACATGATTTGGAGATTAAGGTATTGATATTGATTTGGGGAGATAACAGAAAAGTATTAATCGGGGAACTGTGATATGTACGGTTTTGAGTAGAGTGCCTGAAAGCCCTACGCTGGCCCTGTCTGTAATAAATGTAAGTACACCATTTGAATGTAGACAGTGCAGAATATTTTTTTTTAAGTAACTGATGTACAACAAGTGTTTGTGATACAGACTTGTAGGCTATACATGCAGTGGCGTCACTAGGGTTGGTGTGACCCGGTGCGGTAACTTATGGTGTCACCCCCCCCTGAGTTTTACAGATTTTTTTAACTACTATTACTCCTAAATCAGTACTCCCATATAACACTGAATGCTCATACACACAGCGCACATCACTGTGAGGTTTATTGCTGTGGAGCTCTCTCATATGCTCACACAACTTTTTGCCAGCTGCCAGCAAGTACGTTGCCTGTTCGAAGGCAGTGAAAGCACACATGGATATATATTGCCCCCAGCAGCTCTGGATATATATTGCCCCCAGCAGCTCACCCATGGATATATATTGCCCCAGCTCACATATGGATATATTGCGCCTCAGCTCACATATGGATATATTGCCCCAGACCAGCTCACACATGGATATATTGCCCCAGACCAGCTCACACATGGATATATTGCCCCAGCTCTCATGGATACTGCCCCCAGCACACATGGATACTGCCCCCAGCACACATGGATACTGCCTCCAGCTCCTCTCATGGATATTGCCCCAGCTCCTCTCATGGATCTACTGCCCCAGCTCCTCTCATGGATCTACTGCCCCAGCTCCTCTCATGGATCTACTGCCCCAGCTGCTCTCATGGATTTTGCCCCATCTGCTCTCATGGATTTTGCCCCAGCTCCTCTCATGGATTTTTTCCCCAGCTCCTCTCATGGATTTTGCCCCAGCTCATGGATATACTGCCCCAGCTCATGGATATACTGCCCCAGCTCATGGATATACTGCCCCAGCTCAAGGATATACTGCCCCAGCTGCTCTAATTGATAATGCCCCAGCTGCTCTAATTGATAATGCCCCAGCTGTTCTAATTGATAATGCCCAGCTGCTCTCATGGGTTTTGCCCCAGCTCCTCTCATGGATATACTGCCCCAGCTCCTCTCATGGATATACTGCCCCAGCTCCTCTCATGGATCTACTGCCCCAGCTCCTCTCATGGATCTACTGCCCCAGCTCCTCTCATGGATCTACTGCCCCAGCTGCTCTCATGGATCTACTGCCCCAGCTGCTCTCATGGATTTTGCCCCAGCTCCTCTCATGGATTTTGCCCCAGCTCCTCTCATGGATTTTGCCCCAGCTCCTCTCATGGATTTTGCCCCAGCTCCTCTCATGGGTTTTGCCCCAGCTCATGGATATACTGCCCCAGCTCATGGATATACTGCCCCAGCTCAAGGATATACTGCCCCAGCTCAAGGATATACTGCCCCAGCTCAAGGATATACTGCCCCAGCTCAAGGATATACTGCCCCAGCTCAAGGATATACTGCCCCAGCTGCTCTAATTGATAATGCCCCAGCTGCTCTAATTGATAATGCCCCAGCTGCTCTCATGGGTTTTGCCCCAGCTCCTCTCATGGATATACTGCCCCAGCTCATGGATCTACTGCCCCAGCTCCTCTCATGGATATACTGCCCCAGCTCATGGATATACTGCCCCAGCTCATGGATATACTGCCCCAGCTCATGGATATACTGCCCCAGCTCAAGGATATACTACCCCAGCTGCTCTAATTGATAATGCCCCAGCTGCTCTAATTGATAATGCCCCAGCTGCTCTCATGGGTTTTGCCCCAGCTCCTCTCATGGATATACTGCCCCAGCTCATGGATATATTGCCCCAGCACATGGATAATGCCCCAGCTCATGGATACTGCCCCAGCTCATGGCTATGCCCCAGCACCTTATGAATATGCCCCAGCACCTCATGGATTTGCCCCAGCAGCTCATGGATATGCCCCAGCAGCTCATGGATATGCCCCAGCAGCTCATGGATATGCCCCAGCACCTCATGGATTTGCCCCAGCAGCTCATGGATATGCCCCAGCAGCTCATGGATTACTGCCCCAGCAGCTCATGGATTAATGCCCCAGCACCTCATGGATAATGCCCCAGCACCAGATGTATACTGCCCCAGCTCCTCATGGATATTCCCCAGCTCACCTCCGCCGCGTATTCGCTCCCTGCGAGCGTCCGAAGCATGCAGCTTGGGCGCTCGCCTGGGGGAGCCACGTGACCAGCCGCGATTGACTGGTGAGGTGTTTCCTCCAGGCGAGCGCCGAAGCTGCATGCTTCGGACGCTCGCAGGGAGCGAATACGCGGCGGAGGGTGAGACACCCACCCTTAGGGTGACGGTGTCGCACCCCCGCCCCCTGTTACGACGCCAGTGTATACATGTCTGCGAGCGCAACTGATTGTATGTTGCAGATGTTGGATATACAGTTGTGTTCAAAATTATTGAACCCCCACTGAAATTGAGTGTTTTGGCCAGTTTGACATTGATTTTGATCATTCAGTCATCTTGCTTACAATTAAATCAAAGAGGCACGTGTAGGTCAGACAAATATAACATAACATTTATAATGAAATAACCACAAATGTCTTTTCTGTGCTCACATCATTATCAGTTTTATTCAACCCCCAAGTGACATTCAATCTTAGTACTTAGTACAACATCCTTTTACAGTTATAACAGCTTTTAAACGTGAAGCATAGCTTGACACAAGTGTCTTGCAGCGATCTACGGGTATCTTCGCCCATTCGTCATGGGCAAAAGCCTCCAGTTCAGTAACATTCTTAGGCTTGCGCACTGCAACTGCTTTCTTTAAGTCCCACCAGAGGTTCTCAATCGGATTTAAGTCAGGTGACTGCGATGGCCACTCCAAAATGTTCCAGCCTTTAATCTGCAACCATGCTCTAGTGGACTTGGAGGTATGCTTGGGATCATTGTCCTGTTGAAAGGTCCAACGTCTCCCAAGCCTCAGGTTTGTGACAGACTGCATCACACTGTCATCCAATATCTCCTGGTACTGAAGAGAATTCATGGTACCTTGCACACGCTGAAGCTTCACTGTACCTGCAGAAGCAAAACAGCCCCAAAGCATGATTGACCCCCCGCCATGCTTCACAGTAGGCAAGGTGTTCTTTTCTTCATAGGCCTTGTTCTTCCTCCTCCAAACATAGCGTTGATCCATGGGCCCAAACAGTTCTAATTTTGTTTCATCAGTCCACAGAACACTATCCAAAACTTCTGTGGTTTGTCCACATGACTTTTGGCATACTGCAGTCGACTCTTCTTATTCTTTGGAGACAGCAAGGGGGTGCGCCTGGGAGTTCTGGCATGGAGGCCTTCATTACGCAGTGTGCGCCGTATTGTCTGAGCTGAAACTTCAGTACCCACATCTGACAAATCTTTTCTCAGTTCCTCAGCAGTCACACGGGGACTTTTCTCCACTCTACGCTTCAGGTAGCGCACAGCAGTCGAAGTCAGCATCTTCTTTCTGCCACGACCAGGTAGCGTTTCAACAGTGCCCTTTGCCTTGAATTTGCGAATGATGCTTCCTATGGTCTCTCTTGGTATGTTTAACATCTTTGCAATCTTCTTGTAGCCATTGCCCTTCCTGTGAAGAGTAATCACCTCTTCTCTTGTCTTCCTGGACCATTCTCTTGACTTCACCATGTTTGTAACCACACCAGTAAATGTCTAGAAGGAGCTGAGTATCACAGTCATTTTAAAGCTAACTAATTGGTGCTTATTATGCTTTATTGCTGCTCCGTGACATCCACAGGTGTTTTCAATACCTGATTGAAAACACTTGAATGAACCTCTGTTCTTCAGAGTGGTAGTCTTTAAGAGGTTGAATAATTGTGTCAATGAAGAATTCACAAAAGAAACATTTACTACTGTATTACAAAACCAATTGATGTCATTTTAGTTGCATATGGTTCTTTAAAAAGTCCTTGTAGGATTTTATTCTGAATACAATTACAAATGTACACTAAATTCCCTAAAACCCTTTACAGCATTGGGGGTTGAATAATTTTGAACACCACTGTATCTATGTGTATAGATGGGTGACTTTTGTAGAGCTACACGAAAGCTAGTTGAAGGTTCAGTAGCGTTTGGAATCATCGGTGGTTTGTACTTTTGTGTGCTGGCGGTTACGAGGTAAAATGCCTTGTTACGTGTGGATATGGACAAAATATGCTGAGATTTAGTGGGCAAGAGTTTAATTGACTATAATAAGCAGGTTGTGGCGTCCCAAGGCAGCCGCAATGGAAACTGTGAGAACACGGAATGCTCAACTTCCAGAACACGATGAAAGATTGTGGGAAACCTGTTAGGCCTGGAGGCAAATTCTCACATGTAATTTTTTTTAAATTTTATTGCATTGGTGTTGTAATGACAAACCATACTGAACAGTTTAAGGCTGGCGGCACACGAGCAGAGGAAGGAACGTCCGTAAAAGTGGACGTTCCTTCCACTCTCTGCGCTCAGCGTACAAAGCGCGATCCTCCTATGGAGAATCGCGCTTTGTATCCTTTCAGCGTCCGTTTAGCTTTTTGACGGGGAGGGCTTTTTCACGTCCGGTGGAGGGCCTTCCCCGTCAAAAACCCACGGACGCAGGGAATTTGAGCCATAAATACGCTCGTGTGTCGGGGGCCTAAGTGTGTCGTTTGTGCAGTTCACACAAGCAACTATCTGCAGGAGTTATTTATAGATGCAGCTACTTCCTAGCTGAGAGGCTAGTTCTCAGCAATACTAAGGTCTTATTGACTTTAAACACATGTGGGTCAAAAGGGTGTCTGTAGAAATATATAGCCCTGCTTATAGCACTCAAGGGATCTGTGAGAATTCAGTTAGAATCACATAGACATAAGAGTAGCGGTCAAGGAAATGTTACCTCTGCACAAAGCTGAAAGAAAGCTGAGCATCATGGGTGGTGTAGTTTAGTCTACTTTGGAAAGACGGACGTTGCAAAGCTGTTTTTTGATACTGGTGAACATACATATATTAGAATTTATCCAAAAAATTATTCTGTATACAGAGGCACCCTCAGTTACTAAGCCGCTACGAGTGCTAAGTTAGCAAGTCGCACATGAATGCTGTGCTGAAATTCAGCGGTCAGCACTGCTAATTTAGCACTTGCTGCAGAAGTAGTTGTGGCTGCAGTGGAGCTGGAATGCTAAGCTAGAAGCTGATTGGCTCCTGACCAGTAGAATCAGTAAGTCAATGCAGCTTTAGCCCAAGTTGCTTGCGTCGCTCAAGGCAGCAGTTCAGCAGCTGCTGCTTAACTGAAGGCGCCTCAGTATTGAAAAAACCTTGTTTTAATAGAATAAATAATGAAGAATTTTTGTTACTAGTAATAATGGCTATCAGTTCTCGATTAAGGCCTTCATGCACCTGGAGCGGAAGAGTTGGATGTGCCTCTTGCCATCTTAGTCACCTTCTAATTTGCCATTACCAGGGGCTGACTAGCAACTTTTGGCCTTGGGGGCAAATACAACCCAGAGGCACATAGTGCAGCAACTTGGCCCCCCACTTAAAGTGCGTCGGCCACTCATCTCTGCTCTTAATTGCAGCCTCCGTCCTGACTTTCTCACCTGTAAAAATAAATCGCAGCCGCACCTCTCCACAGTTGTAAACTGTAAGTTTCAGAGAGGAGCACAGCCCGTTCCTGCTGAGCCATTTCACCCCTGTGTGCAGGGCTCATTTTGACTGTTTTGTGCTCATCATGTTCAAAATATATCAGCTAAATATATAATTTCTTTGTCTATATGATGTCAAAAAATTTTAAATTTCCATTCAGATTTCAATCACTTACAGCGTGCAAAATAATTTTTTTACATTTTATCATCCAAACCTTTGTGGATATATATTCTATAAGGTACTCTTGTTAAAAAAAAATTGAAATGGAAACCTGTTACTGCATTTTCTGAGAAAATATGCATTTTTAACCAAAACCGAGAAAAAATTAACATTTTCGCTTGCGTTTTGGAGGATTGTGTTTCTTGAATAATATGACTATTTATAAACCACTGAAC
The DNA here is from genome assembly GCA_009667805.1 of Leptobrachium leishanense. NCBI lineage: Eukaryota > Metazoa > Chordata > Amphibia > Anura > Megophryidae > Leptobrachium > Leptobrachium leishanense. The sequence goes on from CM019065.1 coordinate 131,173,184, forward strand.
TTGCTCCAAGCAGGGAAATGAGAAGGTGAGTATTGGCAGTGGTATTGCTAATTTTATATGTGTCAAATCATCTATGCCATTGCTTTGGAATAAACAAATAAAAAGAAATAAAATGATTTTGGTTTTTTCTTTTTATCTTTTAGACTTTACATAGTCATGTTTGGTATCCTTGGAAAGGCTAGTCTCTGACCTGTCCAATGTCACCTAACCTAACTTTGTGGTTTATAAATTATGACGTTAAAGGGGTTCGAAGAACCCCTGCTTTCCTCGCAGCGGTGCAGTCGACTTGTGTTTTAGATGGCCCAATGCCACATTTGCTCTCGTCGTTGGAAATGAGGTGAGTTATTGCAGTGGAATTGTTTGCTTTATAAGTAAAAGCACATAATGCTGCTGCCCTAGAACAGAGAAAAAGACAGTAATTTTTTTTTAATTTGGTATTGATTGAAAGGCCAGACTCTGACCTTTCCAATGACACCTCTCTTGACCTTGTCCAGTGTAAATATTTGAGACTATCCTCATTGCAGTGCAGCGGTTTAGGGTTTTGATGGATCAATGCATAATCACGCATTGTGCCATCGCCTACACGTATGCTGGCTACATGGGAAATGAGATGGTGTGTTAGTGCATCATCATCGTTCACTTTATACATGAAAAGTGAATAATAGTATTGTGTTAGTAGAAAAAAGAAAGCTTTATTTTTACATAAAACCTGGTCATGCTCTGGCCTTTCCAATGATACCTCATTTGACACTGTATCTGCTACGCCACAGTTCCAGAGATACAGGGGTCCAAAGGACCAACAGTGCAGACATACAGGGTTATTCAGAGAAAGGTGAAAGCCAGGACAACTGGCAGAAGAGAACAATTTAGACCAAATAGCCGATTTGGAAAGTGAGATAAATGGGAGAATTTTTCTGGTTTGGTTATTGTGACTTATAATTTTCACTTCTCATGTCATTCTCCTGAGTTTCACCTTTCTTTGAATAGACCTGATAGTTATTCTTTCTCTGGGCTTATTATAGGGCATGGGCCGTGAGCTGCAGCTCCAATAGCTCCTATGTTAATCCGGCACTGATGGCCATTAGTAGCATAAACCCACCATCAAGCGTCAAGGCAAATCTCCTTGGTGGGTCCTAACCTAATCAAAAAGATACCCTGGTTCTCTGTGAGGCATATTAATTGACTTTCTAAATGAGCTGTTATGATTATACCTGCTCTGTACCTTTTCAGGAGATGGGATGTGAGATAGAGATACAGTTGTAGCAAGAACTCTGCAAACTACTAGAAACACCAATGAAACAACTACAGAAGTTCATTTGATTTTAACCCAGTTATGGTAAACGTTTGTAGAATGTCCTTGAAGTCAAACCATCTTAATCAAATCAAAAATCATAAAGGAAAGTGGTTCCCTGCAGAATTCATATACTGCAGGAAATCACACCGTCTTAATTAGGGAATTAACAGGTGAGGTATCACTCACCAGGAGCATCTGTAAAAATTCCCAGACAACTGGACACAAAAATATTTCTCTTAAGAGGTTACTCGATAAGCGACAAACTTACCACCGAATTGCACCAAACAGTGAATTCCCTGTACGGTGCAATTTTGTGGCAGTTCGTCTATTCAGAAAGCTGGCAATTCGTCACAAATACTGCCGAATTGACAGCGAAATTTCGGTGCAGTTCGCTGCAAGATCGCCACAATTTGGTAATCTTCAGCGGCAGCGAAATTGTCCCATAGAGAAGTAAAGGTTAATCTATACAGAGCATGCTGAAGTGTCAGTGAAATGCCCTGATTTTCGGTGATTCAGTTCAACAGGTTTAAACCGGCGAATCCCATAGGATTCAATGTTAAAAAAATAGGGCTGGGGAAATGAAATTAACAATTAAGTAATTGATTAATCGTTACAATTTTTGATCGATTTAAATTAATTTTGATCAGGGGGGCCAACCAGCTCCGATATCGGACTCTAGGAGTCCGAATCCGGAGCTGTACTAGCTTATTTATTTATTTATTTATTTATAAGTATTTTACCAGGAAGGATACATTGAGATTTCCTGGGGCTCTGGGTGGCCCTACAGCAGCGTACGTAGCCCTCCAGTCACATGTGACGCACGCATCACACACAGCGACTGGCACAGGAAGAAGACGGCAGACGAGAAGGCAGCTGAGGAACATTGAGTATGGTGCTGCCTGTCTCAGTCCAGCCTCAGACCCAGCTAAACCCCAGCAGGGCCCAGACCCCAGGCACACACCTGGCCCCAGGGCCCAGACCCAAGGGCCAGGCCCGAGGCCCACACCCAGGGCCAAGACCCAAGACCATCAGCTAAAAGTAGTTGGATCTGTATGTGCGTTATAATTAATCAAAATTATTCGATTATAAAAAAAATCTATTTAATCGAACACGAAAATTTTAATCAGTACCAGCCCTATTAAAAAATATTATCATTTTCATTTTTTTAAATTTTTTATTCAACATTAATTCCTTTCATTTTCAGCAAACCGTCTTATTTATTTTTTGGAACATACTTTTGTAATTTTTAGGCAAAATTCTGTAACAGACCTTTTAATACCTTCTTTATTATTTACCCACGTTTTAATGCATTTTTATTGGTTTAAACACCTATTAGAAGAATAGCAAAGTTCCGGGTTTTTTTGCAGTTCGGTGTCATTCGGCGATCTTCAGCGACTCTATGTTCGGTGCGCCAAACCTGAAAACACCGAAATTTCACTGAAACTTTGGTGCTTTCTGAATAACCCCTTTAGTGGTACTGCCCTCTCCGGTTTGTGCAGATTCATTGTCACAGGGAAGAGTCTACTGAAGGTGTTTCTGTGTAATAATCTTGTTATACTGTATATTTATTTACTATATTGCTACACTGAATTTGTTACAAATACGGTTTATTATTTTACTGTTTTATTTTCTTGATCTAATGTTTTTAATTTAGTTATCTTCCCTTCTTATTTCTCTATGTTGTTGTATCGCAAAAATTAACACCTTATGTATAATATATTAGCTGTATAAACTACATAAATTGCAAAATCCCCATCTATGTGTCAGGACAAAATCAAATGACACGCTGACCACAGTCACTTCTCTCAAATATCTAGGGATGTGGTTAGACCCAAATCTATCCTTTGGCCCCTACATCGAAAAACTCTCATCTAAACTTTACCCCAAACTAGGTGCCCTGTACAGAAACAAACCCTGCCTGAGCCCCACGGTAAGAAAGCAGATTGTACAACAAATGCTTATGCCAGCTATTGAATACAGAGATGTAGTGTATGCAGCGGCCCCGCAAACACACCTTCAGAAACTTACCACATTGTATAACTCATGCTGCCGCTTTGCGCTACAATGTAACTACATGACCCACCATTGTGACATGTTAAAAGAGCTAAACTGGCCGTTGCTGGAGTCTAAACGTACCCTTCACATTTCCAACCTGGTGTTTAAGAGCTTTTCTGGGAAGCTACCACCCTACCTGAATAGGCTGCTTCCCCCAGCAGCTCCCTCATCCTATAACCTCCGATCCAGGACCAGCACCTTACTTGCAATACCACAATACAAAAAGACAGTGGCTCGGTCCTCATTTTCCTACAGAGCACCGCAATTGGAATAACCTCCCAGACGCCATCAAATCTTCCCCCAGTCTAAAGTCACTCGAGCTCCCTATTCACATACCTTAATACGGAATGCACCTGTAAACCTGTAACATAATGACTACTTCCTACATATTTATGTTCTGTTAACCCTTTCGCTACTGAGGCATTTCCCACCTCTGTGCTGAGGTCATTTTTACCGGTTTCGCTCATCATGTTTAAACGTGTTTTGAAGGCTTATTTTAGTATATGACCCGGACATATTATATATCGTTCTGTCCGTCAGACTCGGCAGATTCATAATATGTCATTATTATATGTATATGTCATGTCCTGTCTGTATATTATAACAAAAAATGCAATAAAATATGAATTTTCAATAATTTACAAGTTGTAAAGTGTTTTTTTTTTTCACATTTTAACATACGAGCAATTGCGGTTATATTTTGTATGGGGTGCGCTTGTTAAAAAAATTAGAAATGGGGTCTCGTTACATTTTTTTTTGGGGAAAATTACGCGATTTTTAACAAACACACCGCATACAAAAATCGTTAGTGCAGCATCATTGTTCACATTATAATTGAAATGGGAACAATATTGCTGCATTAACGAACCAAAAAAAAGAAAAAAAAATTGTTTCTTTTTTAAAAAATATATTTTTATTTTTTAAAAAAAACTTTGTTCATAGTCATGTTTGGTATTGTTGGAACGGCCATGCTCTGGCCAATCCAACGATATCAAACACTAACCCCTAGCTGCCACAGATCGGGAGATAGGGGGTTCTTTGGAACCCCCAATCTCCACCATTGGTGGCAGTTAGGGGTTAACTCCAGGACCGGCGTCATTGTGCTATGCACGATGACGCCAGTCCTCAGTGGGCATTCCCAGAAGCTTGGCCGACATCCAAGATGTCGGCCAGCTCCGGGAAAGGATCACGAACTGGCGCTTTTTGGCGCCGATTCGTGATCCGGCCCCCATGGGGTTAATTCCAGGTACCATTAGGAAGGGCAGGCTGTGCCCTTCCAAACGGTGCCTGGATTAACCCCCTGCATCCTGGCGATCGGGAGGGAGAGAGGTCCGAAGGACCCCACCCCCTTTCAGGCGCCTCCTCCGCACACGCGGGGGGGGGGACGCCTGAATTAGATGTCATCGCGCCGCCGCAATGACATCTAATTAGGCCGGCGGCGGTTCCGGGTGCTGGGCTGACATCGAGGATGTCAGCCCGCACCGGGGGGCACAGCGATCGGCCGGAACCCGGCCGATCGCTGGCCCCAAAGGGAGGACGCGCTCAGCGCGTCCTCCGCAGCGAAGGGGTTAATCTGTATATTTGTGCTTTTTTAATATGTTACTTTATATTTCTGTAACAACTGTAACATTTTAATGTTCTTGAACCCAGGACGTACTTGAAAACGAGAGAAATCTCAATGTATCCTTCCTGGTAAAATACTTTATAAATAAATAAAATAAATAAATAAATATCAGAAAACGCTGCAAACCAGTGGCATACCCCTTGCCCTGCTAGGTGTTTTTACATTTTCATGACCAAAGCAAATCAGATACATGGAGGAAGTGTCAGCACGTGGAGTCAGCAGAGCTATATCTGTGTCATTCAAAGGATAGCAGCACTTGGCTCAGTAATGTAACATGCATTCCTGCCCGCAGTGATAAGCACTATACATCCAATTCTCCTCTGCATGCAGATTAATGTGAGATGATACTTTCTAAAGTGAGACTTGGACAGCAAGCATGTAAATCTATTGTAATTCATAATGCACGGGTTCCCCGAATTATCTGAGCTTACCAATCAACCTTAATGAAAGGGAGTTCAGTTTACCTCTAGATGGCCTGCTAGCCCTGAACCTAGGGACGTAGATTGGAATTTTAGGGGATTTTAATACTTACGAAGAGAAACAGCAGTTAAAGGGAAAAAAAATAATTATTTCCTTTTTTCCTAATGTTTGGCAGTTTTTGAAAGGTTATATTTATTTAAAAAGTTGCTATTAAGATGTTAAGATCGTACTTAAAACTCTATTCAATAAACATTACGGGCCCTATCCCAAGGTTGGTGTTAACATAACCAAAGCTATTGTAAAATTACCAGCGCTTATATCGGGCCCTATTCTATAGTTGTCAGATAAAATCGAGACGTCTCAATTTTGCTGTACATATCCAGGGTAGGTTCTTCGTTAGCGCTTCGTTAGAGCACCGAAGTGGCCTTGGCGAATTCCACTGAACTGCAAAAAAAACCCCCAAAAATAACAGACTCAGGAGATGACAAAATCATCCTACATGCTAAAAAAAGAGGTTCTTTATCATTAGGTATAGAAATTTCTGTCTATTTTTGGGGCCAAGTCGATTTTAATCCCTTGTCACTGCCAACAAGATAATTTAATTTGTGTATGATACCATCTTTAAATTTGGACTGACTGGCTTCAAGACATATACCTTTAAGTGTGAATTTTTTGAAATTTTTAAACAATTCAGTTTTTCCAAAAACTCGATCAATTTTTCAAAATTTGTGAAACAATTGTGCCATGTTTATATCAAATGAAAGTCCTATTCATATCTCCCATGTCTGTAGCTATCATAGGAATCTCATAAATGGCATTTGAAGTTCTAGTGGCTAGTGAAGAGTTCAATAGCTCAAAAACGGGTGGACAAAAAAGTTACTTTTAAACATCTCATGGTAGGGTACAAGTGTACAAAAAAAATTAACCAAATCCATGACATCAAGTTCCAAAATGAATTTTTCATTGGTTGATTTGACACGGTATGACCCTTTTCATTTTTAATTAAAATCACATGTTTTCTCAGAAAAATACAGTAACCGATTCCCATTTATAATTTTTTTTAACAAGAGTACCCCATAGAATATATAACCACAAAGGCATGGATGATAAAACGTGGGGGAAAAAATAATTTCATACACTGTAAATGATTGAAATCTTTACGGAAATTCAAATTTTTTGCAGCATTCTGGCAGGACATGACGTATACATATAATATTGATATATTGTGAATCTTAAGAGTCTGCAAAAAATAAGGTTATATAATTTGTCTGGGTCCTACAATAAAACATGACTTCAAATCATGTTTAAACATGATGAGCACACAACGGTCAAAATGAGCTCAGCACACAGGGGTGAAATGGCTCAGCAGTGAAGGGGTTAAACCTGTCAAACTGAAACACCGAAAATCAGGGCATTTTGGTGAAATTTAGGTGCAGTTCGACGTTCTGTGAATAGAAGAACCCCCAATTTGACTGCTTAGCGAATAGACGAACTGCCCCGAAATTGCACTGAACAGCGAATTTGACCGTTTGGTGCAATTCGGAGGCAAGTTAAGTGAATAGACCCATAACTGCTTAAGGACGTAAATCAGGAGTCAGCAAACTTGACCTAGAGGGTCGCTATTTCAAGATTGGTGTAAACATAACCAGAGCTGTTGTAAACGTAACAACTCCATAGAATATAATGGCTCTGGTAAGTTTACAACAGCTCTGGTTATGTTAACACCATCTATGGAGTAGGGCCCTAGATGTTTTGGAGATAAATTTCCCTTGAGGCTTTGCAAATGTTATGAGTAGCTGAGCATCAAGGAAGATGTAGTTCCAAAACATCTGGAGGGCTAAGGTTGTTGACCCCTGACTTAAATGTTTAATGCCTAGGGCACAATTTATCCATTTACAGTAAACATTTCAGGGCTTTTTTTTAACTCTTTATGTTCAGTTTCTTGTTTAGGCAGCAAACATTCATATGAAATAAATGCGTTCGAATATCAGTAGTCGTAGGAAATAATAGATGCTACAATATGCAAGTTATCCAATAGTAACATCACAGATCCTGGTAAATAAGGGTTGGGGGGGGCAGGATTATACATGTTGACTAATTACAAAACTCTTACATCAAGGTCAGCAACCTTGGCCCTCCAGGTTTTTGGAACTACATGATGATACTCCAGTGCTGCTCAGCCACTCATTAGGTTGACAGCATCAAGGGAAATTTATGTTCCAAAACATCTAGAGGATCAAGGATACTGACCCCTGTCTTAGATTATGTATCTGCGTTATAGTGAATTTGTTTTTGTTTTGTCTTCCTAGTTGCAGATATTCCTCTCAGATTTTCTCTGGACTCCGACATAGTTCACCCCATGCGTGTAGATGAGCAAGGCACTTTCTTGACGTTTGATCTTTCACCTCGGATTATTAAAAAAAGGGGTATTTCTTCCCACGCTGCTCCCCCTGCATACTACGCGATCAGATACCAAGGAGTGGAGCTGAAATTTAATCTTACCTTGAATCACCAACTACTGTCATCCAGCTATGTAAGCGAGTGGCACAGTGGAGGTATACCAAGTGCAAGAATTCGTAGCCGTCCCCCCAGTTTCTGTCACATGAGTGGAGAGGTACAGAATCAGAACCAATTCATGGGGAAGGCAGCTATCAGTGTCTGCAGTGGCCTGGTAAGTGCAAACCCGAAATATAGTATTTAGCAGCCTCAAATTAACCTATATATGCATCACTTTTCTGTGTTCAAAAATATAATATTTTAGACACTTTCTTGCACAGGGTCCAAGCTAGGTAGATGGGTGCATGCGGCTACTTTTTAGGAGTGGGGATTGGTGTTTCTGGCAGGGAATTCCAGATGTACTGAGCCTAACACGTCTGGTGAGAGCAGAATCCCAGGTGTGCGCTGTCTGATGTTGTTTGGTGCAGTGACGGAATGCCAGATGTCCACAGTCTGACATGTTCACACACCTGGTATGGAAAAATCAGTCTGTGATCACTGGTGGTAATGTAACCATTTGCCCTGAAGGAACACTTTGACTGTCACTTTCTTCTTTAACCCCCTTGCTGAACGTAGCAGAATAGCTTTCATGTTATTTACCATTTTCTAATTTTCCCATCATTTTCCGGGTTGCTATCCTCTACCGATTTTTCTTCTTACCATCAATTCTGTCCTAGAAAGGAGTTTTCCAGCTGGCAGAAGAGGATTTCCTCATTGAACCTGTGATAACGACACCACGTTTAGGAGAATCCATGCCCCATCGAATCTACAGACGTCACTTAGAAGAACCCAGGACAGAGGTGCAGGATGATTACCTGCAATGTGGAGTAAGGGGTTAGTGGGCACTTACAATCTCCAACGTGTTAATCAGTAAAAAAAACACTTTGCTACTGTGTTTATAATCTTATTCTTAGGTTTCAAGAGCTTTTCTTCTAATTTCCATCAACATGAGGAATTTGTATATACCATAAACATATCTGATTTGAGGGTTGCTGCCTCTCTTGTTATCTGTACAGCGTTCAAATGAGGCTATATCACTCCTCTCAGTCTGAATACCATCAGACACGACAATTTTTTTTCCAGTGAAACAATCGAGTGATTGTAATTATCGTTTTCAACCAACAATGCACAATCAATTGTTCACATAAAATATTGGCACACTTCATGGTTGCAGTAGCCATATTGCTATCGGCTGCAATTGCCTAAATGTCTGAATTGTATAACCACATTATGATCTAACAAAGAATATGTACTGCATAAAAATTACTGAGAACGAGAGGCAGACCACATCATACATTATTCTGTAATAATGACAAAAGCAAGGCCTTTTAAGTGGAGAGGCAATAGAGTAGATTTGATTTATTGCTGTAGATCAGTGTTTCTCAAGCCTGTCGTTGGGTACCCCTAACAGGCCAGATTTTAAGGATTACCTTAGGAATATTTAGACTGAATCCTGCAATCACTGAGCAGCAAATCATATCACCTGTGCTGTGCTCCAGATATTATGCAAACCTGTAGTGAGAGAAAGGGGGTGTGTGAGTATCCTGAGGACGAGCAACAGCACTAGTGGCTGCTCTACGGTGGGGCCCGCTCAGGTCTCACAAGGTTTTAGCTTGCTTGTGCCATTACAGAGATGAAAGCTCCATAGACTGTAAGCTCCTATGAGCAGGGCCCTCTACACCTCTTGTTTCCATCTTACGTCCGTTTATTTGTATTTCGTTCCCTTTGGTTATTTTAATGCGCTGTGGAAACTGTTGGCGCTATTTAAATGATGACAATAATAATATGCAAATCAGTCTGCTCTCACCCAGTGAGGGTGGCCAGTACTGACTGCCAAGGACGTCATCACTGCACGAGAGGTGCAGCAACCCCCCGACGATCGTTTTGGCCTTGTTAGGCCTCGTCAGGAGGGTATAGCTGACACCCCTCTAGGCACATCAAGCAAGAGGTCCACGTCTGGATGACCCTGTAAACTTATAGTGAGAGAAAGGGGGCCTGCAAACCTGGCCTGTTAGTTCATGTGGAGGACCGCAATGGAAACCACTACTGTAGACTCACTAATAATTGATGGTGGATCAAGAATTGAACAGCACGGTCACAGCTTGAAAACCACAGTATTCACTGCAAACCACTGCTTAAGTTGAAAATGTGAACTTTTACCTTTTATACATGTCAGAACTTTTGATATAATATTGGCATTCGTTCTCAAGAGTCTATTCACAAAGCACCAAAATTGTGTGCAATTTCGCTGCTTTGCTTTTCGGCACACTTCAGCGATTCCATTTCACCTAAAACATGGCGAAATCACTGGTTGGCAAATGTTCATCTTATTTAGCTGAAATTGGAGTCGCCGAAGCAGTTATCGGATGCCTGTGAAAACCGCCTGATTGCCCCGATAACGCCTAATTGGCATTGGAGAATTCCACTGAACCGAAAAATAAAAAATTGTCTATCAATAAAAATGTAGTAAAAACGTGTCCAAATAATAAAAAAGGACCTTCAAACTCTTAACGCCGTGGGGCGTGCTATGCCGTCTCAGAGGTAGGTGGGCCTGAACGCCGTAGGACAGCATGGACAGCATGACATCAGGCCGTCCTCCTGCAGCCATTGACACACGTCAGCTAGGTTGGCGGGCTGAAGGAGTCTCCAGAGAGCCATGGGGCATGCTAGTATTTATTTTTATTTCTACTTCTACATATTTTGACTTTGTTAAGTAGCACTTAATTAGATATAAGTTCTATTTTCATTTTTTCAGTTTATTTTGCCTTTTAATTAGAATTTATATACAGTATGGGCTCTATTAAATTCCTTGCGCAAAAACGCTCGTGCAGCGTGTTAACGCTGGTATTACAATCCAAGCACATTTTTCCATCCGTCAAAAAATAACGCACGTAAAAAAGACGCGCAAAAAACGCGCGCGTGTTAATGTTGCACGCAGAAATCTTTGTGCGGACTGTTTTTTCACGCGATTCAGCCAATCAGAATTAAGAACCACAATTGTTTCCCGTTCTGTTTTTGCGCCTGTCAAAATCAATCTGAATATATATGCTGCAGCAATAATAAAAACACGCACAACCTCTCCATTTTATTGTTTGGGTATGTGTAGAATGTGTAACTATACTGTGCTGTATTTCTTTTTTCGGGCTGGTGTATTTGGTTTCGGCCAGGCCAGATTTGCAGTTACCACCAGCTTTTAAAAGATGTTAAAATTATGCGCATAGATTGTAATACCATCCGCATACCAGCGCACAAACGCATTTGTGCTCACAATGTTAAGTATAGGACGCGCAACGTACATTATGCTCGCGCAGCGTTCGCGCAGGTGCACCCGCGGTAGATGTTAACGCACATTTTTTGCGTGGACACTGTAATACGACATTCAGCGCAAAGGGATTTTGCCCTTCGCGTTAATGCGTTTTTGTGCACGCATTAACGTTTGCGCGAAGAATTTAATAGAGCCCTATACTTTATATGTATCCAATGTATTTTTTTTTTTAAATATAAAGCTTTTATTGAATTTTCAACAAAATTTATACATAAGTAATATATCAGGTTATACAGAAATAACGGGGGGTAAAGGGAGAAAATCATAAAAACACAACAAAAAAAAGACAGAGACATTAAAAACATAAAAACATAAAAAATAGAAAAAACCACCATGTTGCAAATCAAGTATCATCAGGAATGTATCTCTATATTCAGCAAGACCACTTAAAAGGGATTTTCACACATTACTTCAGGTTTAGTCATTAAATTTTAATGGTATAAGTGTCCCAAATCGACCAATGATCCTTTCCCACCCCAGTCAGTCCCATCAAGGCTCTAGCCATCGCATCTAAGGATCGCAACTCACTCAATTTGGTTTTAACAGCACCCACTGTGGGAATTACATTTGATTTCCACTTAGCAGCTATGAGAGTAGTAGTGACTGATAAGATATGAGCCAATAGTTGCTTTTGGAATTTAGTAAGGGAGTCGGGAAACATTTGCAGGAGGAACACCTCTGGGGTTGGGACAATCTCGGCATCTAAAATCTCTGAGCTCAGGGAGGCAACTTGGTCCCATAGTGTAGTAAGTCTGGGACAAGCCCACCATGTATGAAAGAAAGTACCCTCCTCCTCACACCTCCAGCAGGTTCTAGGTACATGTAGGTTGTAGTGATGTTCCCTGTCAGGCGTGATGTACCAACGATATAAAATCTTTTTCCTAGCCTCCACTAATGAGATACACCGAAATTTCTTACAGTCTAAGAGAAAACATTCCCTCCATTGATCCGCTGAGAGTGTATGTTGCAGATCTCTTTCCCAGGTTAGTTGAAATCTCCATGGTGAAAGTGGGGTTCTAGTTAATAGTAATTGGTAGATCAAGGAAAGGAGTCGTGAGTCAGGAGACGGGGTCAAGCAATACTGTTCAAACCGAGTCAATATGTCAGCGTCAGGAGGGAGATGTAGCAGGCCATATTTCGCCAAACAGGACCTCAGTCTCATAAAATGAAAACCTAATTTGAGCTGGAGGGAGTGTCTCTCCTGTAGTTGGAGAAAGGAAAGGATATCATGAGAGGCATAAAAGGAGGATAAGGTGTTGAGTGAGTTACGACACCATGGGCGAGGATCAAAATCTGGGATTAAATGAGTGAACACTGAGAGGGGGGAGGCCAGAGACAGGGGGTGGACCGCAGTCAAGAGAGAGCGAGTCACATCCCAAACATGTAGGAGTAATGCGGACAAGGCCGGGAGGTCGTCTGTCACCAGTCTACATGACTTAGGTATCCATAACAATCCCACGAAATCATGTGGCAGCGAGCAGGGCAGGATCAAGGAGGTCCATTGTGGGAGGTCTACCCCCGCCAATATGCGGCCAAGATTTGACATCAGGGCTGCTCTATAGTATAGTAATAAATTGGGTAAACCTAACCCTCCTCTGTCCACAGGCTGATATAAGATCGCGATTTTAATTCGGGGTCGTTTACCTCGCCATATAAATTGAGAGAGGTTTGAGAGAACCGTTTTAAAGAACGACATAGGAGCTGGTAGAGGCAGAGCCCTAAAAACATATAGTATTTTAGGTAAAATCATCATCTTGATTGCATTAATCCTACCCGCCCAAGAGATTTCCACAGTTGACCATTGTTGACAGAAAGTCGAAACCATATGTATTCGAGGTTTATAGTTAAGCTTAAAGAGTTGGGGTTTGTTAAAAGATAGTTTAATTCCTAAGTAAGTCAATGATCTATTACGCCAGTCATAAGGGTATTGGGATTTAAGGGTGGAATTTCAGCGTCAGGGATACCATAGGCAAGAGCCTGGGTTTTGTGTACATTAATTTTATGGTATGACAAGTTCCCATATTCAGTCAGCATAGAATGAAGGGTCGGCAAAGAGGTGAGGGGGTTAGTCAGGGTCAGTAAGATATCATCGGCAAATAGGCTCAATTTATACACGGTAGGTCCTACCGATAGTCCCTCTATCCCGTCAGATTGTCTAATGGCTTGGGCCAATGGTTCCAGCGCTAGCGCATATAATAGTGGGGGGAGAGATCACATCCTTGTCTTGTGCCGTTCGTTATGGGGATCACGGTAGATTGGAATCCTGCGTTTAATACACGTGCATTAGGACATGAGTAGAGTGCCATAATGGGCTTAATAAATTCTTTGGGGAAGTTAAATTTTAATAGAGTGTGCTCCAAAAATACCCAGTGTAGGCGATCAAACGCCTTCTCGGCATCGAGAGAGAGGATTAAAGATGGCGTGGCTGAGTCGGTGGCATAATCCATCAAAGCCATAGCCTTGATGGTATTATCAGGGCCTTGTCTGGATTTAATAAACCCTACTTGGTCGTCGGCAATCAATAAGGGCATGATATCTGCAAATCTATTAGCCAAGATTTTGGCGTACAGCTTAGCATCGACATTTAAGAGGGAGATGGGCCTATATTTGGAGCAATTATCCTCAGGCGGCATTGTTTTGGGAATTATAACTATAGTAGCGGATAGCCAGTCGCTAGACGCACTCCCCGAAAGAAATATGTGACTCAGCGCAGAAAGAAGATGTGAGTTTAACAGGGGGGAAAAGGTTTTGTAATACGTAGCTGTATATCCATCTGGACCGGGTGCCTTCTTAACCTTTAGAGAGGAAAGGGCTGCTTGGAGTTCTCCTAGGGTCGGGGTAGACAAGTCGATGAGAAATTGCTTCTGATAGGGTCGGGAGATTAAGTCGCTGTAGGAAAGGGAAAATCTCCTGGATAGTGGGCTGGGCTAAAGTTGTGTCTAGTCTTAAATTATAGAGCTTTGTGTAATATTGTGCAAAACATTCTGCAATTTGCTGGGGATGGTGGCAAGTTGTCCCATCAGCCGCTACCATACGCTCAATTCTAGTTTTTGCCACTTTCTTACGTAATCTATTGGCCATCATTTTACTCGCTTTATTATTATATAGATACATTTTAGTACGAAGCCTGCGAGCCGCCCAGACATAATCCCACTTATCCATTTCTGTTAACTGCATTTGGAGTCCAACTAGAGTAGACCGGTCTGCGGGATTAAGATGTTTCTTATGTAAGGTTGTAACTTGATGAATTTGGCGTAGAAGGGTCAATCTGTGTGCTGCATTTAGTTTCTTATAACGAGAGCCCCATTTAATTAAGACTCCTCTCACCACCGTTTTATGAGCTTGCCATAGAGTCAGGGGACTAACATCTGGGGTCGAATTTTCTTTAGAAATAATTTTCCAAGGTACATTTAACGTCTTCCGCTACTTCTGGTCTGGAGAGAAGGGATTCATTTAACCGCCATGGAGAGTAGCCTAGTGGTGTTCGAGAATCAGGGAGTAGTAGGGTAATGGGGGCATGGTCAGACCAGGACATAGATCCAATTGTGGTGTCAGATATCAGGGCCAATAAATCAGCATTAACAAAAAAGAAATCGATCCTAGAGTAAGTTTTGTGTGCTCCAGAGTAAAACGAGTAATCACTTTCGCTAGGGTGGAGAATACGCCAGATGTCAAACAAGTGAAACTCCGCCAGTAGAGCAGCAAAATTACACACTGAGGAGCGCTGAGATCTAGTAGGTCGGATAGGCAGGTCAAGGTATTGATTAAAGTCCCCGCAGACTATAAGTCTCCCGGTGGAGACCTCAAGTAATTTAACCATGGCTTTGCGGATGAACGAGAGTTGGCCAGCATTGGGACAGTAAAAATTAGCAATAGTGTGTTTCGTTTAGTTAATATCACATATCAGAAAAAGATATCGTCCATTGGGGTCAGCGATCACTCTATGTAGATTAAAGGTCACGTTCTGATGGATTAAAATGGAGACCCCTCTCGCCTTAACTGAGGCTGTAGCGTGAAAGTGATGGGGATAGTTTGGTAAGTACAATTTGGGGTGGGCAGCCGTTTTGAAGTGTGTCTCCTGGAGACACACTACGTCAGGGGGGTGGTGACGCAGGTCTGCATATAAGGAGTGTCTCTTGTGCGGAATGTTCAACCCTTTTACATTCAGCGAAACAATCTTAACAGTCATTTTACATTGCTATTATCAAATACAAACAGGGCAGATAAGACATTAATCTGAGGGATGAAGTCTCCCAAACTTCAGCCATCAAATCAGGAGGGAACATTAAGATTACATTCAGAGATTCCGTACTCTGGAGGGAATTCACTTGCATACGGTGTATCTGGCAACGAAAGTGAAATGTACAAAATAGCATGGTGCAAACAGAAACTTAAAGAAAAAAATAGAGAACAGAGAAAGCTAAGAAAAAGTCCCAGTCTGGAAGGACGGGGACCAGTGCAAACGGCACCAAAAAATTATGTACATCGATTCTCCCAGGCCACACTGTGAATGGGCCAACCCTGGGAATATCAGGGGGAGAAAAGGGGGTTAAACTCTGCCGGTGGAGTCAAAAACCACTGAGGGGAGAAACAAATAGCGAGCTCCCGCCAGGTAGGTCTCCCGCTCAAGTACTCAGAGATAAGCGGTTCGTCAAGCAAGGTAGACGTCAAAAATCCCTCTGGCAGGGACCCCAAAAAATGAAAAAAAGAAAATCGAGTCCAGCAATTCCGGACCAGTAAGACCGGACTCACTTCGAGGTGTTTACACGATGCCATTCCGGCGACACTTTCTGCGGAGATGGTGGGGTTTGATGTGGTGAAGTATATTCCCCTAGCAGGTTCCACGACTGCAGGGTAGCAAGGCCTTCCCGGACATCACGAAGTGTGGTCACTGTGGCAGACTAGATCTATATTTCTATCTCTATATAAAGGTCTGCCTGTATATATGTGTTTATCTCCTCCATATAGAGTTATGTTCATATTTGTGTCTGACCATTTGGTAAGTTTATCCCTGGGTTCACAGCTGTACTGTAATCAAAATGTTTAGCTTTCTCCCTTGGGGGGGGAGGATATAACACGTAGCTGTAAAAAGGGAATTTCTTTTGTACACTGACATAGAGATCACACCTTGGCAGACAGGTCGGCCCCAAGAGATGGGCACACCATCTTCAAAGACAGGAAGCACATCCTTGATCTCCACGGGGGGTCTGGAGGGAAGAGAGACGCCTTTAGGCAATTAAAGATTAATTGACAAGCTACTGAGCATGCACTAGAGAGGGGCATTCGGGAATTGTAGGCAAAAGCCCTGCCAGCTAGGAGGCTGGACGTAGAAAAAAGCCAGCCCTATATATATTCTGAATCAAGCATGGCTCAGGGCTGATCACTTGGGGATGCCTTCTAAAGAGGATTGATCGGTCCATGTTCCTATCTCCAGACTCCAGGAGGCCATAGAGGAATAGTTCTTCGTAAGTTACGCTCTATGGTTAAACCTTTTTCTTTTTATTGCTGTGTCTTGTCTAAGTAATTGATTTATTCTAGTTATGATTTTTTAGGTAACTAAGCACTGATTTTTCTATCCTAAATAAACAAAAAGTATTTAAGTTTTGACTCTGGCTGATCAAATCCACGCTAACTATTTGCCTTAAGCTCGGTTATATATAAGAAATTGCGTGTTGCGGTCATCAGGAAACGGCAGGGAATTGTGGGAATTGTAGTCACTGTCCGAGTCTAGGATAGTGCGGCTGCTAAGCCCAGCGTCTCCTGTTGCGACGCGCATAGGGTCTGTGAGGACTGGTGGCAGCGTTACTAATAGAATAAGAAAGTGAGTTCCAGGATTGTGTGAGACGTAGTTATTTTGCGCTTCAGGAGAAGGCTTGTGCTGTGTTGCAATCCTGGGATCAGTATATCGCGCTCTACGTGCCTGTTGTGAGAGGTAGTGTGGCCGGGACGGGTAGAGAAGTGCGCGTAATTATCTGGGTCTAGTATAGTGCGCGGCTTAACCTGGCGTCCTTGCGCAGCAGCGCGCGTAGTTGGGTCGTGACAGTCACCACTCCATTACGTGTTACCAGGAGTTTCAAGGGGAACCCCCAGCGCTATTGAATTTGGTGGTTACGCAGAATCTTGGTCACTGGCAGGAAATCTTTACGTTTTGCCATGGTGGCGGCAGATAAATCAGGAAAGAATAAGAGGTCGGAGTATGGCGCAGGCAATCCAGCAGAATTTTGCATAGCGGACAGGAGAGATTCTTTAATCCGAAAAAAGTGGACTCTCATTAAGACATCTCTCTATCGATTGATCCAAGTGTCTCGGTTTCGGGATACGAAGTGCTCTATCAAGTTGTAAATCCATGTCTGAGGCTTCTGGTAGCAGGGAGCAAAACAGGTTGTGAAGGTATACAGTTAATTCCGCTGGTTTAACCGTTTCAGGGATGCCACGCACTCTAATATTATTTCTGCGGGATCGATCTTCTAGATCCGTCACCTTAAGGAGAAGAGTCTCATTCACCGATTTTAACTCTTTATAGGCGTCTACCAATTCGTTGTGGGCCAGGATGAAATATTCATCAGACTTAGATTCTAGTGCATCAGTGCGCTCACCCAGATCCCGAACTTCTTGATGGAGAGTTGCAGTGATGGATCGAAAATCCTCCTGTTTGGTGGCCCTGAGATCCTGGAGCTGGGTCTGAAGTTGGAGGCCCGAGGCAGGAGCCGAAGCAGAGAGGGTCTGGAGTCGAGATTCCCCCTCCTCCGATTGCGTCGATTTCGGGGAGCCGGAATCGCGGGAGGCTTGGGCGCCATCTTGCGGCCTATCTCGGGTCTTTCCCGGGCGTGATATTTCTGCCGTTTTTGGGGTCTTGCTGGGTGCCATCTGGTGCCAAAGGGGTTCCGGCGCCAGTAGGGGTAGTTTGCAGCAAAAACCGCCGCCGTTGTGAGCCGCTGGAGCAGGGAGATCAGCTGGGAAAAACGGAGCTCAGGCTACATGCGTCCGCTCAGAATGGCTGCCGGCCACACCTCCAATGTATTTTTATATTTCCAAATTGAATCTGTGTCATGTAAGGTATGTTTCTATTTTATATTAAGTTCTTGTATGTTGACGCCTTAAATTTCCTACTGTAAAAAATGTAATGTTCTTGAACCCAGGACATACTTGGGAAAACGAGAGAAATCTCAAAGTATCCTTCCTGGTAAAATACTTTATAAATAAAATAATATTACTTCCCACTTGCTTTCAAACCCACCCATAGGGCACAACCTGCCTGGCGGTAAGGGGTTAAAAAATAATAAAAAGGTCTGTTACTAAATAAAAAAAGTATTTAAAAAAAATTAACAAAAAAATACAAAAAAGTATGTTAAAAAATGAAAAAAAAGGGGGTTTTCAAAAAAAAATTAAAAGAATAAACAGTCTTTAAAAAAAATTAAAAAAGATATTCAGTTTTTTATATTGAATCTTATGGGATTTGCCTGTTTGAACCTGTCGAATTGAAACACCGAAAATCAGGGCATTTCACTGCAATTTTAGTGCAATTTGGCGTTCTGTGAATAGAAGACAGAACAATTTTATATGGGACAATTTTGGTGCCATCGAATTGAGGCGCATTGCACCATATTTCGCTGTCCATTCGTCTGTATTTGGCAAACTGACAGCTTTGTGACTACACAAATTGGACTGAAATTGCACCTACGGTGAAGTTGAGTGCAATTTCGGTGCCAATTCACAGGTTAGTGAATTGTCGATTTATAGACAAGTGTGAGTCTAAGGACGGCAGCCAGAGAATCATGGGAGTCACAATTCAGCAAAGTCTGGGTGGGGGGTAAGAGTTTGACGTCTCTGACTTCACTGATTTCAACTTGCACACTGACAAAGACACATTGTTTAGCATTTATTAGAAAAACAGTAAAGTGCAATAATACACGTATAGTCACTATAAATGCTGGGGCACTGCAAAACTATGAAACACGATTTATTGTCCAATAGGTATCAACATTATCCCTAGGTTCCCAAATTAACAAACCTACCTGTGCCATCAGGACATCCAGCCCTATATGTACTAAACCCAGGTTTCATTGATCATTTAAAACCAAATAAAGTCTGGCTGGGTGGAGTAGAAGTAACCTCACTGCTCTATAACCGTGGAGACTGTGGAGACACAGGTTCGAATCCTGGCAAGCGCACCTTTCCAGTAAGTGTCCTTGGGCAAGACGCCTAACGGTACATACTCACCACCCAGGATATACTTGAAAACGAGAGAAATCTCAATGTATCCTTCCTGGTAAAATCCTTTCTAAAATAAGTAACTAAAAAAATATAGAAGAAATCGATCTCAAAGGTCAAAGAACTAAGCGCAACATAAAGGACTATTGCAGTGTTGGCGAACATTGCAGCACATGTATTTCAGAACTACATGTCCCATGATGCTTAGTCACACTTTAGGATGGCTGAGTATTATGGGACATGTAGTTCAGAAACATCTAGGGTCAATTAGACCTGGCCTAGGGCAGGAGATTAGGGGAAGGCAGCATTGTTTTTCTTTGTTTTTTTTCATGGTCCAATATATTTTAAGTTTACAGGTGTATAGAGAGCTGCAAAGGAATAATGCTCCCTGCATTAACATATGTTCAGTATAGGCTATATTTAAGTCTCAATGGCAGGTTTTAATAATCTCGTAATAGAGGTGCATTTTTTTTAGAGGCTGAAAATACTTTACTATTGTGAGGCTTTTGAAATCCAAATTAACCCCTTCACTCGATCTTTGAAGTGTCTGCTGGCGCCCCTATGTCGTGTACACTGGACTTTCTCTAACTCTGGAGCAATCGAAAGGAATTTTTATTGGAAACAAAATTCATTTGCAAATGGCCTCCAGAATGTGCCCTAAAAGTTTTTAGCACCTCGGGCATGACAATCAAGGTGCTAAAACTGTTTGAACAGCTGGGACTCTGTGTATAAAGCACACATTCCCCAGTAGAGTCCCAGCTGCAGTATCGCTTTTCGGCCAGCAGATGCTGATGACTGCTTTTGAAATTCTACACTACAAAAATCTTTGTGAATATTCCCAAAGATTGTTCTATTATTATATAAATAATTAAAATTGATTTTCCACCAAAAAAATCATTGGTTTCTAATAGTGGTTTTATGGAAAATTACTTCATCGTGAAGTGGTTAAAGTTCAAGTTAGCATTTACTTTTCGAGGCAGCTCTTGGTGTGTTACTTCCACCTTCGTCACATTCTCAGATAACCCAGACATTTGATGGTTAGTCAGTATCCCTCATTCTCTCACTTCATTATCGTGGCACACATGCAGCAAAAGCTATCAACAAATACTGTGTTACAACAATGTAACACTAGTCTTTGAGTTACTATAAACCATATTATTTATGTTTATGAGGGCTGATTTATAGTGGAAGTTTGCACACATAAATTGCACAAAACTGAATTTGGCAAACATAAACAGTAGGTTAGAGTCCGAACCACAAACTTTCAATCTTGTACATGTTGTGTCAGCATTTTTTTTGAAACCACTGGAGACTGAGTGTACACAATCAACATTAACATAAAGTCTGAATTGAGTCTTCGCTCTTCTGCCAAGAGATAACCTGATGTAATGGAAAATAAAAATGAATAACGTAATGTGCTGATCTTTGCAGGTATGTAAAATATCCTGTGTTGGTTTTAGCAGGATCTTTGCTCAGCTGTGGAAATAAGTAGATTTTTAACTTGTGCTCAAATTGAATCAATAGTTTGATCAGTGTATATGGTTATAGCAAGATGTCTTTAAGTGAACATTTCATTTGGCTTCACATTGCAAAGCTTCTTTAAACATACAGGGTTATTCACAGAGCACCAAAATTCCACCAAATTCTTTGGTCAACCATGGCGAGGCATGTTCTGAGTGGGACCTGTCCTGTGAAGGCTAGTGTCAGACGAGCGTCTTTGGAGAGCGGAAGGAACGTCCATGAGAGTGGACGTTCATTCCACTTGACGCCCATCTGGCCACCTCGCTGATCGCACTCAGTGCACTCAGTGCTGCAAAACGCACGTCCTAGCGCATCGACGGGTAGGTTTGAATAACGGACGCTTGTTGCGAGCACATTTCGTGCACGTGCACAAGCGTGTGACCGGCCCCATTGCAGCGTCCCAATGCTGCGACAGACGCCGGTAAGCACGTCAGTAGGGGCGCACATAGCATGCTCGTCTGACGCCAGCCTAAACTGCTGTATGGTCTTGGCCACCGTGCTGCAGCTCAGATTCAGGGTCTTGCCAATCTTCTAATAGCATAGGCCATCTTTATGTAGAGCAACAATTTTTTTTTCATCTTCTCAGAGTTATTTGCCATGAGGTGCCATGTTGAACTTCCTTTGACCAGTATGAGTGCGAGTGATAACACCTAATTTAACACAGCTGCTCCCCATTCACGCCTGATACCTTGTTACACTGAGTCACATGACACCGAGGACTGAAAATGGCTAATTGGGCCCAATTTGGGCATTTTCACTTAGGGGTGTACTCACATTTGTTGGCAGCGGTTCAGACATTAATGGCTGTTTGTTGAGTTATTTTGAGGGGACAGCAAATTTACACTATTATAAAAGCTGTACACTCACTACTTTACATTGTAGCAAAGTGTCATTTCTTCAGTGCTGTCACATGAAAAGATATAATAAAATATTTACAAAAATGTGAGGGGTGTACTCACTTCTGTGAGATATTGTATAAATGAGGTCTGAGTGGGTATGCAATATAAGGTCTGAGTGGGTAGTATATAGGTGTCTGAGGTCAATGTAGGTATACAAATGAGGTCTATGTGGGTATACATACAGTTGTGTGAAAAAGTGTTGGCCATGTGGTTCGCTGGAGCCCCAAAGCTTTAGAAATGGCTATATAACCTTTTTCCAGACTGATAGATCTCAATTACTTTCTCATTTGTTCCTGAATTTCTTTGGATCTCGGCATGATGTGTAGCTTTTGAGGATCTTTTGGTCTACTTCACTTTGTCAGTCAGGTGTTACTTACAGTTGTGTTCAAAATTATTCAACCCCCACTGAAATTGAGTGTTTTGGCCAGTTTGACATTGATTTTGATCATTCAGTCATCTTGCTTACAATTAAATCAAAGAGGCACGTGTAGGTCAGACAAATATAACATAACATTTATAATGAAATAACCACAAATGTCTTTTCTGTGCTCACATCATTATCAGTTTTATTCAACCCCCAAGTGACATTCAATCTTAGTACTTAGTTCAACATCCTTTTACAGTTATAACAGCTTTTAAACGTGAAACATAGCTTAACACAAGTGTCTTGCAGCGATCTACGGGTATATTCGCCCATTCGTCATGGGCAAAAGCCTCCAGTTCAGTCACATTCTTAGGCTTGCGCACTGCAACTGCTTTCTTTAAGTCCCACCAGAGGTTCTCAATGGGATTTAAGTCAGGTGACTGCGATGGCCACTCAAATGTTCTAGCCTTTAATCTGCAACCATGCTCTAGTGGACTTGGAGGTATGCTTGGGATCATTGTCCTGTTAAAAGGTCCAACGTCTCCCAAGCCTCAGGTTTGTGACGGACTGCATCACATTGTCTTCCAATATCTCCTGGTACTGAAGAGAATTCATGGTACCTTGCACACGCTGAAGCTTCCCTGTACCTGCAGAAGCAAAACAGCCCCAAAGCATGATTGACCCCCCGCCATGCTTCACAGTAGTCAAGGTGTTCTTTTCTTCATAGGCCTTGTTCTTCCTCCTCCAAACATAGCGTTGATCCATGGGCCCAAACAGTTCTAATTTTGTTTCATCAGTCCACAGAACACTATCCCAAAACTTCTGTGGTTTGTCCACATGACTTTTGGCATACTGCAGTCGACTCTTCTTATTCTTTGGAGACAGCAAGGGGGTGCGCCTGGGAGTTCTGGCATGGAGGCCTTCATTACGCAGTGTGCGCCGTATTGTCTGAGCTGAAACTTCAGTACCCACATCTGACAAATCTTTTCTCAGTTCCTCAGCAGTCACACAGGGACTTTTCTCCACTCTACGCTTCAGGTAGCGCACAGCAGTCGAAGTCAGCATCTTCTTTCTGCCACGACCAGGTAGCGTTTCAACAGTGCCCTTTGCCTTGAATTTGCGAATGATGCTTCCTATGGTCTCTCTTGGTATGTTTAACATCTTTGCAATCTTCCTATAGCCATTGCCCTTCCTGTGAAGAGTAATCACATCTTCTCTTGTCTTCCTGGACCATTCTCTTGACTTCACCGTGTTTGTAACCACACCAGTAAATGTCTAGAAAGAGCTGAGTATCACAGTCATGTAAAAGCTGCCTAATTGGTGCTTATTATGCTTTATTGCTGCTCCGTGACATCCACAGGTGTTTTCAATACCTGATTGAAAACACTTGAATGAACCTCTGTTCTTCAGAGTGGTAGTCTTTAAGGGGTTCAATAATTGTGTCAATGAAGAATTCACAAAAGAAACATTTACTACTGTATTACAAAACCAATTGATGTCATTTTAGTTGCATATGGTTCTTTAAAAAGTCCTTGTAGGATTTCATTCTGAATTCAATTACAAATGTACACTAAATTCCCTAAAACCCTTTACAGCATTGGGGGTTGAATAATTTTGAACACAACTGTAAGTGGTTTCTTGATTGCGAACAGGTGTGGCAGTAATCAGGCCTGGGTGTGGCTAGAGAAATTTAACTCAGGTGTGATAAACCACAGTTAAGTTATGTTTTAACAGGGGGGTAGACACTTTTTGACACAGGGCCATGTGGGTTTGGATTTTGTTTTCCCTTAATAATAAAAACCATAATTTAAAAACTGCATGTTGTGTTTACTTGTGTTATCTTTGACTATATTTAAATTTGTTTGTTCTGAAACATTTAAAGTGTGATAAACGTGCAAAAAATAAAAAATCAGGAAGGGGACCAACACTTTTTCACACAACTGTATATGAGGTCTGAGTGGGTATACATACATATCTGAGATGAGGTGTGGTGTCTGTTTGCGGTCAGGGAGTGTGCAGGCAGTGGGTAAATGGGGTGTCTGCCCATACATTTCGATATTAACTTAAATTGGACAGACTTTCAGCAAAATCCTATACGCAGTATTAAAACGTTGGTGCTAACTCAACCAGAGCTGTTGTAAACTTACGAGAGCCATTATAGTCTATGGAGTGGTCAAGTTTACAACAGCTCTGTCTAATTTAGCACCAGCTTTGTAATACTGCCCTGTATTATTTATTGGAAAGCGGTCACATGATATTAAATAAAAGTATCGATACTCAGTATCTGTGCGTACCTGAAAAAAGTATTGGTACTTGTACTAGGTCTTAAAATAATGGTATCGGTGCAACCCTAATTATTATCTATCTTTAGCACATTCACTGTATCTAACACAATTGCCATTTCTGCCTGTATGCTTATAATGCAGACCGTGTGTGAAATTTTGCAAGATAAGGAACACCAGCTAGAATTTTCAACCTTCCATCCCAGCACTATATCTTTCAGGGATACATGAAAATTAGGAAAAATTAGCAAATATACAATATTTTAATATTTTACCTATTTTGGAATAACAATGTTTATGCAATATTGCTACAATTTCCCTGCAATAAATTTTTTGCTATGCATATAATGTTTCAAATGTCTTTTCTGAGCAGGGCCGGATGTACATTTCAGGAGCCTGTAGGCACAGAAATCTGGATCCTACCCCCCCCCCCAAAAAAAAGCACCAAAAATACTTTTTTAAATTTTTGTTCTGGCCAGGAAATAACACTTTTGTTCTATGCCATTAGTGGGTGTTAAAGTCCTGCATGGAACATGCGGTCCTTAAGTGCTTAAATCTGTAGTAGAAGGGAAAATTGAGTTCTCACTGGCCACTGGCCTATGATAAAAACAACAGAGCGTCAAATATTTGTTTTATTACAGAGCACCCAAATTCCGCCAATAAATGGGAGAAAAGAAGAGAACGCTGGGAATACTCACAGCTAAGAAACAACAAGACCCGTCGCATCAGACCACGTTCAATTAGCAAGGAAAAATGGGTGGAGACTCTGGTGGTCGCCGATCAGAAGATGGTGGAATACCATGGTAAAAACCATGTGGAAAATTATGTCCTCACCATCATGAATATGGTAAGAAATTATAATGGTATTCTTGTTCACTTCTTGTTTTTTTATTTAACATCTGCTCACACGTGTGATTCACCTTCCTGCAGGTAGCTGGACTTTTCCATGATGCCAGCATTGGGAACAGAATAAACATTGTCATTGTACGCCTGATCCTGCTAGAGAGCGAGGAGGTAACATGGAGAGACATCCTACTGACATGCACCAAGCACTGGAAAAGTGGTGCAAGAGAATAAAGGGAGGTAAACAAGAGAGAGCCAGGAGTAGGGTAAAATAAAACAGGAGATAGATCAAAAGTCAGATCTTGGCAGTTATAGGCAGAAGAATTAAGATGTTAGAATGCCTGGATGAATAAAAGAAATGGTATAGGAGGGCCTGGGAAATCAGATTTATATTAGATAAACTGAGGCAGAGTGCAAAAAGATTGGAAGAAGTGGGGCAGGAGAGGTCTACGTGCAATTTCATGTTATCTAATCCTGCTATTTGTGGAATTTGGTTTTTAAGGAGGACTTAAAGATCACACATCATGCTGACAACACTCTACGTAGCTTCTGTAAATGGCAGAAGAGTCTGAACATGAAGGGTGACGACCATCCTTTACATCATGATGTTGCTGTACTACTCACCAGGTGACCTGGTACCTTTCCCCATGCTTTCTTTACTTGCTCCTATTACACTTTTTTTTTACATCCAACACACCTTTCCATAACTGTAAACACACAGTGAACAGCCAGAACATTAAGACCACTGGCTGGCATGTGCGTGAATAACATTGATTATCTCGCTACAATGGCACCTGTGATGGAATGGGTATGTTCGGCAGCAAGGGAATAGTCAGTTCTTGTATTTAATGTGTTGGGAGCAGCAAAAAATGGACAAGTGAAAAGAACTGAGTGACTTTGACAGGGGCCAAATGGTAAATGCTAGATGACTGGCTTAGAGGATCTCCAAAACGGCAAGTCTTGTGGTGTGTTTCCAGTATGCAGTGGTTATTGCCTTCCAAAAGTGATGCAAGGAATGAAAACCAGTGAACTGGCAACAGTCATGTGAGCCCAAGGCTCATTGATGCACGCAGGGGGCGAAGGCTAGCCTGTCTGGTCCGAAGAGTTACTGTAACTCAAATTGCTGGAAAGCTTAATGCTCGCCATGCTAGAAAGCTGTCTGAACATACTTTACATGTTCTACTTATTTGGAAATTGTTACAGACTACGTAAACCCCTTCATAGCAATGGAGTTCCCTGGTGGCAGTGGCCACTTTCAGCAGCATAACGCACCCTGCCACACAGCAACAATTGCTCAGGAACGGTTTGAGGAACATGACACATGTTATAAGGTATTGCTTTGGCTTCCAAATTCCCCAGAACTCAATCCTATTGAGTATCTCTGGGATATGCCCAAATGGAACTCGTGGGAATGTAGTTCTTCCTTTATTTTTGCAGGGAGAATGGAGTTCCCATTTGATCCATTCTCTGAAAAGCTTTGTTTTTTTTTTAACTTTCAGTTATATTTATCCGTTTAAGAACTAAGAAATATATGATATTTTTAATAATCATCCTAAACCTCAGTCTGGTTATGGTTTTAATAAATTTCATATTTCTGCATGGGCGAAGGGCAAGATAAAAATGATGACTTACTGGAAGGTAGACAGAATTCTTGGTGAGTTCCCACACGGCTGGACTTGACCCCTGGATATGCTGGAACAGCAAGTCCCATTTAAGGAGACCTCACCTCTCAACCTGCAGGACTTAAAGGATCTGCTACCGTACTAATGTCTTGGTGCCAGATATCACAGAACACGTTCAGAGGTTGTTGCGTCCATGCCTCGATGCATCAGAGCTATTTTGGCAACATGAGGGGGACCTACACGTAATTAGGCAGGTGGTTTTAATGTTAAGGCTGATCAGTGTATTGACTCGCTTAATTATCATTTGTCATATAATCCCACTATACCCAGTTTTTCTTTGACACAGGTAATATACATATTTACTGTATATTTGAAAATCTGATAGAAATTTGTTAAAATGATTGTTTAACTGCTGTCTTATATTTTTCTGCACACATTAATTCATATGAGATCCACGTGTTTATGTTTGTACTCACCATCTTGTTGTAGAAGAGATATATGTGCTGCCATGAATCACCCGTGTGAAACCCTTGGACTCGCTCACGTGTCTGGCATGTGCCAACCACATCGCAGCTGTAACATTAATGAGGACACTGGTCTACCCACTGCATTTACAGTGACTCACGAACTGGGACACAGGTAGCATATTTTATATGGAATAAAATAAACCACAGCTTAATATATATTTCAGCACCAATGACATTCCCATGTTCTATAAATTAGCTGCATGGACAATATGTGACCATTATTTTGAGTCTCTTTTCATCACACCACTTTATCAGGGTTATTGAGAGTGTGAAAAGCAGGAGAATGACTGGAGAATGAAAAATTCTAGGCCAAAATAGCCGATTTGGAAAGTGAGATGAAAGGGAGAATTTTTATGGTTTGGTTATTTTGACCTAGAATTTTTCATTCTCCAGTCATTCTCCTGCTTTTCACGCTCTCTGAATAACCCTGTATGTCTTTCCTGTCACTTTTTGTCTGTCTTCTCCAGGCTATTTTCTTACACCAGATTTCAGCCACTCTTTATCACAGGTTTCCTTCCTCCCATTTCAAATCTACTACAATAAGAGGTTTGTCTTTGACTCTATGTTGAGTGGTCACTTCATTTTTGCATCCTTTAATAATGAGAAATAAAATTCACAGCGATCACCAGTGCTAAGGCTGGCTATCATTGCTCTATGGTATCTGAGCCCTCCAGTTTTAATCTATATCTTTTTATTTTTCTAGTTTTGGGGTACAGCATGATGGGAATGGGAATGAATGCCAATCAAAAGGAAAGAGACCACACATCATGTCACCACAACTTGTGTATGATACAGCTCCTCTCACTTGGTCCCGATGCAGCAGGGATTACATTACTCGCTTTTTGGAGTAAGAGATTGACCATTGTTATTTTGCTTTACATGTTTTAATATTGATTTAATACTTTAAGTAAACAATATACAGGAGCCTATATAATTTGCCTCTGTGTATTTTATATATGCTGGCCATAAAATCAGGTCTCAGAGATTTGTATAGATCCTCACTGATCCTTCACCATTTATACATCGGACAGTTAATTGAACCTTTTCAGTCCAAGGATTTAATTATTTTCTTCTGTATCAGTATTATAAATGCAAAAGTGATTTTTACCTTTGTTTGCAGCTACCATGAACAATGGTGTTTGTGGATAACCCCTTAATCTAATTTAAAGCTGTGTGTAATATGATGTCTACATATCATTGTGCTCATTGTACAGCACTGAGGAATATGCTGCCACTTTATAAATAAAGAATAATAATAATACACATGGGGATTTAGATGCCTAGATTGCTCTGCAATTGATATTGTTGCTGCCATTAAAGTATTTTGTACTAAAACAACAAGAAATTATGATGCTTGCTCAACTCGTCATTCTCAAGAGGAGCAACGCAACACTAGCGGACAGCCCCAGCACATGCACATGAAAAAAAAAAACTATTTTGTCATACGTGCTCATAATCCTATAAAGCCTACAACACAGGAGATTTTTGGTTTACTTACAATCATACAATGGCCATTACAAGCAAAAATCTGCCTTGCCATTACGGGTGGGCTGACCGGTCAATTAAGAATTATGTGTCTGTGCAGTATTCACATGCTTAATTCATTCCATGCCATTCAGTGTGTCTGTGCAGGATTCACATGCTTCATTCGTTTCTTGCCATTCAGTGTGTCTGTGCAGGATTCACATGCTTAATTCATTCAATGCCATTCATGTGCAGGATTCACATGCTTCATTCATTCAATGCCATTCAGTGTGTCTGTGCAGGATTCACATGCTTCATTCATTCCATGCCATTCAGTGTGTCTGTGCAGGATTCACATGCTTCATTCATTCCATGCCATTCAGTGTGTCTGTGCAGGATTCACATGCTTCATTCATTTCTCGCCATTCAGTGTGTCTGTGCAGGATTCACATGCTTAATTCATTCAATGCCATTCAGTGTGTCTGTGCAGGATTCACATGCTTCATTCATTCCATGCCATTCAGTGTGTCTGTGCAGGATTCACATGCTTCATTCATTCCATGCCATTCAGTGTGTCTGTGCAGGATTCACATGCTTCATTCATTTCTCACCATTCAGTGTGTCTGTGCAGGATTCACATGCTTAATTCATTCAATGCCATTCAGTGTGTCTGTGCAGGATTCACATGCTTCATTCATTCATTCATTCCATGCCATTCAGTGTGTCTGTGCAGGATTCACATGCTTCATTCATTCATTCCATGCCATTCAGTGTGTCTGTGCAGGATTCACATACTTCATTCATTCCATACCATTCAGTGTGTCTGTGCAGGATTCACATGCTTAATTCATTCAATGCCATTCATGTGCAGGATTCACATGCTTCATTCATTCCATGCCATTCAGTGTGTCTGTGCAGGATTCACATGCTTCATTCATTCATTCCATGCTATTCAGTGTGTCTGTGCAGGATTCACATGCTTCATTCATTTCTTGCCATTTGGTGCGTCTGTGCAGGATTCACATGCTTCATTCATTTCTTGCCATTCATTGTGTCTGTGCAGGATTCACATGCTTAATTCATTCCATACCATTCAGTGTGTCTGTGCAGGATTCACATGCTTCATTCATTCATTCCATGCCATTCAGTGTGTCTGTGCAGGATTCACATGCTTCATTCATTCATTCCATGCCATTGGTGTCTGTGCAGGATTCACATGCTTCATTCATTCAATGCCATTCAGTGTGTCTGTGCAGGATTCACATGCTTCATTCATTCAATGCCATTCAGTGTGTCTGTGCAGGATTCACATGCTTCATTCATTTCTTGCCATTCAGTGTGTCTGTGCAGGATTCACATGCTTAATTCATTCAATGCCATTCATGTGCAGGATTCACATGCTTCATTCATTCCATGCCATTCAGTGTGTCTGTGCAGGATTCACATGCTTCATTCATTCATTCATTCATTCATTCATTCCATGCCATTCAGTGTGTCTGTGCAGGATTCACATGCTTCATTCATTCATTCCATGCCATTCAGTGTGTCTGTGCAGGATTCACATGCTTCATTCATTCATTCCATGCCATTTGTGTCTGTGCAGGATTCACATGCTTCATTCATTCAATGCCATTCAGTGTGTCTGTGCAGTATTCACATGCTTCATTCATTCCATACCATTCAGTGTGTCTGTGCAGGATTCACATGCTTAATTCATTCAATGCCATTCATGTGCAGGATTCACATGCTTCATTCATTCAATGCCATTCAGTGTGTCTGTGCAGGATTCACATGCTTCATTCATTCAATGCCATTCAGTGTGTGCAGGATTCACGTGCTTCATTCATTTCTTGCCATTCTTTGTGTCTGTGCAGGATTCACATACTTCATTCATTCCATACCATTCAGTGTGTCTGTGCAGGATTCACATGCTTCATTCATTCATTCCATGCCATTCAGTGCGTCTGTGCAGGATTCACATGCTTCATTCATTTCTTGCCATTCTTTGTGTCTGTGCAGGATTCACATACTTCATTCATTCCATACCATTCAGTGTGTCTGTGCAGGATTCACATGCTTCATTCATTCATTCCATGCCATTCAGTGTGTCTGTGCAGGATTCACATGCTTCATTCATTCATTCCATGCCATTGGTGTCTGTGCAGGATTCACATGCTTCATTCATTCAATGCCATTCAGTGTGTCTGTGCAGGATTCACATGCTTCATTCATTCAATGCCATTCAGTGTGTCTGTGCAGGATTCACATGCTTCATTCATTCAATGCCATTCAGTGTGTGCAGGATTCACATGCTTCATTCATTCAATGCCATTCAGTGTGTCTGTGCAGGATTCACATGCTTAATTCATTCAATGCCATTCATGTGCAGGATTCACATGCTTCATTCATTCAATGCCATTCAGTGTGTCTGTGCAGGATTCACATGCTTCATTCATTTATTCCATGGCATTCAGTGTGTCTGTGCAGGATTCACATGCTTCATTCATTCCATGCCATTCAGTGTGTCTGTGCAGGATTCACATGCTTCATTCATTCAATGCCATTCATGTGCGGGATTCACATGCTTCATTCACTCCATGCCATTCAGTGTGTCTGTGCAGGATTCACATGCTTCATTCATTTCTTGCCATTTGGTGCGTCTGTGCAGGATTCACATGCTTCATTAATTTCTTGCCATTCTTTGTGTCTGTGCAGGATTCACATACTTCATTCATTCCATACCATTCAGTGTGTCTGTGCAGGATTCACATGCTTCATTCATTCATTCCATGCCATTCAGTGTGTCTGTGCAGGATTCACATGCTTCATTCATTCATTCCATGCCATTGGTGTCTGTGCAGGATTCACATGCTTCATTCATTCAATGCCATTCACGTGCGGGACTCACATGCTTCATTCATTCAATGCCATTCAGTGTGTCTGTGCAGGATTCACATGCTTCATTCATTCCATGCCATTCTGTGTGTCTGTGCAGGATTCACATGCTTCATTCATTTCTTGCCATTTGGTGCATCTGTGCAGGATTCACATGCTTCATTCATTTCTTGCCATTCATTGTGTGTGTGCAGGATTCACATACTTCATTCATTCCATACCATTCAGTGTGTCTGTGCAGGATTCACATGCTTCATTCATTCAATGCCATTCAGTGTGTCTGTGCAGGATTCACATGCTTCATTCATTCAATGCCATTCAGTGTGTCTGTGCAGGATTCACATGCTTCATTCATTCATTCCATGCCATTCAGTGTGTCTGTGCAGGATTCACATGCTTCATTCATTCCATGCCATTCAGTGTGTCTGTGCAGGATTCACATGCTTCATTCATTTCTTGCCATTTGGTGCGTCTGTGCAGGATTCACATGCTTCATTCATTTCTTGCCATTCATTGTGTCTGTGCAGGATTCACATACTTCATTCATTCCATACCATTCAGTGTGTCTGTGCAGGATTCACATGCTTCATTCATTTCTCGCCATTCAGTGTGTCTGTGCGGGATTCACATGCTTCATTCATTCAATGCCATTCAGTGTGTCTGTGCAGGATTCACATGCTTCATTCATTCAATGCCATTCAGTGTGTCTGTGCAGGATTCACATGCTTCATTCATTCCATACCATTCAGAGTCTTGTCTGCAGGATATTTCACATTGAGTATAAAGATGGAGATTCTGGCTGCAAACTCAACAGGATATTGTTTCTTTGTGCAGAATCCCAGCCAAATCCCTGCTAACTATATCTGTCTTTATTTACATCAATATAAATCTTACCGAGCAGCCTACGCACCCCTGAACTGACCGAACAATCGCTGCTCCTTCCATCCCACTCATACTGACCCCCCTTCCCTCCACATGCTTCCTCTAACATTTCCAAACAAAAACAAGATCAGTCGCTTCCTGCCACATCAGGCAGGAACAAGCTGCTTTACAATGAACTATAAATGAGACACATTTATTAAAACACAATACCATTTTTTAATTCGTAGAAACGTTGGTTTGCTATGTATAGAGTTACCTCATCACTGTAATCTTTTTCGTTTGTGCCTTTGTTCATGTGATCTATTCTTACAGCCGGGGCTGGGGTCTCTGCCTTGATGATCCCCCGAGTAAGGAGTTGTTGAATTTTCCTACTGTGCCCCCTGGGGTGCTGTATGATGTTGGACACCAGTGTCGTCTGCAGTACGGGTCTGCCTCAAGTTACTGTTTGGACATTGATGTAAGGTTCCTTACGAGTACTATGATTGCAATTCTAGAATGTGTCATTTGCAATCACATTGATACCTAGCATAACAGGCATAGCTTAAACAGAATTGTTTTCCATGTAATCCATGTCTTATTTTGAAGTCAGTATTTAATGCTGTTTAGCATTTCATAAGAGATTTGAGCAACGTACTGCATTTTCTGTATCAATCGCTGTTTTTCTTTCTCAAAGAATGTTTGCAGCACACTGTGGTGTTCTGTGGGTTCAACCTGTCACTCCAAGCTGGATGCTGCTGTGGATGGAACAACCTGCGGGGAAAACAAGGTACTGAGGAAAGGTGCCCAGTGAACACATTATGGAAAATGTTAGACGAAACAAGAAACCAGCCTGTAAGAGAGAGACCAGAGTCTTTAGTAGAACTACCTAGAACTTAAAGTCACACTTTACACATTTAGCTTTTTAAACTGGTCATGTTGTGTAAATTTCCCCACTTCCTCCGGCACTGATCTGGTTCACGGTGGGTGACGTGGAGGAGTTTCTTCCATCCATACCAGCGTCACCGCCAGGTGGGATTTTGAATTTTCCAAGCTGCCGGTCATCAGATTGGTTTGTGTAGGATTGCATATTGTCTAGAAAACCTGCAGGGACTCCCACGATTTCATCCCCAGAGCTGGGAGGCCGAAGTTGCTGACCCCTGGCCTAGAGTATTCACCCCTCATTCTGCAATGCAGTCTCCCTGTGGCGTTTCCGGCTCTTGGCTATCCAACTACAAGAATTAGTTTAACACTGAGCGACTGACAATCTGTGTGTGCGTTATGATCTTGCACACATCCAATCAGACATGTCGGCCGGATGAACGCGTTCAGCCAGCTGACCCCACCTTGGCGTACATCAGTGTGGTATTGTATGCTGATGTAGTTTTTCGGCCCCAGGAAATTTGAGCCCCAGGAGACGGTCTACAGATCACTCACTGACAGCCTTCATGGAAGAGAGGAGACCAGGTGTATGAAGCCTTGTCTTAATGGTGGTCTGCATTATACTAGGAATTACTCAGCTGTACCTATGATGCAAAGACAGTTTCCACATTTGCTGGTGGTTTATGATATGCTATTTATGTGATAATACGTCAGTAACTGGAAAGTGTGATGTGAGTGAGGTGGCGATGAAACATGCTGATGGTGAATTATTGCAAAAAATGGTGAAAGTCGTGTATAGAAAGAAGTGTACATCTAGGAATTGTGGAGGCAGTGTAAAGCTGGATGTGATATTAGGATTCATGTATTTGGAATAGTAACTGATTCTTTCCCAATCTTGCATGAAGTGGTGCTTTAGTGGAGACTGTGTTCCTGTTGGCCATCGCCCGACCCCTGTGGATGGTTTGTGGGGTTCTTGGAGCTCATGGTCCCCATGTACACGAACATGTGGTGCTGGAATACAGAGTGCAGAGCGGCATTGTAATAACCCCACGTAAGTCTTTTACTTGTAACATAATTTAACATTAAACACATTTTTAAGCCAAGAAATATGTATAATTATCACTATAAGTGCAATCATTACTGGATTCTCCCAATTACTGGGCCGATTACAAGTGAGTCGCTCTGTGAGGTTGTAATATGTAGAACTACTCGCTCATTAATGCTAGCGGCTGGAATAGATTAGGGCCCTCTGTTTTTCATTCCTATGTCCTTTTCAGCATGGAGCAGTGTGAATACAGGAGAAAGTGTGTGTAGTTTCTTAGTGTGGCTGCAAACAACATCAGATTGTATATGCGGGGATTGTCCGTGTGTGAGTGACTCCTTTGACTTGTAATGACCTCTTTTGTAACTTTTCTGGGTTTCCATCTCACTACATATACAGCACAACCAGTTTGTTTATTTTTTCCTGAAATGTATCCGTACGTGAGGGAGGGAGTAAAATTCTCTAAAATGGTAAACAGGTAAAAAAAATACTGAACTTAATTGAGGTTTAGCTGGGCTATATTATTATAGCATCATCTTCTTCACCTCCAATCAATCATAAGGGAAAAAGCTTCCCTTCAAAATGAAGGTCACTTTTTCCTCCACTAAGAAACAGATTATAGTCATGAGAAAGGTAAGTACCTGCCGCAGGTGAGATTTTATATGATGAGCTGGTCTGTTATGCAGCCTCTGTCTCCAGCTATACTTTATAAGACCCCCCATTTTAATGAGAATTCCAACGTTTGAATGAGTGGTCACATTGTTCCCTAATTTGCAGATGATCACTACAGTAATATGGAAAACCTTGGGGCGGGTCACACGTAACCGTGTAGGAGTAACTATCAGGAGCAGCAGCAACAGTGTATATGGAGTATAATCGGGTGGGTGTCCTCTCTGCTGCCTCAATGCCTCTGCATTATGAGGCATATGATTAACCTTATGCAAGCTAATACACACTTGCCGATTGGTAGAAAGGCGCCATCGGTTGCATCATGTCGGGAAGAGCAGAGAGGGAGATCATGGTACTGGAAATTCCAGCCTGGAATAAAGGTATATATTTGACAATGTAAGCTTAAAATTGGCAGGGTTGGAGTGTTAATAGCAATACCCTCTTGTTTTCAACCCACCCCCTGGCTTTTTAGCTTTTCTCTTCCAGAATCGATATGTACTTGGTAGCAGATACAATATATTGTAAATGAACACAACAACAAAATCACTTTTGTATAATATATATATATATAATCTATATAGTGACCGCTGTTCCTGCACTCTGAAAGTAACAATTCCTTTGCCTAGTACGCCTAGCTGATATAGTCTTCTGTGCATAGAAATGCTGGCGTCACTCTGGGTCTTTATTAATTTCTTAATAAAGAATTTTGCAAACGTTTTAGTCCACTATCCGCGGACTTTCATCAGGATACAAAAAAACAAATGTAAAAGAATGTTTAAATAACATAAAACATACTCACTTGGGTGAGTGTTTTATGTTTTTTAAACGTTCTTTTACATTTGTTTTTTTGTATCCTGGTTAAAGTCCGCAGATAGCAGACTGAAACGTCGATTTATTTCTGAATAAAGAACTTTGCAAAGACCCAGACTGCCGCCAGCATTTCTAAGCACGGACGAGTGTGTGTATATATATATATATATATATATTTACAAAACAAAACAGCAAAAGGTTGCACTCATCCTCAACTAAGCAGGTGCATCTAAGACATAAAATCCAAAACACTAGGAAAGAGCACTCCATATTATTGACCACCTTCTTCCATCATTTTCTGTGGTAAAAAAAAACACAGTTTTAAAATGTTCAAAAAAATCTGACTGAGGTAATAAATGTGATGGGGATTCAGTTCACAAAGTATGATAATAGTTTGCTTAAGCCTGTCACAGTCACCAACGTACCCCCATCGTTGACAGGTCCTATCTAACTTGACCGAATCTGCATTTACAGGATGAATTCACCCTGGAGCTCCCCAGCAGGCTCTTTTTTTTTTTTTTTTAACCTCAGTCAGGTTTTTTTTTTTGCAATTACAAATTGTTATTATGATCAGGCGATTTTGTAATACATGCTTAAAATAAAGCAAGATAACTAATATTGCATGTTTAAGAATATTACTTTTTTTACAATTGATTACTGTGAACATCCTCTCGATTAGGCTGGTGCATTCAAAATGTGTAAATCGCTGTTCTCAAAATGCAACGGCATCTCAGTCAGGTTTTTTCAACATTTTAAAACTGTGTTTTTTTGCCACAGAAAATGATGGAAGAAGGTGGTCATTGGTGTGGAATGCTCGGTCCTGGTGTTTTGTATTTTATGTCTTCGATGCACCCACTTAGTTGAGATTGAGTGCAACCTTTTGCTGTTTTGTATTATACATATAGGGCTATATTACAAAGTTGGAGCTAACTTAACCAGAGCTGTTGTAAACTTACCAGAGCCATTATAGCCTATGGAGCTGTTAAGTTTACAACAGCTCTGGTTAATTTAGCACCAGCTTTGTAATACTGCCTATAGAGGGCTGACAACTCTCATTTGGTATGCACCCCTCCCTGTTCACGGGTGTCCCACCGTGGTTGCCTATTTAAGGCCTAGAGCCTGCTGGGGAGCTCCAGGGTGAGTTGATCCTGTAAATGCAGAATCGGTCAAGATAGATAGGACCTGTCAATGATTGGGTAAATTGGCGACTGTGAAAGGCTTAAGCAAACTACTACAGTTTACATACTTTGTGAACTGAATCCCCAATCATTTTACCTCAGTCAGGATTTTTGAACATTTTAAAACTGTGGTGTTTTTTTGCCACAGAAAATGATGGAAGAAGGGGGTCATTGATATGGAGTGCTCTTTCCTGGTGTTTCGTATATATGATTTTTTATATACATGTATATAAATATATATGTAGCGCTCACTCCCGGAGGAGCCGCTGAAAATGAACCACGGGTCAGTCTCCCCGCACTAGGGAATAAATATACTCCAGCACAGTTGTGAGTTTTTATCATTTAAATAGTTTACTAAAATATTTGAGCAGATGTTGAGACACGGTATTCACAAGTATTATTACAGTATTTTCGTATCCCGGTAAAACGCGTAGCGGAAAAGAAACGAAACACGAGGCTTCGTATTTCGGAAAATAAAATATTCGCAACCAAACATAAAAGCAATGCAATTTCCCGATAGTTCAGAAAAAAAAGAGGGACACGTAGCAAAACCCCAAACATACAATCCCTTCGTATTACGGCAACCGCGCAGCGGAAAAAGAGAAAAATGTATTCGGAACGTATCTTTGTCTTTAACCCCCGTTAAATTCACTGGCCAGTTGAACAGTACCCGGGTACCACACATACACAGATACACTTTTCACATTCTGGGACTTAACCTGTGCAGGACTCATTTCCTTTTGCGAATCGGAACGGGGGTTAAAGACAAAGATACGTTCCGAATACATTTTTCTCTTTTTCCGCTGCGCGGTTGCCGTAATACGAAGGGATTGTATGTTTGGGGTTTTGCTACGTGTCCCTCTTTTTTTTCTGAACTATCGGGAAATTGCATTGCTTTTATGTTCGGTTGCGAATATTTTATTTTCCGAAATACGAAGCCTCGTGTTTCGTTTCTTTTCCGCTACGCGTTTTACCGGGATACTACAGGGCCCAACTTGACTAGTCGAAGACATTCCTAAAGTAAATTCACTGGCCAGTTGAACAGTACCCGGGTACCACACACACAGATACACTTTTCACATTCTGGGACTTAACCTGTACAGGACTCATTTCCTTTTGCGAATCGGAATGGGGGTTAAAGACAAAGATACGTTCCGAATACATTTTTCTCTTTTTCCGCTGCGCGGTTGCCGTAATACGAAGGGATTGTATGTTTGGGGTTTTGCTACGTGTCCCTCTTTTTTTTCTGAACTATCGGGAAATTGCATTAAATGTATTCGGAACGTATCTTTGTCTTTAACCCCCGTTCCGATTCGCAAAAGGAAATGAGTCCTGCACAGGTTAAGTCCCAGAATGTGAAAAGTGTATCTGTGTATGTGTGGTACCCGGGTACTGTTCAACTGGCCAGTGAATTTACTTTAGGAATGTCTTCGACTAGTCAAGTTGGGCCCTGTGGACTTTAAAAAGAAAACAGCAGCGCGTTCTTTATTTACAGTACGGCCTTGGAGACCTCTCACCCATCCGACGGTTGCTTTAGGCTCCGCTGACCCAGGACGTCTCTCCGCTCGATCTTGACTGGGGATACTAGCGGCCGGATCCGTTGTCTGACTTCCTGTAGCTTGTCCCAGATTCATCCCACTCACCGCTTGCTCTCCGTACCCGATCGATTCACGGCAACTCCTTGTCTTCAGGTCTTTGGTTTGTTGGATCTGCAGCAATCTCTGGAACGGTGGGTCTCCTTTTCTTTCGGCTGGATGATCAATAAAGGACTGACAGGTCTCGCCCAGGCTCTGGCTTGGGCCCTCTCACGATGTCTTTCACTGCATCTGCTCCCTCTGGTTCCCTGGCGCGCTCTGGCACATTCTCCACGAGGTGGAGGATGTAAGCGTCCAGTCCCCACCCACTTCCTGTATCCTTGCAAAGCATGCCGGGAATTGTAGTCCCAATGTCCAGTGTCTCTAATCGCGATTGTCTCCATCTTGTGGCCAAAAATAGGTACTGCCACAGCAAGATTTAACACAGCGCTACATATACATTTATATACATGACCAATTTTTAATATGATTCAATAAAACTTTTTATTTTTTATTCTATTTTGACTGAGTGCCGCCATCATCCTTTCCTCTATATCATTCCTGGCGAAGCACCAATACAAGGACGATATTGGATATTGGAAGGTGTTGCAGGACTACTGGTGAAATATATATATATATATATTGCAGTGTGGAGGCTTTTAATCTAATTTTTTGCCCTCCACAATTTAAATGAATATATATAACATAATAGCCTATATTTGTTAATATACCAAAGACAGTCTGGCATGGGTTGAATTGTGACATAAAGAATTTTGAATAGTAGCTAGTTTGTTTTACTGACATCATCCAACATGACCAATGCTGACCATGAAATGTCAAAAAATTATATTCAGTATCTATTTTTTTTTTTTAAACTTGACTCTTGCAATTTACTGTTGTCCTCAAAAACAAGACAGTCGCTCAGACACTTACTGAAGTGGCAGCCTAAAGCTGAAATATTACAATTAATGTCATCAGTGCTGAAAGTACAGCTTTGGGCTAGTCTAGACCATATGAATGATTGCTGACAGAATTTTTGGACAAGGAAAGTATTCATTATTAGGAGTTCTAAAGCAATCAAAATGGTGGCAGCAAAAACCAGATGTTGGCACAAGGCTGATCATTCATGCAACTATAATATATGATTGCAACAGCAGATCTCTCTAATACGTTTTCAAGATCTCTTCGTATGGCAGACAATGAGCAGTATTTTGATGCAACCATATCATCCAATTATTGTGACTCAAAGAGTTGAAGTATACTGTATATGTTTACCCGTGCATTTTTCTCCATAATTATTTAATACCTTCTTTCTGCCTCTTCCTTCGCCTCCATGAGCAGTTTTTGCTTACCCTTATTTAGTAAAAAAGTCCTTCTGGTCCTATCCAGCCTTCGTGTTATCTTGGGCTGGGTTTGTGAGAACTGTATTTCAGAAATCAGTATTTTATCATAATCCGATACTTACAGACCTATTCTTGTCCTGAGCTTGCCTTGTGGTTTTTTTCACCACTTCTACAGTGGCTGCCAGGTTGTCGGGCTATACCCAAACCACAGAGGACCTCGATCAGTCTTTCTTTTTTTCTTTGAAGAGAATATATCCGTAACCTTTGCTTGACAGAAATTAATGGAGTTATTTAGTTTGTCTTCCTCAGCAGTAATTCCAACATCTCATCCGTGGAAATTTGTAATAACACAGATTTGTGTGTTTCCAGTGCATAGAGAGAGCGCCCAAGCTGTTGTTTGCTCATGAACAGTGATTGTAGTGGATTCTCTCAAAGAGACTGCAAAGCTTATCCTCTCTTCTGCAGAGCTTGATATTGATTATTATGGAAGGGGGAATTATAAGAGATATAGCAAATCCAATGTTAAAATCCTATATATATATATATATGGCTGCATGGACAGTTTCTGTGCACCATTATCCCTACAGAAAGCATGAAATGGCTCGTTCCGCACCTAGTGACATTTTATTACTAAGGGGCCTGAAATTGGTATTGCTCACCTATGTTACAGGCTTCAGATAGGTCAGTAGTTCCCAACCCTGGTCCTCAAATCCCCCTAACAGGCCAGATTTTGCAGATTACCTTGGGGAAATGCAGACTGAATCCTGCAATTACTGAGCAGCAAATCATATCACCTGTGCTGTGCTTCACATATCTGGAAAACCTGACCTATTATGGGGACTTGAGGACCAGGGTTGAAAACCACTGAGATAGGCGAACAATATGGTGAAAACATTCAGTATAACTTTTGTTTGATTATCTAAAAACCTCCTTGCTGCAGATTTCAATGAGATGATGATAATAATTTAATATATGTAAGAGAGAGTAGCACCAGGCTCTCTGCTACAGTGGTTCAGGGTGAAAGTTGCAAACATTGGAAAATGGAGGGAAAGGATTCATAGCCTTTAATTCCATTCTGTCCATGCTACTTCTGCTGGGTGAAGAATACCCCATTGTAATTTAAGGCACCCAGGGAGTGTTTGTTGTTGATCCTTTACTTTGGCAGCATGTGCTTCCAAACTGACACTGTGCTCTTTTATGCTGTGATGGAACAGCTTCTTCAAAGCTATGGCTATGAAAGCTTCTACTATTCAAGGGGATGTGGATAACAAATGAGCTCATTATCATAATAATTTCCATGGAATGTGAACTTATTTGATTAAAAAGCAGTCATAGATAGGACCTGCTGTGATGGGTTACACTGACGTGGCAGGATTATGCAGTGTATGATCATTTATGTAACTAAATCAATTTAAAATCTATGTTATGGGGTTTTAATCTTTGGATGTAGGTTTGGGTGGAGTGCACGGAATTTTGTATGTTGTGTTTATAAGTCTCAGTAGTACCGTTATGAAATATGCATGTTTAGGAAGGACTGGATTTATAATTGGGCAGAGTAGTCATGTGCCTACAGGCACCTGCCACAAGGGGCACCTTGCTCTATAAAAATATATATATATTTTAAAATTACAATTTACAATCATTTACAGGGCTATTCAGAGAGAGGTAAAAACCTTGA
The DNA here is from genome assembly GCA_009667805.1 of Leptobrachium leishanense. NCBI lineage: Eukaryota > Metazoa > Chordata > Amphibia > Anura > Megophryidae > Leptobrachium > Leptobrachium leishanense. The sequence goes on from CM019065.1 coordinate 131,215,060, forward strand.
GAATTGCCAGGAGAATGAACAATCTAGACCATATAGCCAATTTGGAAAGTGAGATAAATGGGAGAATTTTTCTGGTTTGACTATTTTGACCTAGAATTTTCAATTCTCCAGTCATTCTCAAGGATTTCACCTCTTTCTGAATAGCCCTGTTAGACTTCTGTATCTATGGAGCCCTACAGGCTAGAGGGACATAAAAGGTATCAAAGGAAAGGTCAGATTCCACTGACCAGGTTTATGTAAAAATATAATAACAAAAAAATAAAATAATGTTTTTCTCTTCTTTTTTTTTTTATAATGCAGCATTATTGTTCATTTTACAATTATAAAGTGAATAATGATACTGCACTAACTCTTCTCATTTCCCGCACCGCCAGCAAGTGTGGAGGTGATGGCACAAACCATTGCTTCATTAGCACTGCAATGAGGAGACGGGGAACCCTGCATCTCTGATTTTTACACTACACAAGCTCAAGTGAGGTGTCATTGGAAAGGTCAAAGCCTGATATTTCCAACGATAACAAACATTACCATATAAAGTGTAAAGATAAATAATTTAAAAAAGTTAAATTCAAAATTAACGTTTTTCTCTCTAAGTCACAGGCATTATATACTTTTACTTATAAAACAAATAATGCCACTGTACTAAGTCACCTTCTCATTTCCCATGCCAAATGTGGAGCAGATGGTGCAATGTGTTATTACACATTGGTTCATTTAAAATGCAAGCTCTGCTGCGTGGAGAGTGGGCCTATGGAAACCTGTATCTCTATTCTTTACAGCCTACAAGGTCACATTAGGTGTTACTGGACAGGTCAGAGTCTGGCTTTTCTAATGATACCACACATGACCATGCAGAATGTTGGAAAAACCAGGCCCCTCCCTTTTTTTGTTTCAAAGCAAGTTTTGATATCCTTTTGAAAAATTGCAAAAAATAAAGCCGCATCAAAAAATGAAGTGGTAAAAAAGTCACATCTTGAAAAACACCCTCAGCCGCGGCCGTATTTTGATGCCCAGAATTTTGGTTACGCTGGGCTGAAATGGAGCATCATTTTCCATAGCTAGGGGTAGAAATTAGAGTTAGGCTTAGAAATTAAGGGTAGTGTTATGTTACTATTTGTTCTTGTTTTAGGGTTAACCCAAGCCCCAACATTCTGCTCTATTTTTGAGTCATATTAACCCCTAACGATGGGTGGGCGTCAACCATAGGGGGTGGCTTAACGCCGGCGAGGCGTACAGGTACACCTCTCTGACAGGTGCCGTCACGAGCTGCAGATTGCAGCCTGTACCCCACAGCCGAGGCGCGGTGCACGTCATTGACTGCAGGGGGACGGCCTGAGTTCAGACTGTCCACCTGCAGCTATTGACGTGTGTCTCGCAGAGGGTACGATTAGGGGCATAGGCGGCCCATTGAAGACAGCGGGGCATACCTTTACGCCCTGCATCTTCAAAGCCCTCCCGCTGCCAGGATGGCATAGCAAATCCTGGGGCAGCAAGGGGTTTAGGCAACAGTTTCTGCTCTTTCTTTTGATGTGAGTGCAGCGAGAAACAGTTTTTCGGGGTTTCTTTTTATATATTTTTTTGTTTTCCCCCAAAACAAAAATTAAAAAAGTAGGGTGTTTTTTTGGGAGGAGGGGGGGCACTCCACATCTTTGTGCCTACAGGTTTCTGAGATGTAAATCCGACCCTGTGTTTTGGCTGTGTATCTCTATCTATATATATATATATTGATAAATAATATAGATTTGTATCTTTTATAAGGCAGATTGCTGTGTTTAGGAATATTACTTGGAGAGAGGGTGTGGATGTCCTGCCTGGCTGCGATCAAAATTCCTTCCCTTACTCATGTCACCTCTGTATCCATCATGTTAGCCTATCACATGTTGCTGATCCTGCATAGCTATGGATGCTCTAATTAAAGGAATAAAGTCCCTACATTCAGACCCCTTAATCATGCATGGCCAACTCTGTAATAATTCTACAGCATATCCTGGTGCATAGTCTACTTTCTGTTGCTGTACATTTGTGTTTTGCACTCTATTTGTTTCTGCAGCCCAAGGTATGGAGGCCGTTACTGCCTGGGAGAGAGGAAGAGATATCGAGTGTGTAATATTGCTCCATGCCCACGGGATACTCCTTCATTTCGTCAAGTGCAATGCACTCACTTTGATTTGGTTCCCTATAAAGGAACGCTTTACCATTGGATTCCCGTGCCAAACAATAGTAGGTTTAATTCAGAGTTCCATTCATTGACTTCATTATATATAGCATTGTCTAGATCAGGGCTGTCAAACTCCGGCTCCCCCGTTGTGTCTCAACATCAACATCAGGGGGGGCCTTGAGTTTGACATCGCTGGTCTAGGTGTTTCTGGGGGAAAATACAGTAGACTGGTCACCTGCTGGTTTGTCTTTCATTTATTGTTTGGAAGAAACAATCAGAGGAAAGGTATAGAGAGATTATAGATACTTTAAGGGGTTACTCACTAAGCATCGGTGTTCAAATACTGGTGAAAATTGCAGACAAATGACAGCATTTCACAAAACTAAAATCCAGAGAGTAACTGAAGAAACTGCACTGTGAAAGCTATGATGCTCTTTGGATTTTAGTTTTGTGAAATGCTGCACAGGGTTTGCAATACCGGCAAACTCTGGCACCTTGTGGATAACCCCTTTATAGAGTATGAAAAAAAAAATACTTTAACTAATGCAACTAGCTACACATACCAGGTAATCTCGAAAACGGACTTGGTGTAGAAATTCAAAAACAAAAAGATTTTGCTATTTAGTCCTGGTTGCTGGCGCTGCTACAGAGATAACTTTTTTCCGTGTTGACATATGCACATGTTTTTCACCTTTGCTTCATTCATTGTATTTCCAAGCATATGTGGTAAAATATAGCCATGCATCTGTAATTACATGACAAACCGTGCACGTCTTTTATCATTTGACTAAGAGCTGTGTACAACAGCTTCATTCATGCTCTCCAGGTAGAAGTAATTTATAATTAATTGTACATTGAGCACTATACTGAATGTCACAAATCCCAGCTGTGTGTATGAAATAGATAAACCGCCACGAACATAAATACATAAATAAAACCTCCTTTGAAGCCACAGAGTTTAAAGCACTCTAATCAAACTATATATGAAAATGGGCAAGAGTTTGACTTTTTACAGCGCCATATGTTTCACATATTCTAAAACAATCAATGGAAAGGCAAGTCTTATTATGTGCAGCATTTTAAACCAGGGGTTGGCAACCTTGGCTCTCCAGATGTTTTGCAACTACATCTTCCATGATCCTAAGTCAACCTAATGAGTGGCTGGGCATCATTGGGAAATGTAGTTCCAAAACATTTGAAGGGCTAAGGTTGCTGATCTCTGGTTTAAATAAATAAGAAAGTAAACAATATGAAAATAAAGATAAAAATGTGGATAAAAAGGAAAGGGACTGCATTATGGTCAGGTCAAAAACTAAAATGACAACATGATTTTGGGGCAGGTATAACAAATGCTTTTACACCCAGCTACCCAATCTTCTATATAATCTATATCATGCAATGAACAAGTCAGAAATATCTTGGACCCCATTCTCATTCGCCTTTTCATGTCAAGCTGCCATGTATCTTACATTTTGCATGCTGTGCTTTTCACCTGTTTTTTCTTCATGTTAACCAGTTAATCCCTGTGAGCTTCACTGTCGTGCTGAGAGCATGCATTTTGTAGAGAAGATGTTGGATGCAGTAATTGATGGAACTCCATGTTATGAGGATAAATCCATGCGAGACATGTGCATCAATGGCATCTGTAAGGTATGCTGGAGAATGTAGACTGTGCTATCATATAGGAAAATCTGATCCCGTGAAGGCATTTGCTTCTGCTTCTCTGACGAACAGCTAAATACTTTCCCATGAGGAAACTTGTTGTATAAAATAAATGTTCTTATATTAATTTCTATGCTTTCTTACAGAACATTGGATGTGACTATGAGATCGACTCCAATGCAGCTGAGGATCGATGTGGCGTATGTCTGGGAGACTCCTCTTCTTGCCAAACTGTCCAAAAAACCTTTGAGGAAAGTGATGGTCTTGGTAAGTTTTGAGGCCAAGACAGGCTTGTGTTTGATAAAGTGATAATTGAGAGAGGCTGTGCAAAACATGGATTTTTAGCAGCTGGCATGTATGAGTTAGCAGTTTGTTTTTCTGCACAGGTTATGTCGATATTGGTCTGATTCCCCCGGGAGCACATGAAATTCACATCGAAGAGGTTGCAGAGGCTGAAAATTTCCTAGCCTTGCGCAGTGAAGATCCAGAGAAGTATTTCCTGAACGGAAAATGGACCATCCAATGGAATGGCGATTACCAAGCAGCTGGGACAACATTTACCTACACTCGTACAGGAAATCTTGAGAACCTCACGGCACCTGGACCAACATACGAGCCTGTATGGATACAGGTAACACAAGGAGATATACCCATTAATTGTTAGCTATAGGCTCGTAACCAAAATTATTATTAGCTGTAGAGAGCATAAGTAAATCTTCTATATGATATTAACTGAGTGTGGGGGAAGACGAAAACTGTTACCCTTCAGACACATGAGGTGAGGTGTATATATTGTAAAGGATGCAGCTTAAGTGTCCCACAATGACATAACTAGGAATAGGAATGTCTTATGTCACTGTTGTGAAGCATCAAAAACAGTGCTCCCACCTTGTCATGAAGTGCTTTAAGTATCTTGGCAGCACAGAGAAGCAAACTAGAACGGGGGTAGGGGGCGTGCTTAAACTAAAGCCTGAGTCTGAGACTCAAGATCCTAAAAGAACTAAAATGCATTCTGCCTACATAGGGCTCTATTACATTCTCCGTGCAAATTCGTACGCGCAGCACAATTTTTTTTGCGCGCAGCGTTAAACGTTAACGCGCGTAAATTAACGCTGGTATTACGATCCGAGCGCATTTTTTCATCCGTCAAAAAATAACACGCGTAAAAAAGACGCGAAAAAACACGCGCGCATTAACGTTGCGCACAGAAATCGGTGGGCAATCAGAATTAAGAACCACAATTGGCTCCCGTTCAGTTTTTGCGCCTGCCAAAATCAATCTGAGTATATATGCTGCAGCAATAATAAAAACACGCACAACCTCTCAATTTTATTGTTTGGGTATGTGTAGAATGTGTAACTATACTGTGCAGTATTTTTTTTTTGGGCTGGTGTATTTGGTTTCGGCCAGAACGTTCAGATTTGCAGTTACCACCAGCTTTTAAAAGACGTTAAAATTATGCGAGCACACGTCGTTCGTAAAAAGCTGCGCATCGATTGTAATACCATCCGTGTACCAGCGCACAAACGCATTTGCGCTCACAATGTTAAGTATGGGATGCGCGCACAAGCTTGCGCTCGCACAGGGTCACTTGCGTTAGACGTTAACGCGCATTTTGTGCGCGAAGTCCGCCCAAACCTCAAAGAATATCCATAGATCCACAAAAAACGTGCAGCACAGGTCACTTCATCGAAAAGTTTTATTGACTGAATGCAACAGCTAAAAATGCGATGTTTCGGTCCTATAGGACCTTAAGCATGCATGATTAAGGTCCTATAGGACCGAAACGTCGCATTTTTATCTGTTGCATTCAGTCAATAAAACTTTTCGATGAAGAGACCTGTGCTGCACGTTTTTTGTGGATCTATGGATATTCTTTGAGGTTTGGGCGGACTTCGCTGACGTTTGCACCAGGGCTTTTTCTACTAGCCTGACAGAGCTCTCCCTTGGAAGGTACACCACTCTGTTTTGGTTTGATCTCTAGTACATCCACATCCAGCTATTCCTCTGACTCTTCTGATCTCTGTAATCTTTTACCTCAGCTTGTCTACTCGTTTGTGTGATTGTCTGTTGTCCCATGATCTCTGCTTTTTTAGTGACTACACCTTCTCTTTTACTGATCACTCTAAGGACTGTTGTTAGCATGTTAGGCCACTTCAACGTTGGCATCATTGTGAAGCTCATCTGTTTAAAGGACTGCTACCGTACATGGGTTAAAGGATTTCCGATTCTGCATATACGGTTAGCCAGACACACCAAAACCCTTACAATATCATCTGTGTAGCTTACCCACTCCTTGATAATGGAGAATAGAAACATAGAAAAATGTCGGCAGATAAGAACCTTTCGGCCCATCTAGTCTGCCCAATTACATGGATACTTAACCTGGATTTATCTTTTGTTTAGGATAGCCTTATGCCTATCCCATGCTTGCTTAAATTCAATTACTGTTTTGGCCTCTACCACTTCAACTGGAAGGCTGTTCCATGTATCCACCACCCTCTCAGTAAAATAATGCTTCCTGATGTTACTTTTAAACCTTTGCCCCTCTAATCTAAGACTATGTCCTCTTGTTTTGCTACTTTGTTTCCTTTTAAATATACTCCCTTCCTCTACCTTGTGGATTCCCTTTACGTATTTAAATGTTTCTATCATATCTCCTCTGTCTCGTCTTTTTCCAAGCTGTACATGTTAAGATCATTAAGCCTTTCCTGATAACTTTTCTCCTTCAAGCCGTACACCATTTTAGTAGCCCTTCTCTGAACTCTCTCTAAGATGTCTAAATCCTTCTGGAGATACGGTCTCCAGTACTGCACACAGTACTCCAAGTGAGGTCTCACCAGTGCTCTGTACAGTGGCATGAGCACTTCCCTTTTCCTACTGCTAATACCTCTCCCTACGCAACCAAGCATTCTGCCAGCATTTCCTGCTGCTCTATTACATTGACTACTTACCCTTAGATCCTCTGCAATAATAATAACCCCTAAATCCCTTTCCTCAGATGTTGAGGTTAGGACTGTATCAAATATTCTATATTCAGCCCTTGGGTTTTTACATCCCAGGTGCATTATCTTGCACTTATCCACATTAAAACTCAATTGCCACAGCTCCGACCATTTTTTTAGTTTACCTAAATCATTTGTCATTTGGCTGATCCCTCCAGGAACGTCAACCCTGTTGAAAAAAAAACAACCCAATCAACGTCAACCCAATCAAAAAAATCAATAAGATTAGTTTGGCATGATCTCCCTGAGGTAAACCCATGTTGTTTCTGATCCTGTAATCTATGTGTTTTTAGATGTTCATCAATCCTTTCCTTTAACATGGTTTCCATTAATTTCCCCACTACTGACGTAAGACTAACTGGCCTATAGTTCCCCGATTCCTCCCTACTACCCTTCTTGTAAATGGACACAACATTTGCTAATTTCCAGTCTTCTGGGACGACTCCCGTTAGCAAGGATTGGTTAAATAAATCTGTTAACGGTTTTGCTATTACATCACTGAGCTCTTTTAATAATTTAGGGTGGATCCCATCAGGCCCCATTGACTTATTTGTCTTTACTTTAGACAGCTGCTGTAGAACCTCCTCCTCTGTAAACTGATATGTAAATGTCTCGTTAGTGTTTCCTCCTAACTGAGGTCCCTTTCCTTCCTTTTCTTCTGCAAAGACTGAACAAAAATATTCATTGAGGCAGTCAGCGAGACTTTGATCCTCTTCTACATACCTTCCTTCCTTTGTTTTTAATCGAACTAATCCTTGTTTTACTTTTCTTTTCTCGTTTATGTATCTAAAAAATGTTTTGTCCCCCTTTTTTACTGACTGAGCTATTTTCTCTTCTGCGTGTGCTTTGATGATGATTTGGTAATAATGGGAGTTCATGCTAATAGGGCTGTCCTATTTTATTATGAAGTACCAAACAAAAGGGAAACACACCCCAAGCACAACAAACTGTTGATTAAACAATGAGGCCTTGTGAAAACCTTTTGGAATGTATACAAAACATACAAAGTACAACAGGTAGACAACAGAGCACACCTGGAGGAAATCCCACTCTGAAGCGGATTTCATCCATTTCAAGTTTATTCTGCGGTCATACAACTCTGCTCTTCACTTGACCAAACAAACCTTATCTCTTATATCTACTCTTTCCTCCAACCCTAAACAACTCACTCTGATCCACTTTCAGCTCTACCTTCATCTGCCTTTAGCGCTCAGGACCTGGCAGATTACTTCTTAAACAAAACTCTCATTATCAGAAGCAAAATCCCGACATAAACCATTAATTCACCACCTCCACTGCCAGAAGCTCCTTCTGCTGCTTCCTCCCAGCCACTGCGGAGGCAGTCAATTCCTTACTGTCCTCCTCACGTCTCTCTATGTGCCCACTCGATCCCATTCCCTCACATCTAATACCTCCATTCTCCTCCTCCCTCACCCCTGCTCTCACACACATCTTCAACCGATCTCTCTCCGACTCCTTCCCATCCACCATCAAACACGCACTAGTTACCCCTTTACTAAAGAAACCCTCCCTCGATCCCAACTCTCCATCCAACTATCGTCCTGTATCCCTGCTTCATTTTACTGTTATTATGCCATTATTGGCTGGTAATGGTTAATGGGAAAAATTTGTAATCCAAGCATTAATGTTTAGTTTTGTAACTTTGTAATATGACTGTTGGACTTCTCAGAAGCATATGGAATAGGAATTATTTAGGTTTAGTGACATTAGCCTCACGCGGGTTCTCTAGATGGACTCTGGCATAAGTTGCAGCAGAAACAGTAGTTACTTAGCATTGGCCATACATACATATTTTCAATAACAAGCTGCTTTGCTAACATGATCGGATGCTTTTTGCTTATCGGATATTGTAAAAAGTGTAAATCCCATGTGGTCGCCACTCTTGGCAAATATATCAATGTCACATTTTAGGCAATATGCAGTCAAATGTCTGGAGTTTATTCACGACATAAAAAAAGGCCTTTACATGACCAAAACATTGCCACCACCTGCATCCTAATCAACTTGTTTGACTGAATTTCGTAAGGAGAGCCGGATCCCTCCTCTTTCATTTAAACATCTCAGCCGTATCCGTATGCTTTATATATTGAGCTGCGGCCAGCCTGTTCAAGGTTTGTCTATTCATGTTGATTTATATTACATCATACACAACTAGAGATAAAAGAATAAGAAAAGTGAGAAGAAAACTGTTCTCTACCTTCTAAAATGCGTTTTGTATTTTTAACCACGTTTTGGTAAACCCCGTGTTTTTAATTTTTTACTAACCTCATATTGCTGGTTCTTGAGGGGTTTATAGTCAAACGCATATTTCTTGGATTCCTTCTTTTCTTCACACCCTCCTATTGTGTCAATTGGCGCAATGCACACATTTTAAACGATAGCACAGCTGATCAGTGCGCTTTGTCACAGCTGCTATTCCAGGAGAAGAACCCAGGTGTGCGTTACCAGTATACCATCAGAAGAGACCCAGAGAGCAGCAATGAGATCTTGCCATCGGACTTCACCTGGAGATACGGCTCCTGGACTGAGTGTTCTGCTACCTGTGGTATAGGTAAAATAAAGTCTGCAACATTTAAAGAGTGCTCCATGCTTTTAGTTGTTTGATTCACATTTTGGGCCATATTACATACTTGGTGCTAACTTAACCAGAGCTGTTGTAAACTGAAAACCTCCATAGGCTATAATGGCCCTGGGAAGTTTACAACAGCTCTGGTTAAGTTAGCACCAGCTTTGTAATACTGCCCTTTATGTCCTTGGTATGTTGGAAAATTGAGATGTCTTATTTGTATTATGAAAAATATAAATTTATATACTCCAGATATTCACAAAACAAACGGTTCAGCATTACCTGCGATAACATGCATGGCTTGAAGTTAGATACCGAAGGGCAGATACTTCCAGGGAACGCAAACTGCTGTTTATAGTATAAGAGTTAAATAAGTATAAACGTTAAGGCTAATGTCAGACGAACGCAGTCTGAGCGCACTCTGCGTGCGTGCACAACGGACGGATGTACTGACGGAAGATACTGTAGACACCACACGGTCTGGTTTTGTTGACAGACGTAGATAAAAAAAGGGAATTATGGGAAATAAAATTAATAATGAAAAATGCAAAAAATTCGAAAAAGGATATGAAAAGCCATTTTGTGCGTCAAGGTGCTGGACGTCGCAAATGCGCTGCGTCTGACATCTCCTCACTCACACAGAACGCTACGCGGACGTGGCGCACTCTGCGCGTCCATCTAGCGGTTTTACATTCTTGCTTAACTTGCGTCCGTGTGCCACGTGCGTTGTGCATGCGGAGTTCGGTGCGCACGTACTTCGTGTGTGGGTCTCTATTGCTCATGATTCTATGCTACGACGGACGTTAAACTGTGCGGCAACATGGACGTGATCACTGCATTCGTCTGACGCCGGCCTTAATGTTTTCCACTGCAAAGTCAGACAATAATCTTGATCGAAAGTCTGTGTGTAAATCTTCTCCTGCAGCAAATTTTATTTTACAATAGATGTACTGAGTTGGCCTGACATGGCGTAAAAACATAGGGCCGTATTTCTACCGAGCCGTTAATAGAGGTTTGCTACTGGATAGTGGTGAGCCATTATCGATTTGTGGCTCTCTATTAATGACTCTATTCTCACCGAGCCGCTGTATTAGTGTTTCTAATTGGAATACGTGTGAGCAACTGATCAATCCCGACTATTCACGTTCGTGGACTCTACAAAGCCGTGGAAGGACACTGGAGAATTATTTGATTCCAGTGTTCCAGTAGAGCTGTGAAAGGAGGCGGCTGATCCTGCCTCTTTCTGCATCATGGGATCAGAGCAAATTAAATCATTTTTAAGCTCTCTAAATGTCAGTGTTATGTAATTATCAGGGTCTGTGCAGAATTCTGGTGTGAGCAGAGAAGAACAAGCTACATTGGAATAACTTGTTTTTCTCTGACTAACCTCAAATTAATGGCTCCTATACAAAGTATTAGAGCCATTAATTTCCAGCAAGCACAGCTCAGTCGCAATAGCAAGCAAAGCTTGCGACTCGCTCAGAATCACTTCTTGAGCTGTTAATATTTTGGCTTCAGCCGCTCAAGCCATTAGTCTAGGCTTGAGGAAATAGCCAAAATGGCAATGAAGGGGGAAGTTATTATCATGGGGGACTTTAATCTTCCTGATGTGAACTGGAAAACCAAAACTGCTGGGTGCACCAGGAGTACAAATATTCTAAACTCCCTACTGGGATTATCTCTAACACAAGTAGTTGAGGAGCCGACCCGTAAAGAGGCCATATTGGATTTAATACTCACAAATGGAGGTTTGGTATCGGACGTTGTTGTAGGTGAAAATTTGGGATCTAGTGATCACCAGTCAGTATGGTTTAATATAAGAACAGAGATGGAGCCACCACCACACAAACAAAAGTTTTAGACTTTAAAAAAACAGATTTTTCTAAAATGAGACTTTGTGTGAAGGAGTCATTATCAGACTGGAGGAGTTTAAAGGGTGTCCAGGAGAAATGGGATTATTTAAAAGAAGCATTATTGAAGGCCACAGGCAATTGCATTCGACTTGTTAGCAAAAACAAAAAAGGGAAGAAACCACTGTGGTACTCTGCAGAAGTGGCCAAAATAGTGAAGAACAAAAAGACAGCATTCAATAATTATAAAACAACTCAGAGTGAAGAAGATAGGCAAACCTATAAGATTAGCCAGAAAGAGGCAAAGCAATTTATAAGAGCTTCCAAAGCACACGCAGAAGAGAAAATAGCTCAGTCAGTAAAAAGGGGGCACAAACATTTTTTAGATACATAAACGAGAAAAGAAAAGTAAGGATTAGTTAGTTAGATTAAAAACAAAGGAAGGAAGGTATGTAGAAGAGGATAAAAGTCTCGCTGACTGCCTCAATGAATATTTTTGTTCAGTCTTTGCAGAAGAAAAGGAAGGAAAGGGACCTCAGTTAGGAGGAAACACTAACGAGACAATTACATATCAGTTTACAGAGGAGGAGGTTCTACAGCAGCTGTCTAAAGTAAAGATAAATAAATCAATGGGGCCTGATGGGATCCACCCTAAATTATTAAAAGAGCTCAGTGATGTAATAGCAAAACCGTTAACAGATTTATTTAACCAATCCTTGCTAACGGGAGTCGTCCCAGAAGACTGGAAATTAGCAAATGTTGTGCCCATTCACAAGAAGGGTAGTAGGGAGGAATCTGGGAACTATAGGCCAGTTAGTCTTACGTCAGTAGTGGGGAAATTAATGGAAACCATGTTAAAGGAAAGGATTGTTGAACATCTAAAAACACAGATTACAGGATCAGAAACAACATGGGTTTACCTCAGGGAGATCATGCCAAACTAATCTTATTGATTTTTTTGATTGGGTAACAAAAATAATAGACACAGGTGGTGCAGTAGACATTGCTTATTTAGATTTCAGTAAGGCTTTTGATACTGTTCCGCATAGAAGGCTTATCAATAAATTGCAGTCTTTGAGCTTGGATTCCAATATTGTTGAATGGATTAGGCAGTGGCTGAGTGACAGGCAACAGAGGGTTGTGGTAAATGGAGTTTATTCGGCGCAAGGTCTTGTTACCAGTGGGGTACCTCAGGGGTCAGTACTTGGACCCATTCTATTTAATATTTTTGTTAGTGATATTGCAGAAGGTATTAATGGAAAAGTATGTCTTTTTGCTGATGACACAAAGATTTGCAACAGGGTTGATGTTCCTGGAGGGATCAGCCAAATGACAAATGATTTAGGTAAACTAAAAAAATTGTCGGAGCTGTGGCAATTGAGTTTTAATGTGGATAAGTGCAAGATAATGCACCTGGGACGTAAAAACCCAAGGGCTGAATATAGAATATTTGATACAGTCCTAACCTCAACATCTGAGGAAAAGGATTTAGGGGTTATTATTTCAGAGGATCTAAAGGTAAGTAGTCAATGTAATAGAGCAGCAGGAAATGCTAGCAGAATGCTTGGTTGTGTAGGGAGAGGTATTAGCAGTAGGAAAAGGGAAGTGCTCATGCCACTGTACAGAGCACTGGTGAGACCTCACTTGGAGTACTGTGTGCAGTACTGGAGACCGTATCTCCAGAAGGATATAGACATCTTAGAGAGGGTTCAGAGAAGGGCTACTAAAATGGTGTACGGCTTGAAGGAGAAAAGTTACCAGGAAAGGCTTAATGATCTTAACATGTACAGCTTGGAAAAAAGACGAGACAGAGGAGATATGATAGAAACATTTAAATACGTAAAGGGAATCCACAAGGTAGAGGAAGGGAGTATATTTAAAAGGAAACAAAGTAGCAAAACAAGAGGACATAGTCTTAGATTAGAGGCAAAGGTTTAAAAGTAACATCAGGAAGCATTATGTTACTGAGAGGATGGTGGATACATGGAACAGTCTTCCAGTTGAAGTGGTAGAGGCCAAAACAGTAATTGAATTTAAGCAAGCATGGGATAGGCATAAGGCTATCCTAAACAAAAGATAAATCCAAGTAAAGTATCCATGTAATTGGGCAGACTAGATGGGTCGAAAGGTTCTTATCTGCCGACATTTTTCTATGTCTAACGGCTGGGTGGATCTTCAGGATCTTTTAGGTTTTTTGTAAGTAGTCTCAAAAGGCCATAGGATTTACATGACAAAATGTTTGTTTTTTTTTGTCTGTAAAAGCATAATTTCTACTAGTAAATTGCTAATGGCTTCTCTTCTTTACTATGAAGTGGTTTTGTTTTTGCCAGAGGCTTTTTTTTCTGCCTTTGCAGCTGACATAGGTCAATTAATAAATCACATTTTGGCATAACATTTCTGCAACAACAGCTAAATTTTATTTTTTTTGGCAACTATAGCTCATAAATCAACTTGATAATGTGGAACAGGTGATATTTATATTGTTTCCACTGGTTAATTTGAGTCATTTGTACTTTGTTCTAAAAACCTTTTTAATATGTCACTGTGTATTTTAGTTTTGGAGATCCATCTCATTCAATGTCTACATTCATATGAAATCTGCCTTTTAAACTAATATTTTCTAACATGACACTGTTGCAGGAGTGCAGCGGCAACTGGTCCACTGTGTGGAAAAAGTGGTGGGACTTGTAGAAGAGAGATATTGTGACTTTCTGACAAGACCTGATGATAGGCAAAGGAGCTGTAACGAGGAGCCTTGCCCTGCAAGGTGAGCTAAAATACTTTAATATCAGCTACACCCATACGATATTATACTATACAGCCACACCCATACGATATTATACTGTAAGGCCACATCCATACGATATTATACTATACAGCCACACCCATACGATATTATACTGTACAGCTACACCCATATGATCTTCTACAATACCGCCACACCCATACCATATTATACTATACAGCCACACCCATACGATATTATACGGTACAGCTACACCCATATGATCTTCTACTGTACAGCTAGAGCCTTTACTGAATACCATATTCATTGAAATAATCTTCATTCCAAATTGTATAAACTAGCTTTCATCGAAAGGATTTTATAGAATCTGTATCTACACTTTAATTCACGAATTCCTTAGTGCATGCTCACCAACTCACATTAGTAATAACGTGATCATCATTAATGTTTGGTCCTCTCAGATGGTGGGTTGGAGAGTGGCAGCAATGTTCTTCTACATGTGGGATAAATGGTGTACAGAGGAGAACAGTTCTATGTATCCAGAGAGTGGGGCTGGATGAACAGCGAGCACTACAACCTACAGACTGTGAACATCTATCCAAACCAGAAGCCAGCATCCCCTGCAAGCACGCCATGCCTTGTCATGCTTCCTGGCATCAGGGAAACTGGAGTCAGGTGAGTCAGGGCACAAAACACTTCCCCACCTCACACGTGGGGAGGAAATAATAAAAATTAGTGGAATGATACGTCTTCCACCTTGTTACTTGCGTTAGCAGTGTTGATCTTCTTAACTTCCATTCATGCAAAAACAGAATATTAAGGGTTATAATATTTAATATATGGGTAAACTTCTTGATCCAGGGATAAATCTGACTGGCATTCTGTGGTCAATAAGGAATTTTTTCCCAGTGTGTTACATATTGGCGAGCGCTTCAGACTGGGTATTTTTGCCTTCTTTTGGATCAACAGCAGTAGGTGATGTGTGAAAGGCTGAACCCCATGGACGCGTCTTTTTTTCAGCCTATGTAACTATGTTAGCTTCTGCACATATTGTATATCGCTGTACTGAAATGCGATCCATATACTTACTGCTGTAACAGTAGAATTGTTATTATGATATATAATTTACTTTATTTTTAATAATCCAGTGAGGTTAACAACTTTTTATCTCTTAGGGGGTTGTGTTACTTGCTCTGCTTATTCATTTTTATTCATACTTGTAGTGTTCTGTGTCCTGCGGAGAAGGAGTGCAGTATCGGGATGTATATTGCAATAATGGTATTGATGGCTATACCTGTGAACCCTCAGAACGTCCTGTGAGTAAGCGTGCATGCCTGATACCCTCATGCTCACATTCTTTTACGTCGATTGACTGGACTGGGAGTGGAGGATCCAGCAAGGAAAATGCCAATGACATTTTTTCAGGTCGCCCACGAGCGTTTCCTCAAAACCACCATCATCCAGAAGGAAATTCCATTTCAGAGGGTGACTTCTCCAGTGTTGAAGAGGGAGGACAAGGGAAAGGAGGTCGAGCATTTGTGGATGATTTTTATTATGATTATAATTTTATCAACTTCCATGAAGATCTGGAATACGATCAATTGGACGACAATGATATCAATGATAGAGATGTGGGACGCCGGGGAAAAGAGCATCCTGCGCAGACTCCCAAGTCTGGGGATTTTGGCGAACAAAATGAAGAGCAAAGTAAGGGAGGTGTTACAACAAAACCTGTGACATTAACCATCGAAGACATAGATATATCTGTTTCTAGGGAATATTTTCAGGTATCAGAGATACCTAGTAAAGAGAACTCTCCTGGTTTAACAGAGGATGACATAGACAAGGATGCTGATTTAAATTATCCGGATCAGTTGGGAGAGACCCCTGATGAGCCACAAACAAGTCCACCCCAGCAAAGTATTCCTGAAATATTTTCCTATGAAACACCATGGGATCCAAATGCTGTAATCCCCGAGACTTCACCAACTCACTTCAGCAATGATCCTTTCCAGGATGTTACTCATGAACCCACATATGATGTCACTACAGATATGTCAAAAGCATCAGTGGATATTATAAAACATCCCACATATTACTCTCCTCTGGATTCAGTGCAAGATCTTTCATCTTCTCTGTGGTCAAAAACTACAGCAGCGACAACACACCCTCCCTTTTTACACCCATTATCTGACACCTTACGTATCCCAGCACAGGAAACTTACGATATTCCCCAATATCCAACCCAAAATAGTTTACCAATTCCTTTTAGGGATCCACCACAGTATCTAGATGCAGGACAGCACACACGGCAAGAACCTACCACAAAACCAATGACAGCTCTTACAGTGAATCCTGTATCAGAACAAGCACAGAATCCCCAGGTGACAGATATCATGGAAAATGTAGCAAACCACTCAGAGGACAATTTGCTTTTTGACCAGTCTGCAGATCACTTACCCAGGATTAGCTCATCACAGGACATGACAACTGAAGCTACTTTAGCATCCATGCCACCACTGGGAGATAACATGCAGCCTCCCTCCACCAAATTAACATTTAACGCAGGTTCAGGTCCTGATCAAATGGCCTTTACTGTTCCGCAGTTCACAGGGTCACTAAGCACTGAGAATGTCTTACAACCTAACAGTAATGTGTCACTTGACATGCAGGATACTGGCAAATCTAATGTTCACGGAAAACCACCTTCTCACCTAAGGACATTGATTGGGTTAGAAAGGGCAAGAGTAACTCACACACCCTCTGGAGCACCTTCTGTCACTTCTGTGTCATCACTGGATGAGAGGCATTTATGGAAAGGCTATTGGGAAGTCGGAAACTGGAGTGAGGTATGTAAAATGTTTTCTTTGTTTTCAGTTCTCTCACATTCATTTGGCTTTCTAAAATATGCTACTCCTGTATCTTATAGTGAGGAAAAGGGGGGTTTGTGAGGGTCCTGAGAACGAGCAACAGCACTAGTGGCCTGCTCTATGGTGGGGCCCGCTCAGGTCTCACAAGGTTTTAGGTTGCTTGTGCCATAACCGGGATGAATGCTCCATATGCAAATCAGCTTGCTCTCACCCAAAAAGGGTGGCCAGTACTGATTGCCAAGGACGTCATCCCTGCACGAGAGGTGCAGCAACCCCCGACGATCATTTCAGCCTTATTTGGCCTCGCCAGAAGGGTATAGCTGACACCCCTCTAGGCACATCAAGCAAGGGGTCCACGTCTGGATAACCCTGACTGATCGTCAGGGGGTCGCTGCATCTCTCATGCTTAACTATCAGGTCTATTCACTAAAAGGTGAAACTCAGGAGAATTGGCAAGAGAAGAGAACAATCTAGACCACATAGCCTATTTGGAAAGTGAGATAAATGGGAGAATTTTGGCTATTTTGACCTAGAATTTTTCCCTTCTCCAGTCATTCTCCTGAGTTTCACCTTTATTGAATGGACCTGTAAGAGAAATTTTGAAACAAGAACCGCTAGAAACACTGAAAAATATCTGGGATTTTGACAGGCAGATTGATGAGCACTTGGTATGTTCAGTGTTTGCTGTGAACGTTGGACTTTCCATGCAATATCTGTAAATCTAGGTTGTTATATTTCTATCAAATACTATATGGCTTGAGATTACAGAAAATATCCTGTTCTGTGTGTCTGCATTCTAGTGCTCCACTTCTTGCGGCCTAGGTGCTATGTGGCGGCAAGTGTGGTGCTCAGAAGATGGAAGTAACACATGTAACCCTGATGTTAAACCAGCCCCTGCCCACCGGTGCTTTTTACGACCATGCGCTTCTTGGTCCGTAGGTCCATGGAGCAAGGTAAGCTGTCTTCTTATATATCATTTGTGAGACTTTTAGAGGTTATTCACTAACCTCCGAATTGCACCGGACCATGAATTTCACCGTTCATTGCAATTTTGGGTTAATTCGTCTATTAACTTAGCTGTCAGTTCATCAAATACTGGTGAACTGATATCAAAATACGGTGCAATTCACCTCAATTTGTCAGCGTTCATCGGCACTGAAATTGCCCCATAGAACTCTATTCTGTCTTCTATTCACAGAACGCCAGTGCTAATTCTGTCCAATTTGGCAGTTATTGCTGCAGTTCGGCGGTTTTCGCAGACGTTCACGAACATCTTTGGCGACTCCAACTTTGGCGCACCACGGTGACCATTCGGTGAATAGTGATTTCAGCGAAATGGAATCGCCGAAATGCACTGAAGTGAAAAGCACTGCAATTTTATTGCTTTGCTTTATAGAGTCTAAACATTAAGGTTTCCCAGCCACCCAATGTCTACTATTATTTTTATAGGTAGCCATGTGATAAAAGGTAAAGAGGTTTGTGATATTTTAAACCGTTTGTAGTTGGAGACACTGTCATTTAGGATTATCATACACTGCATAATTCATTTATGTGTTCCACACTACCAGTTGAATATCACCTATCCGAAATAAATGGGACCAGAATTGTAGAATGTGAATTTGAGATTTTGGAATATATAATAAGGACATAGCTTGTGGATTGGAATCAAGACTAAACATGAAATTAATTTATGTTTCAAATACTCCCTACACTCATAGCCTGAAGGCAATGTTACACAATATTTTTAATAATTTTGTCCAGTGTAGAGTTTTTCACTTTTGGTGTCATGTCCACGCACAAATAAAGGTAATATTTTGGAACATACTAGAAATAGATATTTTACTTCTATTGAAAAATCATGATGGTTATAATATTTCTAATGTGTAACAATAATGTTAAGACTGTTGGCATATATTAGTGTATTTATAAACCATAATGCATGCTTTTGACACTCATCTATAAACTGTGTGCTTTTTATTTTAAAGTGTTCACAGAGCTGTGGAACCGGAATCAAGACGAGAGACGTTAACTGCAATAACATTCGGGACAAGAGGATTTTGCGTCCTTTCCATTGTCAAACTGTTGCCTCCAAACCTCGTACACAGATGCCATGTCAGAAACAGCAATGCATGGAGTGGAATGTCACATCGTGGAGCGAGGTATGAACCAAAGTCTAAGGCCTTTCATATTTATATTGTCCTGCTATGTCTGTAAGAATTATTTGGAGTATAGACACATTATGACGTCCACCACAACCCCTCAGTGAGGGCAAGTATACTACAGGTTATTTCACTGGGATAGAATGTAGTGATTGGTGTTGGAAATGGAGACGTAAATTATACCACAGGATGATGGCATGATGCCAATGTCTGCATTCTAAATTGAAATTGGCGAATGTCATTATGCTATCCTTTTTATTTTTTTTACAATAATTATACCCATTATACGTCCTTGGCAGTCAGCACTGGCCACCCTTTTTGGGTGAGAGCAGGCTGATTTGCATATGGAAAATTCATCCCTGTAATGGCACAAGCAAGCTAAAACCTTGTTTGTGAGACCTGAGCGGGCACCCACCGTAGAGCAGGCCATTGTGCTGTTGCTCGTTCTCAGGACCCTCACAAACACCCCCCCTTGCTTCTCACTATAATTGTAACGGGTCATCCAGACGTGGACCCCTTGCTTGATGTGCCTAGAGGGGTGTCAGCTATACCCTCCTGACGAGGCCCAAGAAGGCCGAAACGATCGTAGGGGGTTGCTGCACTCTCGTGCAGGGATGACGTCCTGGCAGTCAGCACTGGCCACCCTTTTTGGGTGAGAGCAGGCTGATTTGCATATGGAAAATTCATCCCTGTAATGGCACAAGCAAGCTAAAACCTTGTTGTGAGACCTGAGCGGGCACCCACCGTAGAGCAGCCATTGTGCTGTTGCTCGTTCTCAGTGTCAGGGCTCAGCGGGCGCCGCCGACCCGGCGTCCCGCCAGGCCGCCGACCCGGCGTCCTCCTTCCGGCTCCGGGGTCGGCGTCCTCTTCGCATCCTGTGCGTGCGCTGTATGCGAGCGCGCCGCCGGCGGTTCCGGATTTAGCCCTCCCGGCGGCGCGACGTCACCTATCAGCAGGCAAGGCGCCAGATTTAAACCTGCTTTTCCCATTCCTCAGTGCCCTTTCGTGGTTTTGCCTGTCTGACCCTTAAGTGCTCGTTTATTTCACTATTTGACTTACTGTGTATGACCTGGCTATCTCTCTCGACTTGTGTACCTCTATACCCCTTGACCCGGCTTGTTACTCGACTCTGTTTTCGCCTATACCCTTTGGCTTTCTGATATACGTTCCTGGCTTACCAGCGTTTACACCAGCCACTCTAAGGACTGGTTCCTGTCCTCCTTGTGTCCCTGCCTTATAGGTTCACCTCCTGTTTGTGCGAAACCCAGCCACTATAAGGACTGGTACCGCATTGTGACTCTATCTTGCTTTACCGGCACTGCCGTTACGTACCCTTGGTTGGTGTTGGCCTGAAGACAGGGCAGCCCTCATTATTTGTGTTAACCCAGCCACTACAAGGACTGGTTTCTCTTCTACGTACTCGAGGCTCCTGTTTTCACTTAGGGCTACCGTTCGTCCACCCTCAGGTACGTGAGCGTGCCTGACATCACGAAAGGGCCATGGACCTTGCAGGGACTGCTCAGCAATTCTCTGGTCTAGAAAGCCGTTTGGAGGAGCAAGATCACCGTCTTGATCAGTTCGCCCAGGCCCTCCAAACGCTGCTCACCCGTACCGCCCCTACCCAGGTAGAGGTTTCCCCTCCCGTGAATCCTCTCCCTTCCGAACCGTTCTCTGTGTCCACCTCATACCCTAACTTGCTACCTCCAGTACGTTATGGGGGCGATCCTACCGCCTGTCGAGGTTTTCTGAACCAGATTTCCATTCATTTCGAATTAACCCCGTGGTCTTACCCTACAGATCGTGCCAAAATCGCTTTTGTCATCAACCATCTTACCGACAAAGCGTTGAGTTGGGCTAACCCTCTTTGGGATACCGATAAACCGATTGTCTATAATTATCGTGACTTTATGTCGGCCTTTCGTAGGGTGTTTGACCCTCCCGGGCGTAAAACCAATGCCGCAAAATCCTTGTTACGCTTGCGCCAGGGTGCGAGATCACTGGGTGAATATGCTCTGGAGTTTAGATCATTGGCTTCTGAATTGAACTGGAACAATGAGGCTTTGATAGCCGTGTTTTCTGAGGGTCTGAACGATGAGTTGCAAGATGAGATAGCGGCCAGAGATCTCCCAGGGGACCTGGAAGACTTGATTACTTACCTGTCCTTTATCGATGAACGCCTTCGCCATCGTCGACTTACTAAGGAGAGGTCTAAAAGACCACCGGTTAGGCAGCCTCCCCGGTTTTCTGTACCTTTGCTTCCCGAGTCTCATTCACCCCCCGAACCCATGCAATTAGATAGCACCAAGATCCCTGATAGTGAAAAACAACGCAGACGACGTGAGGGTTTATGCCTGTACTGTGGTTTGGGGGGTCATTTCCTTAAGGGCTGTTCCAAACGCCCCCAGGGTCCAGCGGGAAACTCTCATGCCTAAGTGCCTCTAGGGGACAGCTCTTAGGCGCTTTTCCTTCGTCCCCCAAACTGGAAAATAGACTCCGGGTTCCGGTTACTCTATCCTGGGAGAGTTCCCGTAACCCGGTACAACTCTATGCCTTAGTAGACTCTGGTGCTGCCGATAACTTTATTGACATAAATTTTGCTCGCAAACATGCCATACCCCTGGTTGAAAAAGAAACCCCATTACTTGTACAGGCCATCGATGGCAGACCTCTCGAAACCCCTTTTGTTTTGTTTGAATCTCGCAATATTACTGTTGGGATAGGACTGTGTCATAAGGAAAGTATGTTCTTCCATGCTATTTCGTCCCCTTCCTATCCTATCGTACTGGGTTACCCCTGGTTAACCCGCCATAACCCTGTTATTGACTGGCGAGCTCGTCAGATCGCGAAGTGGGATAATGATTGTATGGCTTCTTGTATTGAGATTCCACTATCCATTAATGTCTTGAATTTGCCCACGGCCCCTCCTCTGACGACTTCCATTCCTGTCCCCTACTCGGACTTGGCACCTGTGTTTGACAAAAGAGAGGCCGATAGATTACCCCCCATCGTTCTTACGATTGTGCCATCGACCTTCTTCCTGGTACCATGCCTCCCAAAGGGGCTGTCTATCCTTTGTCCGTGAAAGAACATAAGGTTTTGGAGGAGTACATTAAAGATTCCCTTAAAAAAGGGTTTATTCGTCCTTCCTCCTCACCCGCTGGGGCAGGGTTTTTCTTTGTGCAGAAAAAGGAAGGTGATCTTAGACCCTGTATCGATTTTCGAGGGTTGAACAAGATCACCGTTAAAAATGCCTACCCCATTCCACTCATCCCCGAGCTGTTTGACCGCCTGAAACATTCCAAAATCTTTTCGAAACTGGATCTCAGAGGAGCGTACAATTTAATAAGAATCAAACACGGGGATGAGTGGAAGACTGCGTTTAACACCAGGTTAGGGCATTACGAGTACTTGGTTATGCCCTTCGGTTTATGTAACGCTCCAGCAGTGTTTCAGGCGTTTATTAATGATGTGTTACGAGAGTACACCCCTTGTTTTGTCGTGGTTTACCTTGATGATGTGTTAATACATTCCCCTGATCTGAACACCCACCACGTACATGTACGACTCGTCTTATCTAAGCTCTTGGCCAACGGCCTCTACTGCAAGCTAGAAAAATGCCTATTCGATGTCCAACAGGTACAGTTTTTGGGTTATGTTATATCCTCCTCTGGTTTCATGATGGATCCCAAAAAACTGGAGGCCATCAGTCACTGGCCTCTTCCCAAGGGCCTCAAGGCCATTCAAAGGTTTATTGGCTTCTCTAATTACTATAGACGGTTTATCAAGGGCTTTTCGTCCATTATTGCACCCATTACAGCATTGACGAGAAAGGGAGGTGACACTCAGAATTGGTCCTCCAGTGCCCTGGAGGCTTTCGAACGGTTAAAGGAGGCCTTTTCCACTGCTCCCATTCTACACCACCCTGATCCCAATAGACCCTTCGTTTTAGAGGTTGACGCATCAGAAACCGGGGTAGGAGCCGTCTTGTCAAACGTCCAGCGATGACAAGCCTATGCAACCCTGTGGTTTTTATTCTAGGAAATTGTCCCCTACCGAGGCCCGTTATGACATTGGGGACAGGGAATTGTTAGCCATTATTTTGGCCTTAAAAGAATGGCGCCATCTCTTGGAGGGCTCCACCTGTCCGTTTTCCATTCTCACTGACCACAAAAATTTGATTTACCTGTCCGAGGCTAAAAGGTTGAACCCTAGACAAGCACGATGGGCCCTTTTTCTCACCAGATTTGACTTCCTCATTACGTACAGACCCGGGTCTAAAAATGTTAAGGCCGACGCACTCTCCAGACAATATGAACCCCTAGCAACTCCAGTGTCTGTACCTGTGTCCATAGTTCCGAAAGGAAAATTTTAGCCTCTCTGAGTACACGAGTCGAGTCTCCTTTCTGGAACCTCTTACTCTCTAAACAGGCTCTGGCTCCCCCGTCTAAACCACAGAATAAGCTATTCGTTCCTGCTGTAGAGGTACCCACTGCTTTACAGCTCTTTCACGAATCCAAATTCGCTGGACATTTTGGGGTAAATAAAACTCTTGACTTGATTAAACGACACCTTTGGTGGCCGACACTTACTAAGGATGTAAAAGATTACGTAACCACCTGTTTTGTTTGTACCCGTTCCAAATCCTCCCGCCTTTGTCCTGCTGGCCTCCTCCAACCCCTACCGATCCCTGAGCGCCCTTGGTCTCATTTAGCTATGGACTTCCTAGTGGAACTAACCCCTTCACTTGGTCATACTGTGATTTTTGTGGTTGTCGATCGCTTCTCTAAAATGGCACATTTTATTCCGTTAAAGAAGCTCCCCTCCTCCAGCGAGCTAGTACAGATTTTCACCAAAGAAATATTCAGACTACATGGTGTTCCTAATGTTCTCGTCTCGGATCGGGGTTCTCAGTTTATCTCTAAGTTCTGGAGAGGCTTCTGTCACCAGTTGGGCGTTAAACTGTCCTTTTCGTCCGCGTATCACCCGCAAACGAACGGTTTAGCCGAAAGAACCAACCAAACGCTTGAGACTTATTTAAGGTGTTTTATTTCTGACGCACAGGATGATTGGGTTACTCTGTTACCATGGGCAGAATTTGCGTATAACAACGCCACATCACAGTCGACAAAATTTTCTCCTTTCGAAATAGTCACGGGTATGCATCCCACTATTTTTCCATCCTCGTTCTCCCCCAGAACATTCCTGCCCTGGAGGAACACCTAGATAAGCTCCGGGTTATTTGGGAGAAGACCAGGTTGAATCTAGAATCCGCTTCCTTGAGCCAGAAGCGGGCGGCTGATCGGAGGCGCAGACCTCCACCAGTGTACCATGTGGGTGACAGGGTTTGGCTCAGCACACGCCACATTCGTCTGAAGGTTCCGTCTATGAAATTCGCGCCTCGTTTTATCGGTCCGTATAGAATACTCCGATGTATCAATCCCGTAGTATACGCACTGCAATTGCCCGTCTCTTTGCGTATTCCAAACTCCTTTCATGTCTCTTTATTGAAGCCGCTCTCCTGCAACCGTTTTACTCGCCCTGACTCTCCTCCTCCCCCTGTGGTGGTTGATGGGACCCCGAGTATGAAATTGAGTCCATTTTGGATTCCCGTTATGTCCGCAATCGGTTGCAGTATTTGGTTCATTGGACTGGCTATGGCCCCGCGGATCGCACATGGGTTTCGTCACGTGACGTTCATGCTCCTCGATTGGTCTCCGCCTTTCATCGTCGTTTTCCTGATCGCCCGGCTCCTAGCCGCCCGGTGGGCGTTCCTCGAGGCGGGGGTGCTGTCAGGGCTCAGCGGGCGCCGCCGACCCGGCGTCCCGCCAGGCCGCCGACCCGGCGTCCTCCTTCCCGGCTCCGGGGTCGGCGTCCTCTTCGCATCCTGTGCGTGCGCTGTATGCGAGCGCGCCGCCGGCGGTTCCGGATTTAGCCCTCCCGGCGGCGCGACGTCACCTATCCCCATGTGACCGCGACGGACCAATCAGCAGGCAAGGCGCCAGATTTAAACCTGCTTTTCCCATTCCTCAGTGCCCTTTCGTGGTTTTGCCTGTCTGACCCTTAAGTGCTCGTTTATTTCACTTTGACTTACTGTGTATGACCTGGCTATCTCTCTCGACTTGTGTACCTCTATACCCCTTGACCCGGCTTGTTACTCGACTCTGTTTTCGCCTATACCCTTTGCTTTCTGATATACGTTCCTGGCTTACCAGCGTTTACACCAGCCACTCTAAGGACTGGTTCCTGTCCTCCTTGTGTCCTTGCCTTATAGGTTCACCTCCTGTTTGTGCGAAACCCAGCCACTATAAGGACTGGTACCGCATTGTGACTCTATCTTGCTTTACCGGCACTGCCGTTACGTACCCTTGGTTGGTGTTGGCCTGAAACAGGGCAGCCCTCATTATTTGTGTTAACCCAGCCACTACAAGGACTGGTTTCTCTTCTACGTACTCGAGGCTCCTGTTTTCACTTAGGGCTACCGTTCGTCCACCCTCAGGTACGTGAGCGTGCCTGACACTCAGGCCCTCACAAACACCCCCCCTTGCTTTCACTATAATTTAAAGGGTCATCCAGACGTGGACCCCTTGCTTGATGTGCCTAGAGGTTTCAGCTATAACCTCCCTGAGAGGCCCAAGAGGCCGAAACGATCGTCGGGGGTTGCTGCACCTCTCGTGCAGATGACGTCCTTGGCAGTCAGTACTGGCCACCCTTTTTGGGTGAAGCAGGCTGATTTGCATATGGAAAATTCATCCCTGTAATGGCACAAGCAAGCTAAAACCTTGTTTGTGAGACCTGAGCGGGCACCACACCGTAGAGCAGTCCATTGTGCTGTTGCTCGTTCTCAGGACCCTCACAAACACCCCCCCTTGCTTCTCACTATAATTGTAACGGGTCATCCAGACGTGGACCCCTTGCTTGATGTGCCTAGAGGGGTGTCAGCTATACCCTCCTGACGAGGCCCAAGAAGGCCGAAACGATCGTAGGGGGTTGCTGCACCTCTCGTGCAGGGATGACGTCCTTGGCAGTCAGCACTGGCCACCCTTTTTGGGTGAGAGCAGGCTGATTTGCATATGGAAAATTCATCCCTGTAATGGCACAAGCAAGCTAAAACCTTGTTTGTGAGACCTGAGCGGGCACCCACCGTAGAGCAGGCCATTGTGCTGTTGCTCGTTCTCAGTGTCAGGGCTCAGCGGGCGCCGCCGACCCGGCGTCCCGCCAGGCCGCCGACCCGGCGTCCTCCTTCCCGGCTCCGGGGTCGGCGTCCTCTTCGCATCCTGTGCGTGCGCTGTATGCGAGCGCGCCGCCGGCGGTTCCGGATTTAGCCCTCCCGGCGGCGCGACGTCACCTATCAGCAGGCAAGGCGCCAGATTTAAACCTGCTTTTCCCATTCCTCAGTGCCCTTTCGTGGTTTTGCCTGTCTGACCCTTAAGTGCTCGTTTATTTCACTATTTGACTTACTGTGTATGACCTGGCTATCTCTCTCGACTTGTGTACCTCTATACCCCTTGACCCGGCTTGTTACTCGACTCTGTTTTCGCCTATACCCTTTGGCTTTCTGATATACGTTCCTGGCTTACCAGCGTTTACACCAGCCACTCTAAGGACTGGTTCCTGTCCTCCTTGTGTCCCTGCCTTATAGGTTCACCTCCTGTTTGTGCGAAACCCAGCCACTATAAGGACTGGTACCGCATTGTGACTCTATCTTGCTTTACCGGCACTGCCGTTACGTACCCTTGGTTGGTGTTGGCCTGAAGACAGGGCAGCCCTCATTATTTGTGTTAACCCAGCCACTACAAGGACTGGTTTCTCTTCTACGTACTCGAGGCTCCTGTTTTCACTTAGGGCTACCGTTCGTCCACCCTCAGGTACGTGAGCGTGCCTGACATCACGAAAGGGCCATGGACCTTGCAGGGACTGCTCAGCAATTCTCTGGTCTAGAAAGCCGTTTGGAGGAGCAAGATCACCGTCTTGATCAGTTCGCCCAGGCCCTCCAAACGCTGCTCACCGTACCGCCCCTACCCAGGTAGAGGTTTCCCCTCCCGTGAATCCTCTCCCTTCCGAACCGTTCTCTGTGTCCACCTCATACCCTAACTTGCTACCTCCAGTACGTTATGGGGGCGATCCTACCGCCTGTCGAGGTTTTCTGAACCAGATTTCCATTCATTTCGAATTAACCCCGTGGTCTTACCCTACAGATCGTGCCAAAATCGCTTTTGTCATCAACCATCTTACCGACAAAGCGTTGAGTTGGGCTAACCCTCTTTGGGATACCGATAAACCGATTGTCTATAATTATCGTGACTTTATGTCGGCCTTTCGTAGGGTGTTTGACCCTCCCGGGCGTAAAACCAATGCCGCAAAATCCTTGTTACGCTTGCGCCAGGGTGCGAGATCACTGGGTGAATATGCTCTGGAGTTTAGATCATTGGCTTCTGAATTGAACTGGAACAATGAGGCTTTGATAGCCGTGTTTTCTGAGGGTCTGAACGATGAGTTGCAAGATGAGATAGCGGCCAGAGATCTCCCAGGGGACCTGGAAGACTTGATTACTTACCTGTCCTTTATCGATGAACGCCTTCGCCATCGTCGACTTACTAAGGAGAGGTCTAAAAGACCACCGGTTAGGCAGCCTCCCCGGTTTTCTGTACCTTTGCTTCCCGAGTCTCATTCACCCCCCGAACCCATGCAATTAGATAGCACCAAGATCCCTGATAGTGAAAAACAACGCAGACGACGTGAGGGTTTATGCCTGTACTGTGGTTTGGGGGGTCATTTCCTTAAGGGCTGTTCCAACGCCCCCAGGGTCCAGCGGGAAACTCTCATGCCTAAGTGCCTCTAGGGGACAGCTCTTAGGCGCTTTTCCTTCGTCCCCCAAACTGGAAAATAGACTCCGGGTTCCGGTTACTCTATCCTGGGAGAGTTCCCGTAACCCGGTACAACTCTATGCCTTAGTAGACTCTGGTGCTGCCGATAACTTTATTGACATAAATTTTGCTCGCAAACATGCCATACCCCTGGTTGAAAAAGAAACCCCATTACTTGTACAGGCCATCGATGGCAGACCTCTCGAAACCCCTTTTGTTTTGTTTGAATCTCGCAATATTACTGTTGGGATAGGACTGTGTCATAAGGAAAGTATGTTCTTCCATGCTATTTCGTCCCCTTCCTATCCTATCGTACTGGGTTACCCCTGGTTAACCCGCCATAACCCTGTTATTGACTGGCGAGCTCGTCAGATCGCGAAGTGGGATAATGATTGTATGGCTTCTTGTATTGAGATTCCACTATCCATTAATGTCTTGAATTTGCCCACGGCCCCTCCTCTGACGACTTCCATTCCTGTCCCCTACTCGGACTTGGCACCTGTGTTTGACAAAAGAGAGGCCGATAGATTACCCCCCATCGTTCTTACGATTGTGCCATCGACCTTCTTCCTGGTACCATGCCTCCCAAAGGGGCTGTCTATCCTTTGTCCGTGAAAGAACATAAGGTTTTGGAGGAGTACATTAAAGATTCCCTTAAAAAAGGGTTTATTCGTCCTTCCTCCTCACCCGCTGGGGCAGGGTTTTTCTTTGTGCAGAAAAAGGAGGGTGATCTTAGACCCTGTATCGATTTTCGAGGGTTGAACAAGATCACCGTTAAAAATGCCTACCCCATTCCACTCATCCCCGAGCTGTTTGACCGCCTGAAACATTCCAAAATCTTTTCGAAACTGGATCTCAGAGGAGCGTACAATTTAATAAGAATCAAACACGGGGATGAGTGGAAGACTGCGTTTAACACCAGGTTAGGGCATTACGAGTACTTGGTTATGCCCTTCGGTTTATGTAACGCTCCAGCAGTGTTTCAGGCGTTTATTAATGATGTGTTACGAGAGTACACCCCTTGTTTTGTCGTGGTTTACCTTGATGATGTGTTAATACATTCCCCTGATCTGAACACCCACCACGTACATGTACGACTCGTCTTATCTAAGCTCTTGGCCAACGGCCTCTACTGCAAGCTAGAAAAATGCCTATTCGATGTCCAACAGGTACAGTTTTTGGGTTATGTTATATCCTCCTCTGGTTTCATGATGGATCCCAAAAAACTGGAGGCCATCAGTCACTGGCCTCTTCCCAAGGGCCTCAAGGCCATTCAAAGGTTTATTGGCTTCTCTAATTACTATAGACGGTTTATCAAGGGCTTTTCGTCCATTATTGCACCCATTACAGCATTGACGAGAAAGGGAGGTGACACTCAGAATTGGTCCTCCAGTGCCCTGGAGGCTTTCGAACGGTTAAAGGAGGCCTTTTCCACTGCTCCCATTCTACACCACCCTGATCCCAATAGACCCTTCGTTTTAGAGGTTGACGCATCAGAAACCGGGGTAGGAGCCGTCTTGTCACAACGTCCAGCCGATGACAAGCCTATGCAACCCTGTGGTTTTTATTCTAGGAAATTGTCCCCTACCGAGGCCCGTTATGACATTGGGGACAGGGAATTGTTAGCCATTATTTTGGCCTTAAAAGAATGGCGCCATCTCTTGGAGGGCTCCACCTGTCCGTTTTCCATTCTCACTGACCACAAAAATTTGATTTACCTGTCCGAGGCTAAAAGGTTGAACCCTAGACAAGCTCGATGGGCCCTTTTTCTCACCAGATTTGACTTCCTCATTACGTACAGACCCGGGTCTAAAAATGTTAAGGCCGACGCACTCTCCAGACAATATGAACCCCTAGCAACTCCAGTGTCTGTACCTGTGTCCATAGTTCCCGAAAGGAAAATTTTAGCCTCTCTGAGTACACGAGTCGAGTCTCCTTTCTGGAACCTCTTACTCTCTAAACAGGCTCTGGCTCCCCCGTCTAAACCACAGAATAAGCTATTCGTTCCTGCTGTAGAGGTACCCACTGCTTTACAGCTCTTTCACGAATCCAAATTCGCTGGACATTTTGGGGTAAATAAAACTCTTGACTTGATTAAACGACACCTTTGGTGGCCGACACTTACTAAGGATGTAAAAGATTACGTAACCACCTGTTTTGTTTGTACCCGTTCCAAATCCTCCCGCCTTTGTCCTGCTGGCCTCCTCCAACCCCTACCGATCCCTGAGCGCCCTTGGTCTCATTTAGCTATGGACTTCCTAGTGGAACTAACCCCTTCACTTGGTCATACTGTGATTTTTGTGGTTGTCGATCGCTTCTCTAAAATGGCACATTTTATTCCGTTAAAGAAGCTCCCCTCCTCCAGCGAGCTAGTACAGATTTTCACCAAAGAAATATTCAGACTACATGGTGTTCCTAATGTTCTCGTCTCGGATCGGGGTTCTCAGTTTATCTCTAAGTTCTGGAGAGGCTTCTGTCACCAGTTGGGCGTTAAACTGTCCTTTTCGTCCGCGTATCACCCGCAAACGAACGGTTTAGCCGAAAGAACCAACCAAACGCTTGAGACTTATTTAAGGTGTTTTATTTCTGACGCACAGGATGATTGGGTTACTCTGTTACCATGGGCAGAATTTGCGTATAACAACGCCACATCACAGTCGACAAAATTTTCTCCTTTCGAAATAGTCACGGGTATGCATCCCACTATTTTTCCATCCTCGTTCTCCCCCAGAACATTCCTGCCCTGGAGGAACACCTAGATAAGCTCCGGGTTATTTGGGAGAAGACCAGGTTGAATCTAGAATCCGCTTCCTTGAGCCAGAAGCGGGCGGCTGATCGGAGGCGCAGACCTCCACCAGTGTACCATGTGGGTGACAGGGTTTGGCTCAGCACACGCCACATTCGTCTGAAGGTTCCGTCTATGAAATTCGCGCCTCGTTTTATCGGTCCGTATAGAATACTCCGATGTATCAATCCCGTAGTATACGCACTGCAATTGCCCGTCTCTTTGCGTATTCCGAACTCCTTTCATGTCTCTTTATTGAAGCCGCTCTCCTGCAACCGTTTTACTCGCCCTGACTCTCCTCCTCCCCCTGTGGTGGTTGATGGGACCCCGAGTATGAAATTGAGTCCATTTTGGATTCCCGTTATGTCCGCAATCGGTTGCAGTATTTGGTTCATTGGACTGGCTATGGCCCCGCGGATCGCACATGGGTTTCGTCACGTGACGTTCATGCTCCTCGATTGGTCTCCGCCTTTCATCGTCGTTTTCCTGATCGCCCGGCTCCTAGCCGCCCGGTGGGCGTTCCTCGAGGCGGGGGTGCTGTCAGGGCTCAGCGGGCGCCGCCGACTCCGGCGTCCCGCCAGGCCGCCGACCCGGCGTCCTCCTTCCCGGCTCCGGGGTCGGCGTCCTCTTCGCATCCTGTGCGTGCGCTGTATGCGAGCGCGCCGCCGGCGGTTCCGGATTTAGCCCTCCCGGCGGCGCGACGTCACCTATCCCCATGTGACCGCGACGGACCAATCAGCAGGCAAGGCGCCAGATTTAAACCTGCTTTTCCCATTCCTCAGTGCCCTTTCGTGGTTTTGCCTGTCTGACCCTTAAGTGCTCGTTTATTTCACTATTTGACTTACTGTGTATGACCTGGCTATCTCTCTCGACTTGTGTACCTCTATACCCCTTGACCCGGCTTGTTACTCGACTCTGTTTTCGCCTATACCCTTTGGCTTTCTGATATACGTTCCTGGCTTACCAGCGTTTACACCAGCCACTCTAAGGACTGGTTCCTGTCCTCCTTGTGTCCCTGCCTTATAGGTTCACCTCCTGTTTGTGCGAAACCCAGCCACTATAAGGACTGGTACCGCATTGTGACTCTATCTTGCTTTACCGGCACTGCCGTTACGTACCCTTGGTTGGTGTTGGCCTGAAGACAGGGCAGCCCTCATTATTTGTGTTAACCCAGCCACTACAAGGACTGGTTTCTCTTCTACGTACTCGAGGCTCCTGTTTTCACTTAGGGCTACCGTTCGTCCACCCTCAGGTACGTGAGCGTGCCTGACACTCAGGACCCTCACAAACACCCCCCCTTGCTTCTCACTTGAATTGTAAAGGGTCATCCAGACGTGGACCCCTGCTTGATGTGCCTAGAGGGGTGTCAGCTATACCCTCCTGACGAAGGCCCAAGAAGGCCGAACGATCGTCGGGGGTTGCTGCACCTCTCGTGCAGGGTGACGTCCTTGGCAGTCAGTACTGGCCACCCTTTTTGGTGAGAGCAGGCTGATTTGCATATGGAAAATTCATCCCTGTAATGGCACAGCAAGCTAAAACCTTGTTTGTGAGACCTGAGCGCACCCACGTAGAGCAGTCCATTGTGCTGTTGCTCGTTCTCAGGACCCTCACAAACACCCCCCCTTGCTTCTCACAATAATTATACCCTATAACTGATTTTATTGGATTAAAGTGTCAATTATGTTTCCAATGACACCTATTCTGGGGTTCTAGGTGTTACAGAAGTGGAAATACTGGGGATTAATCCCGCCACTTCAATATCCTAATTAACTCTGCTGGGATTAAGGGTGTTAGTCAAGTCACTTTGTACTTGCATAATAATATCATCAGTCATATGAATTTCTCCCGGTGAGGCTGATATTCTACAGACTGCTTCTCCAGTGGCAAAGACTCTACTATCTGTGGGATGTGGAGGGTAACTAAATGTGATGGGTGATGTATGAGAAACGTAACCCACATTTCAGAATGAATGAGTGCATTTCCTAGGCATCCTCTCTGCTCAAGTTAATTATTCCCCAAATAATAAAAATTTTGAAAGCTAAGACAGCTATCTTTACTAAAATGTGTTTTTGGGGCTCCTTGGTATTAAAATCATAGAGAAACCATGTACTTATCATTTTCCCCTGTGTGATACTTTCTTGTTTATTCTATTGAAATGTTGTTCCGTGTGCAGTGGCGACTCTAGGAACAATATTTAGGGGGGGCACAGAAGATACCGCAGTCAAAACTGGGGGGGCACTAATAATTTTCACCACTAAATCATCAAACCACTGAATAAAACTAAGGGCCCTAAGCTATCACCTGGTGTGAGCTAAAACACCATCACTAAAGGAAAAATTACCGCGAGTCGCTAAAACTTCGTGCCTGACAACCTACTAACAGATCACCTTGTCTGCAGTAGTCCATGAACAAGGTCGTTTGGCGCATGCTAGGGAAACACAAAGACCCGGGCTGAGACCCAGCGCTAATGCGGTTGTGTACAGGCTAGAACTGTTTTTTTTTTCCAGTGTAGATTGCCGGGCCATACCTATCCCCCGCCCTCACAAGCATGAATATGAACACATCCAGTGAATAACTTCACACCCTGCATTATTAAAAGCCTCCAAGGTGGCCGTATCATCCATGTTTTGATGCATACATATATTAAGGCTGATGGACATTGCATGATAAGTGCCACCCGACAGCATGTAGAATCATTCCACTGCATTTAATAGATCCAAAAGGAAGGCCAGGTGAGCAACAAAAATTTCCCTGCTGCAGCATATAAAGAATACATGTTTCAGGGCAAGACTTATTCACATGTCCCTTTAAACATGGTCCACACGGTCACCCTAATAATCAACCACTTCCATACTATGAATAACCCCAGCATAAAATGTTTAAAATTAGGCAAAATATTAGAATTAGGATATATGTGGATAAAGGATACATTTATAATAGAGCCTACTGCAACAGCAACGACAATGCGGACCAGATCCATTGCTATGGTGTATGGGGCCAAGAGAACACCTGTGCTGCATTCCTTTCAATTGTCTGTTAATTTTGGGCAAGGACCTGTTTTTTTGGCGTTAGCACCAGAGTTGAGCAGTAGGTAAAATGTTGCAATTAGCACCCCTCAAAAAATTAGCGCTGGCACCAAGTGATCTGCAAAAGCGCTAGAGATCTCTAGCGCTCCCCGTGTTAAGTATAGGACGCTGAAGGTACAGTAAGCTCACGGTACAAATCGCTAATAGCAACGCACAAAGTGATTTTTCCCGTTTGTAGCGAAAGGCAAAGGATCTGTTGGTCAGGCGCTAGACTCGATTAACCTGGCGCTAATGCAAAACCATGCGAACGCAAGGGTTAACCCACACCAGGTAATAGTGCCCTAAATAAGTATATATGAATAAGATTCCAAAACCCCAGAGTAATGTGATGCAATGATACCTTTTTATTGTACTAACCTGATACTTTATTTATCGCAATTCGGCAGTTTTCACTGATTGTCTGATTGCTCCTTCAGCGACTCCACTTTTAGCAAATTACAGTGAATGTTCACTAAATAGGAATTCACTATCAGGGTTATTCAGAGAGCGGTGAAAAGCAGGAGAATGACTGGAGAATGGAAAATTCTAGGTCAAAATAGCCAAACCAGAAAAATTCTCCCTTTCATCTCACTTTCCAAATCGGCTATTTTGACCTAGAATTTTTCATTCTCCAGTCATTCTCCTGCTTTTCACCGCTCTCTGAATGACCCTGTATATTTTCGGCTCAATGAATTCCCCGAAATGTGACGAAAAGCAGAGGATCTAAAGATGATTAGACTTTAGATTCTAACTTCCATAGTAACCCCTAAAATGCCATAAACCCAGGGAAATACAATAAAAATAATAAACAATGTGACATTTAGCCTACCCCTTAACCCCTAATATGCCATTAATCAAGGTAAAACATGAAATGAATACACTGTGAGGCATGTAGTTACCGATTAACCCCTACAATTCCATTAATCAAGGAAAAAATAAATTGTATACCGTGAGGGATGAAGCCTACCCATTAACCCTTAATATACAACTAAACCAAGGCAAAAACTAACGTAATACACAATGTAATGTATAGTGTGAACATTAACCACTTCACTGCTGAGACATTTCAACCCTGTGAAAATGCTTAAGTTTAAGTGCCCGTTATTATTTAATGTTTTAGGACTTTTATTTCAAATTGAATATGGTCATGTTGGATATCATTGGAAAGGCCAGAATGTGCCCTTTCCAATGACACATAGATCTTTCATATACGATGCACAGGGACGGAGATACAGTGGTCCGAATAAGTGTGGTAAACTGGATGCTGATTTTTGGTGGGGGGGCACATGGGGGGGCAAGGAATAACCTAGGGGGGGCAATTGCCCCCCCTTGCCCCCCTGTAGAGTCGCCTATGCGTGTATGTATAATTTTCTTGTGCCTTGCTCCAATAAAATTGTTGGAATTGGTGAAAAAAAACAAATCAGAGAAATGGTGGTCCAAATGACCCTCTATTCACTGCAAAGTAAAAATCAGCAGTACAGTGTTTAAATTTTAGATGTCACAGTGCGCAATTCTGCACTGCATCATCTCCTCCGCACTTGCTCTTGCCGTGAGAAATGAGCATGTGAGTTATGGCAATGGCATTGCTTGCTCTGCAAATGAAAATCAGACAATGGTGCTACGATATAATTAAAAAAAAGAGTGGTGTTTTATTCAATTTTTTTTACATTTTACATTATGTTTGTCACTGGAAAGGCCTGAAATAGCCCTCTCCAATGAAACCTCACTTGACCTTCCACATCTTATAGAGGTGGTGATACGGGGGTTCAAATAACACTCTCCACTTCTAAAGTCTGTCTAGCTAGTCATGATGTCCGCACACTTTAAAATTTCTGCCTGATCTAATCCAGGGACGTTCAGGTGTAGTAAAAGAATTACACAGCTGGTGGGGTCATTGAAGGGATTTCACCTGAAATCCCTTCAGTCATGAGAAGATGAGCAGCAGCTAGGATGCATGGGAGACATCCTTTGCAGCCAAAGTACCAAGATTAATATTCAACCCATGTCCAATGTAAATTATGCTTTCTCTAGCATGCACTTATTATTACAGTATTTATTTCAAACATTCAATGCGTTGTTGGAAATGAAATTTAGGATAAAATAACAATTTTGTATAAAGATTGTTCTTCTGAAATAATTAAAAGATTAAAAAAAGGTAAGTTTACTGACATTTAAATTTACATGTATTTGTTTAACATTTACAGAAATATGGCTGGGATAAAAGGTTATAAACTCTAGATGCAGTCCTTTACTTTGCATAATTTCACACAGGGTCTGCAGCATTAGTATAGAGGCAGAAGTGGCCATTTTGCCATTTACAGTAAATGTGAAAAAGATAATAAAAAGGTCAGATATCTTGCTTATGGGGATTTGTAGTGATTATGATAAGATCATTAGCAATGCAGTGTCCAAAAAATACCAATAGAATAAAATTAAGATCTGTATGTGGCATTATGCCGTGTATGGAAATTACAGCAACACTTTATATCTCTACTGTACTGTGATTTTCAGCAAATATATCCCCCTGGATCTCGTTCCTGTACAGCAGTGAACAGCCTCAGAGCTTTCTCTGGCTGTTGTAATTCAGCAGTAAAGTCTGTTCAAGTTTTGTTAATGAGAGTGGGGGCTACTCTTTTGTACCATGGCAATAGAAACGCACAGGGTTCTGTCCAAAAATTCCAGGTCCAGTACCAGCCCGTTATTTGTCCGTCCCGTCTCTGTCGCAGAACCATGCCAGATGACCTACAGTCTCCTTCTGGACTACCCGACTCGTAGCCCTGACATTTCAGAGATTCCCCAGTGAAGCCAAGATTCCCTACACAACGACCAAAAAGTCTTGATCCTTGGTAAAAGCAGGAATGAATGACTTTATCTTCCAGACAGACAGTATGTTAATACAGTTTGCATAATGAATGTTTGCTATTGGGGAGTGGGACAGAACAATACCAGTCTGCTGTCGAGTATCACCCTCCTCTCCAGTGATAAGATTATCTGTCCAGCACAATCAGAGGGGGGGGGGGGAGTTAAGAGTTGTTTGTTTGTATTAGTTTAAGAACTGTCACACAGAAACATGATTTTAAAACAAATCACATACAGTATGGCAATGCCCAAATACTTGATGAATAGTCCTTGCCATAATCACCCATAGTCTGTGGGTATGAGGCTGGCATCCGCTTTTCTCCAAAGAACACAATGTCCATATATAGTGCAGGCAATGTTGCGAGTGCCTGCGACAGGCAGTCTCTGACACCTGGAATCAAAGTCCTTCAGAAGGTGGCGGAGGCTTCCGTCACAACCATAATACACGGTGTCAGGAGTGAGAACTCCCAAAATTTCCTTTCCTCCCAGGGAATGCATTAATGTTGCATTAAAAATGTATGCAGGGGTATTATATGCTAATTTTAGTTTTACATTATGTTGCATTGCAAAATTATATAGCCCTTTTTGCCAGTGACAGGGTTAATGGTGTTTCCTGAGTGAGATGTTTTCATGAGGAACTCTGCGGTCAAATAATACGGCTCTCTTTGTGATAGATGTGCTTGTATGTGTTCTCCAGATGCGCCACTTCTGAAAAAGACATTGGCAAGACCAACTATCACTGAAGTTCTTCTTTGTATACTTTATCTGTGCTATTTATGAAAGAATACCTGTGTACAAAGTGGTTTGAACCAAATGTATTTTATTCCTATGCTAATTATAATACTATAGGCTCTATTCCAAGTCTCGTACACAAGAGCACAATGAATACAATAATGTTGCACTATTAAAGGGCGATCCACATTCTGTCCAGCCCTTGGGGACAACTCATAAATATTTAGAAAACGGCAGATTCAGTCTAAACCAAGAGCAAACAAGTCATCTGTGTTTGTCCAAACGTGGCTCAGACAGAACCTAGTCACTTTATAAGTCTGCCGGTATTGCAGCACAATAGAATGGGATTTGAAAAAAAAAGCAAAAAATTAACAATCAAACCCCCATATAACCTTCAATAAAACAGCACTTTATTAAAGAGGCTGGGCAATTGCCCACAATAAAAAGCCAATGTCTCAATTAGAGATCTGAGCCCCTGGTATGGCAATACAATTCCTAATTTCAGGAGACATCTGGGCCCAATAGTAAAGACTTCTACAGAGAGCCCCTAATGCAATCTTTCATTCATACAATATTATGTGCATTCCGGAATAATTCAAAACCACATCCGTAATAAATATCTAGTAATGGTTACCAAGTGTCAAAAAGAGTCACCAATTCTCTCAATAAAGCCATTTACCGGCAGGTAGCCATTTACTGGTATCGAGTGATGAAAGAGCGACAATGTCGCACTGCTGTGTTTGATCCGTTTCTTTTCAGAGAGCAACAGTTTAAATGTTACAGAGCTTATATTACCACAGAAAGATTTACGCAGCAGGTGTTATCAGTCTCGTGGTAGCCCGTGCTCCTTAGTATGTGCAGAAATTCAGCTACTGTTCAAACCCAAGTGTCTAAGTCCACTCCTTGGGACTGGGCTGCAGTATAGCTACTGCAAAGCTAATATCACCACCCAAAGATACACACAGTGCTATCAGCTTAATGGTAGCCGCTGCTGCTCAGTGTAGGTGGTTATTCAGCTACTATTTACACTCAAATGTCTGGGTTCACTCTTTGGGACAAAGTCCAGCAGTTTACATGCCCCAAGGCTTAAATTGCCACATAGAGAGATTGTAACAGGCGGAGTAGCGCCCACCAAGGAGTAGCGGAGTTGAGATCCTTAAGGGCTGAGAAATCCTTTTGACGTTTAAACACCGATTAAATCTCACAGAATCAGACACTTGTGGCAACAAGGTTGGACCATAGACTGAGTCGCTACTAAGCACTAAAGATTTCGAGACCGATAGAGCACATACAGAGAAACACAGATAAATCACAGTTGGTGAATTGCACGGACTGCAGGGCAGTCAGGAAATAAGTTGCTTTAACGTTTGCTGATAATCGGGAGCAGATCAGCGGTACCTTAAGATGGTAAGAACCAACACATACACTTCGGGGTCTGTCGTACAAACAAGAACGAGTATTGTTGCTGGTAAGCACACACTGACCATCAGCATTAAATAAGTAGGACTTTGCAATCGCGGATTGAAACAATATATGTGGCTGGCGAACGTGAATCCTTGGTTGGGTATAGGCACTTAGAGAGGCCACGGACAAGACCCACCGATGAGAAGGAACACTTCCCCAGTAGCGTGTAAACACCCCAGCGGCAAGCATGGGGTTAAACCACCAAAACACCACACAGGCGATCGTAATCAATCAGCAGAGAATAGTCAGAAATCAGGCTGGGTCAAATAACAGGAGCAGGGATCGTACAAAAAACGGGTTGGCAACAGAGAGGCAATATAAATCAATAGGCAGCGATGCGGGAATCAGACTCCACGACAGGGCGACGAGGCAACTCCTCGTGCCCTGTTTTAAACCCAGCGGCTCCTCGTGACCATGCTAGGCCCCGCCCCCTCAGACGCCGCTCGGCCATTCCCCAGTGCTGGCAGCTGGCCAGCTCCTGGCACAGGACCTTGCCCAGACCCCCAGGCAGCGCAGCGGGGGCTGAGGACATGACAGAGATCCACACAGTAAATACCATCAATCTCGTAGTAACCTCCGCTCCTTGGTATGGACGGTAATTCAGCTACTATTTGAACCCCAAATGTCTGGGTCTACTCTTAAACATACTATCCCAGTCATCCTTTTATATGGGTGGATTTAAAAGCATGGAATAACAGATAATCTTCGGAATGTCACCCCAAACATTTTGTGAGGGGATGCTTTTATGTCCTCTTAACTCTGTTGCTAGAAGGCCCACATACCAGTGTTAATTTCATTGACTAAAAATTTTAGTCTAGTTTTAGTCGACTAAATATTATAACATGTTTTTGACTAAACTAAAATTGAAATAATTCAGATGACTAAAATTTAATTTCAAATTTCAAAAGGCTACGACTAAATCAAAATTTGCTGTCAAAATTAACATTGCTATATACCTCCAAGAGACTCCAGTGGAAAGAATATATTCTGATCTTTCCAATTATGCTATTCTTTGGGGTATATCCTGTTTATTAGGTGTGAAATCCTAAATAAACTTTACAAAATAGTGTGTTTTTTAACCTTGTCACATAGAAACATAGAAAAATGTCGGCAGATAAGAACCTTTCAGGCCATCTAGTCTGCCCAATTACGTGGATACTTTACCTGGATTTATCTTTTGTTTAGGATAGCCTTATGCCTATCCCATGCTTGCTTAAATTCAATTACTGTTTTGGCCTCTACCACTTCAACTGGAAGACTGTTCCATGTATCCACCACCCTCTCAGTAAAATAATGCTTTCTGATGTTACTTTTAAACCTTTGCCCCTCTAATCTAAGACTATGTCCACTTGTTTTGCTACTTTGTTTCCTTTTAAATATACTCCCTTCCTCTACCTTGTGGATTCCCTTTACGTATTTAAATGTTTCTATCATATCTCCTCTGTCTCGTCTTTTTTCCAAGCTGTACATGTTAAGATCATTAAGCCTTTCCTGGTAACTTTTCTCCTTCAAGCCGTACACCATTTTAGTAGCCCTTCTCTGAACTCTCTCTAAGATGTCTATATCCTTCTGGAGATACGGTCTCCAGTACTGCACACAGTACTCCAAGTGAGGTCTCACCAGTGCTCTGTACAGTGGCATGAGCACTTCCCATTTCCTACTGCTAATACCTCTCCCTACACAACCAAGCATTCTGCTAGCATTTCCTGCTGCTCTATTACATTGACTACTTACCCTTAGATCCTCTGAAATAATAACCCCTAAATCCCTTTCATCAGATGTTGAGGTTAGGACTGTATCAAATATTCTATATTCAGCCCTTGGGTTTTTACGTCCCAGGTGCATTATCTTGCACTTATCCACGTTAAAACTCAATTGCCACAGCTCCGACCATTTTTTTAGTTTACCTAAATCATTTGTCATTTGGCTGATCCCTCCAGGAACGTCAACCCTGTTGCAAATCTTTGTGTCATCAGCAAAAATACATACTTTACCATTAATACCTCCTGCAATATCACTAATAAAAATATTAAATAGAATGGGTCCAAGTACTGACCCCTGAGGTACCCCACTGGTAACAAGACCTTGCGCCGAATAAACTCCATTTACCACAACCCTCTGTTGCCTGTCACTCAGCCACTGCCTAATCCATTCAACAATATTGGAATCCAAGCTCAAAGATTGCAATTTATTGATAAGCCTTCTATGCGGAACAGTATCAAAAGCCTTACTGAAATCTAAATAAGCAATGTCTACTGCACCACCTGTGTCTATTATTTTTGTTACCCAATCAAAAAAATCAATAAGATTAGTTTGGCATGATCTCCCTGAGGTAAACCAATGTTGTTTCTGATCCTGTAATCTATGTGTTTTTAGATGTTCAACAATCCTTTCCTTTAACATGGTTTCCATTAATTTCCCCACTACTGACGTAAGACTAACTGGCCTATAGTTCCCAGATTCCTCCCTACTACCCTTCTTGTGAATGGGCACAACATTTGCTAATTTCCAGTCTTCTGGGACGACTCCCGTTAGCAAGGATTGGTTAAATAAATCTGTTAACGGTTTTGCTATTACATCACTGAGCTCTTTTAATAATTTAGGGTGGATCCCATCAGGCCCCATTGAGATATTTGTCTTTACTTTAGACAGCTGCTGTAGAACCTCCTCCTCTGTAAACTGATATGTAATTGTCGCGTTAGTGTTTCCTCCTAACTGAGGTCCCTTTCCTTCCTTTTCTTCTGCAAAGACTGAACAAAAATATTCATTGAGGCAGTCAGCGAGACTTTTATCCTCTTCTACATACCTTCCTTCCTTTGTTTTTAATCTAACTAATCCTTGTTTTACTTTTCTTTTCTCGTTTATGTATCTAAAAAATGTTTTGTCCCCCTTTTTTACTGACTGAGCTATTTTCTCTTCTGCGTGTGCTTTGGAAGCCCTTATAAATTGCTTTGCCTCTTTCTGCCTAATCTTATAGTTTTGCCTATCTTCTTCACTCTGAGTTGTTTTATAATTATTGAATGCTGTCTTTTTGTTCTTCACTATTTTGGCCACTTCTGCAGAGTACCACAGTGGTTTCTTCCCTTTTTTGTTTTTGCTAACAAGTCGAATGCAATTGCCTGTGGCCTTCAATAATGGTTCCTTTAAATAATCCCATGTCTCCTGGACTCCCTTTAAACTCCTCCAGTCTGATAATGACTCCTTCACACAAAGTCTCATTTTAGAAAAATCTGTTTTTTTAAAGTCTAAAACTTTTGTTTTTGTGTGGTGCGGCTCCATCCCTGTTCTTCTATTAAACCATACTGACTGGTGATCACTAGATCCCAAATTTTCACCTACAACAACGTCCGATACCAAACCTCCATTTGTGAGTATTAAATCCAATATGGCCTCTTTACGGGTCGGCTCCTCAACTACTTGTGTTAGAGATAATCCCAGTAAGGAGTTTAGAATATTTGTACTCCTGGTGCACCCAGCTGTTTTGGTTTTCCAGTTCACATCAGGAAGATTAAAGTCCCCCATGATAATAACTTCCCCCTTCATTGCCATTTTGGCTATTTCCTCAAGCAGCAGATTATCTAGCTCTTCTACTTGTCCAGGGGGTCTATAGATCACACCTACACGAGCTACTGTATGATTGCCAAATGTTAGCGTAACCCAAACTGACTCTATGTTCACCTCGCTCACTTTTATTTGGTTCGTTTTTATGTTGTTTTTCACATACAGGGCCACTCCTCCTCCTTTCCTACCTTCTCGGTCTTTTCTATATAAAGAGTACCCCGGTATTGTTATGTCCCAGTTATTTTTCTCACTGAACCATGTCTCAGTAACCGCAACTAAATCTACTTTTTCAGCTGCCATCATTGCCTCCAGTTCATTGATTTTATTGACTAAACTGCGAGCATTTATAGACACGACTCTGAGCTTGTCATTTTTTTCCCCGCATGTTGCTTGCACCCTCCGATTTAGTTTTGGGGGCAATCGGGCAGATTGTTTTTTTACCCTTTTGTCCCCCCCTCCTAGTTTAAATATTTCTTTGCGAAACCTTTGAACTTCTGAGTAAGATGCAAACCATCTTTTTTATACAGTTCCTTTCTGCTCCAATTAGAGCTATCATGGGACACAAAGCCAAATCCTTGCTCTCGACACCATTCCCGAAGCCACAAATTAAATTCCCTATTGCGCATCTGCCTATCCTGAAAGTTATGCACAGGCAAAACTTCAGAGAATGACACAGTGGACGCAATCTGCTGTATTTCACCTCCAAGAACACAAAATCTATTGAATGCACAATTATTGACATAGAATAACAAGTAGCCCCTCATTCAAGTGTCTTGTTGTGTAGCCTCTGTAAATATATACTTAATTTGCCATATTTTAATTCATTTGGTAGCTGGAGTTTTTTTAAATGCTGACATGCCTTTTAATTTTGAGGTTGTATAAGGTGCACATATGGGCTTCTAACTCCACTAGTGTGACTTTGTCCAAGCACAAAGGATATTTTTTTTTTTTCAAAACCGCTACACCTCACAAATGTGTAATTTGTTTGTGATAATACTATACTTATTAACCCCTTCTTTTATTTGGAATTTTTGTCTTTTTTCCATAGTCAATGTTTTATACCATGGCCATTTTATTCATGAACTAATGTAGCAAAATACAAGACTATCAGGGTAATTCAAAGAGATTCGAAAAGTCACCGCACGTTCGGTGACTTTTCGTTCTCTTCAATTCGGTTCCTTTTGCCGATCCCATTTCGGTGACCCTGCTGTGTATCCAGCAAGCACCACAGGGTCCCCGAATTGCAGGGAAAAGCTACCGCAAACCCGACGAAGACTAACCGCAGAAACCCGGCGAATGCACGCCGAAAACCCACAAAAACATCTGCATTAACCTGCCGACAACCACGGAAAAACCCGAGCAGGAGCCGATCACACGCAGCAAAGCCGCTGGAAAAAGCCGACACCGCAGACAGAGTGAAGTGAATAAATTAGGAAAACAGTTTGCACGAATGTTTGAAAAGTGAAACTCTGTTTGCAAAGAAACTACTGAGCGAAAATGTCTGAAATTTACATATGAGGTCCAGGGAATGATAATAAAAAGGGCTGTTACAGAAAAAAGAAGTAAACTTAAAAAAAAAAAATTAATAATTCAGAAAAATGCTTAAAATATCTTAAATCTATAAATAAAGAGACTCTTTACTGCAGAATTTTATAATGAACGGTTTATTAGATATTGAATTAAAACAGGAATATTTTTAACATTGAAGCCTATGGGATTCTCCTGAATAAACTTGCCGAATTAAACCACCGAATGGCAGGGCATTTGGGGAACCTTTCACTGCTGGTTTGTGTTCTCTGAATAGCTGAAGCAGTGTTTTTTTATGGGTATTTCACTGCCCTCGAACAGGCACCGTATGTTCAGGCAATTCACCAGGATTTGGCGTATTGCCTGCTCTCTGAATAGCCGAATGGCCAAGAAAGGTAACCGAACGCTGATTTTCAGCGTTCGGTTACCTTTCTCCAGCC
Source organism: Leptobrachium leishanense (assembly GCA_009667805.1). NCBI lineage: Eukaryota > Metazoa > Chordata > Amphibia > Anura > Megophryidae > Leptobrachium > Leptobrachium leishanense. Next base: position 131,259,394 of record CM019065.1, read on the forward strand.
ATTCGGATCTCTTTGAATAACCCTGTATAAATTAGTTTTTTCAGTTTTGGTTCTAATTTATTATTTCCTTATAAAAACGCAATAACTGCTTCTTCTTTTCTGATTTTTCTTTTTTTTTTTAAAGACTACCGCATAGAATATATAACGAGAAAGTATTGTGGGACGACAATTTTACATGCTGTGAATGATTTAATGCAGTTTCCTAACGTGACATAACATAATAGAAATATTTTGAATCTGCTTAATCCATTTAGAAAATGATATACAATTAGTCTGGGTTCTACTATAAAACATGACTTCAAATGACATTTAAACAAGTCCAACATTAGTAAACAAGAAGGGTTTAAAATACAGTCAGCATACGACCCAGGGTTCGTTTACTTAATATAGACTTAATGCGCTGTAAGAGAACTTGGTAAGGAAAGCGTGCACAAGGAAAACGTATCTTTAGTTTCTAGTTAGGGATTGAGTTTTACCGTTATATTTTGGAGCAAAATAAAAACAGCAAGTCATTTTAAGTCCTGACATTATGGTGACATGTTGAATCCTGTGTCTTGTCACACAGTGCTCAGAAGACTGTGGTGAAGGCTTTCAAGAGAGAGATGTATCGTGCCTACAGCCTGGAAGATGCAATGAATATCTGAAGCCCAGCTTCAAGCGCTCTTGTAATAATCATCCATGTACCACCTGGTCTGTGGCACCATGGAGCAGGGTGAGTGAAAGACTTAATGGCTTCTGGTATAAGGGAGGGATCTGCGTAGCATTGCTTTACTGACATTTCCTGACTTCGCTGTTTAAGGTGGGCCATAGGTCTGCTCTATTAACCAGTTTCCCGCTCAAGTATGACTGTTCAGGCCCCCCCTCCAATCCGCTCACATTCCTTCTCTATCTCTCCTATCTCTGGGCTGCCCTCACGCTTGGCTGCATTCAGTGCACAGCATCATGTGGCGGTGGCATCCAGGAACGGCAGGTGAAATGTCTGAATACAAGGACCAGAATGGCAGAGGAAGATAGCAGCCTATGTGACCACCTGCCACGGCCTGATAACACCCAGAAATGTAACCTTCAGGAATGCCAGCTTCCTCACAGTAAGTGCTCTTTCCTGTCTGAATGCAAAGCATCTCCAGCTTCTACATACCGTATATACTCGGGTATAAGCCGAGTTTTTTTACTCAAATTTTGAGTAAAAAAACCGCGATCCGGCTTATACCCGAGTCAACAGCGTGAGTCCGTCCGTGTTGAAGGGGATGCGGCTGCGTGCAGGCGCAGCCGGTCATGTGGTCCGGCTTATCAGGTGGTACTGAGTCTCTGTACCACCTGACTGGCCGGACCGCGTGACCTGCGCACGCACGCAGCCGCATCCCCTTCAACACGGACGGACTCACGCTGTTCAGGACCGGGCAGGCACTTCCGCTGCCCGGCATCTGGGCCCCCTCAACCCCTGCTGGATCCGGAGCTGGGGCAAGTATCCATGTGAGAGCTGGCTGCCGCTGGGGCAATATCCAGGTGAGAACTGGGGCAAATCCATGAGCTGGGGCAAATCCATGTGTGAGCTGGGGCATATCCATGAGCTGGGGCATATCCATGTGTGAGCTGGGGCATATCCATGAGCTGGGGCATATCCATGTGCTGGGGCAAATCCATGTGTGAGCTGGGGCATATCCATGTGTGAGCTGGGGCAATATCCATGTGAGAGCTGGGGCAGTATCCATGTGAGAGCTGGGGCAATATCCATGTGTGAGCTGGGGCAATATCCATGTGTGAGCTGGGGCAATATCCATTAAATATTTTTTTTTTGGTATCTATATTTTTATTTTTGAAATTTACCAGTGGCTGCTGCATTTCCCACTTAGGCTTATACGTGAGTCAATAAGTTTTCACAGGTTTTTTGGGAAAAAGTAGGGGGGTCGGCTTATACCCGAGTATATACGGTATTCTAGATTCACAAACTCTTCATAATACACTCAGTAGCGCTTCATGCCAGTCTAATATGCTGATTCTTGCTGACTGGATTTATTAAAAGGGACACTCTACACAGTGTTAGGATTCGATCTTCTTTGAGTGGTCACACTGCTGTGAGCTCCCTGATCCTTCTCCCCTGTTAGGGGAGCTCGGAGGGCTGATTCAGCCATCTAAATTACTGCATTGAGTCCTGCGCAGATCCTCAGCACAGGTTTCAGGGCTTGGAGTTCTTCAGATACCAACCCTGTCCAATGGAATGAAGGCTTTCCTTGCGTTGAGAGCCAATAGATTGGCTGGTGCGCCCTGCCTTTTCTCGGGTCATGTGACATGCTGAGCAGAAAGCATGTCATATCCTACAGGGCTTAAAGGGACACCAGGGCTGGATTCAAGAGGGGGGTGGGGGGTCGAGAGGGATTAAGGTTTAACTTCTCTATTCCTACGCCCTCCTGTTTTCCTCCTATAATATACCTTTAACACTTGCCTAACAGAGAAACAAACATAACACCGTTAATGGCTGCAATATTGATTTTCATGCATGCTGAAAGAAAAGTAACATTATTGATTTTAACACAAATGAAACTTCCAGTTGATGCTCCCCAGGTGGAGTCATTCAAACAAGTCTACATTTTAAAGGAGGTGTTATAGATGGACACAAGTGGAACGAAGCAATGTGTGGCAAAAGGAAGATCTTGACAGCTGCACTACATTAAACATACTGTACATACTCAATAGATGTTGTGGTACAGCAGTCAAGTGGAAAGGTGAGAAAGCGTGTTGTGGGTAACCCAACTTTGGTCACGCGGTTAAAACCATGAAATGAGATGGATCACATATTTATAAATCTGAAGGTATGCAAAACATTTCTAAAGAATTCAACAAAGTAAAAATAAATGATCTATAATGATACACAGTGATTGCAAATACAAGAAGCATAAAACTGGCTTCATACGTGTTTGCCGAATGTTAGTAATTCAAATCAAAGAGTACTTGGATAATAAAAAGTAATTCAGTTCACCAATGGAAAACTGAGGAAATGAATAGCAAATTTATAAAACAACAGTGTCAAGGACAGTACATATACAGACATATACACAATAATTCCCACACCTGGAAACTGTTCAGGCGCACAACATCAAGTTAGCGTTAAAGCAAGCCTATCATTAAAAAGTTCACTTTCCACATGATCTCTCATCAAGTTGGGTCATCTATTTGATTGACAGGTGTGGAGGGCAGCTCATTTGATGGATAATATAAACAAGATTTAATACGGGGGATGTATTATCTATTCAACAATATAATCAACAGAATTATTCTATTTGATTTCACAGCAATTGTTCCTCGCTTTCAATGTAATGCTTTTAGTTGCATGCTTTAATGTATTTGTGCATCACTTGGGCTTTAGATCAGTGACATCTGGCGTCTACAAGATGCCTACCCTTGGACAAGAGGACAGACAAGGGCAGGATCAGCACCACAATGAAAGCAGTGTTTCCTAAGCACCCCTGGGAACGTGCTTTGCATACCATAGAGAAAGTACCGGGAGTGGTCTCAGCTTCGGTCTGCGTGTGCCTGCTTTGAGCGGTTTCATTTACCAGACCGTGCAGCTGGAAAAGTAATTTTGCTCCATGCCAAGTAAAAAAACTCCACCTAAAATTTGTGACACTGTCAGATGAACCCTGCATGGATATCCTATCCGGTTACAATCCCAGATAATTGTTATTATTCTTCTAATATTGAAATTGGACACCATCCAAACATCCTCGCGGCATTTGCCTTAGACTTTGATCCTCGCCTTTTTCACAGGCCATGCTTTACTTTACTTATACTTTTAATCTTGTTTCTTCTATTTAACGCAGTATAATGGCTAACTAATAAATTGCAGCCATATGGACCTCGGCATGTTATTCACTCAGCACGCTCTCCAGGTCACCCAGACAAATATGTCATAATTAGAATCAAGGGCAGAATGATTTGTAATGCATAAAATATCACAGATTAATAGAAATTACGCACAATTGTAGAATAGTGTTGCGCTGACAGATTTGCTTGTAGGCAAAAAGATGAACTGTAAGTAGCTTGGCTATTTTGGATTTTAATTTGCTTCTTGATTTATGATTTCAGTACAATGCACAATTCATAAATCCAAAATCCAGAAATTATTTGGCAAACCCCATCCATCCCGTCTTTCTTCACTGTTTTGACAATGGTGTGTTCACCTTATAGTTGTTTTCTTGACAGGATTACAATTATGTTTGAAGTGCCATCATATTCCGCAGCGCTGTACAATGTGTAGGAACAAAACAAACATAAAATTGAAAAATTTAATTTGACAAATGGAGAACGATAAGAAAAGAGGAGCATTCTCAAGAGTTTACAATCCAAGAGGAGAGAGGTGACACATAGAGGTGAGGGTAAATAGCGGAGTTTGAGAACTAATAGATCAGGAAAAGTACAATGGGGGATTATGGAGAGAGAGGATAGACCTCTCTGAAGTAATGTGTTTTTAGAGACATCTTGGAAGACCGAAGGCATGGGAGAGTCTAATGTGGCGAGGGAGGGGTTCTAGATAGGGGACTGATCAAGCAAAGTCCTGAAGGAAAGAGTGAGGGGTGCACATAACGGTGGCTCCGGTCGCAGAATAGACCTTCCCATGTGCAGTCCTCTGCAACCAAATAAAGCTATTGAATACACATAGACATCCATTAAGTAAGATTCTGTCTCCAGAAACAAGCTCACTGATGGACACCAGATAACTGAGTCCTGGTAGACACTCATTGGGCTAGCTGGTGATCCTTTTTTTTACTTTTTTCCACTATGGAATCCTAGAATTTGCTCTATAAACAATTACCTGTAGCAAGTAGACAACTTGTAAACAAGGGAAGAAATATCCACATTGCATACAACCTCCCATTTAAGTATTTTAAGTGTCATTTTGCAAATGTTTGTAATGCACAGATAAAAAAGAGAGGGTCTATCGGTTCTCAGTTAAACAATGTCAGGGACACAAGGCAGACAGATATGGTTTCTATGTTGGTACACCAGAAATCAGAAGTCGAATAGATATGCAGACAATGGAGGATGCGAAGAGGGAGTAAAAGGGCAATATATCCTTGCATGGGAACACTGCAAACTGTAAAAATATTAATACTGACACTTATGCTTGGCTCTTTTATTGTCCCATGTAATGTAAAAAGTCTTCTTTATACACTATATTGCCAAAAGTATTCGTTCACCCATCCATATGCGAGTCAAGGCAGGTGAGCGAATACTTTTGGCAATATAGTGTATATTGGTGAAGGAATTCTGAGATCTAGCATATTGTTACCAGTTTGGACAGGGTCCGTGTATGTCTCATGTTGAGTATTGTCTCATAAACCTTATGTATAGCAGCAGAGTAGATCATCTCTGAATGCAGGTTATTCCTTCAATAAATGCTCCTAAATAAAGCCATGTACGGTTTGAAAATCTGTAATTACTGTCTCACAAACCCATCCATCTGACTTTAGTTGAACCCTTATTTCACTGTCCGCTCATGAATTCAGAAGCAGCTCTGGTGTGATCATAAGCTGGCACTAGATAAGTATCTACCATAGAACTGGTACAAACCCTTTTGATGTAACCTTTACACCAGGTGCCAAATAGAACAGGGGAGCCAGAGGTCCCACCTCTTAACAGTAAAATCACAAATTAAATGGGCACTTTGTTGAAGGTATATAGAAATATGCCAAAGCATCCAACTGCAACTGGTCATCATGCCTAACGCCTGCTGATGAGGGCCCAATAAACCCGAAACAGCGCTGTCCAGGAGTGGCTTTGACCAGTTGCATAAACCTGATCTCTGCTAAAAAAAAAAAAAAAAAAAAGCCATCTAGTAAGGCATGGCATTGATTGAAGGGTTCTGTGTGAAAACAGACCCAGGATGCAAAAAAGTGAGACAGATGTAATTTGCACGTCTTACCCAGAGTTCCTTGCTGCATATGGGGAATGTAGCACAGGAGCTCTGGGATGCAGTTCTTTGAATTGCTGTGAAGTGCAAATGGCTTCTGCAATAATAAACCTTATTGGCTATAGCGTGGAGGCTTTTTATCTCATTTTTTGCCCTCAACCACAGCCCAAATAAGTAATATATATATCAAACAAGAGAGAGAGCACTCCAGTCAGCACACTCAAAAACCAACAACAACAGCTTCATGCATGTGACCATGACACCAGATTTTACCACATGTTGGAAAATTCTTTTAAATCTAAGCTTTGTTGAAAAAAATGGAAGTTTAGTTTGCAATGAATGGCCATGAATTCCTTAAGACTGCCAACAGCGTCAATGTAAACCACCTTCCAGCAGGTTTTGAGACGCACCCGCACTGAATTCTCAGTTTAGGTTGAGTGTTTTGTGTGTAATATATATATATATACACACACTTTTATTCAGGCCACACTTCTCATGTTTTAACTCCCATCTGGTGACTTTCTCTAGACAAGACTTGAGAAAGGCTCCAGATGGGAGCTGACATGTTGTAAGCGATATGTCCTGAATAACAGTTCCTGAATATACCTTCACCCAGGTTCCTGGTACATATAACTTTGTATGGTATGGATTACATATAATGTTAAAATGAACTCTGGAGGCAATCATTAATCACAATTTAGAAAATTAACCTCTGCAAGCTAACAAGAATGAATGACTCAATCTAGATCCGCCTTGGTTTGCTGTATGTCCTGGCACGTCCGTTGTTATTGTTGCTGCATTATATGAAATACTTTGATGTTTTTTTAAAGAGATTTGAAGCACAGGAAGCATATCCGCTTTCTTTCACACAGTTGAGACACAAAACCTTTAATTTCCTGGATATTCTTCTACTGCTTAGATATCCAGAAATTGCTGGATCCCAAGGGACGTGTGGATAGCCTTTCCGTTCACAATAAAACCAGGAAGACTGACACCATAGGTTTATTCCTTTTCCCTCCTGCCCGATTTAACAAAGACTTAAGGGGTTATTTACAAAGCACTCAAAATTGCACTTCGGCAGTGCCATTGGTAACCCTATGGCGAATTCACTTTTCACCACAGTGCACCAAAGTTGGAGTCTCTGAAAACCGCGAACACTACCGAACCCCCCCCAGAACTCTAATAGGTGTTTAAACCAATATAAATGTCTTAAAACACATTTTTAAAAGAATTGTGAAACATAAATTTAGTAAAAAAAATAAGTGTGTTCTAAAAAATAAACCAAAATGTTTTGCTGAAAAGAAACTTTTTTTCAAACAAAATGAAAATATTTTTTACATTGAATCCTATGGGATTCGTCTGTTTAAACCTGTCGAACTGAAAATCAGGGCATTTCACTGACACCTCGGTGCAGTTCAGCGTTCTCTAAATAGATTAACTATTATATTTTGAAACAATTTCACTGCCACTGAAGATTGCCGATCTGTGGCAAACTGCACCGTATTTTGCTGTCAATTCACCAGTATTTGGCGAATTGAGTTTAGTGAATAGAGGAGCTCCCCCGTTCAGTGCAATTTGGTGGCGAGATTGCCACTTAGTTAATAACCCCTCTAGTGTTCAGTTGTCAAGAGGATCATTGTAGAAGATTCATGAGTAAAAGCAGAGTAATATGGCTTATATTAATGCAAATGGTTTTGAAGAATACAGATCCCTGTATAATGTATGGTTACACCATGAAATTGAACTTCTTGTCATCTGGTTCTGCACCTCTTATTTATTTATTTATAAAGGATTTTACCAGGAAGGATACATTGAGATTTCTCTCGTTTTCGGCTAGGGTCAGACGAACGCATTTTTCGCGTCGACCGTGGAAAAGTGCGGTCGAACGAACGGACATATTTTTCACGGAATACGCGGTAGCGGTCATACGATGCGCCTTTTCGTCCGTGATTTTGTACGGATCATCAATAAAACACTTTTTGTGTCTGGACGTTATGTTGGCCGGACATTAGCAGCGTCTGATGTCTCCCAATCACACACACACGCCGCTATGCGGCCGCAGCGCACTCTGTACGTCAGTAGTAGCGGTTTGACGTTCTCGAAAAAATGCGTTCGTTTGCCACTTGCGTTGCGCGGACGAACTTTCGTGCGGCCGTACTTCGTGTGTTCCCCGGCATTGGACGTCATTTGCTGCTAGCACGGCCGTGATTTTGTGCGGCTAAACGCACGTTAAAGCTGCGTTCGTCTGACCCTAGCCTTCAAGTATGTCTTCAATATTTAGTAATCACTGTTTGCTTCTCCAGGTACCTCATGCTCCAGTGACCGTATTGCCTTACCCTTCTGCCAGGCCTTGATGAATCTGGATCGTTGCTCTTTGCCAATGGTCCAAACCCTATGCTGCAAAACCTGCCAGTCCCATCTCCTAGGCCCGCGGGAGCACGGTAAACAGCAGCTATCCCGGAGGTGAAAATGGAAGGTGTGTCTGTTGCTGCAGGGACTAGCCGGACCGTGCTCAAGGCTCAGGACAAGAGATGGCTGCCAATCCTTGCTTCCTGCTGATGCATCACTTTCTTTCTACCATGTATACATTAAGGTGGTTGGTGCAACACCTATGACCCACTGCTTGGAACCAACAAAGAATCCATCAGGGGAAAAAATAAACATGAAAATTGATGTTTCAGAGAGATCCCAAAGTAACTGTTTCTTAAAGCCGCCATATCAATATAAGCCGTCCAATCCTGCATAGCTTGTGGACATTTGGTGCTAATGGTTGGCAAATGACCTCTATTTGACCTCTGTTGATGCCCTGCTGGCTGGCCAGTTAGGGAGCAAAGTCTTCTTACAACGTTGGATTTTCTAGCGCTCTAGATGTCCAATGATGCACTATGGCATTGTATTTTAATAGTATAATTAATCATCATTGTCCATGTACAAAATGTGAGAAGGTCTGTGTCCTTTCTCCGGGTTCATAATCCGTATTACTCATTCTACTAGCTTTGCACACTGATGGCTGGCAGGTTTGAGGAATGCTAAGCATACTGTGTTTTTCATTTATTGCTACAAATATCTCAACCCTTTCTGATGGATATTCGATTGCAGGGAAAGTGTGATCAGAGATGTGTCAAAAAATATAAAGCTAGAGGGTGTTGTCTCTGCCTAGGGGGTGGGCGGAGGGAAACCACTAGTTAGCGGATCATAAAGACAGGTTTATCAAAAATAGTTATATTTATGTACTAAATATCCTGTAATAGTTTGGTGCTATAAAATCGGGTATTATTCCATCCTCATACTGTATTGGCCACACAGTCAATGTGCCCAGCCCACCCAGTCAACTTGTACCTACAGTTGAACCATGGTGATCCTGCGATTTTTATGGTGCAGTACTTTTTGGCAATGGAAGATTTATCATATATCGGCTTCTCATCCTGCTTCCCTATTGAATACTAGCAGGGTTATTCAGAAAGCAGTGAAAAGCAGGAGAATGACTGGAGAATAGAAAATTCTAGGTCAAAATAGTCAATTTGGAAAGTGAGATGAATGGGAGAATTTTTCTGGTTTGGCTATTTTGACCTAGAATTTTCCATTCTCCAGTCATTCTCCTGCTTTTCACCACTCTCTGAATAACCCTGTAGGTGTATGCACATTTGCAGATGGCACTAGGTAGCTGGTCATGCTGGTTACCCATAACGTTGTAAGCACACTCTACCCTCATGACCACTTAAAGAAATTTAACCTTTTTAGGTTCACTTTTTTTTTTTCTTATCCCTCTTTTATAATTCTTTATTTTGGGTTTTGCAGAGAATCACAAATCAAACAGAAAAGCAAGTGGTCTCGCAGGACCACAACATGTCATCTAGTGAATCGCATAGTGAAATAACAATGTCAGCGTTTTAGGTTCACTGTGAAAAGGCGCTAGTGCGTGTGTAGATCTAAAATTACTATATGCAGCTCACCAATACGAGTGTATCCTTCACCCTATAAATATATAGAACACATACACAAGCAGTGTTCGGGAGCGCTAAAGGTTTATATAGGTGATCTACACATAGAAGTGAAGATTAGATCACCTGTATAAACCTTTAGCGCTCCCAAACACTGCTTGTGTATTTGTTCTGCTTAAGAGCTTTCCCTGGCTTCGTGACAGCCTTAAGAGGTCTGCCCTGAACACTGTCACTCAGCCTTCTCAGCTCCTGTTCACTGGGACCAGAACCTATATCAGTGATGCAACTGTAGACTGATGTAATTGAATGCACAATAGACTGAACTAGCCAACTCAGTGATGTTGCTCTGGTTCTGATGGACTGTGTGTGCGTTAGTCAGTGTCACCCACCAGTGATCATCAGAGAACCCCACCAAGCTGCATCCTACAGCAGGCCCTGGACTAAAAGACTGCTAATGGAGGGTTCACTGCTGGGATGATGGGGAGTAAATTTGGGTGGAAGCCTGGAGGGGTAATATTTAATTCCTCCACAACCCCTCCCCATTCTTTGTGTCTAGAGCAGGGGTCAGCAACCTTGGCCCTCCAGATGTTTTGAAGCTATATTTCCCTTGTGTCTCCACCACCAGAATGAGTAATTGAGCATCGTAGAAGATGTAGTCCCTTGGAGGGTTGTGGCTGTTGACCCCAGGCCTGGAGTGTCTCTTTATGTTAAATTTAATAAACCAAGTACCACTTAGATAAACTGCTGCATTCCCAAAATAAAACCTCAACCACTCCAATTATATAGCATTTACCCGTTTATACTAAATTTTAAGCTGTTTTAATCACAGCTTTCAAAACAGAAACTCATGTGAAGTTCTTTTTTTTTCTCCTATGTATACTGATCACTGGTTTAGCAAGACTTTACTTATAACATTCTACTTGCTGATAAATGATGTAGGTCACAGAAACAGGATGGGGTACTTTCCATGTAGGCAGGCCACGTTATATATGGAAAACAGAAGACTGAGACCAAGGTCAGACGGTCAAAAAAAAATACTCCTCCCCATTCCCCCGGGAGGGTTCAGCTTTCATATTTTGGTGCTAAAATTGTATAACCACTGAAAAGCACCACTACTGATGAGTATGAAACAATGATATATTCTATAAATTGGTTGACGAGGTTGAGTGTAATAATTCTGCCTGAAAGATTAGAACACAGAATTGGGGTTCTGAGTTACGGTTTTACCATGATCATGCTAATTAAACACAAACCTTAAATTATTTTGCTTCGGTTGTAATGTTGTGGGAAAATAATAGATTTACCAGCTGTGTATTTGTGCAACAATAAGCAAGTTGCTTGGAAGGGTTAAAATCATTACAAGCCAAACTATGTTGTCCATAGAGAAACTATAATTTCAGAGATATTTTGACCCATCGTTTAAAAGCAATGAGCAGCACGTCTTACAGAAATGTTTACAGTGCAATAGATTGTTTGGCTGGCTCATTGTGGGAGTGTTAGTCCAATGCCGCAGAAAGAATGTCCTGGCACTAGACAGCCAGAGGGGAAAAAAAATAAATCTAAAAGCTGTTTTATTTTAAAACACATTACCAAAAACATTTGCAAGTCTAGTACAATAACATGCAGTTAATTTTGACAGTAAATTTTTAATTTAGTCATCTGTATTGTTTTCATTTAAAAAAAATTTCATTAGTGGAGCGCTACGTGGAATTCTTCAATGTTCTGTGTTTTTTTTTTTTTTTGAGGCCATCTGACCCAAAGACATATAGGGTTTCAAAGGATTGAAGAAAAAGTCCCACTCCCGTGGTTAAGAGCCTAACTAGGACAGGCTCAAATGGATCCGTAGAGGCCATCCCCCCCCCCTTTTTATTACTTTTTTTTTTTCTTCATTTCTCTCCCATATGGGGAGTATATCCCTCGAAGACACAGTATTCTTGGAGTGTGGAGTATAGTAAAATACTCACATGGTCAGGTGCCTATCCTGGCACTGGTTAGCAGACATCCAGTGATTTAGAAGAGCACTGGATTGCTAAACCGTTACGACCACTTCATCAAACCGTTCCATGGACAAGATATTCATTTTAGAAAAGATTTCTTAAAATTATAAAAACAAAAAAAAAATCGGCTTACACAATACCAAGACGCGTTTTGCCCTTTAGTGGCTTCCTCAGTCGGTAATGGTCATTATAATTTTAAGAATAAATCTTTTTTCTAAAATGAAGATCCTGGCCATGGAACGGTTTGATGAAGTGGTCGTAACGGTTTAGCAATCCAGCACTCTAAATCACTGGCTGTCTGTAACCAGTGCCAGGATAGGCACCTGACCATGTGAGTATTTTACCAAACCCAGATAATAAAACAAGGGGGGGGGGGGCAAAAAAAAAATAAAAAAATAAATCGCCTCTACGGATCCAAATGAGCCAAGATTTGAGCCTGTCCTAGTTAGGCTCTTAACCACGGGAGTGGGACGTTTTCTTCAATCCTTTGAAACCATATATGTTCAAGCAGTTTTACACTATATAGGTCTTTGACTCAAATGGCCTAAAAAAACAACACAGAAGATTTAAGAAATCCAAGTAGCGCTCCATTAATGAAAAAATTTGTATGGCCTTTGATGTACCTAGGATAGGAGGGTACCTGTATATATTTGTAGAGCGATACATATTCACGTTGTCATTTGTGCTCATACTCGATTTATATTTTGTTTTTAGAATGGTTTTCATTTTAATTGACTAAATGTCACAAGATTTTAGTCTACTAAGGCTAGGGTCAGAGTGGGGCAGTCGGAACGCGCGTGCAGGCGCACTAAATCACGGCGGCAGTAGCAGCACATAACGGCCAATGACGGCCAATATACGCAGTACGTGCGTACGAAAGTGCGCCGACACCACGCAACCAGCAAATGAACGCATTTTTATCAGAACGTGAAACCGCTGCTACTGACGTACAAAGTGCGCTGCGGCCGCATAGCAGCGTGTGTGCGTGATTAGGAGATGTCAGACGCTGCTAGTGTGCGGCCAACATAACGTTCAAACAGCCGGATTTCCCTAGACTTCTTTTCACCCCATCGTCATGAAATACGTCCAGAATTGCGCATCGTCTGACCACTTAAGCGTATTCCGTGAAAAAATGCGTGCGCACGCATCGACGTACATTTTGACGGTGGCTGCAGAAAATGCGCTCATCTGTCCCTAGCCTAAATCTAAACTAGATTTAACCAAAATGTAAATGGGTTTAAAGCGTATAATGCATTATTTAAGCATTAATCTAGAATTTCCGCACTCATACTCCTGGAGTAAACAGTTTAAATGGGATTAATTCGGATAGTTTTTATTTGTTGACTTAAAAGGTCAATGGATTTTCACCATAGTTTTAGTTAAAATAACTTTGTTTTTAGTTTTAGTCACAAAAAAAAAAAATTTAGTCTACAACATTAACACTGCTCCCAAAGGTGACATAAATCACTTATGCTATAGGTCGGAGGATTACAGTCTCATTTGATTAAAGCGCCAATTGTAAAATCTATTCAAACCAGAACATGGCAATATTAATTCCTCAAAAAGCCTTTCTGTCTGCGGAGACGATGAAAAACTGTTAAGAGGTAAAGTTGCTTTATTTGTCCTGGTAAAAAAATTCTATTATTGTGATTGTTTAATGACATCTAGGACAGTCTGTCTTTAGAATCAAAGACAATTTTTGTTTTAAAGTGTTACAGACTAATGGTTGCATGTAGGAGTCATGCTTGAATTTCCAGGAATTTTATTTTCATGGTCATGGAGCTGAACATAAATTAGTGTTGTGTCAAGACATCTGACAGCCTTCTTGTGATAGCTGCCCTCAGCCCAAGAGTAAACAATGTGGCATATACAGGTAGCATGAAAAACTGAAAAGTTTTACAGGGCATAGAAAAACCGAACACGTTTTGTTCTCATTTGTATCCCAGTGTGGGTGCAAAAAATAAAATGTTCAGGAGAGTGGTAATATGTGGAGTGTTCAGGTAATCAACATTTGGTAATATAAAAATCCTCATGGTAGACTGAGTATTCATCCTCTGACTTCATACCAAAGCTCGTAGGACAAACAATGCTCATTCAGTAAGTCCTAGAGAAGCAGGGAGCAGGGCTGATAACACAATTGGTGTATTTTTAGTTTTGCAAATCTCCGGATTAGACGGATATGCATGAACACACAAAAAAAAGAACAAAGGATAGACTCCCAGTAGGCAGGGGGACTTTCCTCAACACACAAAAATACTGTATAGAGGCCTTCCATGAAAAATAAAATCTCTGCATTATCATTGGCCACTCTGTAACTTCCACTTCTCATTATGTGATATATAACAAGAGCAGTGCAAAGGAGAGCGCAATGTACACACTAAGGGAATGAAATAACATGCGTGCTGTTTGAACAATTTGCTGTATTGAGAGTGCTTTGTGGCAATTTGAATTGCACTTACAAGTCTTTTTCATATTTGCCTGGAATCTCCTTTGCAAACATTGAATCTGGTTTTCCTCTAAAAAGGTTTGTTTACATAAAAAAAAAAAATATGTTATAACAAATTCAGCTGTTTAGACGGAAATTTGTGGTAGGAGTGTAAGGTAAGAACCCACAAAGACAGCTGTAGCCGGCTGGCAGGTCTTATCTGCATATTGTGTAAATCAGGGTTTCTCAATTCCAGTCCTCAGGACCCACAGGGTCACCTTGGGGAAATGCAAGGTGAATACTACAAACAGAGCAGTAAATCACCAGATGTGCTGTGCTTCAGATATCTGGCAAACCTGACTTTAGTGGTTCCTGAAGAGCGGATTTGAGAAACACTGGTGTAAACTATTTACAGTCAATCGTATTCTGCATCGGTGTAAAACGCTTTAATACATTAGCACTTACTATATTACAATTGAAGCAGTAATTTAAAAGCCACCATAAATCCAGGCACACATATAGCCACATGTACACACATCTACAACTAAACAATTCTAGGCGTTGTGCATGCAAAATATGCGCACAGAGCTGATTGAGTGTTGCAGAAGTAGGGAGCGTATACATGGAACTGGAAGAGAATGGCAGTAGTTGTAAGAGTGTGCATGGGGTTGGATGACAGTGGCAGGTGGTGTTAGAATATGCAGGAGGCTGGATGAGTGTTGCAAGAAATGTAATTGAAATTAGTGTGGCAGACCTGAGTGCATGTTCAGCAGGAGTTTTAAGGTTGTGCATGTGGTAGGATGGGTGCAGGAGGAGCTGTCAGTGTGCATCCAACTGAAGGAGCATGTCTGGTGGAGAGTGCAAGGGGCTGAATATAGTGTTTTTATACGCAATGTCATTTATTTGATTTAGATTTATCCGTATCCCTTTGTTATCTGCACACATCTTTTTTTCTCTCCTAGGAGTAGGGATGATGCCTGTAGTTAAAGATAATTTTTCATTCTGCAGTTGCATTGGTGCGAGAGCCCCATCCAGATGCTGCATGGTTTCAGCAGAGTCAATGCACAGGATTAACAGAAATGTGCTCAAAGTAGTTTTGTTTTCTTGTTGATCCAATTCTGTAATTTTGACAGAATTTAGCAGTAAGGGGCAGTCTGACCTGGTAGCCAAAGACAAAGCTATTTGGCCAGTTGGCATGTTTTAGCTGCTAGATCCTAACAGCATAAAACCCAAACGTAATTTGCACTGGAGTAAAACAGTTTGCAGCAAATACCACAGCAATGCCTTAAAACTTAATTCAGAAAACAAATATCACACCTACAAGTAGGGATGCACCGATACCACTTTAAGACAGAGTACCGATACTTTTTAAAAGTACTCACCGATACCGAGTACCGATACTTTTCTTTAATGTCATGTGACGCTTTCCAATAAGAACAGACCATATAAAAATGCCCCCAGCTCACACATGGGTATTGCCCCCAGCTCATGGATATGCCCCAGCTCACACATGGGTATGCCCCCACAGCTCATGTCCCCCCCCCGCGACGATACTTACCTTCCTGAGCGACGCCGGGAATGTCTCCGCGCGTGCGCTCGTTGGAAGGACCCCAGCCGCGACCACGTGGGACCATGTGATCGCGGCTGGGGTCCTTCCAACGAGCGCGCGCGGAAACTTTCCCGGCGTCGCTCAGGAAGGTAAGTATCGTCGCGGAGTGCAGCGGCAGGGCCTGTCCGAATGCTCTATCTGCATTCGGACAGGCCCTGCAGCTGCTCACTTTGTTTATACTTACCTTCCTGAGCGACGCCGGGAAAGCTTCCGCGCACGCGCTCGTTGGAAGGACCCCAGCCACGATCACATGCCCCCATGTGGTCGCGGCTGGGGTCCTTCCAACGAGCGCTCGCGGAGACATTCCCGGCGTCGCTCAGGAAGGCAAGTATCGCAGAGAGCTCCAGGGGCGGCTGTCCGAATGCCGTTAGAGCCCCTCGGATGCCGGCAAGCCGGCTCAATGCCGGCTTCCGGTATCGGCAAAAATATCGGGGGATACTGCACGAGTACCAAGAACTCCTGCAGTACCCAGTATCGGCCCCGATACCGATACTAGTATCGGTGCAACCCTACCTACAAGGTTATTCAGAGAGGTGAATACCAGGAGAATGACTGGAGAAGTCAAAATAGCCAAACAAAAAAAATTCTTCCATTTATCTCACTTTCCAAATCGGCTATTTGGTCTAGATTGAATAACCCTGCTAATCTGCAAAATATATGCCTGTTTAGAGTTTAATCCACTAAATCAGTGATCCTTGGCACCACAAAGTCACTATTCTGGTTGCAGCATTTATTTTGTGAGCCAACACACATCACTAGAGAGTTAGTCATTAAAGGGCCACTACCACCAAAAAATTTAATGTGCTTAGTGTCTATTTTATGTTGCCGATATCTTTCATGCGCTTTGTTTTTCTCTTGTTTAGTTAAGAAAATATTTTCCTCTACATGTGTCACTGGGTGCATCCATTATGTGTTGTAAACTGTGCCCCACGTATCTCTCTAGCACTTGCTCTTCAATCTGTGGCAATGGCCATAGAATTGAGTCTATGGGTCGATCGCCGTCTCAAATCTCGTATGGAGTAGTTTGAAGAATACCCTCCTGCTGCCTTATCTAAACATTCCCTCCATCTCATTAACTGTTAAGCCACAGAAGTAAAAAAAAAAAAAAAAAAGGAAAAAAAGGTTTCCTCGGGGTGGGGGGATGTAAGGAGATAGAGATTCTTTTTTACATGCAATTCAAAGGAAAAAACCTCAGCATGTGTTTTATAAGGTGGCTTTCTTTGCAATGCACTGGTAATCTAGTTACAGCTTATGTAAGTGGTAGTGTCCCTTTAAGTGGTTTTATAACTAAAATTCTTGACCTGGTATTTTGTGAGCTAGTAACTGTATTCAATACAAGTTGAGGATCTCTTACCCGGAATTCTAAAAAAAATTGCAGATTTTTGGAATATTTCAAAGTGTCAAAATGATGCAAAAGCGGAAAATTCCACATCTGATCTCATGTGACAGAGACAAATTCATTAAAAAATACTGTATACTATTACCTTTTGGCCAAGTATATGCAACATTGCTAAAAATCCTTAGACTTGGGTCCCGTGCCCAAAATATCTCCTATGCAAATATTCCAAAATCCAAATAAAAAAAAAAAATCTAAAATGTAAAACACATCTGGTTTCAAGCATTACAGGTAAGGGATACATAATCTGTACTTGTATCACATCTAATACCAATTGCTGACAGGGAATCACTTTGTGTTACAGGTTGAGGACCCGTATTCCTGAATATACAGGATCACAAGCATTCCAGATGTCAGAATCTGGGAGAAGCTGATGTCTGAGAGTAAGATCACAGAATGGGAGCCACGAGCCCCTTGGCAGCATCTTTGTGTACACACACACACTAAGATAGGTGTGCAGCAGTTTCCTGCAGACATGATGCAGAGTCAGCACGCATGTACAGCTTGTCAGATGCTGGGACTTCGCAGACGCTCCCAGCAAGTGCCTCACTCTGCTGCAACATTCAGAAAACGTGTCTCAGAAGCAGGACCCGTACAAAGTGTCAGGGAAGCGAGAATAACTAAAATCCAGAAGGCTGCGAAATATATGGATCTGGGGGGTGATCTGGAGTATGAATGCCCAACCTGTACGACTATGTACACATTTCCAGTACTTTGTAGATGTTCTATATAAAGCACAAAGTATCGGACACATAGAAGTACTTTAACTGTCCAAAACAAGTTACCACAGTTGGATCTGGGCTAGTCGGAGAGGAGTTAATTTTGAGTGAAACTGCAACTATAGCAGTGAAATTTTTTAATAGTTACATTGCTCAGCCACTTTTAACGCTTGCTAGGCATCATGGTATGTGTAATTCCAAAGCATGTTGGGTGCCAAGGTTAGCAGGAGCTTCATTAAATAGGGACTTTGCCCATTTTACATGTATTTTTAATTTCCCTATCTGGGATAAAGTTTGACATCTTTGTTTATTCAGTTCTCTAGATAGTTGTCAAAGTTGAAAAATCGCAATTAGTTTTTTTTTCTTCTTTCGAGCACTGAAGCTCAAAGTCAGCATGTTTTTTCATGGACGGTGTCAAAGATCACCACGGGTCGTGTCACACGTTATTTGCTAAATACACTGTTCCCATTTTCCAAGTTTGAATTCATGAACTATTGACTCGGTTTGCTCCTGCGGGAGTTATAAACCTGTTATTTAAATCCATGAATCATCCATATCTCTGCACATCATTATGTAGAGAGGGGCAAATAATTGTATCTTTATCACCGATTATAAATAAATATTTTTATTTATATTTCCTGCCCGTACATATTTTTATAAAACAGGTTGTAGCTCAGCTGCACACATTTATAATGCACATTATTTCCAGACTTGGTCCAGGGGCCTGAGTGGTCTTTGATCGGGAAGAAAATTACAGATTTTAAAAGGAGACCCCTTGGAGTCCACCACCCTGAGTTATCTGTCCACTGGTATTTTTATTGTATTCTTTAGACAGCAAGGCACCCTTGCTTAAATGGTCCTAGAAGCAGGAGGACTTGGCTGTAGATCAGTCCTGGAGGTTGAAAAAAAAAAAAAAAATCCATCCGTGCTTGCCAGATTATGCATGGACACTTTATAGTATCTTTGCTGCTTGACCTTCCACCTCAATAGCCCACATTGAATGGCAACTTTTCGGGCCATAGCCTAATCCGGCTCTGTAACACATTGCTCCACTATCTCTCGTAGACTTGGATTCTCCATGGCTGCAGACACCCTTTCTTTATCATTGATCTGTTTATTAACTAAAAAAAAAAAAAAAGAAAAAGAAAAAGAAAGAGGAATAGTCCATTAAAGGCAGTGTTTGTGGTCTAGGGCAGGCCCCCCACCACCCGTGACAAGTCTTAGCGTGACACTTGTCACCCGGGGCGCTCAGCACCCCCCCCCCGTGTGCTACTGCCCGGCACTGATCTGGACGCAGAGTGTAGATATATCATGCATGCTACATGTGAACGCAAAAGTAGGACTTTCCGTATCAGCCTGATATTTTCCCATCACCACCCCTACCCATGAGGATGTTTTGTGTACCAACAACGCTTTTAACGGCCTTAGCAATGACTTACTGTCCTCTTCTGTGGAGTGGGTCCCTTCGGAAATGAAGATCTCCAGCTGCAAAAACAGAAGGATATAAACATCACACAGTGGGACAATAAGCGCAAGACGTGCCAAAAGAACATTTAGCAGGTATAGGTGGGGCTCATATTTCAGCATTTTGTTTCTATGAGGGAACTATGACAAACTAGTTTTCCATGGGAATCCTGAGTAAATACTGGTTAGGACTTTACCAGAGTGTCTGACAGAGTGTAGAATTTAGAGGACCTGCCAAAACACTCTGCCTCCAAGACTACAGAGCCAAAACAGTGGGCGTGTGAAACCAGGATTTGTCATCAATTCTTCCGCAGTGTGGCAAACCCATCAGCAAACAACAGGTTAAGTCACAGACCAGTAGATCTGTGGGTAGTGTTGATGGGTGTCCAGAGACTGTGGGTTTTCCATTACCATTTGTATGCAGTGACTCTGCCTCCTGGTGGGGATTTAATAAACTGCACTGAATGCAGACTGTATTGTAGGATTTCTCAGACAAAACTAGTATTTCTCTTTAGCATATATATTTTGGTACCACAGCATGAATAAAAAGCCCCCATTAATGGATATAGGATTTTACAACAGTTTGCACATCAGAGGAAAGCTAAAGGAGTATTAAAACCAAGTGTTCTTCATTCTCAGAAAAAACAAAAAGTGATGCTAAAGCCCCCTTAACAAGTATAATATGGAACATGGGGGTCTGATACCACAACTCCCCACACAAAGTAGTTGGAATTAGAACGTATTTGAATTAACAAAAAACAATCTTCAAACCCTCCTCTCTGATGGTTCAGCTTGTATGAGGTTTGATAGAATACAAGTAACTATTTCCATTGCAGAATTCTTGCTTGAGCATGATGACCTGCTTTATGGGCACAATTATGGGAGATGTTTTAACAGCTCAACATCAGGAGAGATTCAGCCATTGTAGCAGAGACACCAGGCAGCTAGAGCACTTACCTTGTGTTTGAAAGACAGACAGCGCTGCAGTTTGATCCGCAAACACAGGCCTGAAAAGGCACAAGTAACAGTTTATGAAGGAAATTTTTTTTCTCTTCTATTTATTAACCTAGAATAAAAAACAGCTGGTTCACGGTTCAAAAGATGCTATAGTCTTTGCTGTGCCACTTGTGTTTTTTAACCGTACCATGTGTTACGGTTAATCTTAGGATTTCCCAGGTAATCCTGACATTACCCAGGCGTCATTAGCAAAAGTGCGAAGTGAAATTTCAGACTTTATCCGGGTAATCTGAAAAGTGTCCAGAGGCCTCTGGGTACCCCAGTTTTCTGCTGTGTTTCACCCGGGTAAAAAAATGCACATTACCCTAGTGTTGCTGGATAAAGTGCATTGAAACATCGAACTTTATCCGGGTAAGCTGCAACGTATCCAAACACCTCTGGGTACTCCGCTTTTCTTGGGTTTTCAGTAGGTAACAAGTTGTATCCAGTCACATACCACACTAAATAGCTGTCGTGTTACTCTGTGCATTAAATGGTCTGAAAATTAATTTATGAAGATAAAGATATTATATAAAGAGTAACCTAATGGTTATGTTTTATAAATGATATATGAGCACATATGACACATAAAGATCCTGTAACTAACATTCATATAAAAGAAACATGATTTGTTACTCTGTATATTCATTATATCTGCAATACATTTTAATGTTTGTCTTTTGCCATCTTCGTTGCTTATATCCATAGATAATAGCAAAATTCACTTTTACCCAAGCGGGGTTGGATGCTCTGCAGATTGTCCAAGTGAAGCTGTAGATAGTCCTCAGATTACCCAGGTAAAGCTTCAGACTTTTATCTTAACGATAACAAAATTCAGTTTTAACCACGGGGTTGGATAGCCTGCAAATTTTTCAGCTCTTCCAGACTGTTACCCAAGGGCAGTTGGATAGTCCTAAGATTACCCGGGTAAAGTCCAAATTTTTCACAGCTTTACCCAGCGGTTTTGGGTGATGTCAGGATTACCCGGGTAATCTTAAAATTAAATCGCACTTCGAGCTTTAACCATAACATATATGTTACGGGTAAAGCCAGGAGTGCGGTTAATCCTAGGATTACCTGGGTATTCCTGACATCACCCAAAACCACTGGGTAAGGCTGCAAAAAAAAAAAAAAAAAAGGAAAATTTCGGACTTTACCCGGGTAATTTTAGGACTAACCAACTGCCCTTGGGTAACAGTCTGGAAGAGCTGAAAAATTCACACTTTACCCATATAATGTGCAAGTCTGAAGCGTCACCTGGGTAATCTGAGGACTATGCACAGCTTCACCCGGGTAATCTGCAGAGCATCCAACCCCGCTTGGGTAACAGTAAATTTTGCTATTATCTATGGATATTATCAAAGAACATGGCAAAAGACAAACATTAAAATGTATTAAGGATATAATGAATATACAGAGTAACAGGATATGTTTCTTATATGAATGTGAAAGAGTTACATGATCTTTATTATGTGTCATATGTGCTTATATATATATCATTTATAAAACATAACCATTAGGTTACTCTTTATATAATATCTTTATCGTCATAAATTAATTTTCAGACAATTAATGCACAGAGTAACATGACGGTTATTTAGTGTGGTTTGTGACCGTGGATACAATTTCATTAAAAATAACCAAAAACACTATTTTGTTAGCAGTTTGCAGCTTTATCCGGGTAATCCTCAGAATTCAGTCAACTGTAACCTGCTGAAAACCCAAGAAAACCAGAGAACCCAGAGGCGTTTGGATACTTTGCAGATTACCCGGATGAAGTCCGATGTTTCGTTGCACATGACACTTTATCCAACAACACTAGGGTAATGTGCGAATTACCCGGTTGAAACAGAGCAGAAAACCGGGGTACCCAGAGGCCTCTGGATACTTTGCAGATTACCCGGGTAAAGTCCGAAATTTCATTTCACTTCGGACTTTTGCTAATGACGCCTGGGTAATGTCAGGATTACCCGGGTAATCCTAGGATTAACCGCACTCCTGGCTTTACCCGTAACATATACACTCACTGTAGGCAGCTGGCATGTAAAACCATAGCAGTGACTGTCATACACTGTGTGGACAGGTGAATGGGGCACTTTATCATGTGAATTCTGCTTCATGGGTTATACAGTATGTACATACATGTGCTTTACTTTAACAACCACCATCTTAACTTTTATTTCCCTCAATATCTCTATAGGCTTTTACACTACCACTCCAAGGTCTGAATATTACCACAGTAATTTGTTTGTCCACCATTCAAACCAATAAAGTGTATAGACGAAGGGAGAGAAAAAAAACAAAAAAAAACCAGTACGCTTACATGTTTGAAAAGTGAAACGCTGTTTGCCAAGAAACTACAGAACGAAAATGTCTGAAATTTACATATAAGATCCAATGAATGATAATTAAAAGGGCTGTTCAAGAAAAAGAGAAAAAAAAATCCTGAAAAATGCCTAAAAGATACTAAAAAGAGACTTTTACTGCAGAATATTATAATCAATGGTTATTAGATATTGAATTAAAACGGGAATATTTTTAACATTGAAGCCTACGGGATTCTCCTGAATAAACCTGCAGAATGAAAACACTGAACAGCAGGGGCAATTCGGCAGCTTTTCACTGCTGGTTTTTGTTCTCTGGATAGACAAAGCATTGCTTCTCTACGGGGATTTCACTGCCCTCGAACAGGCACCGAACAGGCACCGTATGTGCAGGCAATTCGCCAACATTTGGCGAACTGCCTGCTCTCTGAATAGCCGAATGGCCAGGAAAAGTAAGCGTACGCCGAATTTCACTGTTCGGTTACCTTTTGGCCACAATTCGGAGCTCTTTGAATAACCCTGAATGTGTCCCCATATGTTCAAGACTTTTCACAGTATTTAAAATTTTTCACAGACATTTGAGCCAAAAAAAGGTAAAACCGCTACCTGTACAAACCCTAAAATACGAGAGTATTCAGTAGTGGATCACAGAAAACGAGGTTTAACATCCTAGTCCTCGCTGAATATAGCTCAAATTTCATTAAGCGGATCTCTGGTGAAACGTGTGGCATAAACGCAACTATGGACCTTGGAAAAGGAAATATAAAGCCAATACATCTCCAGTTTAGTACTTAGATTCTGGGCAGGACTAAGCCCCAGCGAATTGGCCCTCTGCGAGCAACCCTTTGACATTTTCTTTAAAAATCGCTTCTTAGGGAAACTACAGAAATCGTTAAGCGGGAGAAAAGAAACACAAAAAGCAATGAAAATAGTGTGTGGCTGGTCTTGGACAGAACAGGAACAGAATTGGCTGCACTGTTAAGGATAGCGCTGGAAAATAAAGCACAAAATGTAAAAGACTAAATAATTATTTGCTGGCTGACGGTTAGTGTTTTAGGGCCAATGTAACAAAGTGTATACATAATTCATGTAATTGTATGGCCTTGTAAAGCAAACGTGAAAATACAGCGAGACATGAACTTGGACCACTGCAGTTTTAAAGGTTTCCTTTCCATTCAGTTTAAACTCCCACAGATTCTTGTATCTGGTCTGGAAACATATGGTGAGGAAGAAATGAAAGGATCTGCACGATATATCAGTGGAAAAACGAGGTGCTGGAAGCAGCGTGATGAAAACCTACTTTCTAAACCGACAGCTAGTATTTCCTTTTCCAGATCAATTCTGCCCCCCCCCTCCCCCGCATGGCAAAATTACTTGAGCAGATCCACTCTTCTACCTCCACATTCTGTGTAATCCTATGCCTTTCATTGCTATTCTGGAAGCAGTGATTGTTTTCTAGTGAATATGCAGATATGAAGGCAACACATACCGCTCTACATCACCCACAGCCAGTACTAATGTGCTTACTAGACCTGGAGCTGCAGATTTTCAGAGGTACCAGACATTTAAATTGAAAAGCACTTCTATGCAAGTTGCTTTTATAAAAAAGGTGGCTCGCCTTCCATCCGAATAGGAGACCCTGCCGTTGCAAGCACTCTACAGCACCTTCCTTGTCCGTGTGTCATCCCATATATGAGCTGGAGTAAGCCTGTTAAGAGCACAAGCAGCTTCCAACTCGATCAGTTATCAGCCCAATACATGACAGCAGGCACTATAACCTAGTGAATGCAACCTTTAGCACTCGGATGTGTAAGTGTTAGGATACGGGACTTTAATACATGCCCCCATATTACCTACGCGACGCTAAACCCGTAAGAAATCACTTAGTGCATCGGTGATTGCACTAGCTTACTGTATTTTGCGCATCCTATACTTCACATGGGGAGCACAAACATTAATTGGCGTTTTGATAAGGTATTACACAGTGCTAGCGATAATTAGAGCAGGGACATGCAAGACAACATTTTAGCTACACCAACATAAATTTTACTAATAAACAGGCATGAGGTTAGTAAGACCTCTACTCAGAAGTGTAGATCCCGAACAGGGATGGGAAGAACAATGCCCCTAAAAATCCAAGTTTGTGACATCACTAGGTCAGCATTTCTTACAGGCTCCTGATGTTTACAGTGGTACATTGTCGCTCGTGGACAGATAACACTACCAATAATACAAGCTGTGTCACCAGTGATGACAAATGGAGAAATTTGCAAATAATGGAGCACTCTGCCAGTATGGTCACTCAAACTGTAGAAAAGCCCTTGGTCCCTTCAGAACAATAAAAATACACCGCTGCAAAAGTAAACAAGTTCAAGCAAAACTCAGGGTTTGACAATCCTTCAAGGAGCCCAAACAATATATATACTTTTAGCTAGGAATAGATCAATTATTGGTAGTTGATATTCAGACAGCCGCCCCATGTCTGGTCTGACATGTGTGTCACACACACACCGGTCTGATGAAATGTGCACACGCCTGAAGAGTATAATATTCACATTGTGCCCTGGTGTCTGTTGGGTATACATGTATCTGATGCCTGTGGGGTATATTTGTAAATAATATAACCCCCCCCCCCCCGGCATCAGATACATTTATACCCAACAGACACCAGGCGTGTGTGTATAAATGGGTTGTCTGGCCATACACTGCAATATTAAAACAGCAAAATTGTTATTTATTTATTGGACAGCGGTCACATGACTTTAAAAATTAAAGTATCGGTACACGGTCGTAAAATAAATAAAATGGCATTGGTACATCCCTAATAACCATGAACAGCACACTTTTTGATGTGGAAGGTAATTGAAGACACGGTTTATCGATTAAATGTAGCGGCCTATGGTTCAACTTGTAGAGTGTTTCCCAAACCTAGTCCTCAAGTTCCCCTAACAAGCCAGATTTTACAGATCACCTTGGGAAATGCAGACTGAATCCTGCAATCACTGAGCAGCAAATCATATCACCTGTGCTGTGCGTCAGATATCCTGCAAACCAAGTAAGGCTAGGGTCAGACTAACATATTTTTCGCGTTGTCCGTGAAAAAGTGCGTTCGAACGAATGGACGTATTTTTTCACGGAATACGCAATAGCGGTCATACGATGCGCATTATCGTCCGTGATTTTGTACGGATCATCAATAAAACCCTTTTTGCATCTGGACGTTATGTTGGCCAGACATTAGCAGCGTCTGACGTCTCCTAAACACGCACACACGCCGCTAGTGGACACAGCGCACTCTGTACGTCAGTACTAGCGGTATCACGTTCTTGAAAAAATGCGTTTGTGTGCCGCTTGCGTTGCGCTGCCGTATTTCTTACATTGTCCATCATTTTCTGCTACTATGGCCATGATAAAGTGCGGCTGCACGCACGTTCGCACTGCGTTCGTCTGACCCTAGCCTAACACTCACCAAAAACTAAGCAATCGATCACCAAAAGGCAGGGATTAACTACTTACAAAATATACCAGAATACATTTCTCTAATTTTCAAGGTTCTCCTTGGCCATATAGTGGCACACAATTAATTTGCTGGAATTTAATGTACTTTTACTTTCTACCAAATAGTAATGCAATATCCACACAGATATTTATCTTAAGGTGCTTAAAAATGCTCTAAAACAAATTAGTCTCATTCTCATGATGAATGCCAGGCAAACATTCCAGCATTGGTGAATAGTTGTCTTGGAAGGTGCAATGGAACTTCCACTGTATTTGCCCAAACACCTGCTGGAACGCTTTACAAACATTTGTTGAGCAAACACGTCACACATTTGTTTGTTTTTCCAAACATTCGCAAAACCCTAATCATGACTTTTTTGTAGCATGCCTTCTGTAACCAGAGAGATTACTGCACAACTGATCTACAATGCAATAGGAAAAACCCCCTCAAAATCTTAAAACATGGTATAGAATTCAAATTTCAGATAAAATTATACTTAACATTATGCTATATTTCAGTAAATAAGGCTTCTAAATGACCCTTACCGATTGGGGTGTGTAGATTCAACATTCAGAATCAATTACACGATCCTTCCCAGACAAGGAGTTGGCCCTCAAAGGAAATCTATGGGTGCTGACTTATTCTGAAGCACAGGAACGCCGTAAATATGTGCCACTTTGAAGTGCTTAGCATAGCAAGATCACTGGACACTTGCATATTGTCTGACGATTTTCAACATTTAAATTTTGTTATTATGATAAGATTCCCTGCAGCAAATTATATTTATTTTTAACATTTATAGGCACTTCTACACACTGAAATAAATAATGCTGGATTTTCTTATTTTCCAATAAACATCTTCCAGTACTTATGTTTTGGTTATTATACGGCAGAGACTCCAAGTTCATACAAACTAGATTATTACAAAATAAAAATATTCCCTATTTGTGTAGCCTGTTGAGTGTTTCTAATGTTTTTATTTTAAATACTGGATATTTTGCCGCTTTTGGAACTCATTACTTCTCAAAGTATTCATTTCTGCAGTTAGGAACTTAGTAAATTCACAGTTGGTTGTTCTCTTGCAAGACATAACGTTTTTCCATAACTAGAAAAAAAAATATATATTTCCAGCCCACATCCTTATATTACCCAAGAGGGTCATTTGAACTCTGGTTTAGAAGAGCAAGGATCATATTCCCCAACCCCATTATCCTATACACTTCAGTTTCTTAAATGGCCATACATCATGGGGTAGATCTACGCCTGCCACGATACACGAGTTAATCAACAAAGACAGAAGCATGCTGCAGAAGGCCAGATCAGAACAGGCTTACGGGTCTCAAAAAAAATAAAAAAGAGGAAAGGAACAGTTTGAACACCTTTTATCTGGAATGCTCAGAACAGCGAGAATTCTGGGTTTCAGATTCTTCCGGATTTCAGGATCCGGGAGAATCTGACGTTTCAAAAGGAAGGAGATCACGGACTTTTGTTCCCCAGAGTCAGTGTGTCTACGAGCAGCAGGTCACATACCGGAGCTGCCCAGACGCTCCCAGTGTACGCCTTGGTCTGCTGCTGGAAGTGGCTGTCACAGCTGGTAAAAATAGTCTGGTTTGGGGATTAGTAGACAGAACATCTGTTTGTGGAAGTAAACATTCTTGGAGATACTGCTATAACACAATGCTATAAAACTCCATACCGATTAGGGTGGCCAGGGAGCAATGGGGTATAGTAGGTGTGAACCTGATGGTCACCAGGAAGCATTCATCATCCAGCTCCAGCACAGACACACAGCTCTCTGACACAACATCCAGGTCCTCCAGTGTGTTTGGCTTCTCTGGATCCCGGATATTCCGGATTATATCTACAGGAAAGGCAAAAAACAATGATAAACAAATGGTAGGAGTAAAAAAAAAGTCAATATTCAGGCCGCCATTCATTCAGAACCACCCCCCCCCAACTATCTGGGTACAACTCAAAATTATACACACGGCATGTGGTGGCTGATCTTGTTGAAAAGGAAGACGCTGGAGATGAGACTAAATGGAAAGGGGACTGGAAAGTGAGTAGAGCAGAAAATTCTGAAAATTATTATTTTTCCAATATTTGTAATCTAAACAAGAAAATGATTAATGTAGAGTAAGGCTGGCGGCACACGAGCAGAGGAAGGAACGTCCGTAAAAGTGGACGTTCCTTCCACTCTCTGCGCTCAGCGTACAAAGCGCGATCCTCCTATGGAGAATCGCGCTTTGTATCCTTTCAGCGTCCGTTTAGCTTTTTGACGGGGAGGGCTTTTTCACGTCCGGTGGAGGACCTTCCCCATCAAAACCCCACGGACGCAGGGAAGTGCGGGCGCATTTGAGCCATAAATACGCTCGTGTGCCGGGGGGCCTTAACCTTCATTTTTTGCAGTTTGTATTACATTTACAGCTCACATTAACTTGATCCGATACACAAAGCACGAACAGTCAAATCAACAATGTACCGCAGCACAGACGCATTGGATTATTATTATTGTTTTAATACTATGACAGACATACCGTGTTAACAAAAAATGTCAGACATTGGGGTTTGACAAATTGTATTTTTTCACCTGCACTTCACTGAGGAAGGCCCTGAAGTGCCGAAACGTGTCTCAAGACTGTCCATTACTTCTCCAATTTTATATGTTTGTTTATTTTACCTATCCCTTATTTTCCCTGTATTGTAATTGAAATAAGCTGGCCTTTTAACCTATTTAAAGCCCATGATATTATTGCAACGCATTGGGAGTGATCCATCTATCCTAGCAGCCAGAAGGTTAACATTTGGTTCCACTGCGCCTGCTCTACCATCTGCATCCACCCAGGAGATAAGAGACTAAAGAGGGTAAGGTACCTACCTATCAAGAAGTACCAATGCTGAGCAGATGAGCCTGGATTAATAAAAGCTCCAGAATGGGTGAGGGAGATCATCTTTTTATCTACACCGCACTGGTACATATCACGCTATGAGAGCACTGTCGCTCTAGGTCTTTTTAATTTGAGATACCAAGGGTGACGTAAAGAAGGGAAGTGGCCGCCTGCAATTTGGCCCAAGGAATTTCAACCCAGAGCCTGGACATATTAGGCTCTGGATTTTGTAAGTGAGTTTTGTATAAAATTTAAATGCACTGAAGGTCACATACAATATTGCACCATTTTTTCTCTCCACTCTCCCTTTGGACCGGGAGTCTTCTGTATTAGGACACAAGGAGACGGCGCCGTATCCAGACACGAATATATATCCAACATCCATCTAAGACTATTAGGCTGGGGTCAGACTAACGCAGTTTTCACGTGCGTTGAGCCACACTAGCAGCAAATGACGGGCAATGACGGCCAATATATGAAGTACGGCCGCACGAAAGTCTGGCCGCGCAACGCAAGCAGCAAACACACGCATTTTTTTGAGAACTCAGAACCGCTAGTACTGACGTACAGAGTGCGCTGCTCCCGCTAGCGGCGTGTGTGTGAGATTAGGAGACGTCAGACGCTGCTAATGTCCGGCCAACATAACGTCCAGACGCAAAGTGTTTTATTGACGATCCGTAAAAAAAAAAAAAAAAATAATAATAATAAAACACACAAAAATGCGCATCGTATGACCGTTTTCGCGCATTCTGTGAAAAAAAAATACGTCGATGCGTTCAGATGCACTTTTTTACAGAAGACGCGAAACATGCGTTCGTTTGAGCCTAGCCTTAGTGAGACTGCCTATTTCTGCACATTTTGTTTATATAGGAACCGCTGTATTCCAAATTGGACTGTATATTTTGCACTTTATCTACCTGAACTGCATAATAGAACGGCTGTCTGGGACATTATTTTGGAATTTGCACTATTGCACTTTGTGGTACCAATGAGTGTGGCTTTGCACTGTGACCTAAATAGCACTTTATTACAAGTCACTTAAGTTTGCATCAGATCACCATTGGATTACTATCTATTTAGTTTATAATTATCAATCACCAAATACTGCATAGAATAAAACTGGCATAATTCCTACTTTGTGTCACTGCATTCAAATATATTAGGTTTAACCTAACCTATAGGTTTACCAATCCAATGTAATGGAGCTATTGATAATTCTATTGCGCCACAAGGAACCCCCCCCCCCCCGTTTTTCTAGACATTGGTGTTTGATACAATGACAAACCCCAATCTACCGATCACCGATCTCATTTCTTTACAGGTTGTGAATAGATAACGTTTAGGCTGGGGTCAGACGAGCGCAGTGTTCACGTCCGTGTTGCCGCACATTTGTACGTCCGTGGCAGCATATCATTCTGACCAATGGAGCTCCACACACGAAGTACGTCTGCACGGAAGTGCGGATGCATGACGGACGCAGCAAACGGACGCAGGTTAGACAAGAACGTAAAACCGCTAGAACGGACGTGCGGAGTGCGCCACGTCTGCAGCGTCCGTGTATCTTTGTGAGTGATGAAACGAGGTCAGATGGACTGCATTTATACGTCCAGCATTTTTGACGGACAGAATGTTTTTTCATTGTAATTTATTTTCCCTGCTACGGCCCCCGGCACACGAGCGTTTTGAGAGAATGGAAGGAACGTCCGTGAAAGTGGGCGTTCCATTCTCTGCGCTCAGCGTACAAAGCGCGATCCTCCTATGGAGAATCGCGCTTTGTATACTTTCAGCGTCCGTTTAGCTTTTTGACGGGGAGGGCTTTTTCACGTCCGGTGGAGGGCTTTCCCCGTCAAAAACCCACGGACGCAGGGAAGTGCGGGCGCACATGAGGCAAAAATACGCTCGTGTGCCGGGGGCCTACATCAGTCAAAAAATACGTCAGTGAAAAAAAACGGGCTGTGTGGCCACTACCTTGTTGTCAGTCAGTAAGTACGTCCGTCCGTACTGCACGGACGCACAGTCCGTACAAAATGCACTCATCTGACCCTAGCCTTAGAGAAGTGTTTCTCAAGTGGTGGGTCGTGACCCAAAAGTGTGTCGCGAGCAAGGACGGACTGGGTCGCGGGGCAAGTGACCCCAGGCATCTCTAATGCCTGGAACCCGCTGATGTATCTTACCTGAAGCAGCGGGTCCCAGGCGGTGCTGGCTACTTCTGCATGCCAGAAATTCCCTGCTTAAAAGGAAGTGCCGGTGCACAGGTGCTAGTAAGGGAAGCTGGGATAGCCCCGTCCCCTCAGCTACAGGTCCAGTTGCCACGCGCCGCCTGGGGCCCGCTGCATCAGGTAAGATACTCTGTAATGGCAAGGTGGGGGGGGGGGGGAGAGAATCTGTTATGGGAAGGTGTGGGGCGGGAATCTGTGACTTGCAGCAGCTCTGTTCTCTCAACAGGGACCGACCTGTGTCCAGAGCATTCTACTACTGGCTGCCAACACCAAGAGCCACTGTGCACATCTCAGTAAAGCAAAAGGCTGTTGGGTAAGGGGGCGGGGCTCCCTATGTATATTTGATTGGGTTTCTCTCTGTTACTCTGTCCTTTTACCTATTTATGCAGCCTTCTTTCTGAATATCTGTTATTCTCTCTGTCCATCTATATCTGTGTATTTTTCCATCTGTCCTTGTATCTACGTCTTCCTCCTCATCCCTCTTTCTCCCTCTATCACTCTATAAATCTCACTCCTCTTCCTTCCTCCTGAGGTGATAATCCCTCCAGAAAACTAGAATGTACACTGACAATTCTGAGCAGAATCACACACTGCTTCCGGATCCCAGTCTCCCTGCATACTATGGATGTGCGTTGAGGGCACTGGCTAGTATCAGAGCCAGATATACACAGGTTACGTAGGTTCAGGTTCAGTGCTCACCAGGATCTGCATCGTCCACTCCAGGCAGCTGAGTGTCAGCCGTTCACGGTCCTCTCCACCTGCAGGGAGGAGGTGCTGCCAATGTGAACAGTCACAATGAAACACCCTGAGCAAAGCCCGCTAGCCCACTGACTGTGCGAAACGAGGACAGTCACATGACAGTCTTACGTCAATCAATGACTGGAGGCCATCCTCCCATGGAGGCATTTTTTGAATGGATGCAAGCTATTCCATTGCTCAGTGCCTCTCTGAGGCACTGAAGAGCGTAGGTTCAGGAAGTGGGCAGCGCCAGACTTCGCAATCTCTTGGCTAGCTTGAGTTTACGCGATTAGTGTAATGTTCAGCTACACAAATTGCGTAGGCTCAGGGAGGGCAGGCTGAAGCTGCTGTGAGAAAATAATGTGCGCACAGACGAACGGCAAGGGCGCGCGGAGCAGGTGAGTTTAAGTTATGTTTTTTTTATATTTTGTAATCATTCAGTAGTGATTTAAATTAGAGTTGTTTTGTCTATCATCATCCTAGACTTTGAGACACTTAAGAGCAAGAAGCCTCCCCAGTTTTCCCATAAGTTCTAATTAATTTCATATGTTTCAATAACAGTTTATTGGTTTTTGCCTCAACAGCGCTTTCGTCTTCACTAGTGCTGTGATTACTGCACCATCCTTTTTCGAAAGAATCCCTGTTTGGTTACAAAATTTTTAAAAAGTGCATACATTGTAGAATATTGCACACGTGGTTTTGTGGAATAAATTATATTTCAGAAATTCAATTATTTTTTGGGTCACTACTTAACCCTTTCCATGCGGAGGACGCGCTCAGTGCGTCCTGCCGCATGGCTACTTCGCTGCGGAGGACGCGCTGAGCGCGTCCTCCCTAAGCAGCGGCGATCGGCCGGGATTCCGATGTCAGCCCAGCCTCGGGACCCCGGCGGGCATAATAGACGTCATCGCGCATGCGCTATGACGTTCATTTCAGGCCCCCCCCGCCATTGCGAGGAAGGTGCCTGAAGGAGGGGGGGGATCCTCCTCCACATCCGTGCGGGCCAGCCAGTAAAGGCAGACACCGCTTGGAAGGGCACAGCCTGCCCTTCCAAGCGGCGGCTGTCTTTAACCCCTAGGGGGCTGGATCGCAATATGGCGCTAACATGCGCCGTATCGCAGTCCCCTCCCGGAGCTGGCTGACATCTTGGATGTCGGCCAAGCTTCCGGGATATCCCCCTAATGACTGGCGTCATCGCGCACAGCGCGATGGCACCAGTTCCGCAATTAACCCCTTGCTGCAGCCTATGGTGGAGATAGGGGGTTCATTGGAACCCCCCTATCTCCCGATCCGGGATGTAGGACCCTGCGAATCATAAATTTTCGCTCGAA
Organism: Leptobrachium leishanense; assembly: GCA_009667805.1. Taxonomy (NCBI): domain Eukaryota; kingdom Metazoa; phylum Chordata; class Amphibia; order Anura; family Megophryidae; genus Leptobrachium; species Leptobrachium leishanense. The sequence continues at coordinate 131,292,848 of CM019065.1, forward strand.
TCGAATCACGAATCGAATCGGCTGTAATGGTTCGAACTCGAATCGAATATCGAATCGAATACTTGGATACTGTCCCCCAGCTCATGGATACTGCCCCCCAGCTCATGGATACTGTCCCCCAGCTCATGGATACTGTCCCCCAGCTCATGGATACTGCCCCCCAGCTCATGGATACTGCCCCCCAGCTCATGGACACTGTCCCCCAGCTCGCTCATGGATTTGCCCTCAGCTCGCTCATGGATTTGCCCTCAGCTCGCTCATGGATTTGCCCTCAGCTCGCTCATGGATTTGCCCTCAGCTCGCTCATGGATTTGCCCTCAGCTCGCTCATGGATTTGCCCTCAGCTCGCTCATGGATTTGCCCTCAGCTCGCTCATGGATTTGCCCTCAGCTCGCTCATGGATTTGCCCTCAGCTCGCTCATGGATTTGCCCTCAGCTCGCTCATGGATTTGCCCTCAGCTCGCTCATGGATTTGCCCTCAGCTCGCTCATGGATTTGCCCTCAGCTCGCTCATGGATTTGCCCTCAGCTCGCTCATGGATACTGCCCCCCAGCTCATGGATACTGCCCCCCAGCTCATGGATACTGCCCCCCAGCTCATGGATACTGCCCCCCAGCTCATGGATACTGCCCCCCAGCTCATGGATACTGCCCCCCAGCTCATGGATACTGCCCCCCAGCTCATGGACACTGCCCCCCAGCTCATGGACACTGCCCCCCAGCTCATGGACACTGTCCCCCAGCTCATGGACACTGTCCCCCAGCTCATGGACACTGTCCCCCAGCTCATGGATACTGTCCCCAGCTCGCTCATGGATTTGCCCCCAGCTCGCTCATGGATTTGCCCTCAGCTCGCTCATGGATTTGCCCTCAGCTCGCTCATGGATTTGCCCTCAGCTCGCTCATGGATTTGCCCTCAGCTCGCTCATGGATTTGCCCTCAGCTCGCTCATGGATTTGCCCTCAGCTCGCTCATGGATTTGCCCTCAGCTCGCTCATGGATTTGCCCTCAGCTCGCTCATGGATTTGCCCTCAGCTCGCTCATGGATTTGCCCTCAGCTCGCTCATGGATTTGCCCTCAGCTCGCTCATGGATTTGCCCTCAGCTCGCTCATGGATTTGCCCTCAGCTCGCTCATGGATTTGCCCTCAGCTCGCTCATGGATTTGCCCTCAGCTCGCTCATGGATTTGCCCTCAGCTCGCTCATGGATTTGCCCTCAGCTCGCTCATGGATTTGCCCTCAGCTCGCTCATGGATTTGCCCTCAGCTCGCTCATGGATTTGCCCTCAGCTCGCTCATGGATTTGCCCTCAGCTCGCTCATGGATTTGCCCTCAGCTCGCTCATGGATTTGCCCTCAGCTCGCTCATGGATTTGCCCTCAGCTCGCTCATGGATTTGCCCTCAGCTCGCTCATGGATTTGCCCTCAGCTCGCTCATGGATTTGCCCTCAGCTCGCTCATGGATTTGCCCTCAGCTCGCTCATGGATTTGCCCTCAGCTCGCTCATGGATTTGCCCTCAGCTCGCTCATGGATTTGCCCTCAGCTCGCTCATGGATTTGCCCTCAGCTCGCTCATGGATTTGCCCTCAGCTCGCTCATGGATTTGCCCTCAGCTCGCTCATGGATTTGCCCTCAGCTCGCTCATGGATTTGCCCTCAGCTCGCTCATGGATTTGCCCTCAGCTCGCTCATGGATTTGCCCTCAGCTCGCTCATGGATTTGCCCTCAGCTCGCTCATGGATTTGCCCTCAGCTCGCTCATGGATTTGCCCTCAGCTCGCTCATGGATTTGCCCTCAGCTCGCTCATGGATTTGCCCTCAGCTCGCTCATGGATTTGCCCTCAGCTCGCTCATGGATTTGCCCTCAGCTCGCTCATGGATTTGCCCTCAGCTCGCTCATGGATTTGCCCTCAGCTCGCTCATGGATTTGCCCTCAGCTCGCTCATGGATTTGCCCTCAGCTCGCTCATGGATTTGCCCTCAGCTCGCTCATGGATTTGCCCTCAGCTCGCTCATGGATTTGCCCTCAGCTCGCTCATGGATTTGCCCTCAGCTCGCTCATGGATTTGCCCTCAGCTCGCTCATGGATGTGCCCCAGCTCACCTGTCGCCGCCGCATTAGGCTCCCTCTGAGCGTGCGTCCGGCGGCAGGAAGCTTGGGCACTCGCCTGAGGGAGCCACGTGACCGCGATCTCGCGAGATCGCGGTCACGTGGCTCCCCCAGGCGAGTGCCCAAGCTTCCTGCCGCCGGACGCACGCTCAGAGGGAGCCTAACCCGGCGGTGACAGGTGAGCTGGATGGGATCTTCCAAATTCGAAATTTTTTCGAATCGAGCTGCTAGTTCGAATTCGAATCGAATTCGACCAGCGATTCGATTTCGAATCGAATTTCGAAGCTTTGCAGGTCCCTACCGGGATGTTAATGTTTGACATCATTGGAACGGCCAGAGCATGGCCTTTTCAATGATACCAAACATGACCATGTACAGTAAGTAACGATTCCCAGTTTCTAATTTTTTTAACAAGCGCAACCCATAGAAAATATAACAACCGCAAACGATCGCATGTTAAAATGTGAAAAAAAAAACACTTTAGGCTAGGGTCAGACTGAGGCAGTGCGAACGCGCGTGCAGCCGCACTTAATCACGGCCGTGCTAGCAGCAGATGCCGGGCAATGACGGCCAATATACGAAGTACGGTCGCACAAAAGTCCGGCTGCGCAACGCAAGTGGAAAATGAACGCATTTTTTCGAGAACGTGAAACCGCAGGTACTGACGTACAGAGTGCGCTGCGTCCGCTAGCGGCGTGTGTGTGTGATTAGGAGACGTCAGACGCTGCTAATGTCCGGCCAACATAACGTCCAGACGCAAAAAGAGTTTTATTGATGATCCGTACAAAATCACGGACGAAAATGCGCATAGTATGACCACTATCACGTATTCTGTGAAAAAATGCGTCCATTCGTTCGAACGCACTTTTTCACAGACAACATAAAAATGCGTTCGTCTGACCCTAGCCTTACACGTTGTCAATTATTGAAAATTCTAATTTTATTGCATTTTATGTTATAATATACAGACAGGACATAACGTATACATATAAAAATGACATACCGGTATTATGAATCTGCCGAGTCTCCCGGAAAGAACGATATATAATATGTCTGGGTCAATTAATAAAATGTGACTTCAAATTGCATTTAAACATGATGAGCGAAACCGGTAAAAATGAGCTCAGCACAGAGGTGTGAAAAGGCTCAGCAGCGAAAGGGTTAATGATCAAGGACAATTGTGGGTCCTGAGGGTCCACAGGTTGAGAACCACTGGTTTAGAGAGCGATTGCCTCGATCCAGTGCACTTTGGCTCAGGATATCCCACTGGTCTTAAAAGGACCACTCTACTGAAAAATAAAGTGTCCTTTTTTTGCCTTTAACCCTTTCGCTGCTGAGGCTTTTCCCGCCTCTGTGCTGAGGTCATTTTTACCGGTTTTGCTCATGTTTAAATGCGTTTTGAAGGCTTATTTTAGTATATGACCCAGACATATTATATATCGTTCTTTCCGTCAGACTCGGCAGATTCATAATATGTCATTATTATATGTATACGTCATGACCGGTCTGTATATTATAACAAAAAATGCAATAAAATATGAATTTTCAATAATTTACAACGTGTAAAGTGTTTTTTTTTTTCACATTTTAACATGCGAGCAATTGCGGTTATATTTTGTATGGGGTGCGCTTGTTAAAAAAAAAATAGAGATGGGGTCTCGTTACATTTTTTTTTTGGGGAAAATTACGCGACTTTTAACAAACGCACCGCATACAAAAATCGTTAGTGCAGCATCAATGTTCACATTATAATTGAAATGGGAACAATATTGCTGCATTAACAAACCAAAAAAGAAGAAAAAATATATATTTTTTTAAATATTTTTTTTATTTTTTTTCAAAAAAACTTTTTTATACTCATGTTTGGTATTGTTGGAACAGCCATGCTCTGGCCGATCCAACAATACCAAACATTAACCCCTAACTGCCACGATTGGGAGTTCCAATAAACCCCCTATCTCCACCATTGGTGGCAGTTAGGGGTTAACTCCAAGACTGGCGTCATCGTGCTATGCACGATGACGCCAGTCCTCAGGGGGCATTCCCGGAAGCTTGGCCGACATCCAAGATGTCGGCCAGCTCCGGGAAAGGATCACGAACCGGCGCTTTTCGGCGCCGATTCGTGATCCGGCCCCCATGGGGTTAATGCCAGGTACCATTTGGAAGGGCAGGCTGTGCCCTTCCAAACGGTGCCTGGGTTAACCCTCTGCACGCCGCCGATCGGGAGGGAGAGAGGTCTGAAGGACCCCCCCCTCCCTTTCAGGCGCCTCCTCCGCACATGCGGGAGGGGCGCCTGAATTAGGTGTCATTGCGCCCCCACGATGACACCTAATTACTCCGGCGGCGGTTCCGGGTGCTGGGCTGACATCGAGGATGTCAGCCCGCACCAGGGGGGGGGGGCGCCAGCGATCGGCCGGGAGCCGGCCGAACGCTGGCCCCAAAGAGAGGATGCGCTCAGCGCATGGAACGATACATGCGGTTGGACGCGCTGAGCACGTCCGTAGCAGCAAAGTGGTTAAAGGGACACTTTACTCAAAATAAAATCCCCCCCCCCCCCCGTTTTTTTATCCTAACCTATCCCTATTCCATTAATAAATCTTTAGTTTTTATTAATATTTTTGTAACTGTAATACTTACCCTAAAATCCACCTCTTTCCAGCGGCGTCTTTTTTTTTATACTCACCTCCGTCCTTCTTGGCTTCTGGTTTACGTGAGAAGCGCGCATGCGCGCCTCTCACATAAGCCAGCCAATCGGCAGGCTTCCTCCCGGCTCCCTCTGAGGATTAGTGTTGCGCGCAAGAGGATGCGCGCAACACTAACCATCAGAGGGAGCCGCCAGCTTCTGCGGTGAGTTGGAGACGTCATCGCGCTGAAAGCACGATGACGTCTCCTACTCGGCAAAAGTCGGCAGAAGCGGAAAATATGATTCCCGCTCTGCTGACTGACAGCTGGGAGGGCGGAGTAAACTCCTCCGCCTCTCTCAGCTGTTTTCAGCTTTTTCAGCTGAACTGCCGAGCGGAGGGAGGGGGGACAGAGGGCAGGATACTCCGGGCATCATGACCACCTAAAATAGCTTAGGTGGTCATGTTGCCTAGAGTGTCCCTTTAACCCTTTCGCTGCTGAGGTGTTTCACGCCTCTGTGCTGAGCTCATTTTTACCTGTTTCGCTCATCTTGTTTAACCCTTTCACTGCTGAGGACGTGTGGGGAACGTCCTCATTGACTCCTAAGGAAAGATAGGGGTTCCTTTGAACCCCAATATCTCCCGACTGTTGGCAGCTAGCAGGGTCATGTTTGGTATCATTAGAAAGGCCAGAACATGACCTTTCCAATTACACCAAACATGACCTTGTTTAAAGTAAAGAAAAAAATAATAAAAAAGAAAAACCTGTTTTTTTAAGTCGTGAAATGGCTCAGCAGTGAAGGGGTTAAACGTGGTTTGAAGGCTTATTTTAGTATATGACCCAGACATATTATATATCGTTCTATCCGTCAGAATCGGTAGATTCAGAATATGTCATTATTATATGTATACGTCATGTCCTGTCTGTATATTATAACAAAAAATGCAATAAAATATGAATTTTCAATAATTTACAACGTGTAAAGTGTTTTTTTTCACATTTTAACATGCAAGCAATTGCGGTTATATTTTGTATGGGGTGCGCTTGTTAAAAAAATTAGAAATGGGGTCTCGTTACATTTTTTTTGGGGGAAAATGATGCGATTTTTAACCCCTTAAGGGCCGCTGACGTACCCTGTACGTCTTGTCCTCGGGTCTCCCTTAGACCCGCGGACGTACAGGGTACGTCAGCGGCGCCTAATCCCCCTCCCGCCCGATACTCACCTCCCTTGCCGGATCCCATGGCGATCTGGCAGGGAGGAAGCCTGCCCATGTGATTTACATGGGCAGGCGAGGCTGATGACGTCGCCACGCTGCGTGGTGACGTCATCAGCAGGCATCCCCATGCATTTCAATGGAGGGGAGGGGGGGGGCTCCTTTGGAGCCCTCTATCTCCCCAACCATTAAAGCTAGGGATATGCCGTTTGCACCGCTGGAGAGGGGAGAGCCTCCCCTTTCCAGCGGTGTATGGCATTAACCGTTTCGCTGCCGGATCACGTTGCGGCGCCAATTGGTGCCAAAACGCGATTCAAACCTGGAGGGGGGGGCTGACATCTTGGATGTCAGCCAAGCCTCCAGGTCCCCCCCCCACCCACCCACTGACAACCTCACCATATGTATGAGGATGTCAGTGGGCCAGTTAACCATCTAGCTGCCATGTAGAGATAAGGGGATCCTAAGGATCCCTTTATCTCCCGATCCATGGCAGCTAGATGGACATATTTGCCATCATTTGAAAGGCCTGATTATGACCAGGTTTGGTGTTAAATTCTTTTATTTTTAAAAAAAAAAAAAAAAAAGGTTTTTTTTTTAAAAGTTTTTTTTGTCTGGGGGGGGGGGGGGGGAGGGTTTAATTAAATAGGACCTAGGCTGTCATCTAAAAATAATTAGCACAAAATGGTCAGAATGAGCGCAGCGCACATAGGTGAACTGTCTCAGCAGTGAAGGGGTTAAAAAGCAAACGCATGTAAATGTAAAAATTGGGTATTTCTAGTCTCGGGACAAAATTTTGAACCTATTTAGCCGGGGTCGTTTTGGGTGGTTGTAGATTTTGGGGATTAAATTACAAAAGTGTGTTTTTACCATTTTTTTCCTCATATTTCATATTTTTTTTATAGTAAATTATTCGATATGATGGAAATAATGGTATTTCTAGAAAGTCCATTTAATGGCGGGAAAAAGGGTGTATAATATGTGTGGGTTGAATAAACGAGTAAGAGGAAAATTTGACCTAAACACTAACAGCGCAGAAACGTAAAAACAGCAGCGGTCACTAAGACGGATTTGTGTAAAACCGCCCGGTCACTAAGGGGTTAACAAACGCACCGCATACAAAAATTGTTAGTGCAGCATCATTGTTCACATTATAATTGAAAAGGGACCAATATTGCTGAATTAACAAACAAAAAAAGAGAAAAAAAAATGTATATAATTTTTTTTTTAAATATTTTTTAAAAAAACTTTTTTCATGGTCATATTTGGTATCGTTGGAAAGGCCATTCTCTGGCCGATCCAACAGTATCAAACATTAACCCCTAGCTGCCACGGATCGGGGGATAGGGGGGGGTTCATTGGAACCCCCCTATCTCCACCATTGGTGGCAGTTAGGGGTTAACTCGAGGACTGGCGTCATCGTGAATCAAGCCGCCTGCACCGTAAAACAGCGCTGAGCCTCAGGATGCTCGCGGTAGCACTGCCGCAAGCATCCCCTCCATGGAGGCTTCGACTGCCGGTCACATGACCTGCAGGATCTCCCCTCGCGAGATCCGGCAGGTCGGCGTAGTGATTCACAGAGGGAGACTGGAGGACCCCCACACTCTCTGCTCCCAGCAGCAAAAAGAAGCGGATGGAGCAGCCGTAATAGCCGCGGGATTAGAGGGGAGTATGTGATTTTTTGGGGGGGGGGGGGGGTTCTGCTTGATTAAGGAATCAGTTAACCACAGCTAGGACCAGGTGCTAACTTTTCAGTTAACCTCAGCTTTTGTGTAATTATCATTAGGGAGCGCAAAGTACAGTAACCTTGCGCTGAAAAGCGCAAGCTGCGAATCGTTTAACCCAGTAGCGATCAGATTGTAATATGGTCGGCCCGTGGTTGGGCAACCGGAACTAACATTAACACGCACACATGTGAGCGCTAGGAATGTAATATGGCCCAGTAGCTTTCCATCACTTGCTCCTCACTGTGTGGCTTTGGCCATAGAATGAGTTGATCCGGGACTCGAATCATTGTATTGTGTGGGATGTATTCAAAAGGACATCACCAGAGGGTAGAAGTATTTTAAGCTCCCTATCATCTCTTATCTTGAGTAGCCTGGAGAACACAATACACCCCCTGCTACCTTATCTAAACATTTCCTCCTCCACTCCAGTAACTGTTAAATAATGTATACGAAAGCACAGCCAAAGAAAAACTTTTGCACAGATTTTGGTAAATGTTGCATTATAGGGAAAATCCACAAAAAGGAAAAAAAAAAAAAAAATTTTTCCCCCTTTGTAGATGCAATTACTATATAATAGTAATAGTAAAAATACAGTATATGTTATATAAGGATATGTGTTTGTAATGCACAAGTGATCTAGTTACAGCTTATGTAAGTGGTAGTGGTCGTTTAAGTTAAAAGTCACACACTGAAAGAATTGGGGGAATGTGAAATGCTATGTACAAGGAAAATAAAGGGATTTTGAGTTTTCTGGCTGCCGGTCACCCGATCGTTCAGTAGTGACGTCAGCATGCAGATAGAGTGCCGACATCACCTCTCCGAGACCAAATCGCTGTAGCGAGCAGTCTCAGAGGCAGTTGATTGATTTCCACAGCACCTATCGAGCATTCTGCGCTATGGAATTTGTGCCAGTCTTGTAGCAGTGCCCAATTTGAGGTTCCTATTCTACACAGAAAGATAGAGGACTTGTGTGTTCAGGTGTCCCACAAATAGAAAAAGGAGCTGCACGCAGCGAAGAAGAGAAACACCCAATAACGTTAAAAAAAAATAAAAAATGAAAACACTTAAATCACTGAGCATATGTTGCATAGAGTAACATGCGCACAAAACACAGTGGAAAGAGTATCAAAGCCAATCCTAAAGTGACGGCGATCGCACGGATTAGCTGGCATCCGATTGGCTCTTGGAGGATGGCCTGAGTGGCCAGGCAAATCCTCATTTCGGATTCTGACAGGTAAATTTCCATAAAAGATGATGCCGCATTGTTTTGTGCAGCGTGTACGGTGTCGATAGGAATGTTACATCTCAGGCTCTCCAGGACAGCATGGAACATCAGAAGAACCTTAAAAAAGGTGTTAAACAATAGTTTATCTGTATTATCTGTGTACAGAGGACAAACAACCCTAGCTTTAGGGTATTCTTCACTGACAGCAACGTTAAAAGCAACATCAGGTGTCATTTTACAGCAACATGCACTCCCTGTGACAGATCTAATAAATACAGATACACAGAACAACACCAGCCACTGTATTAAAACTGAGAGCAGACATTCGTTGGGCTGGGTGTGCACCTCCTGGGCGGGCAGAGACGCACCTAGGGATAGCCGTGCACCTCCTGGGCAGGCAGAGACGCACCTAGGGATAGCCGTGCACCTCCTGGGCGGACAGAGACACCTAGGGATAACCATACACCTTGATGGGTAAAAGGTAATCCTACAACTGAATGATAGGTGAAAGCACACCTAGTGATTGTGTCAGCATAAAATTGCATCAGCGGGACACATCCATCTCACTACACTATTACTATTTGTAAATTCTCTTGGGAAGAAGCTCCACCAATCCTGTTGTATGTTTGTCAGATTACTTGCTGTTTTTACTGTATTATCCCCCATGTATTTATCTTGTACAGTGCTGCAGTAACTGTTGGTGCTATATAAAGTATAACAATAAGTGTGTGTATTGTGTCGGTGTGAGAGGTCCTAGTGTGAGAGGGTAGAGTCACTCTAGGAATGTCTCTATACTACAGGGACACTGAGAAACACACCCAAATCTATCCTTTGGCCCCACATCGAAAATCTCATCTAAAATTTACCCCAAACTAGGTGCCCTGTACAGAAACAAATCCTGAGCCCCGCGGTAAGAAAGCAGATTGTACAACAAATGCTTATGCCGACTCTTGAATACGGAGATGTGCGTTTGTGGGGCAGCTGCATACACTACCTTACGAAACTTACTGCCGCTTCACGCTACAATGTAACTACATGACCCACCATTGTGATATGTTAAAAGAGCTAAACTGGCCATCGCTGGAATCTAGACGCACTCTTCACCTTTCCAACCTGGTGTTTAAGAGCATTTCTGGGAAGCTGCCACCCTACCTGAATAGATTGCTTCCCCCAGCAGTTCCCTCATCCTATAACCTCCGATCCAGGACCAGCACCTTACTTGCAATACCACAATACAAAAAGACAGTGGCTCGGTCCTCATTTTCCTACAGAGCACCACAATTATGGAATAACCTCCCAGACACCATCAAATCTTCCCCCAGTCTGAAGTCACTCAAAAGCTCCTTACTAACATACCTCAATACAGAATGCACCTGTAAACATGTAACCTAGTGACTATATTTCCTACATATTTATTTTCTGTTAATCTGTATATTTGTGTTTTTTTTTAATATCTTACATTTTATTACTTTGTATTTCTGTAACTGTAACACTTCAATGTTCTTGAACCCAGGACATACTTGAAAACAAGAGAAATCTCAATGTATTCTTCCTGGTAAAATAATTTATAAATAAACACCTGCAGGAAAATTACCTCCCCCCGGATAATCTGCGTCTTATTTGGTAAAGTCATCCCTAGAAACCCTATACCTGCAGCCAGTGAGGAAACACCTGCGTTCCCGGGGCCCTAGCCTAGGGGCAAGAGTCACGTGTCCCAGAAACACGCTCGAAGTTCAGTCACGCGTGCTAAGCGCCTGCGGGCAAAGAGAGGACCCAGGCAGTTACCATACACCTCCAGGGCCCGCTCCTCCATGACTCCCCGGCCTCGTTCTCGGTTCCTCAGTTGCCTCCGTAGAACATCCAGCAGCCCGGACAGAAGCTCCATGCCGGGCCCCGCCCAGCACACGCACTCGGCCAACCAATGACTCTCGGAGCATCACGCGGCTATTCACACCTCACGTGATTACGGAGAACCGCTTCCTGGTTCAGGAGTCATGTGACTTTCAGATGAAAATGGCGGCTCCCAATAAGAGGAATTAAGCATATGCCCTATGGTGAAATATGTCTGGATGAGGAGCTTGGTGAATGGTGAGGTGAAGCATGAGGGACCGCTGCAGAATAAAGAGCATGGGGAGGAGTAGAGAAGTATAACACTAATCACTATGTACCACTTGGAGCTGAAACATAACCATACATGTGTTAGGAGTGATATATCACTTTTGGGTCTGTATTCCAACTCTGGTGTGTACTTCCCAGAGGCATTAAACTCTATGGCGCCGCGTTGCTAAATTTACAACAACTCTATTTAAGGTTACACCTGGGTTAAAATAGAGCCATGGTGATAGTAATTTGCATCCTGCCTTGTCAAACATTAAAGGGATATTCTACACACCCTGACCACTTTAGCTTTTTAAATGGGACCTACTAAGGCCAGGTTTAGACAAGCATCATTGAGAGCAGAAGGAACATCGGTGAGAGTGGACCTTCCTTCCACTTTGACGCCCGTCTGGCCACCTCGCTGAGCGCAGTTAGTGCACTCAGTGCTGCAAGGCTCGATCCTCCTATGGAGGATCAGATTTGCAGCCCAGTCGAACGCGTGTCATAGTGCTTCGATGGGGACGCTTCCAGCACGTCCACTGTAGTGCGTGCAATTCATGCGCGCGCTACAGCGTGTGGCCGGCCCTGTCGAAGCATCCCAAAACTGCGACGGACACCGGGAGGCACGTCCGTACAGGCGGACATAGTGCACTTGTCTGACCCCATATTAAAGGAATGACAGAATGGAATGCCCATAGACTTTAACAGGGTAGTGGAATGCCCATAGCATATCAAACAGATCTTTAGTAGACATATTCTCAAAGTTCAGTGTTGTTTAAAATTGAGATTATCGCTGTTTTCTAGGGAATGACCGAGTGGAATTCCCATAGAAAATATTGGAGAGCAGAATATCAACTAATTTTCCTGCAAACCTGTGAGATGTAGCAAATTAAACCTTATTGCAGGTATTCCCAGGTACTGTAGCAGACTGTAACCCTGAAATTACTTGAGATTATAGCTGTTTTCTGTGGAATGACAAGGGTGAATGACAGAGTGGAATGCTAATAAAGTGTAATGGGAGGAATAATTGGACTTGGAGTCTGAACCATCTGATACATCAAATATATTTTTAAGCAGACATGCTCTCCTAGTACCCTGACGGTAAAATGATAATCCCTCTTAATTTTATAACTGCCACTGTACTAGGAGAGTATGTCTGCTTAAAATTTATTTGATATAACAAATATTTCAGACTCAAAGTCCAATAATGTCTCCCATTATTCTCAATGGGCATTCCACTCTGTCCCATTATTAAAGTCTATGGTCATTCCATTCTGTCATTCCTTTTAGTAGGTCCCTTTTAAAGTGGCCTGTGTCTCTGGAGTATCCCCCACCCCTTCCAGTCCCCCAAACTCTTTAAAATGCAGGGTGACGTGGAGGAAATTCCTCCACCTACCCCACGGGACAAGGCAGCCAGGAGGTTTGAATTTCTCGACCGTTGGTCACTAGTTCATTCTTTCGAGACGTCGGCACGCTTAAGCATTCTGACGCCTCCTCCCTGAGAATGTCCGCGTAGCCGGCAGTTTTCAGGAAGAGAGCCGATGGATCGGATCTGCATGTGCAGCCCTGATCCATAGTTGAGCACAAGCGCTACAGTACTTGCATACGCCAAGAGCCTAGGCCGTTAGTGCTACGTAATTTTGGCCCTTAGGCTACGTAAATTGCTTAGAAAAGCTGAGAGACTTCTGGGTTTTGAAGTCTCCGTGCTGGAGAAGAGGAGCTGCGCTTGTCGCGGGAGAAAAAGGTAAGAAAAACACTGGACAAGGGGAAAAGAAAAGAGAAAATAATTGGACAGAGGCTGCCAGCATGACCAGCTGATCACAGGTTATTTGGCTGTTTGTTTTTAAATAACCCTTAGTGCAAGGGAGAGCATAATGTTAGAGTCCTGCACAAAATCTGTAATCACATGTATTTTCCTCTTATTTCACTACAGCAACAAGATGGATCAGTGCATTCTTCTGGCTCCTGGGCAGATTTTGCAAGAAGGCTCTGAAACACCAGTAAAAGTGTCTCTGAGCAGACAGAAGACTTTGACTCTATGTAGCCTTCTGCCTAAGGGCTCCCTTCAGATCACCACAATCCCAACAGGAAAACATAATTACTCTCATACTCAATGTGATGGGCCCTTCACAGAGTAAGTACAATCTTTCAGATGAAACAAGTTTTTCCTTTCCGTAGGGTCATTGTGTTTGGAAGTAATGTTTATTACGTTTTCCAGTAGAGGATCTTGTGTTTTTCTGGCTTTAGATGTTTCCATGTCATTTCCTATTACTGTGACTCACAGAACAGAGACACATCTATCATTGCGACAGGAACAGCGAATGTCTTGTCTTTGTGTCTAGTATTCTTATTTTATGTGAAGCCTTGGATGAAGTTAAAGTGTAAATTGCATTTTTGTTTAGAAAGTCTTATAAAGGGATTTGTATAATTTTATTGTACGTTTTTACCTTAATTCCTAATATATATTATTATTTTCTTTTAGTTTCCTGTGGGCATATTCTGGGGAAAATGAGGATGCTGTAGAGCACAGTTCAAATCTTCTTGCTCTTCGCGAGGGTAATGAGGTCTATTTATATAAGGTGGACAGTACAGCTGAACATGTGGATCTGACAACAGTCTGTCAATTCGACGAGGGAACGTTGAGGCAGCTCTGTGCCGCTCAGCGTGTCTGTGAGTGTGAACAGTTGATTATAACTGTGTTCAAATTAAGACTGCACATAAGTCCAGATATCTATTTACCCTCCTGCATCTAGTATTTCTGCTACAATTATTTGTTTTGATGCATGTTTTTTTCACCTTTGAAAACATCAGTGTTAACCCCAAACCTTTACTGTGTAGAAATCACAATGATGCTGTTGTTCAAACAACTAAAGGGGTTATTCAGAGAGCACCAAAATTTCATTGTTCTCTCCCTTTGGCGCACTTCGGCACCCTTAATTCGCCGACCCTGCGGTGAATTCGGCATTCACTACAGAGTCCCCAAACTGCCCGAACCGATGCGCCAAACGCTGAAAAACTGCTAAACGCATCGAAAAAAAGCCAAACGGAGAAAAACAACTTTTAAAAGGTGTTTTCAAAAAAAGTAGTGCATGAAAATGCCTGATCCTATGAATAACAATAAAAAGGTCTGTTACAGAATAAACAGGCATTTAACCACTTGGCTGCGTAGGACGCGTCCTGCCAAGTGCTTCTCCTGTGCGATGGACGCGCTGAGCACGTCCATGCACAGGAGGCAGCAATCGGCCGGGACATCTTGGATGTCAGCCCGGCACTCCGGGACCCCGGCGGGACAAATAGATGTCATCGCGCTAGCGCAATGACATCTATTTCAGGCGGCCCCCCGCGAGTGCGGAGGGGGGAGGTCCTTCGGACCTCTCTCCCTCCCGATCGCCGGGGGCCAGCGATTAAAGGCAGGCAACATTTGGAAGGACACAGCCTGCCCTTTCAAACGGTGCCAGGCTTTAACCCCTTGGGGGCCGGATCATGATTCAGCGCCAGATCGTGATCCTCTCCCGGAGCTGGCCGACATCTTGGATGTCGGCCAAGCTTCCGGGATCATCGCTTGACGACTGGCGTCATCATGCATAGCGCAATGATGTCAGTTTTAGAGTTAACCCCTAGCTGCCACCAATGGAAGAGCATGGCCTTTCCAACAATACCAAACATGACCATGTAAAAGTTACCAATAAAAAATACAAATGTAAATTAAAAAAAAATATTTAAATAAATAAAAATAGCTTTTTTTGATTTGTTAATGCAGCAATATTGTTCCCATTTCAATTATAATGTGAACAATGATGCTGCCCTAACGATTTTTGTATGGGGTACGCTTGTTAAAAATTACATGATTTCCCCCAAAAATATGTAACGATTCCCCTTTTCTAATTTTTTTTAACAAGCGCAACCCATAGAAAATATAACCGCAAGCGCTCTCATGTTAAAATGTGAAAAAAACACTTTACACGTTGTAAATTATTGAAAATTAAAATTTTATTGCATTTTTTTGTTATATGTATACGTCATGTCCTGTCTGTATATTATGAATCTGCCGAGTCTGCCGTAAAGAAGGATATATAATATGTCTGGGTCATATAATAAAATAAGGCTTCAAAACGCGTTTAAACATGATGAGCGAAAGCGGTAAAAATGAGCTCAGCACACAGGCGTGAAATGCCTCAGCAGCGAAAGGGTTAAAAAGAAAAATTTCCAAATTTCAGTGAGAAAAATGCCTAAAACATTATAAAACATAATTTAATAAGAGACTTTTTTTGCTGCAAATGAAAATAATGGACGGTTGTATAAATATTTAAGAAAAACGGGGTATTTTTCTTTTCTTCTTCTCATTGAAACCTATGGGATTCGTCTGCTACAACCAGTTGAACAAAACCACCGAAAATTGGGGCATTTCGGTGCTGTTGTGTGAATGAATAGCTTAACCATTACTTTTCAATAGGGAATTTCACTGCTGCCGAAGGTCACTGTATTTTTTTGTCAATTCACCAATATTTGGCAAATTGCCAGCTTTTTGAATATTTATAAAGGATTTTACCAGGAAGGATACATTGAGATTTCTCTCGTTTTCAAGTATGTCCTGAATGGGCACGAAATTGCACCGTACGGGGGATATTTTACCGCTCAGTGCAATTCCGTGGCCAATTCAGTGCTCTTTTAATAACCCCTTAAGTGATACATATTTTTTATTAATAAAGTTGTTATTGCCACCAACTGGATCTAAAATTAGCATTTCTCTTTAGAATTGCTGTTTGGGAGATGGATGCAAATATTAAAGCAGAGAGAACATTACACCCATACACAGAGGGTTATTCACTAACATCCGAATTGCACTGAACAGTGAAATTCACTACAAAAAGTAAAACCTGGGGTTGGGTATCTATATCTATCCCAAAAACAGTCATCATAAAAAAATTCTACTCAGCTGCTGCTAGGAAAGGCAAATCCCTCTTGCACATCCAACCAGGAGGGTAATGAATCTTGACAAAGTAATGAAGCAAATACCTCCAGCGCTGCTACAATGGTGCTCTTGTGCTACCACATTTATTGAAAAGAAGGAACACAAAACAAACGTTTCGGGGACGCAGCCCCTTTCTCAAGGCACTACACACTGAGGAAGGGATGGGGTCCCCGAAACGTTTGTTTTGTGTTCCTTCTTTTCTCTTTTCAATAAATGTGGTAGCACAAATGCACCATTATAGCAGCGCTGAGGTATTTGCTTCATTACTTTGTCAGTGAAATTCACTGTTGGCTGTAGTTTCGGGTCAATATTCGTGTGTTCACAGAGCTGTCAATTCTCCTAATACAGGCAAACAGGCAGCGAAATACGGTTCATTTTGCACCACTGAAATTGTCCAATAGAGAACTAACAATTCATCTATACACAGACCGCCGAATTGCACTGACCTTTCTGTTAAATGACCTGATTTTCGGTGTTTCAATCCAAGAGGGTTAAACAGGCAAATCCAATAGATTTCAATGTAATAAATGTAATATCTTTTTTTTAAATTTATTTTAAGATTTATATTTTTACAATAACCCTTTTTATTTCATTTTTTAAAATACCGTTTTGTATTTTTTTTTTTTAAATAGATTTTTGTTTTTTTATTTACCAGATTTTTTTTATTCTTATTTTGTAAAGGACCTTTTTTATTAGATACATTTTCTCCTGTTGGGTGAATAGGAGGCTGCTGCTTCTTCCTTTTTTTTTTTTTTCTTCTCACTTCGGTGGATTTTGCTGAGGAAATTTCCGCACTTTTCGTTGACTACTGATAACTGCATTGACAACTCTACTTCTGGAAACTCATGGTGACCATTTGAAAAATATTGAATTCACCGAATTTTCGACGAAATGTAATTGCCGAAGTGAGCCAAAACGAAAAGCACTGAAATTGCATTCACTTTCGGTGCTTTGTGAATAGACCCCCGCAGTGTTATTCTTTCTGGATATGAATCCAGTGTCTCTTTAAATCTGCTAGTTTGTCTATTTTTTTTTGTTTTAAAACACATTCTACCTAGTGGGCTATACAAACAAAGACACACACACACTTATTTTTGTCTTTTTCCTTTCCCAGGTCTCCCATCTGTGCTGTCGCTCCGGCTGCTCACACTGCACTGTGATCATATAACTCTACTGCTCAATAACTGTGTTTTGCTGCAGCTCAGCTGTGCTGATGAAGGGATCAGCCCACAATTTGCATCATGCGTATGTCTTGACCTGAACCAGGAGGCTGCTGATCGCGTATCAGATGTTTCCCTAAGCAATGACATTTTGTTTTTGCTTGACAGGACTGGATTTATATGTATCCTTTCTGCTCTGTGTTTTTGTTTTTTTAAACCTCTCACTTCTTTCATTCTGTTGTCTAATAATTTGACTTCAGCAATGACCGGTTTTCCATTTTGATGATTTGTCATCTCCCCAGTTAAAGTAACACTCTACTGAAATAATTAAATATTTGGGTTGAGGCTGCTGACAGCCTCTGCCCAATTATTTAATTTTATTTTGCCCAATTTTTCTTATCCTTTGTCCCATTCCACGTGCAACGCCTCCTCTTCGGCTAAAGGACTACCGAACCCGGAAAGTCCCTGAAGCTTTTCTGTGCAGCTTGCACTACTTGCGTAGCATAGAAACACAAATTGTGCACCTCAACGGCACTTACAAACTTTATGTACACAAGTCCCATAGCGCCTGTGCAGAACGCTGGTTCGCAGCTGCGTGCATGAGCAGCTTTGATACAGTGTAGCCTCTCTGAGACCTCATTGGTCTCAGAGATGGTGAAGTCGGCACTCTCCCTGCATGCCGTCGTCACTTGTAACCAGGTAGTGACTGGCAGCTGGGAAATTAAAATTTCCTGGCTGCTGGGGACGCTGGGTGGAGTGGAGGAAACTGCGCCACTTCACCCTGCTTTTTTTTGCAAAAACGGGGAGGGTGACCATCCACACATGCTGACAATTTTTAAAATAGAGAGTGGTCAGGATGTGTAGAGTGTTCCTTTTTAAGAAATTTTATTAATTTTATCTTTTACAAACAAAATTGTGGAAGTTTTGTATCCGTCTACTATATCTTTTGAACGTTACCATATTTATCATGCTATAGATCAGTGTTTCTCAAGTAGTGGGTCGTGACCCAAAAGTGGGTCGCGACCAGGGGCGGACTGGGTCGCAGCGCAAGTGCCCCCAGGCCTCTAATGCCTGAGACCCACTGATGCATCTTACCTGCAGCATCGGGTCCCAGGTGGTGCGGCTACCTCTGCCTCTCTCACCAGCAACCACGTGCCGGAACTTCCCTGCTTGAAGGAAGTTCCGGCACGCAGTTGCTAGTGAGGGAAGCAGGGATAGCTACAGGTCCATCTGCCACACGCCACCTGGGATCCACCGCATCAGGTAAGATACTCTAATGACAAGGTGGGGGGGGGATCTGTAATGCGAAGGTGTAAACCTGGAATTCAGTGGCTGGCAGCAGCTCTGTACGCCCAACAGGGACTGACATGTGTCCAGAGCATTCTACTACTGGTTGCCAACACCAGGAGGCACTGTGTATAGAATGCACATCTCAGTGAAGCAAAAGATTGTTGGGTAAGGGGGGGGGGCTCCCTATGTATATTTGATAGGGCATAGCGGGATAGATTCAGAGACAGACGGCGGGGGAGCGCGGAGCAGGTGAGTTTAAGTTTTTTTATAATATTTTATTATTCATTCAGTAGTGATTTAAAGTTCCTGTGTCTATCATCACCCCAGACTTTGAGACACTTACAAAGAGCAAGAAGCATCCCCAGTTTTCCCATAAGTTCTAATTAATTTCATATGTCTCAATTACAGTTTATTTTATTGGGTTTTTGCTTTAACAGCCCTTTCGTTTTCACTAGTTCTGTGATTACTGCACTATCCTTTTTGGAAAGAATCTCTCTTTGTTTACAAAATTGTTTAAAAAGTGCATACTTTGTAGAATATTGCACACGTTGTTTTGTGGAATAAATTATAATGTTTCGGAAATTCAATTATTTTTGGGTCGCGACTTAACCACTTGGCTGCTAAGGACGTGCTGAGCGCGCCCAGCCAAGTGGTTCTCCTGTGCTATGGATGCGCTGAGCGCGTCCTAGCACAGGAGGCAGCGATCGTCCGGGATTCCGGCAGATCACTGCGCCTCCCCTCCCCGGTGCGGGCTGACCTCTTGGATGTCAGCCCAGCATCCGGCACCCTGGTGGGGACAATAGACGTCATCGTGCTGGTGGGGAAGGTGCCTGAAGGGGAGGGGGGAGATCCTTTGGACCTCTCTCCCTCCCCATCCATGCGGGGCAGCCGAAAAAGGCAGGCACCGTTTGGAAGGGCACAGCCTGCCCTTCCAAGCGACGGCTGTCTTTAACCCCTAGGGGGCTGGATCGCGATTTGGCACCAACAGGCGCCGTATCGCAATTCCCTCCTGGAGCTGGCCAACATCTTGCATGTCGGCCCAGCTTCCGGGATCTCCGACTGACGACTAGCGTCATCGTGCATAGTGCGATGACGTCAGGTCTGCAGTTAACCCCTAGCTGCCACCTATGGTGGAGATAGGTGGTTCCAATGAACCCCTTATCTGCCAATCCGTGGCAGCTAGGGTTAATATTTGGTATTGTTGGAACGGCCAGAGCATGGCCTTTCCAATGTTACCAAATATGAACATGTAAAATGTAAAAAATAAAATTTAAAAAACATCATTTTTTTTTGTTTTTTATTAATGCAGCAATATTGTTCCCATTTCAATTATAATGTGAACAATGATGCTGCACAAATGATTTTTTTCTATGGGGGGCGTTTGGTAAAAACCACGTAATTTCCCCCCAAAAAAATGTAACGAGTCCCCATTTCTAATTTTTTTAACAAGCACACCCCATAAAAAAATATAATCGCAAACGCTCGCCTTGATAAAAAGAGAAAAAAAATACTTTACACGCTGTAAATTATTGAAAATTCAAATTTTATTGCGTTTTTTTGTTATAATATGCAGGACATGACGTATACATATAATAATGATCTATTATGAATCTGCCGAGTCTGCCGGAAAGAACGATATATAATATGTCTGGGTCATATAATAAAACGTGGCTTCAAAACGCGATTAAACATGATGAGCGAAAGCGGTAAAAATGAGCTCAGCACACAGCGGTGAAATGGCTCAGCAGCGAAAGGGTTAATGACAAAGGACAGTTGTGAGTCCACAGGTTGATAACCACTGCTGTAAGTAACATGTGGGGTGGAAACGTAACTATTTCTAACGTAAGCTGCTCCACACATCCTGTGAGCGCAAGAACCCGCACACAGAGAAAACCAGCTTAATGAATAGCATGCACACACTCTATTTACAAATAGTTATATACATAGTTCGATTCCTATTTTTTTCCCCCCAATCAAAAATTTTGTGTTAAGAGGGTTATTCACTAAACACTGTTGTTAAGCATTGTTGCAACCACAATAAAGTTTGGCGATCCTGATGGGGAAACCAAAGAATGTCAGGGGAAGCTTCCTTGATGTAACGTCCCCTCTCGGGATGGCCAAAGTTTATCGTGGTTGCAGCAGTGGTGATTTTCACTCTTGTTCGCATCGACGTTAAAAACTGTGTTTAGTGAACAACATTCTAAAGGGCCTATTCACAAAGCACCAAAATTGCGTGCAATTTCAGTGCTTTGCGCCTTCGCCCATTTCACTGAAAATACTTTGAATTCACTAGTTAGCGAATGGTCACCGTATTTCCTGAAATTGGATTTGCTGAGGCATTTATCAGACGTCGGCAAAGACGGCTGAGTTTGCATCAGCGAATTCCACTGAACTTGGGGGGGGGGGTCTCCTAATAGGAGTTGCAATCAGTAAAAATGCGTCCAAATTAAAAGGTCTGTTACAAAATAAAGAAACAATTTTTAAAAAAAAATACAAGATGGTCTTTAACCCTTTCGCTGCTGAGCCTTTTCACACCTCTGTGCTGAGCTCATTTTTACCGGTTTCGCTCATCATGTTTAAACGCGATTTGAAGTCACATTTTATTCTATAACCCAGACATATTATATATCGTTCTTTCCGGGAGACTCGGCAGATTCATAATATATCATTATTATATCTATACGTTATGTCCTGTCTGTATATTATAACATAAAATTAGAATTTTCAATAATTTACAACCAACGTGTAAGGTATTTTTTTCACTTTTTAACATGCGAGCGTTTGCGGTTATATTTTCTATGGGGTGCACTTGTTAAAAAAATTAGAAACGGGGAATCGTTACTTTTTTTTGGGGAAAATTACATGTTTTTTTAGCAAACTCCCCCCATATAAAAAATCGTTAATGCAGCATCATTGCTCACATTATAATTGAAATGGGAACAATATTTCTGCATTAATAAAACAAAAAAAAAAATATTTTTTCAATTTTTTTTTTAAAACAAAATTTTTCTTACACTGTACATGGTCAAGTTTGGTATCATTTGAAAGGCCATGATCTGACCGTTCCAATGATATCAAACATTAACCCCTAGCTGTCATGGATCGGGGGTTCCAATGAACCCCCTAGTGCCACCACAGGTGGCAGCAAGGGGTTAATTGTGGGACTGGCGCCATCGCGCGATGACGCCAATCGTTAGGGGGGGATATCTTGGAAGATTGGCCGACATCCAAGATGTCGGCCAGCTCCGGGAGGGGACCGCGATACAGCGCATGTTAGTGCCATATCGCGATCCAGCCCCCTAGGGGTTAAACACAGCTGCCGCTTGGAAAGGCAGGCTGTGCCCTTCCAAGCGGTGCCTGCCTTTAATCGCTGGCCCGCACGGATGGGGAGGGGGGAGAGGTCCTTCCCTGCAATGGCGGGGGGGGGCCTGAAATAGACATCATCGCGCAGGCGTGATGACGTCTATCGTGCCCGCCGGAGGCTGGGCTGACATCGAGGATGTCAGCCCGCACCGGGGGGCTGCCGCGATCGCCGCTGCAAAGGAAGGACGCGCTCAGCGCGTCCTCCGCAGCGAAGTGGCCATGCGGCAGGACGCGCTGAACGCGTCCGCTGCATGGAAGGGGTTAAAAAAAATGGATTTTGCAAAAAAAAATAAAAGGATGCTTTTTTTTTTTTTTTTTTTTTTTTTTTTTGCATTGAAACCTTTGGGGTTCGCCTGTTTAAACCTTACGAATTCAAACACCGAAAATCAGGGCATTTCCCTGGAATTTCTGTAAAATTCTGCATTCTGTGAATACAAGACATGATAGTCTTCTATGGGACAATTTCGGTGTCATTTCACCTGTATTTGGCGAATTGACAGCTTAGTTCAACTATGAACTTTAACAAATCTAGAACCAGGTCTAGGCTAACTGATGCCCATCTCCAGGCTGTTATTAGGGTTTCAACTGCTAACTCACTTAAAGCAGACTTGGCTCATCTAATGCAGAGCAAACACTGGCAGTAAGCAGTGACTATATAAGTGTATATAGTTTAATGTTGTTTTTGAAGTTGGAAATTTTGCATACGGCCCCCATGGGATATGAATACTTGTCCAGTGGCCCTCAGGTAATTTGAGTTTGAGACCCCTGCCCTTCAGTCTTACAGGTCTAGTCAAAGAAAGGTGAAAATCAGGAGAATTGTCAGAAGAGAACAATCTAGACCAAATGGCCGATTTGGAAAGTGAGATAAATGGGAGAATTTTTCTGGTTTGGCTATTTTGACCTAGAATTTTCACTTCTGCAGTCATTCTCCTGAGTTTCACCTTTCTCTGAATAGACCTGTTAATGTTATGAGTACAGATCAGAAAGGTACACTCCACTACAAGCCCACCATCTTATTAAAACCATCAGCTGTAGGTACTATGCATTTGTAACTTGAATATTCCAGTCACCCATCTACCTTGCTTAAGTACTGTACCACCTATTGCATGTTAGCAGAAAGATGAATTGTGCCTTTTAGTTATATAAAATCACATTATGCAAGTTATCTATCATTACAGCTTCCCAAAAATGATGCATTGGTTATTTGGTTCAGTATATCGATCTGTAAAACTTAAGATTTGACAAAGTAGTTTATCCTTTTATGGTTTTATTTATTATGATCTCCTTTACAAAATACTGTAGATATTTATGATGCTGTGGATGGGTCACATGTAATTGACCTGGCGCTTCCCCATAGACCTGAGACTGATTCGTTGGATCCATTAATTAACATTCATGTTTCACCAGACCTTGGTATTCTTGTGGTCTCTTCTGGGAATGGCTGGGTTCTATTCCTGCAATTGAATGTAGACTTAAGGTATGGACATTGTTGCTGTCTAAAGAAACATGTAACATTTCTACCATGTACAAAAAAAAATCTAAGGAGTTCTAAAAACAGGAGTTGCCTATACACAAAACATTGTCTTCTGGAACTTCCGATTGTCACAGTTACCTTAGTTTAGCTATAGAGTTTGTTACCGTCCTAAACAAATGACAGTAGAGTCCAGTTGCTTATTTGTAGTTGACATTTAAAGTAGATGTTTATATTTTGTTTATTCTGTTTCTGAGGGTGGTGTGCTTGTTTCATGCACTGGAAGCTTTCTTTGCAGCACAACAGATAAAAAAAGCCCAGTTGTATTGTTTTTTCACAGCTGTGATTCTTTTATAACAGGCAAAACCTGGGATACCATACATGGTGCAACGGAAATGCAGATGATGATGATGATCAGCTCCGTACTTGCAATATCAGCATACCTGGACACACTTACATACGTACAGACAGGTGAGATTCGCTTTTAATGGCGTTACCTTTTCACCCTACAATGCAGTTTCTTGTGCTTGTCTTGGCTTTTGCCTTGCTCTGTATGCCCATACGCTGCTCTTATTGCTTAACGCTTTTCTTTTATTCTGGATTGTCTTTCAAAGTAATCGCTCCTTTCTTAATGTTTGTCTTCAGATCATGGGACGCCATGTTATCTTCACTTAACAGGAAGACCAGATACGTAGAAGACTTGCCATTCTGTCTCCAAACCTTGACGCCCACTGCTATCGCCTCACAAGTTCCTCTTGGTTGGACTCCTGTTGAGAAAGGGTGGTTGCATATATTAGAGGAAGGGGTGGAAGATCCTGTGACTTTTCACATTTGGGCAGTATCTCCATTCAGCTCTGTCTTTTGCATCCTGGGAAAAGATGGGAATCTCACTGTAGCACATCTTAAAAGTGAGACTCAAACTGTTGCATACTATTCCTTGGGAAAAGCTATGTTTGTGGACTGTGCACCAGATGAAGCCTGTCTAGTCATCACAGGTGAGAGTCGTGGAGAAAGGTTTTGTGTTGACAGATGCTGTAGGTATCATAGTGATGGATATTGTTTTTGGGAATTTAAAGAGCTGTTCATTGACACTTAAAATAGTTAGTGACTGTTTAAAATTGATTTTCTCTGTTTTCCGACTCTCCCCCTTCCAGATAAAGGCCTCTCATTGGTGCAGCTTTCTGCATCTCAGGATGAGTTTCTGAGTAGACTAATGATTCACAGTAGCGCAGGTTGTGCTGACATCTTGTGTCATTTAAATAACTGGGATCGATGCTCAGTACCTATCCACACTCTAAAGGTAAATACAATTCCTAAAGAAAACAAAAAACCTGTGGTTTAAAAAACTTTTTGTTTAGCTGGCAAGGAAGTTTGAACAAATTTAAGATATTTGTTGGGAGGTTTATCTAAAAATAACATCAGTTTTTTTAAATTGGCTCTAAGCTTTGAGATTTTTGATAATGGATGTCCCTCAAATTATGATTTTACCCCAATACAACCTGTGACTGCTGACATATGCAGCAGGCTTTGGTCTGTCATTTTACGCCGTAACATTGTTTTTATCTAATGAAACAAGGGTGTATCCACTTTGCCACCCAAAAGAAGATTGCTTAAAAATGACAACTGCCTGTGAGAAAGCAAGGCAAAGCAAGATCGATGGGAAAAATTACATGGCATTCAAATCAAATGATATGTACAAAGGGAACTGGCACCCTAGCTATTTGCATAGGGTAGGTTCATTTGGAGGTATGTCTGGAAGCAATGTTTCAGCTCCTTGCAAGCCTTTATCACTCATGAAAAATGCTAGATAGGAGCAGAAATGTTACTTCTAGATGTACCTCCAGTAAACCTGCCCCAGGTGAAAAAGAGTGATCGTTCTTTTCTTTATAGACACGCTGCTGGAGTTTGCCTTTCTGGATCATTTGAGATCTAGATAGATATATCTAATTTATCTGTGTGAGTGCTATTCAGTTGTTTGGAATAGTACCTACTTTAAGGGAAAACATGACTGTAAGTGTGTAGACCTCATTGATGAAACCATTCAAGGCCTCGGACAGAGATGGTGATTGTTGTGTGTGTAATATATACGTTTGTTAACGGTTCCTTGGACGCAGTTAAAAAAAAACAAACCTAAAATCAAGAACTTTTGATGGTCTTCAAATTAGTAACCTCATCAACAATTCAGATTTCACAGAATTTGTGAATGATGTTGAAGCTTCTGCCTCGTGCCTTGGCTGTCAAAAATGTCTTGGGTAACCATAAAGCAGCCAGTTAGAAAGTCTTGGCACAAAATAATGCTCGCTGTAAAAAACGTGGTTACGTATACAAGAATAAAGGTACACTTTCTCCATATGCACTTACAAGGATTTCTGGATAATCATGATGGTTTTAATGAGGAACAAGGGGAGGGACTTAATCAGGATATGAAAGTGATGAGTAGAGGAATCGGGCAGATGGGATCAACACATTATGGCAGACTACTGCTGGATCCTCGAACGTGGTTGTCCTTGTGACCTACGTAATGAAATTTGTACAAACACTGTTTTTCTATGCATTATGATTATCTGAATCCGTTGTTTTATGTTACTGTATAGAATACAACACCTTTACTTATTTATGTGAGTTTTACGCCTGATCATTAACTTTTGCATTTTTATGGTTTTCAGTAGGGCAATCATTATCTCTAAAATTAGAGCCAGTCTCTAAAAACCAACGTCCAAAACGTTGACACAAAATAACTTGAAATTGACCTAATATCATTGGTAATAAAATCAGCGTTGACATTTGTATTTCTACTGCTTTTCTATGTGTTGTTAATGTTTATTATACGGTCTGTCCCACCCTGCCCTGCATTTTGCCTGCTTGATATTTATTGACCCTAAAGACAGGTGTCTCCTCCTCGCAGACAGGTCTGGAGAACAGACAATTGGACACCGTTGATTTTTTCTTGAAGAGCAAAGAAAGTATCCTGAACCCTCTGATTCCCGAGGATACTGGATCTGGCATTCAATCCGAGCAATATCTGAACAGTGAGCATATTTTATTCCTTTTTGGCCCTGCCTATAATCTCATCACCTATGGTAACTCTGTTTTACCTTCTCTTTGTTCACAGTTGTACATGATCTGGTCCCAGCCCTTGATCTGCTTTTCTCCTTCATCAGGGACACAGATCAGGAGGCCCAAACAAAACATTTTTCAGAACAACTGCTGCAGTTCACTCTATGCTTCCTTAATGGACAGTTGCGCAATCTCTGCATCCTCATTCCTGGTAAGAAAAAGACCCACTTATGCAAGATTTGTCCTGCAGGTATTTTGCACATTAATGGGAATTGACAAAATACAGTTTCCTTTTTATTTTGCAGAGGCTATTCTGGTGCTTGGCTTTCTTTGAAAAGAACCGCATCATGATATTCTGTTTCATACAGCGTTTTGCTCCCAGATGAAATCTATACATAATCTCACAATGCACCGACTGGGTGGAGTAGAGGTAACATCACTGCTCTGCATGGAGAGAGCCTGTGGAGACATAGGTTCAATCCCAGCGAGCAACCTCTCCAGTAAGTGTCCTTGGGCAAGACACCTAACGGTACATACTCCCCACCCAGGACATACTTGAAAACGAGAGAAATCTCAAAGTATCCTTCCTGGTAAAATCCTTTCTCAAAAAAAAATGTTTGCACAGCATCGTCATAATTACAGTCTACTAGTAGCTGGAAGGTGCAGCTTGCAGATCTTTTAAATTTAGAAAATGGTCCTATAACAATAAAGGGGCTATTGAAATCACCGAAATTTCGGTGTCCTTTGGCGACTCTGTTTTGCCGACCTTGCAGTGAATTCACTATTCACTGCAGGGTCACCGAAGTGCGGCGTAGATGGAGTCGCCGAAGACCACCAAACTGAGCGCTGAACACTGCCAAAGTGCAGGGAAAAAAAGAATGGAACTCTGCTATACTTCTAATACTTGTTTAAACCAATAAAAATGCATGAAAATGTGTGTAAATAATAAAAAAAGGTCCTTTAAAAAATAAATGCTTTTTGAAAAAAAAATCGGGCATCAAAAATTTAGTCTAAAAAATACAAAAAAAGGTGTTCCAAAAAATAGACATTTTGCTGAAAATTAAAAGAATAAATGGTTTAACCACTTGGCTGCTATGGACGCGCTCAGCGCGTCCAGCCAAGTGGTTCTCCTGTGCTATGGATGCGATGATTCCGCCGATTGCTGCGCCCCGCCGGTGCGGGCTGACATCTTGGATGTCAGCCCAGCACTCCAGGACCCCAGCGGGGCCATTAGATGTCACTGCGGCTGCGCGATGACATCTAATTCAGGCGCCCCGCGTGTGCGGAGGAGGCGTCTGAAAGGGAGGGGGGGATGTTCTTCAGATCTCTCTCCCTCCCGATCGCCGGGGGGCACAGAGTTAAGGCAGGCACCGTTTGGAAGGGCACAGCCTGCCCTTCCAACCGGTGGCCAGTCCTGGAGTTAACCCCTAGCTGCCAGCAATGGTGGAGATAGGGGGTTCATTGGAACCCCCTGAGATAGGGGGTTCATTGGAACCCCCTATCTCCCGATACGTGGCAGCTAGGGGTTAATATTTGATATCGTTGGATCGGCCAGAGCATGGCCTTTCCAACGATACCAAATTTGACCATGTAAAAATTAAAATAAAAATTAATAAAATATTTTTAAAAAAATTATAAAAAAACTAAGTTTTTTTTTTTTCGTTTTTGTTTTGTTAATGTAGCAATATCGTTCCCATTTCAATTATAATGTGAACATTGATGCTGCACTAATGATTTTTATATGCGGTGCGTTTATTAAAAATAGCGAAATTTCCCCCAAAAAAAAATGTAACGAGTTCCCATTTCTAATTTTTTAAACAAGCGCACCCCATAGAAAATATAACCGCAAATGCTCGCATGTTAAAATGTGAAAAAAAAAACACTCTACACATTGTAAATTATTGAAAATTCAAATTTTATTGCATTTTTTGTTATAATATACAGACCGGACATGACGTATACATATAATAATGACATATTATGAATCTGCCGAGTCTGACGGAAAGAACGATATATAATATGTCTGGGTCATATATTAATATAAGGCTTCAAAACACTGTTAAACATGATGAGGGAAATCGGTAAAAATGACCTCAGCACACAGGCGTGAAATGCCTCAGCAGCGAAAGGGTTAATTAAAAAAAAATATATATTCTTGTTTTATATTGAATCCTATGGGATTCCCCTGTTTAAACCTGTCGGACTGAATCACTGAAAATTCAGGGCATTTCATTGACACTTCGGTGCAGTTTGGCGTTTTCTGAATAGATTAACCATTACTACTTTATGGAACTATTTAGCTTCCGCCGAAGATTGGTGCTCTGCAGTGAACTGCAACGTATTTCACTGTCAATTCGCCAGTATTTGGCAAATTGACTATTTAGTGACTAGACAAACTGCCATGAAATTGCACCGTACTGTGAAATTCACCATACGGTGGCAAGTTCGTCGCTTTCTGAATAACCCCTTAAATCATAAGGTTTATTCTTACCTTTGGTAAGGCTGTGTTTTATTTTTGTATTATGCAACTTCTTTTTTTAACAGCTTTTATTAACACATATGTGGTGTGTTAGGGATTTGCCTAGACCAGTGGTTCCCAGCCCTGCTCAAGTCCCTCCAATAGGTCAGGTTTTCCAGATATGTGAAGCACAGCACAGGTGATATGGTTTGCTGCTCAGTGATTGCAGGATTCAATCTGCATTTCCCCAAGGTGATCCTTAAAACCTGACCTGTTAGGGGGTATTTGAGTACTAGGGTTGGGAAACACTGGCCTAGATCCCGGTCCTTAAAATGGTTAGACTTCATGACAATGTAGTTTTCCATATTTTAAATGACTTTCTGAATTTGTTTTATGCACCTCGGTGCCCTCACAATATTTTGTACTTACTCCTGTTCCACATATTCTTCTGCTGTTTCCTGTAGAGCCAGACCACGTAATTGAAGAATGTCTAAACATTTTTACTGGTTATATCACAACTCTGAGATCTTTCATGAGGAAGTCTGTGCAGCAGTCCAAACCTCTGCAGTTCTCCCATGGCACGAGGGAAAAGAAAATGTGGGAGAACCTTTCTTCAGAGGTACAAGTAACCTGCAGGATAGATCACAAAAGTACTGTGATGGACATGGTTTATGCGAAATACAAACTTCAATATAGACCAAATGACAGTGCAACTTTCATTTCATACTTCGTGAGCAGAGAGTTGTCCTGTCGGGTGACTCTCCACTCAGAGCTGTCACCCCCCCCCGCATACCCCACGTCAGTGAGTGACAGCAAAACTTTGTCACGGAATTACTCCCTTTTTTCTGTTCTATGTGTCATTAAAAATTATATAAAACCCATATAGGGAGAGATACCTTGTTAAGTGAGCCTGTTATGAGTTGCATGTGGCAGGTTTATTTTAACCAGCTCTGATGATAGATTCTGGTTGCTAGCAGATACTGTGTGTGGTGGATGAATGTTCACTCTTTATTATGTTGTCGGCACCAAATGTGTAGTATCTTGTCTTTAGAATTTGTTTAAATGCAAGAGATTGATGGGAGTTTTAGGGGTTGTTCAGTCTCTTTTTTTTCATATTTTGGCATTATTTCCATCTCTCCCTTCTAAATACCAGCAACTGATCTCTGATGCCATACTGACAAATTGCATTCCTGAGGCTCAGACATTCCTTCGCATGCAAGGTTACCCCTCTTACAGCTTATCATGGGTAAAACAAGAAGGCTTCAAACTGGTGTACAGGTGTCTGCAGGAGGCGCGTGTGACAGAGGCCTGTCAGCTTCTTCAGAATATGGTGAGGACATGTGCACATTTACATGCATATCAAAACAGCCATTACTTCACTACTACCGTAGTATGTCCAGGTAAAGTGATTTTTGGATCATTTAACATCTTTTTTTAATCTGAATGCTACCTGTTGTTTGCTAATGGAAATGTAATTCAGGAAATTAGAGTATTTCTTATTCTTAGGATAACCACTATTCACCTCCCTAGGGTGTCTAACAGAGGTATGGACTTGAGCCGCACGACTTTGGCTCAAGCCACAAATTTGATGACTTGTGACTCAGCTTAACATAGTCAAAGAAGACTTGTGATTTGATTTAGACTTTGATAGCAATGACTTGAGACTTGACTTGAGCCCTATGACTTGGAAAGTCGTTTTACCTTCTAAAACCAGCCGTGGCGGCATCATACCACAACCTCATTGTGCAGAGAGGTCTGGCAGACTTTTGACGAATTTAATCTTTTGCAAGTGCAACGCATAATGGGGTCCAAAGAAAACAAATCTCACTGATTGAAATAGTCATTCCCTCACTCAAAGTATGACAGCAGAGCATTTTTCATTTACTTGTGTTCTTGGTAGTTGTGTTATTCCTATAATACTTTTGTTAGTCTCCGTTAACAATAAATACAGTTTTTTCCACACTTTGTCTTTATTGTGGGCTATATTACATAGTTGGTGCTAACTTAACCAGAGCTGTTGTAAACTTCCCAGAGCCATTATAACCTATGGAGGTTTTCAGTTTACAACAGCTCTGGTTAAGTTAGCACCAACATTGTAATACTGCCCTTTGTCTTTACTAAGTGTATGTCACAATTTCCCATTTTTAATCTTGCATGAAATTGAAGTGAGAAGAGATAACCCTATTTAAAAAACCTTCCAGAGTAATTAATGCTCTGAAATTAAATTCTGCAAACAGCACTAATGACTTGTTGAACATTTGAAGCTTAAAGCTGAGGACTTGGCCTAGACTTGCCTGTCTTGACTCGGGATTTAAATACAAAGACTTTAGACTTACTTGTGACATGCAAAACAAAGACTCTGTCCCACCTCTGGTGTCTAGCAACAGATATTTATATTTAGACCTGATTTTCCAGTGGAAAATTAAGTTCACATATACATAGTTAATGACCTAGTGACCAAGGCTCTTGTGCTTTTAATGTTCATATCATATAACCCCCACCCAGGTACAGTTTTACTATTTTCATTGGGAAACCAAAGACTGGCTAAAGCATCTCTTCCTAATTAAATAGAAGGGTTACAGCTCAGGGAATGGCTGCAGAATGTGGGAATTCTGTTAAGGATATAGTGGTGGTATTAATGGCTTGGATGTACTAGGAGTCCTAATTCCATATCCATGTAGTACAGGGAACAGCAACCTTTGCCCTCCCGATGTTGTGGAACTACATCTCCCATGGTGCTCAGCCACTCACGTCAACAGAGCTTTGTGGGATATTTAGTTACAAAACATCTGGAAAGCCAAGTTTGCTAACCCCTGATGTAGAAAATCCATATACGCAGAAACCCCACAGGGTCAACAGACCCCTTCACCTGAACCACTGCTCCTTCATGGGACCGCCACTCCCATCACAGTCAGCCACAGTACATACCAAGAAGATGTCGGTTCCAGAATGGGTGTAAGATACAAAATATTTATTCCAAAAACAACAATAGAATAAAATAAAGCAACGTTTCGGCCATAGGACCTTAATCATGCATCATTGACCGAAACTTACACCCACTCTGGAGCCAGCTTCTTCTTCTTGGTATGTAATGTCCCTGATGTAGTAAGGTAGCATTCTATGTTTATAAAGTCTAATTTAGCAATCTCCCTTTATATTCTTTGAGATTTTTAAGATAATGAAACTAAGAGCTTGCAAATAGCCTGCATTTCCATGCCTGACATATACTTGCTGCAATGCAAAGAGGTAAGGATGATCATTGGTGATTGGACATGCAGCTCTTGTACATAGATTCCTTGTCTAATAGGTCCATATTCTATCAGCTCTCAAGTGTTTAATTTCTCTTGCAGGGATATTCCACATGGAATGAGCTGCGCCGCATCTGTATTCACACATCTGATCAGGGTGTTCGGGATCTACTGGTGATTATATCTTTCTATTTGACTTTTGTTTTGTTTGTATTTTGGTGCCCTCTGTTCTTTGCAGTAATCATTTTTGTAACTTTTTTCCCCATTAGATTGATCTCCTGCAGAAAGAGGGTTATTTTTCAAAGACGGAGCGCGAACAGATCCAGACCATGCATTTGGTGGAACAGCTCTACTGTAATCCTACTGAAGACAAAGATCAGAAGCCGATTGTTTTGGCTGATGGGTAATATTCTTAGCTTGATTTCATGTACATTATCTGAAATGCACTTGTGTGGATACGGAATATGTTTCTTAGTTGCTAATACTTCGCCTATCAGGTCTACATGGAAGAGCTGCTTTGCATCTCCCGAGATGCACGCTGTTCTAGAAGATGTTTTTATGTCTGATGATAATGAGCCACGTACCTTGCGCCTGCGCTGGGCTCAGTGCTGGGATAAAGAAGCCCAGGAAAGCCTCCTACTGGCAAAAGAGGACCTTGGGGGTGGTGAGTATATTTTTACTGCAGTGACTTTCAGAAATGAAAAAGCATATTACTATACTACTCCATTGTATTTCAAACGTGCAAAGTTACAAATCATTTTATACCATTCACTTCACCTTATGCATTACTTCAGGTTTGTGAATCTAGATAACTTTTTTTTAAAGGGACACTCTACACACCCTGACCACGTTAGTGTTTTACAGTGGCCACGCTGTGTGCAGTGATCCCCTCCCTCCTGTGCCATTCAGTTAAATGCACTATGTGAAGTGGAGGAGTTTCCTCCACCCACAAATGCATGACTAGACAGCCAGGATTTAGAATTTTCTAGGTGTCTGTATCCAATTCGGATGCCTATCATGTCATCATGCTCTGCGTGTTGACATCATCCTCTCTTACTGCCTGCAATAGCGAGCGTCCAGAGAAAAAAAGCCAATGGATTGCTGCTGCACATGCAGCTCCAGAGGACGCAAGTTCCAAGCGAGGCACAATTTCGGTGTTGTGTGCAATGCAAGTTGCATAGGTATGCCTATAGTGTAAACAATTTGGAGGGGCTTCAGCATTTTGGAAGCCCTGAGCTGACGGGGAAGAGCAACATGCGCTGAGGGAGAAAAAGAGGAGTATTTTCACTCATGAACAAATAATTGGGCAGGGTCCTGTCGGCAAGATCTGCCCAATTATTTAAGGGCAAAAAAAGGGTGTTTTTTTATTTTTATTCGTGTTCGTTTTAATATTTGTAAGCAGAATAGCACTTACCGGTATACTGTACACACGATGTCCTGTGATTTGAGTGTCCAAAAGCCAAACTTTTAACCAGCATTTGAGCATGGGTAATTTACATTTTTCTTCTGTATGTGGAGATTTGTTTTGATTACGTTTGTCCCTTTGTGGTAAAATACTAAGATCACTTCTGTACTGTGATTAGCACTCTATTTTATTTTGGTGCATCTTCCCACATCACATGTTTTCTTTCTCTGTCCTTGCCTCATGTCAGATTTAAGTACTTACCAACCCCATGTTGTGTGGCGTCACCTAACTCTGTGGCACTCCTGGCCTTCGATTTGCTCTTGGATTGAGGAAACTCGATTACGTGCAAAGGCTGATGGCCAGCATACCTTCAGATGGCCAATTCTTGCACCCGAAATAGTAGATGAAAATTCCCTTTGCTGTGACTACATGAAGCAGAAAATTCTAGACAAACTTCTAAGGTGATGGAGGGGTATAGTTTTAGCAGTTTCTGAGTATTTACTGTATCGTGAGCTATGTACATTTTTGTATTGGCATCAAACTATGTTATATGGAAGCAAACCTACAATTACAAATCTTTATAAAGTGCCAACATGTTCTACAGCGTTGTACAGTGGGTAGGACAAAACAAACACATCCTTTACAATTTGTTTAACATGAGACTGAAAAGCAAAGAGGACCTTGCTCAAGTGCCTACAATCTAAACGTGGGCTGACACAGGAGAGGGTAAATAGCAGAGTTTGAGAAGTAAAGGGATTCATGGGGGCTGCGTGGGAGATGGATCAGGAAAGGTGCAACGGGGGATTATGGAGTGAGCAGATAGGCTTTGCTGGAGTAATGTTTTTAGAATTTTTTTGAAAGACTGGAGGCACGAGAAGAGTCGAATGTTACGAGAAAGGGTGGTCCATAGACATTTTCTGAAGGCCTGAGGTGTGGAGGTACGAGGAGAGTCTATTAACACATCATTGGCAGAGTGAAGTGAATGGGATGGAAAATACCTGCTAATAAGAGAGGAGATGTAGGCCAGGGCACGGTTGTGGGTAGCTTTGCAGGATTTTGAATTGAATTCTAAAGGAAACCTGGTGTCAGGTTACAGATTTGTGCAAACTTCATGACTTATCACTCCTTCTTTTGCAGTATTGGGATGGTTGTCCCATCTGAAGTCGAAGATTTTGAAAGTCTTTTGCAACGTTTAGCCTTTGCCAACAAATTAATGCCTTCCCCTGACTCTGGCAAGCCAATCTTTTTCCTTCCTGAGATGGAATTTCACACCAAGTTTACACTCATGTGTGCTCAGCATGATCTGCCATACCTTCTGTACACATATCTTAATTATCACAGGTAACCACAAGGACGTGCAATATCCTAAATACTGCCACTAATTTGAACATCAGCGCTTGTCTTACAGCAGAAACAAGGTCAAACCTGCATCTCCTCTTTTCTTGACAGATTGGCTCCGCAAAATTGTCCTGTTCTGGCAAGACCTGATCTTCATGAGGCATATCCCTGGTTTGGATTCCTTGTTCAAATACGGGGGATTCAAGATAATCCAGAAGGTACATGATCTGTGGGTGGTGTGTGCCGCAAATCGTGTTTTGTCTGGTCAGGAAACCGTCTGATAAATCATTGTGCTTGCATAGCTGAAAAGCATCTTCTCTCATCCATCTACCATGTGTACCCTGTAAATTCTGTGATGTGCTTGCAGTGTGTGTATATATATATGTGTGTGTGTGTGTGTGTGTGTGTGTGTGTGTGTGTATGTATATATATATATATATTGCTGTACATGTCTTTTCAGATCACAGCTGGATATTTCATGCAAGCCTGGCCAATGCCCACATGATGATGCCTGGGTACCAGCCTAGTATCAACAGCATGATGATGGAAGGACACACACTGCTTGCACTTGCAACCACTATGTATGCTCCTGGTGGCATTGATGGGGTAATGTTTTCTTTTTTATATATTCACAAAGTTATGATAACCTTTCTCCATTACCTCATTCCATTATTATAATGCTTATATTTTCCACGTAAGAGCTTTCCTCCTCCTGAAACCTACTTGGGACGGGAGGTTTATAACTAGCAAAAAGCTGGGAAAAGGCATTCTTAAAGACACACCTCTATCCGATTTACCTCCTTACCTCCTTAACTCCTTAAAATCTGGCTGCACTAGATGCTCCCAAGCATCCTTTCCATGTCCTCTGGAAAGGTCACACATGCAGCGCAGTTGTTGGATGGAAACTTAAGGTATTTAAGGGGGCTGACGCATACTTCTGGGCTTGGCTACTTCTACGAGCTACCATGGATGAAAGCTTGATATTGCCAACTGTGGAGGTGCATATTCAGCATATGGCTGGATTTACAATGTATAGAAATAGTATAGTAGAAGTAGTACAGTTTGCAAAGGGTCTTGCGGTGGAACAACAAGGTATCTGTGCATGCACCCGCATTTGTTAAAAAAACCTCTGGCTACTTAAGCCAAGTAGAATTCCGGAGCAGCATGGTTAATCTTTGCACCACAGTTTTTACAGCCTTCCGCTGAGTAGGTCACTCAGGTAAGAAATATGGATAAATATCTTCTTATAAACCACAGCAACTGAGTATATTGGTATTTAGCACCCATACAGAATGACTAATATACACACTGTCTCCACAAAGGACGTATAGTGACGATGGATCAGCAATGTTCCTTTAAATACACATGCAGGGTGCTATATCAAAAAAAAGAAAAGAAGAAAGCCTAGAGTAAAACCATTTATTATAGCATATATAAGTGATATAATTGTGCCACTCACAAGGCACAGCATAAAAACAAGCACTCCCGATATCACTGCCTCAGGATTCCTCCACTGAAGTCCAATATATGTATAGCGCATCCACAGACATGCAGCATTTGGCAATCCTGGTAGCTGGGCTACCTTCGATATTTATAAGCTGACAAACGTTTATCCAGCGGGAATAAATATAGGAGTACTAGTAACTACTAAATACACTGAATCACCAAGCCAGTCACCAGAGTCCTAACCGCCCGACGCATTTAGTCGCAGTGACTTCGTCTGGAGCTGTATGGTCCTCCGCCTCCATCCGTCTTATATTGGTGTTTTCACGCCAAACCTCCTTTCCTTCCATATGCACATCCGATAACATATCTGTTGTCCTCTCCATTGCGCCGGTCGACTGGAAATGACGAATCGGGTAGATCTTCCCTCGCCCACACTGAACTGGCTCCACCATCTTTGGAAAGGGCAAACTTTACAAATTACGTCCATTCCTCCAATCAAACAGGGGAAAAAAATTATTAAAACGTCTATATAAACAAGCAGTTAGACCTACACCTAATGACTCAAAAAAAATCATAGCAAATACCATCATTTCCTCTAGTAAACATCCTCCAACTGTGAGTACCCACATCACCCCATCGAAAGAAAGAACATCTATGTCTGAATTCAATATGGGAAATTTTAAAGCCTCCAAATAAAGGATTTTTTTTATCAATATTCTCTTCCCTGTAATGTGGAATAACTTTTTCCACGCCAAACCATTGAAGGGTAGAGAAAGTAACATTTGAACAATTATTACAATGACTGGACACGTTATCACTATTCTGAATTGAATGAAAATATTCATTGATCCTTTCTTTCAATTTACACTTACAGGGTTATTCAGAGAGAGGTGAAAACCAGGAGAATGAACAAATAGCCGATTTGGAAAGTGAGATAAATGGGAGAATTTTTCTGGTTTGGCTATTTTGACCTACAGGGTAATTCAAAGAGAATTGAAAAGTCACCGCCCGTTCGGTGACTTTTCGTTCTCTTCAGCTTGGTTAGTTTTGCCGATCCCATTTCGTCGACCCTGCTGTGTATTCAGCAAGCACCACAGGGTCCCCGAATTGCAGAGAAAGGTCGCCGTAAACCCGATGAAAACTAACCGCAAAACCGGCGAATGCACGCCGAAAACCCGCAAAAACATCTGGATTAACCCGCCGAAGTCGCCGGAAAAACCCGAGCAGGAGCCGATCACACGCAGCAAAGCCTCCGGAAAAAGCCGAGACCACAGACGAATGGAGTGAATAAATTGGCAAAACAGTTTGCTTGAATGTTTGAAAAGTGAAACGCTGTTTGCAAAGAGACTACTGAGCGAAAATGTCTGAAATTTACATATGAGATCCAGGGAATGATAATAAAAAGGGCTGTTACAGAAAAAATAAAGTTAAAAAAAGAACCCCGAAAAATGCTTAAAATATCTTAAAGAAATCTATAAATAAAGAGACTCTTTACTGCAGAATTTTCTAATGAGCGGTTTATTCGATATTGAATTAAAACGGGAATATTTTTAATATTGAAGCCTATGGGATTCGCCTGAATAAACCTGTCGAATTAAACCACCGAATGGCAGGGCATTCCGGGAACCTTTCACTGCTGGTTTGTGCTCTCTGAATAGCCGAAGCAGTGCTTTTTATGGGGATTCACTGCCCTCGAACAGGCACCGTATGTGCAGGTAATTTGCCAGGATTTGGCGAATTGCCTGCTCTCTGGATAGCCGAATGGCCAAGAAAGGTAACCGAACGCTGATTTTCAGCGTTTGGTTACCTTTCTCAAGCAAATCGGATCTCTTTGAATTACCCTGCTAGAATTTTCACTTCTCCACTCATTCTCCTGGTTTTCACCTCTCTCTGAATAACCCTGTATGTCTTTCCCACATAAGGGAAAACTCGCTACAGTTTCCCCAGGGAAAGCTCAGTTGCCAGTATCCTCGGAGTCTCAAAGGCTTCGGATCCAAGAATTGGAACAAACTCGGGGTTCTTTTTATTTGATGCTTCAGTGGAGAGTCTGACATTATCAGCCAAAACAATGGGACTACAGAAGAGGAGTACGGTTGGGTTGCAGGTTCGGCATCTAAAAAACTTTTGTTGCCTTTCTTTAAACCTGGTGTTTTATTTGCATCTGCCCTTCATGATTTTCTGTGCTTCTGTGACTGCAGAGAAGGAAAGGGCTTTTCCGCAAAAAAGACACAGCAAGACAATCGAACAGCTCCTACACACAATCCTTGACCTAATAGCACTGAATTGTCAAATTCCAAGAAAGAAGTTCTGAATGGAGCCCATTTCATAGGCCCGTCATATTCTTCAGGAACCAAAATATGTGGTCCTGATGGACCTAAAGGGTGCCTATTTGCACATCCCCATATTGCGGTCAAGCACACGATTTCTAGGTGGACTGAAATGTTCTCCACTACTAATTCAAGGAATTGGACTTTCTTCAGCCACAAGGATTTTACACAAATTATCATCGCAGCCCATGAAGAACTGTATATCCTTCCTGTTCCATGTTTACATGATGGTTGATCAAGCTTTCATTTAAAACGTCATAGATCAAGAACCATCACATTGCTGCAAGACCATGCCTGGTTATTACACTGGGATAATTGCAACATAATCAAACTCAAAGGATATAGTGTAGTTTTATTCACGTTGGTTATAAATGGTTTTCTTTCTTTAGAGAGAGGAGTTAACAGGTACAAGTATTTATTCTCTTATTATAAATTCCGTAGAATAACAGAATAACAAATAAAAATACATGTAAAACACACAGAACAGTAGGAGAGCGGGCCCTGCTCGAGAGTTTACAATCTAAAAGGAAAGTTTGTCAAAAATTCAAGGATTAGTCAACAGGATATAAGAAGAATTATGTGGCCTTTATACCTCACCTCAGCAATGCTTGTTTCCTCTACAACGGGAGATCCTGAAGATTTGAAATCAATCTCTACGATCTTTAGGGCCAAATTATAAAAATATCTAATGACTCTGATGCAGTTGAGATGGTGGCTTCATTCTTTCTTCCAAAAAACAGAGTTTTGTTCCAATCTCCGTCAAACCATGTCATTACTACAGATTCAGCAAAAACTTGTTAAAGCGCTCTGTGTCAACGCAAAAGCAGATAAGGGCAAAGGAACAAATAGATTCGATAAGGAGTACTGAATTTTCAAGAACTGCAGTTTGAGAAGGTCTAAAATAGTGTCAGGGGGGAGAAAATGATCCAGATTCTAACGGGGGGGGGGGGGGCGACAACGACCAAAAGATCTGTTTCTCATCACTCCTTGCTCGGATAATGTCATGGACAGAAGTACATTTAAATCAGAACCCCGAGGCTCATATTTAAGGGATTCCGAACTTCAAAGTGGACTATCTAAGCAGAATATTGAGATTCCAGAAGAGATGTGCAGATTCAGCAAGAACCTCCATTTGCTTAGCGCTGCATTACAGGCAGGCTACTGAAACCAGTAATAGGGTGCTAAAACAGGGACACCAAGGGGAAACCTGCAGGCACAGGTTTTCCACCTTCGCGTCCCAGGTTTAGCAGGCACATTGAAATGGTGCCCTATGTGTTTTATCTGCTTAAGGTGATGCCTTTTTTAAACAAAAAAAAAACGAATTCTATCCAGTACAACATGACATGAAGAAATATAAGATTTGAAACTCTTTCTGTGAATTAATTGTTGATCAAAGGAGCAATAAGATATGATTCCATTAAGGAATTAAGAGCTTGATTACTTTTAGGGGCAAAATTAGAAAATGTTTCTTTTGAAAGGCAGTCAGCGGTGATGTGTTTAAAGGTTAAACTTGACAGATAATGGTCTTTTCGCAACCGATATTACAATATATAGGATGTTTGGTCTAAACCTTAAATACCAGAAAAAGTTATGTTACTCTGCATAATAGAAGGCAATTTTACAAACACACAAAGTGTATATTAAAAATTAAACATTTTACGTTTTTTTTGCTCGTCTCCCCTTCAGGTATTGAAACAGTATGAAGATCAGGTCCCTTCTAATGTGAATGTAGATCCCCAGTTGCTGAAGATGGCTCTTGCTCAGTATCCAATGCTCAAGGCAGCGCTCTTTCCGCAGCACCCATCTCTTGGATCACCTTCTCATGTCACCCTTTATCAACTCCTACAGGTATGGCAAAGAAGGGCAAGAACAATTCACAGAGGTAGAAAAGTGGATCAAACACAACAAACTTTTTTTAAATAATGACAAAACTGTAACGATGCTCTTTGGGACAAAACCTAATCTACACAAATTGCAAAATCCCCACTTATGTGTTGGGACAAAATCAAATGGCACACTGACCACAGTCACTTCTCTCAAATATCTAGGTATGTGGTTGGACCCTAATCTATCCTTTGGCCCCTACATCTAAACTTTACCCCAAACTAGGTGCCCTGTACAGAAACAAATCCTGCCTGAGCCCCGCGGTAAGAAAGCAGATTGTACAACAAATGCTTATGCCGGCTATTGAATACGTGGTGTATGCAGCCGCCCCGCAAACACACCTTCAGAAACTTACTACATTGTATAACTCATTCTGCCGCTTTGCATTACATTGTAACTACATGACCCACCATTGTGACATGTTAAAAGAGCTAAACTGGCCATCGCTGGAGTCTAAACGCACCCTTCACCTTTCCAGCCTGGTGTTTAAGAGCTTTTCTGGGAAGCTGCCACCCTATCTGAATAGACTGCTTCCCCCAGCAGTTCCCTCATCCTATAACCTCCGATCCAGGACCAGCACCTTACTTGCAATACAATACAAAAAGACAGTGGCTCAATCCTCATTTTCCTACAGAGCACCGCAGTTATGGAATAACCTCCCAGACACCATCAAATCTTCCCCCAGTCTAAAGTCACTCAAGAGCTCCTTACTAACATACCTCAATACAGAATGCACCTGTAAACATGTAACATAATGACTATTTCCTACATATTTATTTTCTGTTAATCTGTAGATTTGTGTTTTTAATATCTTGCATTGTATTACTTTGTATTTCTGTAACAACTGTAACACTTCAATGTTCTTGAACCCAGGACATACTTGAAAACGAGAGAAATCTCCATGTATCCTTCCTGGTAAAATACTTTATAAATAAATAAATAGCCTGTAGACATGTGATCATGAGGCAATCATTAATCTATCCAAAACGAATACAAAAATGTTTATTAGAATGTCTCCTAATACAAGGATGAGGTGGCAAATCTATTTCAGATTTGTGGCAGATGTAAAGGCTTCAACTCCTATTCTCTTCATGGTAACCCAATATTGTCTTTTTCTGGTAAAACGCACAAGCTTATTCTATACTGTTTCTGTTCAGGCACTTGCTCCTTTCAGTCCAACGCGTCTCTTTACATGGCAGGAAGCAAACACTCTGGCTGCAGCTGGTAGGTAACGTTTTGGTGTCTCATAGTAACAATGTGTGAGATGGACAATAATGTGCTTCATGTAATTTTCTCATTTTTAGACTCTCCTAAAGAGCTCCCTCACTTCTCCTGCCCTCGACTTGCCAGTAAACTGGGACTAATAGAGCAGCTTGATGTCTGCTACTATCTACGTACAGGGAGACCTAGTGTTGCGTTCGCCAATTTCTTAGTGCACCAGCTTATAAAAAGCAAAGAACCCCAAAAAATGTAAGTGTAAAATAAAAACTTTTGCCATCTTCTGAATTTTATTTGTTGCATGTGCAGTGGGTCTTCTACATTGTTCTTGTATCCTTTCCACATGTTTGTTTTAAAAAGCATATTGTTTATTGAATCCTCCTTTTCTTTGCAGGATTCAGGACATGGCAAAAGATGTCTATTCCTTGGCATTGTCACGCTTCAATGTACGATCCGTGGTTGCCTCCTGTGTTTGCTTTCTGGAATTGCTAGGCGTCAGTAGTCACAAGCTCCGTGTTGATGTGAATATTGGGAATTTATTTTTGAATCATACAAAAGCTGAGTGTGAGCAAACAGAACACCGCTCGCCTGCTGAGGAAATAGGTTTGTGTTCGTTTTTGAGAAACGTTCATGTGGATCCGTGACATGTACATTTTGCTGTCAATTTCTGTTATTTGGGCTTCCATCTCACTGAAGTTTTTCCTGTCTGTCACCAGCTGAGAATCTGTCGAAATTGCTAAACCATGAGAAAGAAGCAGCAAGAGAGCTTTCACTGTTATTAGAAGAAACTCTGAGTTCAACTCTTGAAAGAGAATGGGAGGCCAAGTAAGTGAAAAGAGAGCTGTGCAAATAACCGCCGTGTCTGAACATGTGGGATTGTTAAGGGACACTGTAAATAGTTAAACCACTTTAAATGATCCCTTAACCATGTCACAAAGCAGCACTCCTACACACATGCTGTAAATGTACTGTAAAGAGCTTTACAATTCTTCTACAGGCTGTATACAGTATGTGACAGGTGGCGTGGGGGTCACTGCAGACAGACTTTGGCAAGATTCTGAGTACAGTTCTGGGACTTACAGTACATCAGCTGCTGTGTCCGATGTGCTGCAAATTTTGGGACATACTCAGGGAACTCCTATGCAAACATATTTCATTTGATAAAAACGGAATTGGTTTGCATTCTTCAGGAATATGTCCAGATTGAATAAACTCCATCTCTAGGTGCTTTTGAAGGTCAAGTTATGAGCTATTGTGATAATTTTTTTCCTCCACTTAATATTATACTGCTATCTTTTCAGCTCTACCCTTAACACAAAATATATTTGTAAAGTCTTACAAGGTTCTTAACCATGGATTCAGCTGGCCACTGCATTTTATAATTGAGGGATCGCCATGAATTCATTTCAGAGCATTGCATAGAATGAGATCATACAGTTTGATAACTTTTTTAAAAAAATTAGGTGTTAATGTATGCATGCTGTGAAATATGTCATACACCAGATCGGACCAAAGGAGCTTAGATCTCAGAGGAGGGGATTTATAATGGTGATGGAGGGGTATGATATATTCATCCTCTCCATTCGTATCCATCACCACTAGTAAACTGTCTTAACACAAAAGGAAAAGAAGTCTGGCTTTAAGTGATGCTATTTGATGGGAAACCATTATGTTGAACGCTACTGTACTTTTCTACGCAGCCCAAATCTTGTAACTGGAACATGGAGTACAATCATGCAATTCTGCCTCCTACACTCGGTCGCTCCGAGCTCCAGATATCTGAGACACTGTGCACAGAGACAGGACTGGCTGCAGCTCCTCGTACATGCAAACTCTCTTGAACAGGTCAGTGTCAATGTGCCTTTCCCAGCAAACATCACTATTTCCATCCGACTCATGTGCCTGTGTTTTGCAGATATACAGCGTTCTAGAGGAGCTAAACCCCACTTTGAGAAGTCATATAACTCTTGCACTACAAGGCTTGAGCTCCGATACAGAGATTGCTCGTGGTTCCCAAGTAGAAGAGAGCAGTGAATCGAGTGCGTTTAATGTGTTCCATGTCTTGCTTCATTGCCAAAAGAGTGATAGACCAAGACACCTGCTGTTGAAGGAGAGTATAAGATGCAGTGCTCCTTTACTCAGTGTACTTGCTGCATGTGTACAGGTACGTTACATGCAGTGTCATCACATGAACATATCTGCAAACTGATATGCAGTCCCATTTTACTCAACCTTTCCTTTTTTTGTGTATTCACCCTCTGTTCTTGGATCGTAAACTCAGTAGAGCGGTGTCCTGTTTTTATCTTTTTTGTTTTCGATGTATGAAATATGTTTTTTATTTGTTTAGCTTTGTCTTACCCATTGTACAGGGCCGGGCAAGATGTTGGTGAAATATAATTTTAATCGGGTTCAAATATATTTTGTGAGATCTTCTAGTCAAAAACAAAACATGCAGGTCTATTCACTAAAGGTGAAACTCAGGAGAATTGACTAGAGAAGAGAAAATTCCAGATCAAAATAGCCAAACCAGAAAAATTCTCCATCTCACTTTCCAAATCGGCTATTTGGTCTAGATTGTTCTCTTCTCCTGAGTTTCACCTTTTAGTGAAAAGA
The DNA here is from genome assembly GCA_009667805.1 of Leptobrachium leishanense. Taxonomy (NCBI): domain Eukaryota; kingdom Metazoa; phylum Chordata; class Amphibia; order Anura; family Megophryidae; genus Leptobrachium; species Leptobrachium leishanense. The sequence goes on from CM019065.1 coordinate 131,337,082, forward strand.
CCTGATGATCTTTGGTATGTGGATGGCCCTGTGGAAGCCTATGTTTCAGTCCATGCCAATGGTTAAATACACATTTAATTTCATGTCAGAGTTGTGGGTCACAGTCAGTAATTGAAAGATGTGTAAATGACTCAACAGCATTTCATCAACTTGTGTAATCATTGGCTCAATACGTGTACCAGGACAAGACTAAACCTATGCTTGATCCTTTTGATGGAGTTGAATTCTGTCATGGGGTATTGAAGTCAAAGTGACCTCTTATTGAAACAGAGCATGTATATTAACGTCATCCAGTTTCACACCTGTAAGTCCTGAGTTTCATATTCTCTCACTTCAGGGGGGCCCTGACCTCATCTCCTGTCTCTCTGTGTGGCTTCTAACCTCGGTGGATCCTGCTACCCATGCAGTGATAACACATTCAGTGCCTGCTCCTGAAGATCACGTGTGGGACCTGAGTGATCTGACTATGTTATGGAATACATTATTGGAAAGAAAGAAGCCCAGAATCCTACACCGAGCATTCAGCATCTTCACTGGGGTACAATGTGTCTGATTTTTATTCATTCAGAAACTCCTAGTACAATACATTGAGTAATGTGAACAAGCACGAAACATAAAGGCAAATGTTGCAAACCTATCATCATTGAGAGCATAGGGATAGCTCATATCCATCCATACCTTCCCTTCTCTTGCTTTTCTTTTGTGGCACAGTTGGAATTTGCTTATTTTTGTGTCTTTTTTTCCTTTTGGCTCACTTGAAATACCAGAAAATAACCAACTTTTCTTAAAATTGGTTGGAGTAAAAAGTAACATTAACCTCCCTGGCAGTCTATTTATTCTGAAATTGCAGGTCTGAAAGCTGTCAATTTTTTTTGGTTTTTTTTTTTTCCTCCCTCCCCGTATCCCGAGTGTGGCACTGGGTTAGATTCCTATGCTGGAAACAGTAACCCCGAGCAACACTCGGGATGCCGCTGGATACATCACCTCTCCCTCGATGTCCCCAGCTGTCTCCTCCAGCAATCGCGACCTCATTACTTCCTGGTTTACTCCTCGCGAGAAGGAATCCAGGAAGTATGAGGTCTCGATCGCTGGAGGAGACTGCAGAGATTAGCGAGGGAGCGCAGGGAGAGGTAATGTATACAGCCTGAGTGTGTCTCGGGGTTACCGCTCTCAGCGGTGAAATTTAACCTCAAGACACACTCGGGATAACCGTCAGGCAGGTTAAAGAGACTCGCTTGATGCAGATAGGATTAGAGAGACGTAGGTAATCTGACATTGAACGGAATAATTTACTCAATCATTCTTCATTTGTTCCATGTAGGACTGTCTGCTGCTGCCACTGATTGATGCGTATGAACTGTGCCTCCAACAGAGAAATTATCTTGATGCCAAAGAAAAACTGCAAGATTTTCAGACGCGTCTAGAAAGCGTGAGTGAAATTACTGCGCAGTTGATTGGTCATGGTGACATTCTTTATGATTTACATAGTTTAATATATCCTAAATGATTACAGCTCCAGTCTGAGGATGCCTCCAGCCCTGCTCTGTTTCCACTTTCCTGGATTCGAGATAGAGCGTCTGATGCTCTCAAGCTTCTCCTCTTGAAAAGTCATACTTCATATGAGCAGAGAAAGGTTCTCCAGCTTTTGTGTGACTGTGAAAGCCAGCGGTTTTGTGGATGTAAGGAATAAAAGCAGCTGATGCCCTTCTGATTGCATAATGAACTTCCGTAACAATGATCTTGCTTTACATCCCCAGGCTTAGATATCCACAAGTTAAATGCCCTGACTCAGATTCTACAGGAGCACCCTGTCTGCATCAGTAAGGAGCTGCTTAACGAGTACAGCTCTGAAGGACTGCAAGCAGAGTGTCAACAGCTGCTGCACAAACTACTGGAGGAAAAGCACTTTGCTATAGCACGGGAGGTAGCAGAGCTGGCAGGTCTGCCCACTGATTGCCTGGTGATAGAAGAGGTAAAAAGCATTTTAAATCCAAGACGTTCCATTCTACCATGTGATTATGTGTTAAACTTTACAAATTCTTCTTTACTTTAGGTTTTACAGGAGAAACTCCTCCTGCAAGAGATTGGACAGTGGTCCTGTCCACAGAACCGATTACAGTTTTGGAAAAAATGTCATGAAATGTTTAGCACTAACCAGGTGTCCCCAGATTCGGCATCCACCTTTTTTCGATCCCAAGGAGCTCTTGCAACAGCGAAAGAGAATCCCATGAGTTTCTTGGCAGAGGAGGAGCTGCTTCTCACCCTTGCAGGACATTGGCTGTCTCTTCATGGCTGCCCTTCAGTGACCTCTTTGGAGGAAATCGAGAAGCTCATCTGGACGTGTCGCATTGAGCGAGAAGTTTTAAGTAAAGCCGCTGAAAGGAAAGTACTTGCCGCCACTTCTTCTTTCTTGAGTCTGGCAGCGCAGTTTTCTTTCGCCCGCCTATCTGTTCTGAACTCTCCATCACTTCTTGAAATTGCTTCTTTGCCGTTTCTTGATACAAGTGGCACTTTGGATTCCGAACACTCCCAAGCACTGAGGACCCTGATAGATTACCACCTCGATGATGGCCATGTGCACGAGGCCAGCCGTGTATGCAGATATTTCCAAATGCCACATCACAACCTTTGGCTGGTGCTCAACTGTAGGGCTCTTGCAACCGGCGAGACTGCAAAGGATGAAATACATCCAGATATTCAGGCTATCTTTACAGAGGGATTGGAAATGCAAGAGTACGCCTGGAAACGGAAGAAGAGGCTGCAGAGCTGTAAGTGAGAAACTTGTACATACCTTTACATACATTACCACATGTTCTTGGAAAATCCCGACTACTGCTTACATTGCTTTAGGGCTGCAAGTAACCTTTGTGAAAATAATCGATTAGTTGGGCGATTATTATTTTTCTATTAATTGATTCATCGGATTAACTAAAAAAAATTTACTTAAAAGAAACATTATGAAAAAAAAAAAAAAATCAACCCCTGCCTCCCTTTTTTTGTAAACTATCTGCATAGTATACATAACTTTCGATTGTACATACGCAAATTGCATACTTTTCAGATAAGGTACACGAGTACCTGGTCAGTGATGGATTGATGCTGCTTACGCAGCTTAAGCCCATGTCTGCTTTCTCCCCAGATGAACGCTGCTATGAGCCCTCAGACATGACGGCACGAATGCAGGGTGAGATGGGGGGGCACTCCACGCAGTTTGACCACTTTAATAAGCTAAAGTGGTCAGGGTGCATAGCGTGTCCCTTTTTCAATAATTTCATGATCAAACTGAACGGAAGGTGTAAGGGAGTAAGTTTGGGCAAAGGACTTTACCGGAGTATGAGAGGGAGTGGATTTGGGCAAAAGACTGGATAAAAGGGTGAGAATGGCAGCTCCAGACCAAAGAGTGGGTGGCATCAGGTTGGAGTGGCATATATCTTGGTGGTGATCTTGGGGTAAAACTTATCTTTTAATTACTTGCAAAGAATAAAAATAGGTAGAGCTGGCACTGGAAATGGTATTGAAAAAGGAAAGCGGTAGGGTCCCTCAACACCCAAATGGGTCAATATAGCATCTCCACAGAGCGTAATGACAAACTGACATAGTAGGAAATCAGGCATTCATGGGTCCGGGTTAATAGAAGTCAGTAAGGAGTATGCTTGTTGTATACAGAACTCAAAAGAGAACAGAATAACACAGAAATTGAAACAAAGTTTATTCAACTGTCCTAGATACGAGTTCAGACGCTGTGCAGGAGTATGGCGCCACCTATCCTGTACATTTGCTGTGGGGTGAAACCCCAGTAGGTTTGGCTGGTGGCACAGGCCTCCAGCTTCAAGTAAGCATAAAACCCCAGCGGTATAGAGCCCATACCCAGTGACAATATCCCAGGGTTTGTGCTATAACGCAACTACACTTGTTCACTGAACAAAAACGAACTGGTTATGTCTGACATACCCTAGAACTAAATCATACAGAGTAAAGCAGCGGCACGTCTCCTGCAATCTGCTCTGAAGCAGAGACTGAGGTTATAACATTTAACTCAGTCTGACTTTAAACAGTGGGTGCTGTATTGATTAATCGACAACCGATTTATCGATAATGAAAATAGTTGCCAACTATTTTCATTATTGATTAGTTGTCGATTAATTGATTATTTGTTTCAGCCCTACATTGTTTGACCATCACATACACCACTAGACCTAGAGGGCGTGATCAAATAGTGTAGGCTCTGAAACTATATTATAACTGTGCCTTTAAGGAATCTAATGGGTGATCCTTACATTCCTCACATGACATACTTCTCACACATCATCCCTTCGTGAATCTTTTGCTCTGGCTCCATTTTATTTTATAATTCAGTTCAAAACACTAGTTGTTACATTCAAGGCCCTTTATAATCGTCACCAGACTCTAGTCTGCAGGGCTTCTTTCAAGCTGCCTCCTATTTATGGACTCATTGACCACTTGTGACTTTCGCTGTGCCTCCAATCTACTGAAAAGTAGACGGTCTTTTTTTTGTCCTTAAATCGTTTATTTATTTTTCTTATTTTCAGGTGCAGTTACTCACCTTTTCTCTCTAGCTGCTTGTATCTCCTCCTCTTCAGTTCAGGGACTCTCGACCCCGGAAGTCCCTGTGGCTTTTCCGCGTGATCTGTGCTCCTTGTGCTACATGCGCAGCATAGTAAATGCATATTGGGCACTGCAGCGGGACTTACAAACTTTACATATACAAGTTATGTAGCGCCTGTGCAGAACAATGAATCGGCGCTGCACACATGCGTGACTCTAATCCATTGCAGTCTCTCTGAGACAGCTTGCTACAGCGATTGGCCTCAGAGGGTGATGTTGGCACGTTCCCGGCGTGCTGACGTCACTAGTGACCTGGTGAGTGGCAGCTGGGAAATTAAATAATCTCAGCTGCTAGTGACACTGGGTGGACTGGCGGAGAGTCTTCCACTACACCCTCAATTTCACCAGATTGGGGTAGCAGTGAGGGGACACTCATCACATCCTGACCACTTCAAAAATATAAAGTGGTCAGGATGTGTAGAGTGTTTTTAAAACTGCACCGTCTCAGAGAGGCTGATCTGCTCACTCCGAAATTCTAACCTGTATTGCTTCCATCACTTCTACTACACCCACAGAAAGACCCCGTGTGCTCAGTTACTACTTATATTTAACTCTTCCAATTCATACTCTCTTTATGTGTGTATTCACTCCCTCATATTGGAGCTTCTTTAAGCAGGGTCCATCTTCTTATTGTACTATGTAGGAGTTACTCACAAAGCGCCAGTATCACAGCACCAACAAACGCCGGCATTTCACAAAACTAAAATCCAAAGGGTGGCCGGAAAAGCGCCAAAAAACAGCTTCTCCTGTTACTCTTCGGATTTTACTTGCTGGTGTTTGTCAATGTTTGATACACTGGAAGACACTAGTACTATGTGATTGACCCACATTTTTTATTTAAATTTATTTTAGGTTTTTGCAAAACTCTTATACACAAATAATAACATTTTAAAGAGCATGAACAGGCAAGGCAATCTGGTATATGCAAGATGGGGTCCCGTCAAGGCCGTGGACATGTCAGAAAATAGCCCCCACAAGAGATGGCCACATGCAGGAGGAAGACTGAAATGAGAAAGACAAAAAAAAAGGGAGGGGGGCACTCAGATCATTTCAAGTTTCAGGAAAAGCAATAATACTGCTTGGGTTTCCTGAAGGTTTAAGTTGTGATGCTAAAACCTAAAAAAAATAAGAAACTAATTTTAAAATGATATTGTTTAACATACAGACAAGAACCGTGTCTTGTCATTCTCTGTTTTGGAGATCATTTTGCCAAATGCAGTAATTTCTAGCTCTGAGCCCCCGATATATTACTTAAGGGTCTCTTCATAAATTCATTCTATGCTTTGATTTTCACTGTACTTCGGCAATTCCATTTCCCTGAAAATCAAGTGAATTCACTATTTAGTGAATGGTAATCGCACTTTGCTGAAATTGGAGTCGCCAAAGCAGTTATCAGATATTGCCGAAAAACGCCAAACTGCACTGAATTGGCATAGGTGAATTCCACCAAACTGTAAGAAGAAGAAAAAAAATTAACTCTCCTATTCTCCTAATAGGGGTTTAAAGCCAATTAAAATGTGTCTAAATAATAAAAAGGTCTGTTTATAGAATTTTAAAATAAAATACGCTTTTAAAAAATTTGAGAAACAAAAATTTTGTCAAGAAAAAAAAACCTACAGAAAATACAAAAAAGATGTTCTGAAAACACCCCCCAAAAAAAACAGGCTTTTTGCTGAAAAATCAAAAGAATAAATGGTCTTTTAAAAAAAATAAAATTAAATGATGTTACATCTTTACAATGAATTCTATGGGATTCACCTGTTTAAACCTGTCGAACTGAAACACTTAAAATCAGGGCATTTCGGTGCAGTTCGGCGTTTTGTGAATAGAAGACGCGATAGTCTTCTATGGGGCAATTTCGGTGCTGCTGAATTGCAACGTATTGCTCTGTATTTTGCTGTCAGTTCGCCAGTATTTGGTGAATTGACCACTTGGTGAATAGACAAACTGCCACGAAATTGCAGCAAACTGTAAAATTCCCAATTCGGTGGCAAATTTGGAGATTCGTCAATAAGCTTTTTTTAGTCAGAATTTTAAAGGAATCGGGTGATTGGTTTCAATCTATCTCTAGTTCCCAGTTTAGATGCTTCTAGTTCCACTCGGCAAGATGATCCTGTGCAGAAATATCTGGAGATCCTCAAAGATGCCTGCACTCATGGCAAAATGTTTTGTCGCCAGCTGCTTTGTGTGTATGAACTTAGCCAGGTATGTATCCGAGCACAGCCAGGTAAGCCTGTGTTCAAGGAGATCCATGATGTAAGGCTGGAGAAGATTTGTGTAGTTTTATTAGGATTTGTTTACATATTTTGGGCCATCTCTCGAAGGATCTTGGATGCTCGTTTTCTGACCTCGCATCCCGGGATGGAAGTGATATCCTTCGCTTGCTTATTTCTTGTTATCGGGATGAGCTGAGCGACCGAGCGCAGGCAGTCATCAGCTCGCACAGGCTTTCTGCAGACACTGTCGCAAAGATTGTAACAGAGGAGGGACTGAAAGTTTGGCAGGAGCTGGATAAGGACACAGGTGAGGCCCACAATACTTCTCCTTGGTATTGCTTCTTTTCCGATGCCCAAAACTATTTCTTATTCTGTGTGCAGGCCAGACCGAAGTGCACAATCTGTCTGAGACCAGGAAGCAGTTCCTGCAACTTGCAAAACTGTGTCCTGACCCGTCATTGGTGGGATTAACTGTTCTTGACATCCTGGAGACGGTGCCCCTCACAGACGCACAATGCAGTGAGTATCAGTGATTTTCTTTCATTGTTTCCTTTTCTGCATCCAGCTGCTACAACGTAACTCCTTTTACTTTTTGCCTCTTGTCATATATTTCCCTGCATCAAACTACACACATTCTGCCTATATTTTGTAGTCATTGAACTGTTAGTTGCGGCTCATGAATGCTTCAGTTTGACATGTCACCTGGAGGGCATTCGGCGAGTACTTCAGACGTGTCGCTATCTGATCGAAATGCACTTGGCACCCAACAAGGAGTACAGCCTTATGGTCAGTAACAACATGAAGATGGCTTTTGCACCATGATCATGTTCTGCTCCCTCTAATGCAGTCCATTTGTGTCTTGTTCAGGTGCGGCTCCTTTCTGGCATCGGTCGCTATAATGACATGGTATACGTTTTTGACATTTTGCACAAAAACCAACACTTTGAGATTTTGCTTCAGAAAAAACTTGATACGGTGAGAAGGGGACCGTGAATGAGGTAGAAGGTTTTAGTGTTGACAATGCACTTATCAATAATAGAGGATGAAGTCAAGTGTGGGCTGCAATGTATTTTCCTGCTATATGGCCTGCATTTCGGGGGGTGGGGGTTGTATATATTTAAAGCTAAACAGGGTTATTCAGAGAGCGGTGAAAACCAGGAGTATGACTGGAGAAGTGAAAATTCTAGGTCAAAATAGCCAAACCAGAAAAATTCTCCTATTTGTCTCACTTTCCAAATCGGCTATTTGGTCTAGATTGTTCTCTTCTCCTGATTTTCACCTCTCTCTGAATAACCTTGAAAGTGTGTAGTTATGTAGGATTGTGTCATTTCTGTCGTGATGTACAAACTTCTATCTAACTGAATACAGCCATTTCTTCTCTTCAGAAAGGAGGACTGCAGACAGCGCTTCTGGAATATATTAAGCGTTGTCACCCAGGGGACAGTGAGAAGCACAATATGACGGCACTCTGCTTCAGTATGCACAGAGACATTGGCCGCAATCATGAGCATGCTGCCCTTATCCAACTTAAACTCATCCAGTCCCAGCCCTGGGGTAAGGGTTATACAGATCAGTCACTCATGGATAGCTGTGACTAAACTGTCTGGGAGGCAGGCAGGTCCCTTGTGATTGAGTCTCTTTGTTTTCTTGTTCTTTGCAGAATACTGGATGACAGAACCAGCTGAACTAAGGACATCACTGATGAAAGCACTAACTCTGCTCATTGACGCTGCTGAGAGCTATTCAAAGGTAAACGTGAAAAACTTTGTGAAAAGTAGTGTGGTTTGGGGAATAAAAAGCCATATAGAATTCTTCCAAATAAATCTATATATACATGTATTAGAACTTAAAACCACCAAATGTATATCTTCTTGTTTACATGTGACAGCATGGCCATTTTTACGTTTCAGCTAGAAGCTTCCAAACTGCACTTCGGCTTATTTGGCCGCTATTGGCTCTATCCACTAAATGTTGAGTTGCTTCTATATCATGGAGTTGCATTTTTTTTGTGTAGGGTTAGCTACTTGCTTAAGGAAACAATGGGTTAATTTGTCTGAATCAGCTGCCAAGTGCTTCCACGATTAGCCGAGCAACAGACCAGGCAACTAAGCGATTACAGACGAGTTTTTTGCACTTGTGAGCAGCATCTTGCCATGCAGGTAACGGAGACCGAGGTGTCATATTCTATGCATTTCTCTCCATGACTAGGAGTCATGTGTCCGTCAGTCCCTGCGCTGTGCACGTCTCACCCGTCTTCTGACCCTACAAATTCATTTGCTCAATGGAGGTCACCAAACAATGCTCATCAACTTGGAGAAGGAAAGTTTGATGGTGCCCATACTGGCACTGCCACGTTTTTATCAGGTAAGCTTTGCTTCAACACGCAACCAGTGACTGGATATATTTCCTAGCTTTTTTTGGAATATGCAAATCTGTATGCATTGGCTCCTTGGTAACAAAGTTCTGTGTTTTATCCACCTTTTCAAAAGGAATGTTCTAGGCACCATAACTACTTCACTTTACAGACTAATGAAATATAGAGGACCCTGACATCCCAGTTTTCAGAACTAATTAGTTTTCATTAAAGGGATTAAAAGCTGATAATACATCTCTACTCAGAAACCTGTCAATCAGAATGCAGGAATGCATTCACACACCAGACGGGTGGAAAGTAGTAAATTTCAGAAATTCTTCTCATAGAACTAGTTATTTCTATAAACCTCATTGTTTAATAGACTGTGTAAATGTGGCAGCTATGTTTCATTTATTAGTGTCAGAATAGAGTCTCCATGGATTTCTAGACATTAATCCTATATGCATGCTGATGGGCAGTACATGAAACGTACTGCCCTGCAGTATGTGTGGCTGTTCCTGGTATCCTTTCCTTCACATAATGTGTTTCTGTACACAGAATTATTCCAAGACAGAACTGGCAACAGATTCAATAGTGCAGGGTGTCCATTTTTTTTTGTTTTTGAGAAAGGATTTTACCAGGAAGGATACATTAAGATTTCTCTCGTTTTCAAGTATGTCCTGGGTGGCGAGCATGTACCGTTAGGTGTCTTGCCAAGGACACTTACTGGAGAGGTTGCTCGCTGGGATCGAACCCATGTCTCCACAGGCTCTCTCCACGCAGAGCAGTGATGTTACCTCTACTGCACCCAGGCGGTCAATTTGGTGGAATTGTGTAATTTGTGTTTGTTCGCTTTGTATATTTACATAATGTAGGATTGATTTAATAATCTTTAATTTTACATCAATAAGGCAACAAATTGTATAGCACTGTAAGGTATCAACATCCTTTTCAAGCAGCATTTATTTGCTCTTCAGCAAGACAGTGTACTTATTAGACAGGTTAGTATACCATCACTTAGGCCATGGAAAGGAATTTACACACGAAAATGTTACATAGAAACATAGAAAAATGTCGGCAGATAAGAACCTTTCGGCCCATCTAGTCTGCCCAATTACATGGATACTTTACCTGGATTTATCTTTTGTTTAGGATAGCCTTATGCCTATCCCATGCTTGCTTAAATTCAATTACTGTTTTGGCCTCTACCACTTCAACTGGAAGGCTGTTCCATGTATCCACCACACTCTCAGTAAAATAATGCTTCCTGATGTTACTTTTAAACCTTTGCCCCTCTAATCTAAGAATGTTTCATTCTACATTACTAGTGGGTAGCAGATCTCCATTTAGAAGGTGAAAAGCCACAAGACCCAAGCATGTTGCAGCAGTTTAAATCTGTCCTGGGGAGACACACTATTAGTAGGCCGCGCGGCTTCAAGGCCCATCCGCCGCATGGACGGCATAGTACGCCCTGCGGCATGAAAGGGTTAAAGAACTGATCCTTCCAACTGGGATGCCTAACTTTAATTCCTGCACTAAAAAGTGATTTTCTTCCACACTACTGTGCGTGTCACCACCTGGAGTCCTTAAGACTCCATGGAGGGTTGCAGTGCCAGGCCGTGATCTCACAAGATCGTGCAGCACTGCGGAGGGAGACTGGGAACAATTTGCCCCCAGCTTCACTCTGCTCACGGGCAGAAGAAGCAGCTGCTTGGGATGAGAGGGGAGTATCGGATGTATTGAGGGGGGAGGTGCTAACACCAGCTTTTAGGTGTAGCTAAATTTTGGGTTTGTGCATTGGCGCAGTAATTAGCGCCAGCACTTTATACTTACCTTACTTATCGAAATGCTATTACAGAGTTTACAAAGTACAGGAGGCTTTCACAAACTAGCGCAAACTGATTTTTCATGGGTTTAGGAGGGTAATATGGGGGCATGCGTTAAAGTCACTTATCCTAGTATTAAGGCTTACTCATCTGAACGCCAGTTAGCATTGAATATGGAATAGGGCCTGGTGTCTCTGAAGACCCAAGCTATCTTGATCTCCGTAGTGAAGGGGTTAAGAAAGGGTACCTACCACTACTGCACTAACAAATCCACCTGGGCTACCTCATTTCCTAAACAGTCCACCAAAGAAGAAACCTGAGGTTTAGATCAATGTTTTACTGGCTTTAGTTTTCATCTTTTCTTAAAATTTAAAAACACTCAATGTTTTAGAATTAACTAGTAACGGTGCCGATACCGGGTTACTGCAGGAGTACTTGGTACTCGTGCAGTACCCCCGATATTTCCCCCGATACCGGAAGCCAGCATTGAGCTGGCATCCGAGGGGCTGGGGCGGCTGTCCGAATGCTCTATCGGCATTCGGACAGGCCCTGCAGCTGCTCTCCATATTCATACTTACTTACTTACCTTCCTGAGCGACGCCGGTAAAGTTTCAGCACGTGCGCTCGTTGGAAGGCCCCAGCCGCGATCACGTGGGAGTCCCACGTATGAACGCGGAGAGCAGCTGCAGGGCCTGTCCGAATGCCGATAGGGCGGCTGTCTGTGTGTTATATTACACATACACACTGAGCTTGGGGCAGGTCCATGAGCTGGGGCATATCCATGTGAGGTGGGGGGCAATATCCATGAGAGCTGGGGGCATTTTTATGAGGTCTGTTCTTATTGGAAAGCTTTCACATGATATAAAATAAAAGTATCGGGACTCAGTATCTGTGAGTACTTGAAAAAAAAGTATCGGTACTAGTACTCGATCTTAAAAAAGTGGTATCGGTGCATCCCTAGAATTAACATCACACAACAGGTATTGTGTGCACATGGAACAATATTCTTGCAATCCTCAGGTTTTTTTTTTTTCTACACTTGGCTGAGTGTTCATACACATAAATTGCCATCATATTGTCTTTTTTTCCCCTACCCTTCACTAGGCTGTAATCGTCACTGAAGCCTATGACCAGCAGGCAGACTGGGCAGAAGTTTTATATCAGAAGGTTATTGTTGGAGGTGATTTCCAATATTTTGAAGAATTCAAACAACGCCAAGTGGTACAGAGTGGATTGTTTGAGAAAATATCCAGCAAGTAAGATTCACACTGTAAAATGTGTTAAGGTGGTGTAGAATATGCATAGTCCTGTCGTAATATAGCCGCTTTCCCTGAGGTTATTCATTGATCAGTGACTAAATTATGAAATTATTTTGCATGTGAAAACCACATTTTAATCTGGCTTCATGGCTACATTTTTCCATCTGATACCTGCAATTCTGTGGTCTCCAAGAACTATGTTATCGGCCAAAACTAGTTTCTTGAAACCAGTGTTATTTCAAATCAACAACCATTGACACTGTTTGCCTTGTGTCTCCTCAGGTGTAAGTTGCAGCCTCCCGGGACCACTGGGGTTCAGAATTTGAAGCGACTGATTAATAACTGTGAGAATACATACACACGATACAAGCTGGCCTTTGAAAATGAGTTCTTTGATATAACTGATGTTATGATGAAAGATCCACAGACTCGCTGCTGTCTCACTGACCTGCTGTCAAGGTAGAGCAGCCACAAGCAGGTGTGACATTTTGGATACTTAGTGTGGTTTAATTAAATATACGGGTTCAGCACTAGAAGATTACATGTAAAATGTACAGATTTGCAGTCTTTCTATTAATACTATGACTTGTACTTTAATAAAACATTGAATATAAGAAAAAAAAAAAATGGAAATTGCCACAAATGGTTTTGTCACTTTAATACTTTCAGGAATCATTCTATAAACTAAAACCTTAGACTTCAAATATGGTGCATCTAATTTAAGAGTATTCCTTTTAATATTTTAAAGAAGTGCGCCCCCCCCCAATAAATGGGCAGCGGCTGCTAGTTATTCCCCCCCCTCCAATAAATGGGCAGCGGCTGCTAGTTATTTCCCCCCCCCCTTCCCAGTTTTTTTTGCTTCATCTCTTGTGCAGCTCCTACTTGCCAACTCAGACGTCAAAACCCAGAAGTCAGAGGTTTTCTACACCATTGCCATAGCCTATAGGGCCTCCACAAGTCTCGAAGTGCTTGCGTACAACGATGGATCAGGACTGCATGAGGACGCACAGATCATATCAGTCTGCGTTCTCCAACAACTGCTGGCTTTGCAGGCAGTCGAGAAAGAGACCTCAGCACCCTTGAGCATGATGGCCACCAGTTCGGTCTCTTGATGTCGACAGCTGGTAAGTTGAAACCTCCCGGCTACCAGAGGAATAAACAGTTCAGTGGACCTGGGAGGATACTGCACATACCGTTTTAAAGTGATCGTGGTGTGTAGAATATCTCTTTAAAGCAGGGCTTGACAAATTTGCTTTGAATCTAGCCAGCTGCAAACTTTGGGCCCGTGTCAGACCAGTGCCCTAGATGCGCTCGTACTGACGTGCCTACCAGCGTTCATTGCAGCGGGGCCAGTCACACGCTTGTGCGCACAGTTCTGTGAGCGCGTTCAACAAGCATCCGCGCACAAAGCCTCCCTGTCGAAACTCTAGACACGCGTTGAAGGGAGTGCAAAGCACGATTCTCCCAAGGAGGATCGAGCCTTGCAGCGCTGATCGCATTGACTGCACTCAGCAAGCGTCAGAGTGGAAGAAACGTCCACTCTCACAGACGTTCCTTCCGCTCTGCAAAATGCTCGTCTGACCCCGGCCTAACAAAGCTTAACGACTAAAGATCCACGGTACCATTTACTTAAGACCGTGTACCAGCAGCTGTGTGCGAGCCTGTCACAGGGGTCGGATTCATAACCCCAGACAGACGTGCTGATGAACAGCCCGGCATGAAAGTGTGCACACAGCTTTCCAGCAGACAAAACCTTGTAAAAGGCTTCATGTCCGACAGGTGGAGGACCCAGCGAGCAGCCTACCAGAAGGGGAGGCTATGTATACAAACCCCAGCGCCAGGACAGCATTTGTCACCCTGGCGCCCGGGTTTGTCAACCCCTGCTTTAAATAAATTTTCTGTGCTTCTTTAAAAAAAATATATAGGGATACACTAAGCAATGGAGGAACCCATTCAGGAGGCATATATGGGAGAGCAAGGGCATGAAAGATTTTTGGAAACTAGAAAAGGCAAGAGGAAGCTATGCCTGCACCACTGGAAACTGATTCACAGTGCACCTAAACTGCACACAATTTTGGTGCTTTGATCTTTCACTGTACTTCGGTGCACTTAATCCATTTTGCCAAAATTGGAGTCGCCGAAGCAGTTGAACTAGCATCTGCGAATTCCAAACTTTACTCTTCTATTGGGTGTTTAAACCAAGGAAAAGTCTAATAAGAACGCCTGTTAAAAAACATCAAAAAATAATGCTTTGCTGAAAAGGGTAAGAAGTATGACAAAATACACTGTTATTCGCTCTCATTCAGTGCCCAGTTCAGAGGTTAGCAGATAACCCCTTTCACGTTCAGGATATGACAAGCCTTTGTTTAATGTAAATCAATGTCGAGAAGTATGGGATTAAAAATATTTCTGGGGGGAGTTCATGTCTGGCACTAAAACATTTGTATTATCGGATAGTAAAATCTGCAGGATAGACCGCCAGGGTGGTTAATGATTTAAAATTTTCTTGTCCCAAAGCGCTCATTTTTTTGTTCCCCCCCACCACATCCAGAGTGAGTCTTGGGGGTTAAATTCCTATGCTGGAAGCAGTAACCCAGAGCAACACTCGGGATGCCGCTGGATACATCACCTCTCCCTGCACTCCCTCAATGTCCCCAGCTGTCTCCTCCGACGACTGCGACCTCATTACTTCCTGGTTCCCTCCTTGCAAGACGGAATCAACGAAGTAAAACGCCACGATCGCTGGAGGAGACTGCAGAGATCTGCGAGGAAGCGCAGCGAGAGGTAATATATCCAGCCCGAGTGTGTCTCAGGGTTACAGCTTCCAGCGGTGAAATTTAACCCCGAGACACACTCGGGATAACCATCAGGGGGGGTTAAAACAGGCCCGCTGCATGGTATATTCGGAGCTGTGCACAGTATTCAGGACATTTAAGAGTGAGTGGAAAAATGAATTCGACTGAGGCCATATTGCTGCATCGTAGTACAGTTCCCAAACCGCTTATTTGCTCTAGCCTAGCATCAAGCCATGAATGTCTCATCTTACAGGCTGTTTTCTAAGGCCAACCAGTGTAGAGGACGTCCCCCTAACCTGCAAGGCGTTATTTGCATGCATACGGTTATGTATGCACTTAAGTGATTTATAGTAGAGGTTTCCAGACTTCCTGTATTTCTGCCAACTGACGTAGCAGCATCACCTTTCCACTCTATGGGAAGACAAACGTATCTTTATAGTTGGTGTAATTATATATATTGGCTGCCTTCAAACAGTTTTCCAAACTCACGACTCTTGTCAAGTTAATTTTGAGATTACTGACAAAATCGCTGGCAAAGAATAAAGCTCAAACAGATGGAAATTGCTCTCGAGGGAGGGGGGGTAGTCGTCCTCTGATCTCCAGATTATTTGTACACTCAATCCCTGAAGAGTAAGGTAGCCAATTTAAATCATTTTTTGCAACACTTACCTTAATTTAATAAATGATCAATCCCCTGTAACAACATAATGTAAAAGGTTAATGTTCCTTCTAGTGGCACAAGTACACCTTGTGTGTAAAAAAACTGCATTGAGAATTTCAAATTGCACGCTCATTTCAGATGGTCATCTGTAAAATAATCCACCTCCTCCTGGATCACGATCACTGCATTAAACTTGCTGGCAGTATCTTTTAAACCGCAGATAAATAAGTTATCCTCTGGCACGGTGTCTTATCTACATTTTCCTCAATGAATCGATGGCTGCAGGGCCGGACGTCTCTAATAAGTGTTCTACACTCTGAAAATAGCCAAAATGTCTCATGGCAAAAAAAAAAAAGCACAAAACCCCAGTAACCACATCAATCGCCTCTCGCAAGGATGAGTTTATTAAATTAGTTGTCTTAAAAAACAAACATTGCAGTCTCATTGTTAATATAACAATACTCCCATTGAAGGACCTGCTTGCAAAGCGACATCCAATAATTGAGCAGAATTTTAGGTTTGAAAAGGCATCAGACCCCGCACTTTGGAGCAAGTTTAAAAAAAGCAACTATCCTTCTGAACCACACGGACACTCCCTCGCTAAATAAATATCAAGCCACTCCTACCAGAAAACCCTTCATAGCAATCAAGATTTGTGATGAATTGGCAAGGACATCTCTTGTGAAAGGCAGGATTGGCAGCTGCAGATGAACCCCCGCACAGGGTGAAGCTGCCCTTCTCCTGTAGGTTAATATTTGCACAAGTCTTGTGTAATGTCAGCATAGGAAAAGAATTGCATCCAGCATGAATTTTAGTGAAAGTCAAGGGCTTCCACCAGCACAGGCTCAGAAGCCATAATATTAATTCTAATGTAGATAGAGGGCAGAGGGGGCCAAAAGAGTCATGTGGAAAGAAAAAAAGGGAAGGAGAAGAATTCATCATGAAACCAGTACCACCTAGTTGTCATGTTCTGTAGGTTGAGGTATGTATAGGAATCAAAAGACCACCCTGTTGGCAACATGGTGCCACTGAGTATTCGGGTTAGATGGCACAGCTTAACATGCATGCCACAAGCAGAGTGGAAGAGAGCACAGGCTAAGATATAATGCAAAGAACTGATAAGTAGAGTGTGAGGCAAGTCTGATAACCCCAAAATATCCAGATTCACACACACACGTAACTCAAGGAGGACGGAGAGGGGAGTGAATTCTTTGACTGTAGCATTTGGCAGAGTCCTGAAGGGCGAGAGGCTGCTTTCAGTACTGATGGCCATGAGCATTAGTTAAGCATCACATGAAATCCTCAAACTCTCGTCCATAACCTTCATCCAGACCTCCATAATCTTGCAGATCATCTTTCTTTGTAGCCTTGAGTCCTCCGCCAGGGACTACTCCTTTCTTCTTCTTTTTAGCTTTGCTTTGCTAGATTAAAATAAATATCACGTTAGCACAGATTAAGAGTCTGCAGCTTGTTCAATCCAAAAGTAGCAAGTGTGCGTCTCCTCACCTAATTTCTACACTCACCTTCTCTTGCTTTTGCTTCTCACTGCACAGAACAGTTAGTGCATTTGTTATCTTCTTTAGATCGTCAATTTCCACTGTAATGAAAGAACTGAAATCAATAACATGGACATACTATATGCAAAGAATGTTTAACTCCAGAAAGCAGACAATGTGCAACGCTGGCAGAAGAAACAGTTTTGCACATATTCCCTATCAGGGCGGCTGCGGGTACCAGAAGTATCCAGTCTGCTTCATTCCACCACTGTAGCTCCATGCGAAACAAAACAGAGGTTTTGGTTTACTTGAATGGCCATTGAAGTGTAAGTTCACCTGCCACGTCACGACACCTCTGGTCAGGTGGGTCCTACCTGATGAAACCAACCGCTGCTTTTCTATGCAACCGCACATCCTCGTGCCACTTCTCAGCCAAGAGGCAAACTGATGGGTTTTATATTTATACCCTCATCAGGAACAATTCCACTTTGGTGAGCGCAAATGACATCTTTTTTTTCTTCTTGTTAGGTTTTATACATGAAGCGGGCTGGATACCTCGGATCCACACAGCCCCCTGATAGGTAATAGGAGCAAAACCGTTTCTTCTGCATATATGTACATTTTGTTGTATCCCCAGCCAGGTCATTATTGCTGCTGCCCCATGCAGTGTTTTGTTTTTAATCCCAAAGTGGAATTGTTCCTGGTGAGGGTATAAATATCAGTTTGCTTCTTGGCTGAGAAGCAGCATGAGGATGTGTGGTTGCTTAGAAAAGCAGCTCTTGGTTTCATTAGGTAGCACCCACCTGACCCAGAGGTGCCGTGACGAGTGTGCTTACACTTAAATGGCCATTAAAGTAAACCAAAACCTCTGGTTTGTTTCGCATGGCGCTACAGTGGTGAGTGCAAATGACAACTTTTTTTCTTATGTAATATGCAACTGTCTAGAGATATGGGGCATAAAGTGCTTTTTGTTAATTTCTTACCAACCAATTACACCTTTTACCATATGGAACCAAAAGTAGAAGCAGGGACTAGCTGAGAGAGCCCCTTCCTCCTGCACAGCCTCTGAACCGGAGCGCCCTCAGCTGTCGCCTCCCAGCCCAAACACGGATCGGATATAAAGATCAGGGGCTCAAGGGTAGGAAGAGTGAAGACTTTATTCAGAGAATATTGTGAGAATAGGCATATTTTTTAATAGTCTTCACTCTTCTGTACCTGTGCACCCCTCCTCTCGAAATCAGATTCACCTTTTACTTTATGACCTTTTTTTTAAGTTCACATGAGGGGCAACAGCCATCTAAATAATCCTTATATACATTTTTTTATAGTCACCAATACCATGCTATATTGAAAGATTACACCATTAGACAAAATGTAAAACTCACATGAGATAGAAACTTCTCGCACAAGTGTTTCCAGGAAGCTGGCATAATACATGGATTTCTCATACTGAGTGATTTTCTCTTTTAGCAGCTTTCCAAACTCTGTGAAGTCATCCCGCGTGGACGGTTTCATTGCATCTATTCCGGTTACATTTTCACCTAATTCCATGAGAGAGAGAAAAACAGAACATTAACAGGACAAAAAACACACACTATTAGGGATTAAAAAAAAACAACAATTTTCTTCCCAGTGCTGATATCGATTATCGGACATCTTTCTGGAGGATCACTCTTTGAAGCTCCGTCAACGCGCGTCCTAGCGCTTTGACGGAGAGGTCTGCTGCACGGATGCAGCATATCCGCTGTTGCGCACGTCACAACGCTGCAAAGGACGCCGGAAGCCACGTCAGTATTTTAGATTTTAAATCTAAAATACATTTTACAACTGGACCAGCTTATATCAGAGGATGACAATAGCATATCGAGTGTAGGCGCAAACTGAATATATTTAGGAACCAAAGTGCTCAATCTATGGATTTTGGAGATATATATATATAGCACTGTAGAATTCTAAATTTCACCAGCAGTGTAAAATGCCACACACACACACCTACCTGCCCACTTGATTTGTACAGCTATTATACGGCATAAATCTGATCTACCGTTCTAGATTGCATCATTTTGCCGTCACCATAAACAAAGTTAAGAGCAAGTCCCAGAGACATACTAGTAAGTAATAAAGTTATTTTGCTCATTTCTTACCAAAAGCTTCTTTTGCCAACTCTAAGTCTGCATCCTCCTGCAGCTTTTTCAGACGCAACTTTTCTGCCAGCTGTTCCTCTGGTGAAAGCTCCACGGATTCCTGCGATACCTCTAACTGTAGCAGACAGGTGACAAAACAACAAACCGAAGATAGAGCATTTATTTACAATTTTAATACAAGGTCTCAGAGGCTCCTATTGCATTCTCTTTTCTTGCTTTTAATAAAGTAGCAAAAATAAATGTTGAAAAATGACATTTAAACAAAAACCTATTGGTAAAAATGCAGTAGTCTAACACCCCCTTTCCCAGTGAGACAGTCCAGTGCTCTGCCAGTCTATAAATACATCCAGATTCCCGCCTTTTCTCTCTCTTTTTTTTTCTACTGGAGAAGATAAGTATAAGTTTATTTCTCCTATATTTATTCTATATTTAAATGGTTTATTCCGGTCGTCCAGCTTTAACTGAGGCGACCGGAGTGGTTTAGTTATGTTTTGGGGGCTTTCCTTTCGCAGAGGGAGCCTTCAAAATAGGTTTTTGTTAAGGTTTATTTCCATTTCGTTCTGTGTTTTTTTTTTTTTCCTCACGGCTGCGGCCGTTGCTAGGGGCGGGGCGCATGCGCGGTGATTTTGCGCGCTTCACTCCACCGGCAATTCAGTGTCGGCTCACGCTGTCACTGAGAATGCCGCGTTCTAAGACAGCTCCACGCATGGTGGCTAAAGACTCTTCCCCTGAAAGGGAATCTGATTCGGAGGACTGCTCTCATATGGATGATCCGCAAGATAAGGCTGGTACCCCGTCGGGCTCTAGAGTGGCTGACCCTGCTGACCCCATTCCTCCCAAAAAGTTAGAACCTCACATTCAGTCCTCAATTGAAAGCGCTGTATTTAAAGCTGTTTCAGCCCTTTCTACTTCATTTTCCCAATCCCTCAGGGATGCTATTTCTGAAGTTAAAACTGATGCTGCCCTGGTTCAACCGGGTGACGATTTGGGCACTGTAATCACCGAGGTGAGGCCCCCTGATTCTCCCCTAACCACGGGGAAACAGCCCATTTAAAAAATATATGCGCAGGGCTGGAATCCCCTTAACACTGCCCAGGGAGTCAATGCCGGGGACACAGTTGCTAAAAAAGCGCACTCAAAAAACTCACAATTTGGAGTCTGATTCTACAAAGCGGGTTAAACGCTAGGAGTCTTCCCAGTCACACGAACACCCTTCCACGTCCAAGGGACAAGATAATCCCCCCTTCTCAGGGGAGAAAAACCAGAGAAGACTCCTTAGAAGTGTATGCCTCCGATGAGGATTTTTCTGATATACCAATTACTCCCCATCAAAGGACTGATAACTCTGGCCCTATTTATGACCCTATGGGTAATCCCATGTTTACCCCGGAAGACCTGTCTCATCCTCGCTCCACTGAATGGACCCTCACCCCACATGTGGAAGCTTGGATTGATGCGAGAGTGCGTAAACCTCTCGACAAAACTACCACAAACAGAATGAGAGCAGAGTGTCCCCAACCTACTACTGTAGGGAAAACGTGCTTGACCCCTGATGTTGATAAAAAAAAATATAAAATTTGTGGAAAATAAAGGTTGGTTCCAAAATAGAGTTATAGATTTAGCATTTAAAAACTGTCACGACAAACTTTTAGATGTAGTTGGACCACTAGTCAAACTCCTTGATGTTGCCGGACAAAGTTGGCAGACGCTACACTAGACCCTTATGATGTGACGAATTGGGTACAAAGGGCTCTGAGTTTTGTGGGCAATACTAACTCGGCCCTGGCGACAGAACGTCGCAAATGTATTTTGTTAAAGATGGATCCACAACTGGCGGCAGTTGCGGACAACGAATTGGGTGCTAAAGCCCAAGGATGGTTATTTGGCCCTGGATTTGTACGGGACGTGTCCGAATACACAGGGGCGTTTACTACGATGGAGAAAGTCACATCTATCAAAAAAGTGTTCACAGCTGGGGTTTTCGCTAGGGCCGGCAGGGTCAGGGGTCGCGCTGCTGGCCGTAGATCAGCGGGCATCTCCCGCCAGTTTACAGGCTCCGTGGCGTACGACGCCTCAAGAGGTTCAGTGGCATATGATGCCTCACAATCAGAGACCAGAGTGGCCAACTTCTTCCCATCCCGCTCACGACCCTGGCGTGCCAGAGGTTTTCGAAACTTCCGAGGTTACCGTGGTGGACGCAATTCCAGATACAGATATCAAGGTACACTGTTTGTTGATTCGTAATTTGGAGGTTCAAGTGGGAGGTCGTTTATGTTCATGTCTACCACATTGGCGAAAGATCACATCAGATGCTTGGGTGTTAGACACGGTGAAGGGTTTTCACATAGATTTCATATCTGCTCCCGTTTAACGATCCCTTCCCCCTCCGTTGAGTTTTTCGGAGGCAGAGAGGGCGTTGATAGAGGAGGAGGTCTCAGACCTTTTGAGAAAAGGAGCTATAGAACGGTCTGTACAAAAGGGAAAATTCATGGGCAATCTTATCCTGGTACCCAAGAAGGGTGGGGGAAGTCGTCCCGTGCTCAACTTCAGAGAATTGAATCTATCGGTGGTTTACAACCATTTCCAGATGGAGAGGGTCTACACTTATTGAAAGATGTCCTTCATCAAGGAGACTGGTTAGCAAAGATAGATTTGAAATACGCCTGACGGTTCCTATGGCAGAGGAATCCAGGAAGTTCCTCTGCTTCCATTGGAACAACGTCACATGGCATTTTCGGTGCCTCCCATTCAGGCTTTCCTCAGCAACCTGGTGTTTCACCAGGCTGTTGAAACCAGTGGTGAGCCACCTCAGATCTCAAGGGGTACGTCTCATCATCTATCTGGACGTCATTCTTCTGATGGCGGAGTCTACGCAACTCCTAATAACCCAAATTCACCAGACAATCACTCTGTTACAAGACTTGGGGTTTCTGGTGAACGAAGAAAAATCTATTCTTCGTCCAGTCCGGTTTCTGGAGTTTCTGGGTTTCATGGTACACCCCATTCAAATGTCACTACGACTGCCAGATCACTAAGGCAAGGCCATTTTAAAAGAGGTACGTGCGCTTCTCGCCAGTGTCTCACCGACACTGCGGGAACTCACGGGTAATAGGACTCTTGGCGGCTACGAAATTGGCGGTGCATCCTGCACCTCTCCACTATCGGGCCCTCCAACGCCTGATGGCCCTTTTCCTTCGGAAGGGACTCAACTACTCAGATCAGATTCAGCTCACGGAGGGAGCGAGAGAGGATCTCCGTTGGTGGATCGAGAACCTCCGATCCTGCAACGGCAGACCTATTGTGGTTCCTCCACCTACGGTGACGATAGATTCGGACGTTTGCCTTTCGGGTTGGGGAGCCCGATTCGGGAACTTGTTGACTGGGGGTCCGTGGTCCCCCCAAGAAACGAGATTCCATATCAACAGACTAGAGTTGTTGGCAGGTCTCTTCGCCTTACAGAGTTTTCTAAAACCACCGGGTCAACTGTCTGTCCTTCTACAGACGGACAATTTTCCGGCGGTCAGATACATAAATGCTCTGGGGGGCCCTCGCTCCTCTCTCCTAACTGGGATGGCAACACGACTCTGGGATTGGTGCTTCCAGAGAGGAATAGTGGTACAGGCCCACTTCATTCCGGGTGTGTCGAATCTCTTAGCAGATTGGAGTTCGAGACACACGGAAGACTCCGGAGACTGGCGTTTACACTCGTCAGTTTTTGCCAGTGTATCGGAGTAATGGGGTCCGTTTCAAATAGATCTATTCGCCTCCCGGCTCAACAACCATCTACCCCAGGTCTACAGTTGGCGCCCGGATCCCATGGCTCTAGCCACGGATGCCTTTCTGCAGAACTGGGAGGGTCCTCGACAATATGCTTTCCCCCCCCATTTCAGCTCCTATCTCGGACGTTACACCAGATCCGGATTCAGGAGGCGGAGTTGGTTCTAGTGGCTCCATTCTGGCCCAACCAACCTCGGTTCCCTCTGTTACTGGAACTCCTGGTGGACGTCCCGCGATTACTACCGGACCTACTGGTGGACGGATTAGGGCACCCTCACCCCTTGCTGTCACAGGGCACGTGCCTGGTCCTAACCTCTTTGGTCTCGGGGCGACCGGAGGGGTTTCGGTCCGAGCTAGAGCTCTCCTACGGGCAGCATGGGCCCCGGGCACCTTGTCCTGCTATGACTCGGCCTGGACCCGGTGGTCTGGTTGGTGTGTGCCACGGGATCAGGATCCCTTTCGAGCCCCTCTACATTACATCCTGAACTTCCTGTCAGAATGTTTTGACGAGGGTAGAGCATATAGGACTCTTAATGTTTACAGGTCGGCCCTCTCTGTTTATCATGAGGGTTTTCTAGGGGTCCCGGTGGGCAAACATCCCTTGGTCTGCCGTTTACTGAGAGGCATTAGGTGTTCGCGACCTCCGCTCCCTCGATATTCGGAGACATGGGATGTCGCTTTGTTGCTCACGTTTTTAACGTCATGGCCGTCTAATGAGAATCTCTCCTTGAGGCAGATCTCGGCCAAGTTATTGGCCCTCCTCTGCCTTATTTCATGTAAACGAGTAGGGGACGTCAGGGCTTTGGATTTTCAAGTCAGATCCTTTGTTCCAGAAGGGGTTAGTTTCGATGTCTCTCGTTAGGGTTGCACCGATACCGATACTAGTATCGGTACCGATACTAGTATCGGTACCGATACTGGGTACTGCAGGAGTACTTGGTACTCGTGCAGTACCCCCCGATATTTTTACCGATACAGGAAGCCGGCATTGAGCCGGCTTGCCGGCATCCGAGGGGCAGCGGCGGCTGTCCGAATGCTCTATCGGCATTCGGACAGCCGCCCCTGGAGCTGCTCAGACAATACTTACCTTCCGGGGCGCCGCCGGGAATGTCTCCGCGCGTGCGCTCGTTGGAAGGACCCCAGCCGCGACCACGTGGGACGATGTGATCACGGCTGGGGTCCTTCCAACGAGCGCGCGCGGAAACTTTCCCGGCGGCGCCCAGGAAGGTAAGTATGAACACAGTGAGCAGCTGCAGGGCCTGTCCGAATGCAGATAGAGCATTCGGACAGGCCCTGCAGCTGCTCTCCGCGATGATACTTACCTTCCTGGGCGACGCTGGGAAAGTTTCCCCGCGCACGCTTGTTGGAAGGACCCCAGCCGCGATCACATGGTCCCACGTGGTCACGGCTGGGGTCCTTCCAACGAGCGCACGCGCGGAGACATTCCCGGCGGCGCCCAGGAAGGTAAGTATCGTCGGGGGGGGGGGATCCATGAGCTGGGGGGCATATCCATGTGTGAGCTGGGGGGCATATCCATGTGTGAGCTGGGGGGCATATCCATGTGTGAGCTGGGGGGCATATCCATGTGTGAGCTTGGGCAATATCCATGAGCTGGGGGGCATATCCATGTGTGCGCTGGGGCAGTATCCATGTGTGAGCTGGGGCAGTATCCATGTGTGAGCTGGGGCAGTATCCATGTGTGAGCTGGGGCAGTATCCATGTGTGAGCTGGGGCAGTATCCATGTGTGAGCTGGGGCAGTATCCATGTGTGAGCTGGGGCAGTATCCATGTGTGAGCTGGGGCAGTATCCATGTGTGAGCTGGGGCAGTATCCATGTGTGAGCTGGGGCAGTATCCATGTGTGAGCTGGGGCAGTATCCATGTGTGAGCTGGGGCAGTATCCATGTGTGAGCTGGGGCAGTATCCATGTGTGAGCTGGGGCAGTATCCATGTGTGAGCTGGGGCAGTATCCATGTGTGAGCTGGGGGCATTTTTATATGGTCTGTTTTTATTGGAAAGCGTCACATGACATTAAAGAAAAGTATCGGTATCAGTGAGTACTTTTAAAAAGTATCGGTACTCATACTCGGTCTTAAAAAAGTGGTATCGGTGCATCCCTATCTCTCGTCGTACTAAAACTGCTTTGACATCGGTGTTTTACCCGGCGTTTCCGACTCAACCTGCTTTATGTCCGGTAACTTGTTTACAAGTCTATGAGAACTGTACGGTGGCGCTGCGTTCCCCAGGTGTGTCGCCGCTATTTATTTCATACCGTTCTCCTCATGCCGCGGTTGGTTCCACTACGCTGGTGCGTTGGTTAAAGTGGTTATTGGCACTGGCGGGGGTGGACGTGAATCGGTTTGGGGCACATTCTGTTCGCAGCGCCGCTGCGTCGTCGGCTATGGTGGCGGGTTGCCGTTTGGAGGTCAGCTGATTGCTTTAAGCCTATAGTACATTGGTCGTCCGCTCTTATGGATCAGCTTTGAACTTGCAATAGGAGCCTCTGAGACCTTGTATTAAAATTATAAAATTTAGCCAAGTATGACGGTAAGTTAGAATTTTAATAAAGGACTCAGAGGCGAGTATTGCCCACCCTGCCCTCCCAGGGCGGACTCTAGTGTTTGGCTCGCGTTCAACAGCACACGATGGTCTCTCACTTCTTTTGATTTCAGCTCAGTGAGATGTTGCGCATCGTCTGGTGGCAGTTCCTGTCTTCAAGGTCCGGAATGGATCGTCTTCATGTTTCTCTATGCCGGTGGATCCGTTGTTAATGAGCAAAGAAAAGAGGGAGAAAAGGCGGGAATCTGGATGTATTTATAGACTGGCAGAGCACTGGACTGTCTCACTGGGAAAGGGGGGGGGGGTTTAGACTACTCCATTGTTAACAATAGGTTTTTGTTTAAAGGTCTGTTATTTTTCGACATTTATTTTTGCTACTATATTAAAAGCAAGAAAAGAGAATGCAATACTCGCCTCTGAGTCCTTTATTAAAATTCTAACTTACAGTCATACTTAGCTAAATTTTATAATTATTGAAGAATAATGCAGACCCCCCCAGCAGACTAGTCCATTGGATGTCTATGTGTTTCTCACCCGCTTTTTCAGTTCATCTTGTCTCTTTTTTTGCAGTTTCTCTTTTTCTTTTATTTTGTCCAACAACTTTTTCTTTTCCGTTACTTTTGGCTCTTTAAAAAAATATAAATATGAAAAGTTACAACATTTTCAGTCTGAAATACAGTTCAGTACAAATCAAATCTGTCTAAATTATTGCTCTGTGGTTCATTTCTAATTTAACCAAAGCACCGTATTCCTGTAATAGACCAAAATTACTACTGCCTGTAAAGCTTACTTCGGTGTCTAGAACCAAGGTGTGCACCACACAAGAGATCCTACAGTGATATGATAACAAGACCCAGATTACAATCCCAGATCTCTCCCCCCCCCCCCATCATGGCTTCTTCACATGCTTACCAGGCTTATCTGGTTCTTTACTTGCATCTACTGCTTCATCATCATCCCAGTTATCCTGCACAGGGAAAATGCAGACTTGTGATGTGAACATAGGAAGATGTTACAGATACCAGGTTCCCCCCCCCCTTCCATTGCCACTTTTAATTATTATTATTTCCAAGGCCATTACTCTTATAAAGTTGTATTCGACAGGGTGACACAGGGGATACAATCAATTTAGTACACTGAGAAATTCAAGGGAAGACGCTGCTACCATTACCTATGTATAGTCAAATAACATCAAAACGGCCGAAATGATATTTTAAAAGAGCACCGTGATAACTTAAGTAAAATTTAAATGTTCGTGGAGGGTAGGGCGCCCCAAACCCAGGCAGATCCAAGTTACTGGGCAACCTTCACGGGTTTGGGTTTTTATGAGGATTCACTAATCAATTGCTTCTGCGTTGTGTGGTACCTGCTTGACTTTTTACAAACTACTCGAGCACATGCCAAGCGCCAGCGAGTAACCAGAAGAACGCCAAGGAGACCACAGCATGGGGACCTAGAGTCCCTTTAAACAACAAATACTAAGACTTTGCCTTTAAGGCTGTAAGTAAAAGCTGCAACACTCACTAGCATTTAGGTGATGAAAAAGATGCTAAAATTCAAACAGTTCAGATGCTACATATTTAACCAAAAACATAACCACCTATACAATCCCAGCAATAGCTTTTTTTCTTGATCCTCTAATTACATGGTGATAAAGGATGAAATAGCAGGTCCCAGTGCATCGGATTCAACCTTTTAGGCCCCATTCACACTGAGCGACATGAAAATCACCGTTTTTCATATACGCGACACTGAGCGATATCGTGCAATATCGCCATTATGCGCGATATTGTGCGACATTATTGATGTCTAGGGTGGCAAATAACAGAAAAAAGGGTTATGTACCAGCGACGAGTTACAGGCGACATTGAGCTGTGAGATGTGAACAGCTCCATTGAAATGCATTGGAGAAGCTACACAGAGCGATATCGCGTGGAAATATGTGCGATATCACAATAAATCTCTCAGTGTGAACGGGGCTTTAGTGTCTATGGCACATACAGAAAACACTTGTCATGAAGCCTACAATGCAGTTACAGATGGAGGCTCATATCTGACACGTAACATACACTGTTATTGGGAGGGCCCAGGTGGACATTACTGATAGACAAACTGGTTCTTTCATGCTTCCTTTTGATAATATGGCTTGTTGTTATCTGGAGAGCTAGGATAAGGTTCACGGAATACACACCAAGGACAGAGATGTCTCGACATAACTGGATGTGATGGGAGCACCATGTTTCACCTGGGACCATCTCAGCTCTTACCCATACCTCACCTTTTAACCCCTTCACTGCTGAGGCATTTCACCGCTGTGTGCTGAGCAAATTTTTACCGCTTTTGCTCATCATGTTTAAACGCGATTTGAAGCAACATTTTATTATATGACCCAGACATATTATATATCTGACATCGCGGGGAACCCAGAGTTGGAGCCGCCATCAAAGATGGCGGCCCCCATCGGAGCTAGATTGTGATGTGGCGCCGAACAGTGCTGCATCGCAATCTGGCATGTAAGGGGTTAAAAAAAGGCACCGCTCCCTTACAGGCAATCTCCCAGCATTGCCGGCGGGGGGGGGGGGGGGTTCTCCTGGAAATTACTTTGTGCATGGCGCGAGGTCGGGAGGGGCTTAACTTCAGCGTCTGAGGACACTGAACTCAGACCGCTGCGGGACCCCAGACAGAGGTGAGAATCTCCGCATGGGCTCCTGCAAGCAGATGACATGTGGGGAACGTCCTCCGCATATAGCCAGAGTGAATGAGGACATTCCCCACACGTCATCTGCAGCCAAGGGGTTAAAAGGGACATATTGATGGCAAAATATCAGATTAAAATATTTTTTGTATGATGTAGAGCTAAATGCTAAGGATGTATTTACTCTGCTATAAAATCAGTTCCATGCACAAGCTCCCATTACAATTACTTTTCAACCAACTGACTCAACCCAAGTCATCAGATGCAAAGTGAGCAGACAATAGCAAGCAGGGTGGATTTGATTTAAATCACTAATCAGCAAGACCTTATTTAAATCATGATTTTTAAATGTAAAGACTCCTATGCTTGCTGCTACTTATAAATTGTTAATATTTGAACCAGGTGTAACTTCATATCTAGAATAATAATCTGTCAGTCAAACAGCTCTCGCCGCTATCACAACGGATTTTAGCTAAAGAGCTTAATCTCTCTCATTTGGAGAACTATTTAAATTGTTTTATTTATCTCAATAACTTTATATAGCATACATATTCTTTTATTTGCTTAAGCCTTTTATGTTACAGGGCGTACTATGCCGCCCTGCAGGGGGATGGGTCACGTCGCGAGGCAGCATAGCAAGCCCTGCTGGTGACTATAGGCCACGTCAGGCCCGCCCACCAGAACTCAGGCTGTCCCCCTGCAACCAATGACAACCGTGCATAAGCTGCATAGGCAGGCCAGAGGAGGAGCACACCACTGCAGCCGGAGACACCCCACCATTGTTAACGCCCTACCGCCAGGCATAACCTGACTGCAGCAAGGGGTTAAACATCAATGTAGTTAATGAAAGTGGTTGAACAGAAAATGCTTTAAACGAGAACAAACTTAAACATCAGCTGGGGCCACAAGAAAAGCTTAAAACAGTGTCTTCTCCCAAGGTTTGTAAGTCATTCAGATGGTTTTACATTCATTTTTACTGCTTGCCCCTCCCTCCTCACAGTTTGAGCCGGCACACATGTATTTCACTTAAAACATCCCCCTGACCGTTTTCCCGGGTGTGGCTCGTGGTTAACTTTTTGTACCGAAAGCGGTATCCCCGAGCCACACTCAGGCTGGATACTTACATGTCCTGCGCTCCCTCGCTGATCCCGCAGTCTCCTCCATCCGCTCGCAACATCACACTGCCTGGATCTCTTCTCACGAGGAGTGAAACCAGTAAGTGTGACATCGCGATTGGCTGCAGTGTGACTGCGGTGACATCGAGGGAGCGCAGGACATGTAAGTATCGGCCCGAGTGTGGCTCGGGGATACCACTTTCAGTATTAAAAGTTAACCCCCGAGCCACACTTATACCGCTAGGGGGCCAGATTAATTGGACCGATTCTGACATAAAATGTCAGAATCAGACCGCCAGGGAGGTTAATAGTCTGATAGAAAGTGTACAGGGCACATATCCGCACGGCACCGTGACTGCATTCTACATTTACTGTTCTATCATTTGCAATGGTTTTCCTTTCCAGAGCTGCCCATTCATCCAAGTGCATTTATTGTGAAGCAGAAAAATCTAGCAAAAGCAGCTCATATAAACGCTACACCAGACAAGCTCACTGGACAGCTGAAGACCCACAACGTAGTCTGTCCTTAGCTGCAAAAAGCAATACAGTGTTTATGCTAGAGGGCTTCCAATCACCTGTGAATACAGATATAACAGTGCTGTGAACCAGGAAAGGCAGAGTTGTATCTGACACCGACTTGGCACGATAGTTTCACTGGAGAGCCCTTCCAAAGAGTGTGTGTGACACACACACACACACAGGAAGGGACAGGAACTTTCATTCTTTTGACTTGATGAGTCGGGATAGGGAAGTCCTGAAAGAGCCCCTGCTGCCAATGCATACAAAAACTGCCAGCAACACGCAAAGACAGGAACAATGATATGATAGAGTGAAAAGGTCATGTGAGGGGTTACCTGTCGGGTATATTACACACAAAAGAGAATTTTAAAATGGACGCCTGTAGCCATTTTGTTTTGAAAGACAGTTTTTCTTTCTAATTTCTCTAAGTTTAGAAATGAACGAGATTTTTTTTTTTTTTACAGAGTTCATTCCTGGGTGAAGTCTTTTATATCTTTTTTTTTTTAAGAAGTGCCAGACATGAATGGAACCTAGAATGTTGTGTGTGATAAGGCTAAGGTTTAAGTGCTAAGACGTGTCATAAGTAAATTTATTGGTCTGTCTTAAATTTCTAAAAAAAAAGATATTTTGTCTTTTGGGTATAGGAATAAGAGTTAATATTTCTAATATAGATTTATATTCACAAAATATATGTTTATAATCAAGGTATATTTTATTATATTTACAGTAGGAAATATACTCCAAAATATAGTATATAATTGGTAAATAATAAAATTTACTAAAGAATAGATTCTGTGAGTTAACCAGAAGAGAATTTAGCTGATAGTAAGCAACCAAAAGGGAGTGAGGATATAAATCAAGTATGACAAATGGAGACACAGTGTCTATACATTGGGAGAAGGTCTTTGTTACGTCAGTCTGACCTTTTTGACCCGAGATAAGAATTAAAAAGAAATGGTGGAATTAATTTAAGAAGTGCAATACTGCCCTCTAGAGGATAGTAAATATTGTAATTCATAATATTAAAAATATTGCGTGACGTCAAATTGGCTATAATAAGCGGCAAGGTTCTTTGTAAGTCAGTCGGAGATTTCAGCAGACAGACTCACATCGCAATGCATTCAGACGTCCAATACACATGACTCTGAGAAGTCGGAGATTCCAGCAGTCAGACTCACATCGCAATGCATTACACATGACCCTCTGAGAGTCCAAGATTCCAACACTCAGACTCACACCACAATGCAGGCAGGTCCCAAGACATGAGGCAATCATGATTCTCACCAACTCTCTAACTCACATGCATTGATTATCTGATATCGATAATTTTCACACATTACAAAAATTATTACGTCAGGAATTCCAAGGCAGACTTATCAACATCCAAATTGGACAGGTAATGTATGAAAAAGGGGAATTAATGTAATTATATATATATATATATGTGTGTAGATATTCTTGCAACATTAGACTGAGATTCTCAGATACCGTTAAATCCAAATTCTAAGTAATTTCTATTCTGCAGATAGAAATATGAAGAAGTGGATATAAGGATTTATTCCTAAAGAAATGTTGTAAGATTGATACCAATATATATATTGAATTTGGAAATTACTGTGATTAAAATTAATAAGCAGGGAATTATATAACTAACTACAAAATAAAAAGCAAAAGATTAGAAGTTTAATTCTCGAGATTAGGGGAGGATTCACTAAATAAGTTTTTATTACTTATTAAATTAGCTCATCTTTTGTTGATTCATGTAGCATAGAGATATATATATCTCTAAGAGCTGGCTGGTTAAACATTGTTTGCTGGGAAATGCATGTTGTAGTAAGCAGAAATGTTTATTAACCA
Organism: Leptobrachium leishanense; assembly: GCA_009667805.1. Lineage (NCBI taxonomy): Eukaryota > Metazoa > Chordata > Amphibia > Anura > Megophryidae > Leptobrachium > Leptobrachium leishanense. Next base: position 131,368,979 of record CM019065.1, read on the forward strand.
TTTGTGTATTAGTTACTAACTGATAAGGTAAATGATATTAATCATATATGCAGTTACTAACCAGAGATACATATATTGTGAAGCTAGCTTTTATATGCTGATGGATTGTGGTTTATAAATTGTTGTTTATGATCTGAGATTTGAAATTCTTTTGTATACGTAATAAATATATATATGTTTTTATCTGATTATTGATTATTGTATTTTTTAAAGCAAAACACAGACAATTAAAAGAATTCAGGATAATTTCTAAGAGATATAGACGATTGATATTTGTGACTCGTATAAATTTCTTATGAAATAATAATCCCTGATATATTGGAGGCAACTGCCGAGGTAGGTCCAGTAAGTCCAATATAGACATATTGGAGGCTTGGCTGATCAATCCAATATATATAAACGTGTTGTTTTCACGTGCAGAGATTATATCCGACATACCATGTGATCAGAAAACACATTGATGAGTTTGGGATTAAACTCTGGCTACCAGCTCACCTTCACTTCCTCCTCTTCATCCTCTCCCTCCCAGCGGTCTTTCGTAGTCGATACAACAGTCTTTGGTTTTTGATCTTCTGGCTCAAAGTCTTCCACATCTAGGGTTACAAAGTTTATTTCCATAAGAAGAAGAAAAAAAGCCAGACATACATATGAAAATTTGCGTAGGAGTTTTAGCATAGCATTATATAAAATGTCTAATCTTGCAGTCGTCAGGGACACACATGGGAAGAGTGGGGGGGGTCAAGCCATAATTAATCTGATCTGGTGAAAGTAGCGATTTTGCAGTTATACTTTGTGTACATATTAGAGGTGTCCTGGCTGGGGTTTTCGGCCACTGATCCAGTCCATGCAGAGGTGTGTTTAGGATTGGTTGATGCCCAGTCCCAATCCGATACTGGACATGTCTCCAATCTGGGGTCAGATCAGTTAAATATAGCCGATCCCCGATTACACGATAAGGTCCTGACCCTAGAGATCGGATCAAGACAGCACTAGTACTTATAAAATTATTTTCCGCTTACAAGGATTTAAATCATATTTCTTTTGACGATTCCAAGAGCTGCTAAACCTCTGATGCTTATATTCCTGGTTCACAACATAGGGGGGGTGAGAATGTCTGCCACATTGTTCAGTTACGAGGAGGTAGAGGGGGATTGAGAACAGGTTACAAAGAGACCAAACAAACATGAAATGCAGTTTTTTCAAATAATATAAAATCCCAGGACATACATTAAGATAAATCTCCATAGATTAATTCTTGATAAAATTTGTTGTAAAATAAACCTAAACCTAGTTAAGAAGTTTGACTGAGGATAGATTTAGAGTATGATTTAACACTACAAGACTATTCCCTCAAAACTATACTTACATATATTATATATTCATCTAAAATGCCTTCAGAAAGAATACAATAAATATTAGGCAAAAGAAAACTCCCATAAACCCAGTCAAATTGCAGTGTGTAAAGACATATTCTTCAAAAAACAAGAAGTAAATCTATTTTTTTCTTTTAGCTCTGGCAATCGAGACCAATTGATGGAGAAGTTTAGCTATCAGGGTTATGCCCTCCATCCTAGCGCTCACTCAGCAACCTTATGCTAAAAACAAGGAGTCAGCTCAATTCTAGGAATGCCAACACTGACTTTTTTAATGAAGGTGGCCGTCTGGCATATAAAACACGTGACTCCTATCACTATCAGAGCAGTGGACTATCACCTGGCTGCAGTTTAAAAGCACGTACCAATGTATGTCATCAAAAAAAATGGATGAAAGGAGGACATAGATATGAAGCCATGTTTGTAAATCACAGTAACAAAAATAAAAAGTACTTTCGTAGTATCAAGATGCTGCATGCCTGACCTGTTTGGCCCCAGGAACAAGCTCACGAGGGGTTATTCCAATTTATTTAAAAAAAAAAAAATCACCGAAATGTCATCTTTTCACCACACTCTTAGGCTGGGGTGCAGCCGCACTTTATCACGGCCGTAGTAGCAGCAAATGACGGGCAATACACGAAGTACGGCCGCACGAAAGTTCGGCCGGACAACGCAAGCGGCAAACAAACGCATTTTTCCGAGAACGTGAAACCGCGAGTACTGACGTAGAGTGCGCTGCGTCTGCTAGCGGCGTGTGTGCGTGATTAGGAGACGTCAGACGCTTCTAATGTCCGGCCAACATAACGTCCAGACACAGAAAGTGTTTTATTGATGATCCGTAAAAAAAAATCACGGACGAAAATGCGCATCGTATGACCGCTATCACGTATTCCGTGAAAAAATACGTCCATTCGTTCGAATGCACTTTTTCACGGACGACACGAAAAATGCGTTAATCTGACCCTAGCCTTATTCGCAGCACTTCGGCAAGTTAAATTCACTGACCCAGCAAAGTGCAGTGAATCGACCCGCCGAATGCAGCCACAAACTGCTGAAAAAAATAATAAATACCTGAATCGATCCGAAAAAGCTGATACAGAATAAAAAAAATTCTGAATTAAAAATTTCGCCAAAAAAAAAAAAAAAAAAAAAAAAAAAAAAGACTTTTTGCTGCAAATGAAAAGAATAAACAGTTGAATAAATATTTAAGACGAGGATTTTTTTTAACAATGAAACCTATAGAATTCACCCGCTTAAAACTGTTGAACTTTGGTGAAATGCCGGTGTTTGTCGGCACTGCAACAATGACGCTTTCAGAATAACCCCCACGAATGTTCATGATACACAGGCGTCACACCAGTAAGGGCCTCCTAGAGATGAGGTATTTCTGTAACATAATGGACCCAACCAAGATGACAACAGACAACCCTATCTCACCAACTGGCTCAGAAGCACCCCTGTTACATCCTATTGGGCATCACCATAAAAGGTTCAGAAACAGATTATAGTGATCTGGCCAATTCTGTCATTTTTTCAGTTCCCTCTCACACTGGCAGAATGTATAGAACTTGTGCACATTAGGGGTCGACTTATTACCGGTACTAACGATAAATCTGGCCTGATATTCAGGTTTTCCATGTTATCGGTATGCTAAATTGGCGATATACTGGTAACAGGGATTTTCAGGCTGGTACTCGGTACCGGCAGGACAGACGCTCCGCTGCTAAGTTGCGAAAGACGTCTGCAGCCCAACAGCGAAGATCCTTGGCTCGGCGCCCATCCAGCACTGATGGCGGGACTCTCATGCAGGTGGCTGAGATCTTTGTCAGCCCTGCCTGCAGGACATATCCCCGCCCACTGACACATCACCGACGTCAGCCATGCAGGGGATTCCCTATGGGGAGATACAGGGTCCAAAAGACCCCTATATCTCTGAACCATAAAAGTCAGTGTCATGTGAGGTGTCATTGGAAAGGCCAGGATATGCCCTTTATGATAAGACCAAGCAATGTTTGTTTAAAATAAAATAGTATGTATTATTTTTAATGCAGCACTATTATTCACCCTTAAAAAGTGAAAAGTGATGCTGCACTGTGGAGCTCTGTGATACGCTCATGCACAGCGAACAATAATGTATCAGAGCGCCACAACAATAAAACTCACAGTAATGTGTGGCGTGCTTGAGTATCGCAGAGCTGCACGGCAATAAAACTCGCAGTAATGTACGTCGTGTATGAGTGATAGTTTTACTGTTGTGGAGGTCTGTGATACGCTCATACACAGTAGGGATAGACCGATATATCGGTTTTGCCGATTATCGGCTGCCAATATTCAGAAAATTACTGATATCAGTATCAGCATTTTATTTGCCGATAATTGGACGAATTGGCTCACTGTAACTGCGACATGCAAAATATCACAGAACTGTGCGAATCCGGGGCTTCTCCCACATCAGGCTGTAAGCCCTCACTGACCATATTGCGCATGAGCGTGATGACAACAGAAATGGGGCTTCCATCCCATCTGGCAGGGGATTCCCTATACAGGAGATCCAGGGGTCAGCAACCTGGGCCCCCCAGATGTTTTGGAACTACATTTCCCATGAGGCTCCAAGAACCTAATGAGAAGCTGAGTATCATGGCAGATGTAATTCAAAAACATGTGGGCAACATTACAAAGTCACTGCTAACTTAACCACAGCTGTTCTAAACTTACCAGAGCCATTATTGGGCTACATTACATATTTTGCAGTAAAATGGGGACACTAGGGAGAAAAAACTGTGCCTGCAGTTTTCTCCCTAGCTCCCCCGTTTTACCGTCAAATTACAATGCAGGCGCTTAGAAAGCTGCCTGCATAGTTAGCGGGGGCTATGCCCCGGGAATCCTCGCAGCAGCGCTGCACGCATCCTCTCAATGGAGTCCATAGGACTCCATTGAAACAGACTGCGGCGGTCACATGACCTGCCGTATCTCGCCTCCCAAGATCCGGCAGGTCGGCGTAATGATCCGCAGGGAGAGACTGGGGGGACATTGTTATTTAGGTTATTTTGCAAGCATTTTATTTTTCTCAGTTGCTGTAATGTTCAGACTTATCAAACATGTTCAACGTTCGCAAGATTTGTGTGAAAATTGTGAGTTTACAAAAATTTAAAATGTACAGAATATCGGCACCTGATATTGGTTATCGGCCAGAAAGGCCGCTGATAATCAGTATCGATGCCTAAAAAGTGATATCAGTCTATCCCTAGTGCACATACACATTCCAAGAGGCTATCCTCTTTAACCCCTTAGGCTGTGGTCAGACTAACGCAGTGCGAACGTGCGTTTAGCTGCACTTTTTTTATGGCCGTGGTAGCAGCAAATGACGTCCACGCAGGCCCACACACGAAGTACGGCCGCACAAAAGTTCGGCCGCGCAACGCAAACGGCAAATGAACGCATTTTAGCAAGAACGTCAAACCACTAGTACTGACGTACAGAGTGCGCTGCGTCCGCATAGCGGCGTGTGTGATTAGGAGACATCAGACGCTGCTCATGTCCGGCCAACATAACGTCCAGACACCCAAAGTTTCCTGGTTTGGATCTGTAAAAAAATACGGCCGAAATTGCGCATCGTATGACCGCTATCGCGTCTTCCGTGAAAAAATGCGGTCAGACACATCAACGCACTTTTTGCCGGTAGACGTTGAAAATGCGTTTGTCTGACCCTAGCCTTAAGGACCAAGGGTCTTTAAAGTCAATGCATTTATGATGTAAACGTTATGTCGTTGGTCCTTAAGGGGTTAATTCCTGTAAATCAAAGGACGACTGAAGGGCTATCACTTAAATCCCAGTAGTAAACCGACTTTCATATTGCACACATACAAGCATTTTTATCACCTGGTTAGACAGTGCTACATTGAACATTAACATGTGTCAGTATGTGTGCACATATTCAGCTCAGAATCTATTTGCCACAGTTTGGACAAGGGAAGAGATTGTGTGCTCATTTTTTTGTAAGTATATACTTAAGTGGATAGCTTTATTTTGCCAAGGAAGAAAGGGGCCGGGTATGGGAATTAATGGTTCTTCTGTAACAGATCACCAGAATTAATAGGCAACGTGAATTTTAATAAATCTTTCTTAAAGAGAAACTGCTGCGAGCTGCACTACAGGACATACCCCCGCTCATTCGGTGTACTTGCGTTGGATGTCAGTCAGCTTGGTGCACACGGACTGTGCAGGAGGGGGGGGGGGTCAGAGCAACAGCCTGGGACATCTTGAAAAGGCTTATCTCCTTTTTACAATTATATGTGGCAGAAAAAATAAAAGATACATACAAAATGGAGATATTCCCTTTCAAATGCGACCTTGTTGACTTTAAAGAGGCGACAATACAGATTAACGAGCCTCCTTGTGCTCTGTAGGGGGTGGCACAGGGAAATTGGATGGATCAGCAGAAGAACAATTTGACAGCATCTGCTCAACTATTTTTTTAGGGATGCACCGATACTTTTTAAAAGTACTCACCGATACCGAGTACTTTTATTTAAAGTCATGTGACCACTTTTCAACAGGAACAGACCTCATATATAAATATATTGAACCCAGCTCGCTCACATAATTGCCCCCAGCTCACCCTCCCGCGCTGCCAGGCTCCTCCGGCGTCTTCTCCCTTCGAGAGGCCATCGGCAGAGGTTGTAGCCCGGCCACTCGTTGGGAACCTCGCACAGCCACGGTCTCACGAGATCACGATTGGTGGATCCCAACAAGCGGCCAGGCTACAACTCTTAGACGGCGGCTGCTCGAAGGGAGAAGACGCCGGAGGAGCCTGCCGAGCACGACCCACGGAAACCGGCAAGCCAGCCCTGGCTTCCGGTATCGGCACCGATACCGGCCGGCAAGCCAGACCTGGCTTCCGGTATCGGCAGCGATACCGGCCGGCAAGCCAGCCCTGGCTTCCGGTATCGGCACCGATACCGGCCGGCAAGCCAGCCCTGGCTTCCGGTATCGGCACCGATACCGGCCGGCAAGCCAGCCCTGGCTTCCGGTATCGGCACCGATACCGGCCGGCAAGCCAGCCCTGGCTTCCGGTATCGGCACCGATACCGGCCGGCAAGCCAGCCCTGGCTTCCGGTATCGGCACCGATACTGGTACTAGAATCGGTGCATCCCTAAATTATTTTTTTCAAAGTATTTTAGGTGTGAAAACTCATCTTTTTCTCCTTCAGGCTGGTGTCAGACGAGCGCACTATGTGTGCCAGTACCGACATGTCTCGCTGTCTCAGGGGCTGTGCTGCAAGCCTCCGCGTCAAAGCACTACGACGCACGCTAAACGGGGCTGCAACGCACGATCCTCCATAGGAGGATCAAGCATTGCAGCACTGAGCGCACTAACTGCGCTCAGCGAGGTGGCCAGAGGAGTGTCAGAGTGGAAGGAACATCCACTCTCACAGACGTTCCTTCCGCTCTTAAAAACGCTCGTCTGACCCCGGCCTCAGCGCGCGCTGCTTGTCCCAGCAGCTCAGCTTCTGAAAGTCCCTGAAGATTTTCTATGCAAGTTAAGCAATGCATGGGCAGAACCAAATCCATCAGCTTTCCCTCTCTCAAGATGCCCGCTATCGCAGAGAGGATGATGCCAGCATATAGAGCGTGCCAACATCAGTGACCAATCTAGTGGCAGCAGCTAGGAAATTAAAAACCCTGGCGACGCATTTACGGGCAAAGGAAACTGCTCTGCTTCAAACAAGAATATCTAGAGAAGGGCGCAGGGGGCACTCCAAATAGCCTGACCACTTTAAAAAGCTAATGTAGTCAGGGTTTGTAGTGTCCCTTTATGGTTTACTGAAAAAAAAATCACTATTAGAGGCGGCTATTGTGCAATAACTCGAAGAAAAAAAAACAGGATGCACAGGCAGGGTTACCGGAGAGACCATGTCCTCCATCAGTTACGTTACAGTACACGACTTGAGTACATTTGATAAGGAATTACTCTCAATATGTGAACTAGCAGCTTTTCTAGCCGCACATTTGAAAATTTAATAATACGCCATCAAAGCTTTGTTGTCACATTTGGTGGACTTACTGTTTATTGAGCGCCAACTGAGGACTTAAAATATAAAAATATGGAAGCAGCCATTGGGTTTTCTAAACACATGACATTTCAGAGAAGCACAGATATTCTGTACTCCTGCCTATATACAGTCAGGTCCAGAAATATTGGGACATTGACACAATTCTAACATCTTTGGCTCTATACACCACCACAATGGAGTTGGAATGAAACAAACACAATGTGCTTTAACTGCAGACTGTCAGCTTTAATTTGAGGGTATGTACATCCAACTCAGGTGAACGGTGTAGGACTTACAGCAGTTTGCAGATGTGCAACCCACTTGTTAAGGGACCAAAGGTAATGGGACAATTGGCTTCTCAGCTGTTCCATTGACAGGTGTGGGATATTCCCTCATTACCCCAATTACAATGTGCAGATAAAAGGCCCAGCGTTCATTTCAAGTGTGCTATTTGCATTTGGAATCTGGTGCTGTCAACTCTCAAGATGAGATCCAAATAGCTGTCACTATCAGTGAAGCAAGCCATCATTGGGCTGAAGAAACAAAACAAACCCATCAGAGAGATAGCAAGAATATTAGGCGTGGCCAAAACAACTGTTTGGAACATTCTCAAAAAGAAGGAACGCACCGGTGAGCTCAGCAACACCAAAAGACCCGGGAGACCACGGAAAACAACTGTGGTGGATGAACGAAGAATTCTTTCCCTGGTGAAGAAAACACCCTTCACTACAGTTGGCCAGATCAAGAACACTCTCCAGGAGGTAGGTGTATGTGTGTCAAAGTCAACAATCAAGAGAAGACTTCACCAGAGTGAATACAGAGGGTTCACCACAAGATGTAAACCATTGGTGAGCCTCAAAAATAGGAAGGCCAGATTAGAGTTTGCCAAACAACACCTAACAAAGCCTTCACAGTTCTGGAACAAGATCCTATGGACAGATGAGACCAAGATCAACTTGTACCAGAGTGATGGGAAGAGAAGAGTATGGAGAAGGAAAGGAACTGCTCATGATCCTAAGCATACCACCTCATCAGTGAAGCATGGTGGTGGTAGTGTCATGGCGTGTGCATGTATGGCTGCCAATGGAACTGGTTCTCTTGTATTTATTGATGTGAATTCTGAAGTGTTTCGGGCAATATTATCTGCTCACGTTCAGCCAAATGCTGCAGAACTCATTGGACGGCGCTTCACAGTGCAGATGGACAATGACCCAAAGCATACTGCAAAAGCAACCAAAGAGTTTTTGAAGGGACAGAAGTGGAATGTTATGCAATGGCCAAGTCAATCACCTGACCTGAATCCCATTGAGCATGCATTTCACTTGCTGAAGACAAAACTGAAGGGAAAATGCCCCAAGAACAAGCAGGAACTGAAGACAGTTGCAGTAGAGGCCTGGCAGAGCATCACCAGGGATGAAACCCAGCATCTGGTGATGTCTATGCGTTCCAGACTTCAGGCTGTGATCGACTGCAAAGGATTTGCAACCAAGTATTAAGAAGGGAAAGTTTGATTTATGATTATTATTCTGTCCTATTACCTTTGGTCCCTTAACAAGTGGGAGGCACATCTGCAAACTGCTGTAAGTCTTACACCGTTCACCTGAGTTGGATGTACATACCCTCAAATTAAAGCTGACAGTCTGCAGTTAAAGCACATTGTGTTTGGTCATTCCAACTCCATTGTGGTGGTGTATAGAATTGTGTCGATGCCCCAATATTTCTGGACCTGACTGTAGAAGGCATCACGACTATAGACCAGGATCTACACACGTTCTAGCAGTTTGACGCCAACCAAAAATCCACGTGCGTTCACATACGCATGTTAACACACGTCGTAAGTGCGCAATACTAACGATTTGTCAAATTCTGTGATGGACGTCACTATGCGCATTACCAAGGACACATTTAGTGAGTTTGTGTGGGGCGCTCCCCTGCGTCACACACCAGCATGCAGGACTTACAGGACTGTCCTATGTGGAGAACTTGTATATAGCATGATTTCCTATGGATGGACACTCACCTGCCAGGCTTATATCGGGTTTCCGGACACGCAGGGCCCAGACAGAACAAAAGAGAATATGCCCGAATTCATAACACAGGCAGAACTTAACGAAATATGTATCCGTTTCAGAAACTGAGATGCCCGGATGATGAGAGGGTCATGGATCATCCCTGTGTGTGAGCACCATGACCTGGCTGTGAGGGGCAGGGCTGGTGCTGCGGCTCAGGGCAGGGGAGGCCGGCTCACAGATGGCCAGGCTCCTGAACACATGGCATCACCTGGCCCGGGTGGATGGGGTTCTCTGGCAGGGCACGCTGTGGGGAGAGGGGCAGCCAAACTGTTCATAAAGTACAGAGGGGAGGCCGGGGCAGCGGATCTGAGGGAGGCCACGATAAAACTTTCACGAGGGGCGCTGTGACTCGGGGAGGGACCGCGCCGGCCTGGGAGGACACATGGGACAGACACCAGGGAAAGGAAAGCAGAGGGATGGAGGTCAGAGCCGGGAAATGAATGACCGGCCCGGCGAAATAACCCACACAGACCGCGTGTCGCGCCGGTACAGGTAGCTCACCCCAGCTGTCGGGCTCCGCCATGTTTTCCCGCTGCCGCTCCGGCTCCTCTCACTGACTCACCGCGTCCAGATGCGCGCGCAGCACTCTGAGGGAAACGGGGGGGATCCAACAGGAAGTACGTCACGCCTGCTTCCGGCGCCTGCGTCCCTTACGCTCCTCCTTCCTCGCTCCGTTACTAGCTCGTCTTCCGCTCGGTGCTGTGACTCGGTGGTGCACAAGGCTTTCGTGCGCAGAGCGCGGATTCGAACCAGAGCGGTTCCCTAACGGCTTGACACAGAACCCACCGTGGTCGCCATGTCTAGAACCTGCAGCATCTGTCAGAGCGCATGGTGTGAAGCTGTTCCGCTCAGTGGGCCCAGGACACTGTATGGGCAGAGGCACAGGCAGCTCTGCCTGCCATTAATCAGCGCATAGACATGGGGGCTGTGGGCACTGAATGTGCCCAGCTCTGCGGGGAGCACCAGCCAACCCTTCTATCAAAGCTAGATATTGTCTGAGAGGGCGGTTTTTTCCTGTTGCATTTAAAGCAGGCCGCCAGATTAGTTTTGCGATGCAATTTATTTCAAATAGCAAACATTTCATAACAAAAAATGTTACCACTTGTTTCGGCAACTCAGGATCTCACATGCTCAAGAATTGCAGAAATCTCATCCGAAAAAATCAGTCTGCGCAATGAAGCGGTCAAGTGGGGGATCAGTACCCAGGATGCAACAAAGGCACCCCTCACTGTATCCCTAAGGCTAGGGTCAGACGAAAGCATTTTTCCCTGCGAACGTGAAAATGTGCGTCCGAACGCATTGACGTATTTTTTCACGGAATGCGCCAAAACGGTCAGACGACGCATTTTCGGGCGTGATTTTGTACGGATCGTCAATAAAACTCTTTTTGCGTCTGGACGTTATGTTGGCCGGACATTAACAGTGTCTGACATCTCCTAGTCACGCAAACACGCCGCTATGCCGCAGCTGCGCACTCAGTACGTCAGTACTAGCGGTTCAGCGTTCTCAAAAAAATGCGTTCAAATTCCACTTGCGTTGCACGCCCGGACGTTTGTGCGGCCGTACATCGTATATTGGCCGTCATTGCCCGTCATCTGCTGCTAGTGCGGCCGTAATTATGTGCGCCAGAATGCACGTTAAAAGTGCGCTGGTCTGACCCCAGCCTAAGGGGTTGGGATTCTGGCCCAAACTCGCCCAGTTAATAGCCAGGCTCCTTGCAGGTTGAAAACAAAACTGGGAATGATTTTATTTACAGTTAAAAACACAGACGGGGGCGGGGGTACAGAATACAATGGTAAAACCTGCCCCAAAATAAAGAAGATCCTCCTGTAATCATGCCCTGATGAAACAAAGCCTGAGGAATAGTCAGATCTGGTTTAAGCCAGTTCTCAGGAGTTGGCTAGAAGCAAGGGAAACGGAGCAATTGTTTACATACAGAATCCACATGGGGAAAACCGTACAGTATATACCACACGACACTCTACAATGAATATATAAGGGAATAATACAGACATCAGGGGATAGGGCACATAAAACACAAACACCCTGCACCTTGAATTTTAGGTACAGGGTGACTTTAACATTGGAGAGGGCAGGGAAACAATATAAAACATCAGGCTCACACCTCCCAAATGCATTTCTAGGTCCATGTACCCCAAGTCCAAAGTGACTACCGTCACAGAAACAAAATGCATGCACCTACTGTGAAGTACCTAGGTCGACTTGTATATTACAAGTAATAGATTAATAAATGGGCTATTGGAGCTGCAGCTTCAGGCTTGTGCTACAAAATAGGCAGCGTAAACCTTTTAAGGGGCATTCAGAGTTAGATACAACAAACATTTTGGCAGTTAAAAATATGTCACGACGTTGCATGGAATAAATCAAGGGATATAAAAGAGGCATGAAACGAAAATGTAGTGTTGCGATTATTTCCTGGTTTGGTTGGATGGCACACACTAAGGCTTCCATACAATGAGGTCATCAATTAGGCGGATCTTGCAGAGAATTGTTCTGGATAGATATATACACTAGCTGAGGACAATCAGTGTATGCACAACTAGCACATATGCAGCCAATTAAACGGCTTCCATTAGAAAACATTGAGAAATGTTGTGAGTCAGCTAGGACTAGGTGAATGCTTTTTCAATTAGCCAACTTCTTAACCTACCTGCCGGTCCGATTCTGACATATTTTACATGTCGGAATCGGTACCATTTATTCAGCCCCCTGGTGGAGTTAGAAATTTAACCCTGAGCCACATTCTATGCTGAAAGCGGTAACCCCGAGCCACACTCGGGCTGGATACAGACCTGTCCCTGTGATCCCTCGCTGTCCCCTGCAGTCACCTCTGTCCGCGGCTTCCTGGTTCCCTTCTCGCGAGAAGGGAAGCAGGACGCTGCGATCGCACAGAGGAGAACGCGATTACGGGAGGTCAGCGAGGGAGCGCAGGGACAGGTATGTATCCAGCCCGAGCATGGCTCGTGGTTACCACTTTCAGCATAGAAATGTAACCCCTGAGCCACACTCGGAAAAACCACCAGGGAGGTTAAAGTATGTTAGCACATAGTTTTGGAGGAGAGCACATCCATCCCCCTGAAAGTTTCCCAGTGACCACCAATTGACAGCCTCTAGGGCAGGGATGACCTCTGCACTTTGAAGCACTTCCTGTGGCCAGAACCACCTGGAAAAGGAACTGTCTCCTGTCATCATGACCACCTAAATGTACTTAAGCAATAATGGTGGCTAGGTTGTCCCTTTAGCAAGCAATGACTTATAGCAGTGGTTCCCAACCCTGTTTCCAGGCCAGGTTTGCCAGATATCTGAAGCACAGCACAGGTGATATGATTTTCTGCTCAGCGATTGTAGGATTCAGTCTGCATTTCCGCAAGGTGAACTACAAAATCTGGCCTGTTAGGGGACTTGAGGCCCAGGATTGGGAACCACTGAATTATAGAGATGTTTGTCTTTAAAAATACAACAGTATTACATAAAATTATATATTTTTTTGTGAAGATGCTTAACCTCCCTGGCGGTATTCCCGAGTGTGACTCGGGGTTAAATTTCGCTACCGCGAACGGTAACCCCGAGCCACACTCTGGCTGCATGTATACTCACCGCATCCTGTGCTCCCTCATTGTCCCCTACAGTCACCTCCGTGTGATCGCGGCGGCATGCAACTTGCTTCCTGGTTCCGCTCCCTGCAAGCACCGCGATGCATGGGGCGGGACCTGGCAGCAAATTTGAAGTGTGAAGGGAAAAAAAGTGTAAGAATTAGAGATTATAAAATCCTATCAGGTGCAATGCATTCTATCAGGATTACTTTGTGTCTCACTCACCCCTGGTATCCCTAGTGAGTGGTCCTGTGCCCTGACTGCACTTTTGTTCATCCATGGCGTCCAAAAATCTCGCTTGCAAAACAGTTGCAGACTAGCCTGAGAGCAGCGACAGCAAGTTTGAATTACTCGCAGAATTGAGCGACAGTGATTCGTGGGTAGATTCGTCCTCAGACACAGAAAGTGACGACAGCGACAAATCCGATACTGCGCGCAGCGACGTGGCAACTTGGTGCTCTATTGACGGTGGCGCGGATCATGCAGCGCCCCCAAGGTTCCCGTTTACTGGAGCACCTGCTATGAAAGTGGTTGTCAAACACGACAACCCCTTGGCATACCTTCAATTATTCCTGATCGATGCGGTCATTGAAAAAATTGGTTACCGAGACAAACCGGTACCAGGAGCAACAATCGGTTACTCTGCCACAGAAGTGGTCATGTAGCAGAAAGTCGGAACCAGTGTCCAAAGATGACATCTGGAAATTCCTGACCCTGATAATTCTCCAGGGAGTGGTGGGTGAACCGATGCAGAATTGGTATTGGACAACTAATAAATTGCTTGCCATGCCATTCTTCGGCACGGTGATGCCAGAGTACGGGTTTACACTGATTATGAAATTCCTGCACTTTGTAAACAACGAGGAATTTGACACCACACATCCTTCCCCAAAACTGCAGTAAATTTGGGACGTGTATCAAATGATCGTCACAAATTTCCAACGGACCTATGTGCCAGAGAGGGATATCAGCATAGACGAAAGTCTAATGGCCTACAAGGGTTGCTAAACTGGGTGCAATACAGTGCATCAAAGAGAGGACGATTTGGCGTGAAATCCTACATGCTGTGTGAATCCTCAACTGGCTACATCTGGAATTCTGTCATCCACACCGGGAAAGGGACGAAATTCGATGAGAAATACAGCAAGTATGGATTGGCAACATCTCCCATGCTGTCACTCATTGAGCCATTGCTGAATCAGGGCTATTGCGTGGCAACGGACAATTTCTACACATCCCCTGAACTCTATGAGTGTCTCCTGCAGCACAAGACAGACGCCTATGGAACTGTCCAACGCGACATGCCACCAGTCTTCAGAAATAAAAAGCTGAAGACTGGAGAAATGGTTGTCTGGCAGAAAGGCAAAATGATGGCACTGTGACGGCGTGACAAAAAAGAAGTGTGCCTATTGAGTACTGTCCATAACAACTCCACTGTCATGGTAAATACGAGAGGTGGGAAAGACATCATGAAGTTGCAGGTAGTGATGGATTATAATTCCACCATGGGAGGTGTTGACCGAGCTGATCAAGCGATGACATTCTACCCAGCGTTGCGGAAACAGCAGAAGTATTACAAGAAGATCTTCAGGCATCTTCTTGAGCAGTGCTTGTGGAATGCCTACATTCTGCTGAAAAACAGAAGTGACCAGCCTCTCCTTCATTCGGACTTCATTTGGAAGGTTGCCGAATGTATATTTCTGCACCAACATACACCGGTGGCTGGGAGTAGACCTGGACATTGTGCTGTTGGCATTGTCAACCCTGAATGCCTGACTGGTCGTCATTTCGTGGACTACATCCCACCAACTGAGAGGAAGTCAGCACCTACTAGGATGTGTGTGGTGTGTTGCTCCAAGCGAGATGAAAGGGCAAGAAAATCTGAAAGGAAGCCAGGTTCCATTGCCCTGATTGTGACGTTGGACTTTGTGCAGTCCCATGTTTCAAGATCTATCATACCAAGGATGTGTACTGAGGCAATATGCAGCCACTAATATTGCACCCTTGTTTTCTGAAAGATTTCAGTGTTTTTGGTTTGATTATATTATTGAAATATTATTTATTTCCATTATTTTGGATAATTATTTTTGGGATAATAAATTTATTATTTCGTGTTTCAAACACCCCAGCCCGTCCCCTACGATCCAACAATGACCTGCGCCTGGCATCCTCCATCATTACCTCTTCACATGCCAGATTGCAGGACTTTTCTCATGCGGCGCCGACCCTATGGAACGCGCTTCCTCACAATATCAGACTATCCCCAAATCTGGCTTCATTTAAACGCTCCCTAAAGACCCTTCTATTTAGGGAAGCCTACCACCCAACTCCTTAACAATACATTCGACCGACCCAAAAACAGTCCTCACCTCTCCCTGCATTAGCTTATCACTGCAGCCCCCCCCCCCTCCTGTTTCTAATCCCCTCACCATCTAGATTGTAAAATCCCACGGGAATAGGGTCCTCATATCCTCATGTATCTGCTGGCAGGAATACAGACCTGTCTCCTGTATGTATTGTAGAATTGTCCTGTCTTTACCCATTACACCTTGTACAGCGCTGCGGAATGTGTTGGCGCTTAATAAATAATAATAATATTAATAATATCTGACTAGTGTGTTTACTAGACTCTTGTTTGCACATATTTCAGTGAGTTATTCCTAAGGATTACAGGCTTACTATATAGAACAACACATTTCCTTTCCAAAAAAAGTGAAACGCTTTTAGACACAAAATTTTGAAAAAAATCAGACCGCCAGGGAGGTTAATAAACATATTTATTAGAATACAACACATATTGCAAAATACAGTGTATTCCTTTCGATACACATACAGGAAAAACTATAAGAAAAAAGTCCCACAATGCTTGTTTATAGGTTTGAAGCAATGTATAATACCTGTACTGAATTCTTACCTGTAACTCAGCAAGGTCATTTACTGTTTTGTACAAAATTGAATAAGAGATTTCCACATTGTTTGGCATGTATTTGAGAGGGAAAGTGTGTTTGTAGCTGACTTTTGTTAAACCTTATGTTAATGTACTAACAAATTCCTTTTTAGTTTATCCTCTTGTAAAAATGTCAGTGAAGTTACTGAAAACCAACAATTCAGATCTGATGGACCCTTTTATTAAAGATAAGCCAACATAGAGATGCATCCACGTCCACTTTAAGAAATGCACATGGCAATCATTTTCGACCTGTTTGTCCTTCAGTGCACAGATCACTCTATCAAGACCAGCCAATGTTAGTTTTCACTTGGGGTCATGCTACAAAGACAGTTTACATGTCTGCGCAGGGGTGGATTGACCATTAGTGCCCTGGCCTCAGAGGGGCCCAATGAGGGCCCCCCAAAGGCTTAGTCATGCTTGCCCTCACATCAGGGCACCATGTCACCACTGAGATAAATCAAGGGGAAATAGTATCAACAGTGAACAGAGCTGCAGACTGGCAGTGCCCCAACAGCAGGCATGATATGCGTGTGAATGCATAGGGAATGAGAAGTCTAAAAGAGCCGTCGATCACACTGTCCTTTACAATTCTCTGAAATGACTGTAAGCGCTGGCAACGGTTAAGTGGGGCTCCATGCTTTCATTTTGACAATAGAACGGCGATATTCTGCAATATAACAATGTACATATCGGTAGTGCTTGTATGTGAGTGTGACTTGCATGCTGGCAAACACAATGAGGGGCCCTATGAAGTTTGAACTCCTATTGCCTGGGGGCCCCAAGAGTTGTCAGTCCGCCCCTGTGTCTGTGCATAACACAGGTGATGTACTGAAGTCACATGCAAGATCTTGGTCCAGTGTATCAGACTGGGGAACCCACTGCGACTCTCAGAGAACGTTTATGGTGTGAAGAATTGAGAACAGAATGCAGCTTCCAAGAGCCATGGATAGCGAGTTGTGGCTGCCTTTGGAAATCCCAGCTAATAAAAGAAAAAAAGGCACATCAGACAAGTGATGTATATCCATGGCAATGATTTCTACCAAATCACACAACAGATATTCACATGCATCATATTATCATTAAAACCTTAATCTAGGAACCTTTAACTTTTCCAAAATGTATTCCTGCAGTAATTATGATAAGCCTGTCTGTCTGTTTATCTCTTAAAATAAATTCTATATCTAATACCTCGGTGGTTCAAGCCACCTACATAACCAATAATACAATACACTATCTGAGGCTAGGGACAGATGAGCGCATTTTCTGCGGCCACCGTCAAAATGTACGTCGATGCGTGCGCACGCATTTTTTCACGGAATACGCTTAAGTGGTCAAACGATGCGCAATTCTGGACGTATTTCATGACGATGGGGTGAAAAGAAGTCTAGGGAAATCCGGCTGTTTGAACGTTATGTTGGCCGCACACTAGCAGCGTCTGACATCTCCAATTCACACACACACGCTGCTATGCGGCCGCAGCGCACTCTGTACGTCAGTACCAGCGGTTTAACGTTCTCGAAAAAATGCGTTCATTTTCCACTTGCGTTGCGCGGCCGGACTTTTGTGCGACCGTACTTCGTATATTGGCTGTCATTGCCCGGCATCTGCTGCTACTACGGCCGTGATTATGTGCGCCAGAACGCGCGTTCGCACTGCCTCAGTCTGACCCTAGCCTTAGTGTTTGAGAAACACCCAAAGGCAATAATAAGCAGTGGTGCTAAGAGCCCCGCCAAAAACCATCAAGGGCACAATAAGTAACCATGTATAAAGGATCAAAGTCCACCGAATAAAGATTCAAATAGACTGTTAAAAACAAAAGAGAGGCATGTCTCGACCGGTTTCGCCCAAGCAGGGCTTAGTCTGGAGATATAATGCCCGCCCCAACTCACCCCCTAAATACCTTCAAGATCGTAATTTCAAGTGCGGTCAGCTGGATGCCCTACTGATTGGTAATTGAAAAAATGTATACATCAGATCGCATGGTATAAGGCTCAACTGGTCATGTGGTACCAATAAGCCAATGGTGAGCCTGCTAAAAGCACCACCATAACAGACACCACAGCAATAGCTATGAAAAAAAAAAAAAAAACAAACACATATATGTTAATCAAGTTAGTTGCAGAGAGCAACTTAGCTTATTCAACCAAACGGACATGTGGGACCAAAGAGCCAATCAGATAGCTTGTTTACCAATACCAAGGTAACTAAAAGCATACTAGAGCTTACAGACCCTAAGCTCTAGTATGCTTTTAGTTACCTTGGTATTGGTAAACAAGCTATCTGATTGGCTCTTTGGTCCCACATGTCCGTTTGGTTGAATTAGCTAAGTTGCTCTCTGCAACTAACTTGATTAACACATATGTGTTTGTTTTTTTTGTTTTTTGTTTTTTTTTTCATAGCTATTGCTGTGGTGTCTGTTATGGTGGTGCTTTTAGCAGGCTCACCATTGGCTTATTGGTACCACATGACCAGTTGAGCCTTATACCATGCGATCTGATGTATACATTTTTTCAATTACCAATCAGTAGGGCATCCAGCTGACCGCACTTGAAATTACGATCTTGAAGGTATTTAGGGGGTGAGTTGGGGCGGGCATTATATCTCCAGACTAAGCCCTGCTTGGGCGAAACCGGTCGAGACATGCCTCTCTTTTGTTTTTAACAGTCTATTTGAATCTTTATTCGGTGGACTTTGATCCTTTATACATGGTTACTTATTGTGCCCTTGATGGTTTTGGGTGGGGCTCTTAGCACCACTGCTTATTATTGCCTTTGGGTGTTTCTCAAACACTAAGATAGTGTATTGTATTATTGGTTATGTAGGTGGCTTGAACCACCGAGGTATAGTGAGGTTACACCTATAATCCTACTAAGACTTCCAGCTTGTTGGGCTTTTTGGACTTCCACTCCACCAATTGGTACAGTTATAATAATTTCTCCATTTGGGTCAATTTCCACCTTCTTTTCCAATCTCTTTTTTATTTTGTGATATGCTTTATTACCATTAAAATTTATTGTACTACCACTCTTGTTGCACTTTGTGCAAATTGTCTTTTTCCTTGTAATTTTGGGTTATGCCCTGTTGAGTGGTTTTTTTGAGCCTTATCTCTTCTCTGTGTTGTTTCTATATCTAATACCTACCTCTGTAATCTTGTGTTCCATTGTCTTCGCCTACAAGTGTCACCCACAGAGCTTTCTGCTGATCATTATCTAGGAGACTCTTCTGTTCGTTTGTCACCCCCAAGGCCTGAGACCAGGAGAACATGCGGAGCTGAATTGCTGAGAATGACACCTGTAAATTGCATGGATAGAAACTGGATTCTTTGGATATCATTCACTATCACCTGGACAAACTGCATGTATTTATGGCATTTTAACAAATCCCATATACCCTTCCTGACACACTGTTCCATCTGTGCACTTACTGCAAACTTAATGGGTGGCATCAGTGAAAGAGCTAGAGGGGAGAGCCCCTGAATCTGTTCGAGGACCAGAGAAGACAGCTCTAAATCCTGCAGCCCAGCTGTGAAAGAGAAGATAGAACATTAGTATATGGTGACGAGACATGACAGTCCTTCTACGCTGTTAAACTCTTTGCCAAGCCATCTTATCTCACCGGCCACAGATCCCATTTCCCGAAAAACCTCTTCGGTCCAATCACTGACAGGTCCAAATATGTCACTGCGTGTGCAAAGCCGAGTGAAGGCATGGAGCTGTTGCTCTGTACAGGCAAGCAAGAGCGAGCCCAGGTGAAGTACTGCAGAGCTGAAGTGAGTGGATATCATTTAAATCACATCATAGCATATTAGAAGTGAGCTATGCATCACCATATAAAAAATGTTCTCACCAAAATTCATACGGTTGGAGCTGTTCCACTGCTGCACTGTTTAACCCACACACTGAATATCCAAGGGCCACAAGGTGCACAGCATCTAGGTCATGAACAGTGAGGCTTCTAGATGTCAGAAAGCCATTCACCAAAGCCTGCATCTATATAGAACAAAAGAGGACATCAAATTGAGCAATTTACACAAGTAGACAACAGCAGCACATAAAGAATGTTGTCTGCAGTATTCACCTATATTACATTTTTGTGCCCCCTTACCTGTCTTATAGTCCATTCTGACTCTCTTCCAAGGACCTCCATCAATTGCATGTCTTTCAGGGGTATAAGCTTTAGTTGACTCACGCTGAACTTGGTTGCTAAACGTCCAAGTCGAGCAATGTGTATAGGTGGGATCTTAGTCAAAGGACCATTTATCTAAGAAAGAAAGTTAAAAGTCTACTAACATCTTTAAAAAGCCATTACTGGTCATCACTGTAAGGTTTTCACCAGTGTCATTCTCCATCCATACCTCTAGAAATCTGTTCAATAGTGATTTCAGCTCAGTGGAGCTAATGTCCCGATTCTGACCAATATATTCAAGGCAATCCATGAACTCTGTAGGAGTCATCCTCACCAGAATATCTGCGCCCCAAGCAGAAGCGGGGCTGCCGCGGAGAGTCTTACAATCAGGTGCAGGCACTAAAATATAAGGGAAAATGGTCACCGTCAAGGTGAAAGTACATGGAAAAGGCTAGGAAAAAAAGGTGGAAGATTATGACAGACCAATGGAAGTGTGCCAAGTCACTGTCATACAGGCCACAAAGGATGAGATCTTTCAACCACCCCGATGCCCAGAAGCACCCAGTAGAATATTTGAATCTTTGTGAAGTTTGTCTGCATTGCCCTCTGCTTTTGAAAAATGAAAGAAGAGAGACATACTGAGAGCCACATGTGTCAGTAAATAGGTAGGCTGCTGTTCTGATGAAACATACAACCCCGTTGGAATGGTGAACCATGGTGTTCTGCACAGGTGCTGAACAAACGCCACCTAGACTTCACCTTGGCCATCGAGTCATCTTAATGGCAAGGCTGCAACTGGCAATAGGAAGCATGTTGCTGCCAGACAGAAACTACTCTACAGTTATCTAGAAACAAAGATTTCATTTGCAGCCATTTATGGGAGGGGGAGCCGCAAACTAGAGAAGAACAAGTAAGATACACATTCTTGTTAAGGATGGTAAGCTCTAGAATACCATTAATAAGAAAAGGTTCATGAACTGGATTCTTCATGGAAAATATACAGTCAGGTCCAGAAATATTGGGACATCGACACAATTCTAACATCTTTGGCTCTATACACCTCCACAATGGAGTTGGAATGAAACAAGCACAATGTGCTTTAACTGCAGACTGTCAGCTTTAATTTGAGGGTATGTACATCCAACTCAGGTGAACGGTGTAGTATTTACAGCAGTTTGCAGATGTGCCTCCCACTTGCTAAGGGACCAAAGGTAATGGGACAATTGGCTTCTCAGCTGTTCCATGGCCAGGTGTGTGATATTCCCTCATTACCCCAATTACAATGTGCAGATAAAAGGCCCAGAGTTCATTTCAAGTGTACTATTTGCATTTGGAATCTGTTGCTGTCAACTCTCAAGATGAGATCCAAAGAGCTGTCACTATCAGTGAAGCAAGCCATCATTAGGCTGAAGAAACAAAACAAACCCATCAGAGAGATAGCAAGAACATTAGGCATGGCCAAAATAACTGTTTGGAACATTCTCAAAAAGAAGGAATGAGCCTTTGGGAGCAGCGGGGCCGAGATGGCGGACTTAGATGGATGGCTGTCTGAGGAAGAGGATCAGCCGATTACACGGGGAGATGTACGGCGCCTCATGAATGCGTTGCGGGCATGCCAGGAGACGGCCGCTCCGTTTGGTGCTGTGCCAGTGGATCCCCTCCCCGGCTCGGTCGCTGGCTTGGATGAGTTGGGCGAGGAGAGGTGGAGTACCGGAGGTGGTGTCCCTGGTCGTGATCTCCTGAGGGCTGACAGTGATGACCTGCTTGAAGTTCCCAGGCCAGCCTCTTCTCTGCAAGCGATCCCTTTGTCACGGAAGATCTACTTACCCGCTGTCTGTCGGCCCCTAGCTGAGAATTTACGAATGGATTGCAGACTACTGGTTGTTCCTGCAGACTTCGGGACGGTGGTGGATCCCCCTTGTGAGCTGCTGTCATCGGCCTGGGTGTTTCCTGGGGTGCGGCGGAGATTGGATCTGGACTGTGGTGCGGTGCCTGGAACTGGAGATGCGGTTGGGAAGCTTTCTAGATGGCAGACCCTTCTTCCTCGGTCTGTCCTTGTGGGGACTATAGGCTCTGTGCCACATATTGACTCTGGCTGAGATGGCTGGCCCCGCTGCTGTGTTACCGGCTGAGGGGGCTCCCGCAGATCGGATGTCCCTCGCTGACTGTTTTGGCGACCCCACTACGGAATTGGCATTCCTTCTACCCATGTTGAGATGACCCCTGCCTTCCCTATTTTACCTTGCCGGCTTTACCTGAGCAGTGATTCCCCCTCCCCATTTAAAGAGATATGCAGTGTTGTGGTGTTTGTCCCCTTTTTTCTTTATGTCCGGGCGATACCTTTTGTCGAGGACCTTCCCTTGAGGTCTCTGGGGCCTTTGTTTTCTGTACACCTGTAGGGACGTCGGGACTCCCTTCCCCCCATTACCCCCCTTTTTTTTTTTTGGCGTGCGGGATACTGGGTTGACTTGGGTGAGCCACCAGCGCGGCAACCATGGCTCTGGCCGTGCTTTTGGCCCCAGGTCTCCCGGCCTTGGGACCCCTTCCATGGCCCCCAACTTTCCTTCGGGTTGTCGGGGTGAGCCGGGAATGTCCCCCCTTACTTGGGCAGTCCCCCGCCCATCCCTCATCCCTGCCCATTTTTTTTTTTATTATTTTTTTTCCCCTGACGTCCACTGGCAGTCCTTCCCTACCTCTTTTTGTGCACCACCCGGACAGCCCCCTCACCCCCACCTTTTTTGAGATTTTTCCTCGCAGCAGACTTTTGATGTACTTTTGAGACACCATTGATGACTTACCCGTCATCCCCTTCCCCCTTTTTTGTTTTATCTGAGATACTCCTCGCAGCAGACTCTTGTTGTATTTTCCGTTTGAGACTCTATTGATGACTTACTGTGGCCTTGCGTGACCACCTACTGCTGAATATGTTTTCTGTTTACATGTGCAAATTCTAAAATAAAGAATTATAAAAAAAAAAAAAAAGAAGGAATGCACCGGTGAGCTCAGCAACGCCAAAAGACCCGGGAGACCACGGAAAACAACTGTGGTGGATGACCGAAGAATTCTTTCCCTGGTGAAGAAAACACCCTTCACAACAGTTGGCCAGATCAAGAACACTCCCCAGGAGGTAGGTGTATGTGTGTCAAAGTCAACAATCAAGAGAAGACTTCACCAGAGTGAATACAGAGGGTTCACCACAAGATGTAAACCATTGGTGAGCCTCAAAAACAGGAAGGCCAGATTAGAGTTTGCCAAACAACACCTAACAAAGCCTTCACAGTTCTGGAACAAGATCCTATGGACCAGGGCCGTAGGAAGGGCGAGGCCATTGAGGCACTCGCCTCGGGCGCAGCTGTGAGGAGGCGCAGCCAGAGCTGGCAGCCAGGGCTGCTTGGTTTTGGGGTCCTTGGGCTGAGCGGCCGTTTCAGAAACAAAGTAGTTTCAAGCTGTTTTTTTCTTCAATCGGCTGCCAGTAACGTACTGCAGGGGGCGGAGCTATGGCCCCTAGTGATTGACAAGCTGAGAGGGGTGTGTTTATGGCCGTGTGTCTCCGCGCAGCCTCAGATCAAAGCAGGAAGCAGTCTGTGCGAGTGCGTGCGTGGCTTGCTTTTACCATGTGCGCAAAGCTCCTGCTGCAGCTGAGTGAGCTCTCCCTCCCCCCCTCGGCATTCCTCATTGAGGGACAGAGATCCAGGAGCAGATAACGGCACAACAAAGCAGGTCTGTCCAGACACCCCCCCCCCCTCTCACGTCTCAGACTTGAGTGTTACAAAAGGTACTTTTTTTTTTATGGCTTTCAAAATCCAGGCGGATAAAAACCACATCCCTGCTGTAGCTGTATATATCAGCAGAGATGTGTTTAACAGCCAAATGCTCGTTTGTCCTCACATCCACAGACAGGCTTAGATCTACTTGCTTTTCTTTATGCAGAAATGAGAAACCATGTCTGCAGTACTAAGAAACAGATTCTCCCCCTCCAATGACGTTCATTGGTTTGCGCTGGCAATGAAAAGGTTAAATGCCAGCAGCTATGTTAATAAAAAAAAGAAACCCGCAATGCAGGTAACTGTGTAAATTATTATGCCCATAATTTAAAATCATTCTAAAAGGGGTTATTCATAGAGCACTGTAATTTCAACAGAATTTCAGTGCTCTCTCCTTCAACAAACCTCAATTTGCCGGCCCTGCGGTCCATTCACCACAGGGTCGCAGAAGGGAGCCACTGACTGGACGCCACCGAAAGACCGACCAATGAATGCAGCCGGAAAAAGCCAAACAGGGGTATAAAAAAAAAAAAAAAAACTGCAACTTTTACAGGGCATTTAAAACTAAACTATGGAAATAATATATAATATCCTATGAATAATAATAAAATTCTGTTACAGAATTTAAAAAAAAAAAACGCCAGGTAAACAAAATCCTGAAAAATGCCTAAAAAAATCTATAAATAAAGAGACTTTTTGCTGCAGATTAAAATAATAAACGGTTTATTAGATATTGGATTAAAACGGGAATATTTTTAACATTGAAACCTATGGGATTCGCCTGATTAAACCTGCCGAATGAAACCACTGAACATAAGGGCATTTCACTGACATTTCTCTGCTGTTCGGTGTGAATAGATTAACCACTGCTTCTCTATGGGGGATTTCACAGCCGTATTTTGCTGCTTTTTGAATAGCCGGATGGCCACGAAATTGCACCATTCGGTGCAATTTGGTGGCCCATTCAGCAGTCTTTGGCTAACCCCAAGACAAAAGTGTAATAGAGGGTATGGAGATAGTGATGAAACTGGGGCATGAAGTGGGCTGCTAATAGGAGGCATGGAGGGGGGTGATTTATTGTATGGAGAACATAGAGCGGGTGATTTAAGATATTGAAGTATGTGAAGCTCTGTCAATGTGTGTGTGTCTTTGTGGGTCTTTGTAGTGGTTACTGTGTGGCTATCGGTTTGAGTGTGTGTGCATGTGTGTTACACTCAAATAATAACCCACCATCCTACTCCATGAACTATAAGCTCCCTCACACTTAACCACTCGGTTACACTCAACCCAGGGCCATAAAGTATTGTTAGCAGGTCAGCCATGTTTTCCTGAACATACATTATTATTTCATGCAGAGGGGAGCACAGGGAAAAGTGCTGCCCTGCAACATGTATAATTCATATGCCTAGTTAAAAATAACATGTGGGGGGGGCACAATTTTTTGTTCTTGCCTCGGGTGCAAAAGGAGCTAGCTACGGCTCTGCTATGGACAGATGAGACCAAGATCAACTTGTACCAGAGTGATGGGAAGAGAAGAGTATGGAGAAGGAAAGGAACTGCTCATGATCCTAAGCATACCACCTCATCAGTGAAGCATGGTGGTGGTAGTGTCATGGCGTGGGCATGTATGGCTGCCAATGGAACTGGTTCTCTTGTATTTATTGATGATGTGACTGCTGACAAAAGCAGCAGGATGAATTCTGAAGTGTTTCGGGCAATATTATCTGCTCACCTTCAGCCAAATGCTGCAGAACTCATTGGATGGCGCTTCACAGTGCACATGGACAATGACCCAAAGCATACTGCAAAAGCAACCAAAGAGTTTTTGAAGGGACAGAAGTGGAATGTTATGCAATGGCCAAGTCAATCACCTGACCTGAATCCCATTGAGCATGCATTTCACTTGCTGAAGACAAAACTGAAGGGAAAATGCCCCAAGAACAAGCAGGAACTGAAGACAGTTGCAGTAGAGGCCTGGCAGAGCATCACCAGGGATGAAACCCAGCGTCTGGTGATGTCTATGCGTTCCAGACTTCAGGCTGTGATTGACTGCAAAGGATTTGCAACCAAGTATTAAGAAGGGAAAGTTTGATTTATGATTATTATTCTGTCCCATTACGTTTGGTCCCTTAACAAGTGGGAGGCACATCTGCAAACTGCTGTAAGTCCTACACCGTTCACCTGAGTTGGATGTACAAACCCTCAAATTAAAGCTGACAGTCTGTAGTTAAAGCACATTGTGTTTGTTTCATTCCAACTCCATTGTGGTGGTGTATAGAGACAAAGATGTTAGAATTGTGTCGATGTCCCAATATTTCTGGACCTGACTGTAGACAAATTAAATGCCATTCAGTTTTGAAAACAATAAAAAAGACTGATTTGGAATTGCTGTGGGAAATAAAAAGTAAGATATGTAGATATTTGATCTATTATTATGTAGCTCTATTCTTGACAAGAATACATAAGGTATTTGTATATGTTTCAATATAAGAGGATGTTCAGGTATGGTCTTCGAGATTAAGAGACAGAACAGGTGATCATTTGACTTCTAGAGAAGAGCAGAAGCTGCATGGAAGATAATTTTAATTTTTGATGGGAATGAGCAGGAAATACTGACTGTAGAGCTTTCACAAAAAGATACAGGGGAAGGGGTAGGCTCCATACTCAGTGACTTACATGACGATCTCTTCAAGGACTGTGCTGGTATAGAAAGGCGCAGCAGAGTGCGCTGACTAACAACACGTGCTGCCCTCTGATCCGAGCTCTCACTCTCAAAGCAAGCAGCACCCAGCGGAGATATCTTCCACTTATTGTCCTCCGATAACATCTGCAGCACCCACCTACTAGAGAGTGAATCCTAAAGCCAGGGAGAGAGAAATCTAAGTATAAAGAGCCCAATAAATAAAAATTGCATTGTATTGATTCATACGTACCATATTGATGGATTTTAGAGAACGTTCTGGAAACTGGAATATCAATCTGTCCATGCGTTGTAGTAGCAGGGCCTCCCACTGAGTGGGGTTCCTAGGAAATGATAGTCACGAAAAAAACTCTTAAAATGGGCTAAAAAGGTGTGAGCCTTCAGATATTGGCAGAACACCTCAAGGAGCTTTCTCACAGAATATCAGAGTTATTACAGCAGCAAGGAGCCACGCTTTCCTATATCGCCTGCATTTTTAAATATTTTTCCAACTTGAAAAGAACGATCAAGCATCTGATTTATGTATTCAGAGATAGAAGAAATCTGTGTTGTAATGTAATCTATGGTAACAGCCTTCATAATAGACAGATGACAGGTTACTGTGTCATTCGAAATGTTGTGTCTTCCATAGAAATTCCGTTTGAATGCCTTGTACCCTCTTGTCTATTAGACTTGAAAATAGTAAAGACATTTGTTATTAACTAACGAATTTAGTAACTAGTAGTATTCAACACAGATAAGTGCAGACTGAAGCAATAGGAGCCATCATTTAAAAAATATTCAATAACTTTATGTTTTTCTTACCCAAACATCTGTGGCTCCTGGAGTAGGCTTGTTAGCAGTGGCTGCGTCTCTGGGGGGTAACAGTAATCTGTTATACTTTGCACATTCTGAGTCAGAATCCCACGGTATATAGATAGATAAGTGGATGCATTGAGAAATGGAGTCAGGGGTCCAAGGACCACAAACTGCTTTTGTGGGGAGGAGACTCCTGCCAGACCCTGCAAATAATAGTTGGAATAAGTCAACAAGTGGGTTAATCACCCAATCCACGGGAATCAGTGGAGGCCTGAATGGTACCAGTGGAAGATATGTTTTACCAGACAGAGGATTAGCCCGTCCATCAGGGCTTGACGGCGCTGCAGAGGGAGCTTAGTCACAAACTGAATGTTTGCCTTAAGATTTTGCAGCATACAGACACAATTTTGCCGAGAAAGAAGGGCGACTCTTCGATGCCTGTAAGTGTTTAAAACAGTTGTATTTATCTATGAGAGCTAGAGTGAGAAAAATGTAAATATATATATTTTTTCCTGCTGCATTTATATGAACAGACAAATACTGATAGACAAACAGCTGCAACCTGAGTGAGCTGTATCCAGCGTCACATGGGAATGTTCATGTACCATGTTAGCATTAGGGTGCAGTTTGATGCCATGATCGGTAAATGCAGGTGTTTTCTTCCACACATACAGGGTTATTCAGAGAAAGGTGAAACTCTGGAGAACTTTTGGAGAAGTGAAAATTCAAGGTCAAAATAGCCAAACCAGAAAAATTCTCCCATTTAGCTCACTTTCCAAATTGGCTATTTTTTTACCTAGAATTTTCATTTCTCCAAAAGTTCTCCAGAGTTTCACCTTTCTCTGAATAACCCTGAAAGTCTCCTCTAAGAAAGATCATTAAAGATTCAATTGGAAACTAGATCAATATCCTATTTCCATATTATTATTACCTCAATACAGAATGCACCTGTAAACATGTAACATAATGACTATTTCCTACATATTTATTTTCTGTTAATATGTATATTTGTGTTTTTTTTTTTAATATCTTGCATTGTATTACTTTGTATTTCTGTAACTGTAACATTTCAATGTTCTTGAACCCTGGACATACTTGAAAACGAGAGAAATCTCAATGTATCCCTCCTGGTAAAATCCTTTATAAATAAATAACCATTCTCATCCTCTGCCTAATCCTCTTTACGCACTTAAAATTTCCTCCTGGTATTTATCTCACATGCTTTCTATATAGTGTAATAATCACTCCAATACCACGCAGCAGCGCCACAGTGGTCACATTTACACCGTATTTTCACATAGAGAAAAATTATAAACTTACGGTAATTCCACTGTGATCTGTGGACTCAGGGTCTTCAACAATTCCGGTGTAAAAGGAAGCTGCGCCAGGTGACTGAGAGCACAGCTAACCTGTAATATCAGAACTACATCAGATAAATGGAACTCAATGCACGCTGCTCCGTGAAACATTGTACTAAAATAAAATATAAATAATAATACATTATTTATATCAGACATGCACTTGTAGTTTTCCCAGTTTTAATATGCATTTTTCCCCCCTTCTCTTTTAGGTTATCCAAGTTTAATTAAACTCCCAAACTCCGATATATAAATTAGTTTCATATTAAATAAATTCTGTCGACACTAGCATTAATTCATAATGAAGCAGTATCTCAGTGCGCTCTCTCATTTCTCACCAGTCGCATAGGTAGCGTGCCTGTAATGTTACGGAGCAGCGTCATTGTGCGGATTAAGTCATTCTTTAGAAAGCTGAGGAGTGATGCACAGTCTACACCAGTCAGCAAATTACCCAGGGACCTAAGAAGACATGAAAAGATGATGGCTAGGATGCTATGATACCTGGAAAATCTGGAGGTAGACATTACGAATGGAATGCAGAGGCTGAGAGATGTTTATTTGGAGGAGTGTTTCCCAAACCTGTCCTCAGGACCCGCTGACAGGCCAGGTTTGCCAGATATCTGAAGCACAGCACAGGTGATATGATTTGCTGCTCAGTGATTACAGGATTCAGTATTAATAATTTAATATATTGAAATATTCTAATATCCAGTGCTTTCTTTCTGAAAAAATAGGTGGCGGTACTCTCACTCCCAGGGAAAAACTGATTGTTATGACTGTTTTTGTGTCCTAATAAACAATAGTTGTAGCTCACTTAAAGGAAGACCCTATAAAAGGGAACCATATTTTTTTAATGCTGTGTTTCTGAACTACAACTATTGTTGTAACCCTATGAGGGTTATCCACCAAGTGCCTCTGTTGCAAGAAAAATCTGTATTGCAGTGCAGTTAACTGTTTTGGGGTTTTTTTGCAAGTGGATAATCCCCTAGCATTTGTGAGCTCCACAGCAATGGAACTCACAGTAATGCGCAGTGTGTATGAGCTCCACAGCAATAAAACGCACAGTAATGTGCAGTGTGTATGAGCTCCACAGCAATGAAAACTCCACTATCCACCAAGTACTGTTTGAAAAATATTGACCTTGAGAACACCCCCACATGGTGGTAACAGCAGGACCAGGTGAACACACCTGTGTTGCCAGAGCTGATATTTTTAAATGCTGTTTTGAAGTGTATTTGGAAGCAGCAGCAGTTTTTTCTTTGTTCTGAGGCCGGCCTGTCACTGAGTCCCTGCAGAGCAATGCAACCAGGACTTAAATTTCCACCTTCTCACCTTCCAGGGTGCACCACACACTGTTTGGAACTGCTGGGGAGGCTGGGGGTAGGGCGGCAGTGTAGACGTCTTTTGGCACGCCCTCCTCTTGACATCATCAGACGGGGCCAGGCACCAGGAGGAAGGGACCTCAGAGAGAGCACAGGCTTCCGTATCCAGCACCGCGTGGGAGTCTGCTCTCTGACCTGGCAGATACAATGCAGCTCACTTGGCATCGGCTGCATCTTAGAGGAGGAGCAGCAGGGACACAGCAACAGGCAGATAGTTTAAAAATTTAGATCCCTGTCAAGGCAAGTGACCAGGGATTAAAAAAAAATTTCGCACCCCCTCCTGGTCTTGCGCTCTTAGGCGGCCACCTGTACCGCCTTACAGTGTCAGCTCCTCTGATCACACCACTTGCCTGAGAATCCGCAGCTCTGGCAGATGTGTGTAAATATGCTGCACCCCCCCCATGCTGTTCAAAGTTTCAGCGGCTGCAGAGAGAGGGGGGTGCAGCATGTTTACACGCATCTGCCAGAGCTGGGGCACTGAAGAAACAGGGGGAGAGGGGAGATTTTATTTAACCAGCCCTCCCTTGTCACTTACTGGGGGAGGGGGGTTATCAGTCCCTACATACACACCTGAAGCATTCAGGAGCAATATGAGCTGCAGAGCGCTTCCGATTCTCTGCCTGCCACTGCAGGAGGAGGGAGGAGCATCATGCTCTCTCCTGTTAGTTCGGGCTGGTGGTGAGGTGCCGGTACTGAGTACCGGCGAGTACGTCTGAAAAAAAGCCCTGCTAATATCGCTTACAGAGGGTTAAAATGTGAAATATTCTAATATCACTTATAGAGGGTTAGTATGAAAGCAGGCATTTAGAAAATGAAGAGCAAGAAAAAATGAAAATATAAAAAGAAATAAAGCTTCAACTAAAGTTAGGTAAAGAGATTTTTGATGAGATTGATGCAGAGGAATATGCTATTGGATGAAGCACAAAGAAGGCTTAATGATACACGTTGATGTTCACAGACTTACGTGACTCCCGCTTGCAGCACTTGATCCTTTGCAGCCTCTCGGAACAGAAACTGTGCCTTTACCGTGCAGCATAAGACAAATAAATAATCAGAAATTAAATCTTTTTCAAGACATTTGTTTACATATTTCCTGGTCAGGTAGTGACCTTACCGCCGTATGGTGGTGTCACATGCACTGCTATTATTTTGTTTTCTCTTATATATTTTTTTTCTTCTGTCCAGGCTACTACTTATTGACAATCTTGTAGTTTGCGATGTTAATATTTTTTTATGGCAATTCAATACAAGTAGAACTGTAACATGGCTTGAGAATTTGAAATTCCGTTATAATTTCTCCAAATTAAATG
Source organism: Leptobrachium leishanense (assembly GCA_009667805.1). Taxonomy (NCBI): domain Eukaryota; kingdom Metazoa; phylum Chordata; class Amphibia; order Anura; family Megophryidae; genus Leptobrachium; species Leptobrachium leishanense. The sequence continues at coordinate 131,400,479 of CM019065.1, forward strand.
ACTTTGTGAATCATCAACCTATCAATGGGATGTATGTGAAAATTGAGATTCAGCTTATACTGTATAATGACAATATTAATGATAAAGATATGCTTCCATGTTTGAAAATATATCAATTACACTAACAGGTCTTCACTAAAGGTAAAGGCGAAACTCAGGAGAACCGTCTGGAGAAGTGAAAATTCTAGGTCAAAATAGCCAAACCAGAAAAATTCTCCCATTTATCTCACTTTCTAAATCGGATATTTGGTCTAGATTGTTCACTTCTCCTGCCAGATCTCCTGAGTTTCACCTTTTATTGACTAGACCTGTATATTGATAGTCAGACTCTCTACCTTCCAGATGGCTTTACTGTAGAGCAATGGTTCTTAACCCTGCAGTCAGAACCCACTAACAGGTCGGATTTCTAAAGGGACACCACCACAAAAAAAAAAACGTCCTATTATGTTGCCGATATCTTGTACTTTTTTTTCCACATGTATATTTAGTTAGAAAATATTTTACTCTATAGGGGTTATTCAAAGACCACCAATGTTTCTTTCGTTCGGCGCACTTTGGCGAGCTCAATTCGCCAAACCTATGGTGAATTCATCATTCACTGCAGGGTCCCCGAAGTACGCCGAATGGATCCATCAATCAACGCCAAAAAACTTTCCGAACGCATCCATTAAACTGCCGAGTGCTGCTGAAAAACCACCAAACGCATCCGTTAAACCGCCGACTGCAGCTGCAAACCGCCGAATGCAGCTGAAGATCCCCCAAACGCCTCCGATCAGCCATCGAACGTCGCCATAACAGCCGACCAGCAGCCGAACAGGGGTAAAAAAATACCTATTTTTAATAGGCGTTAAAACAAAAATAATGCATGATAATAATAAATAAGGCCCTATGAATAACAATAAAAAGGTCTGATACGAAATTTAAAAAAAAATGCAGAGATCAAAAAAATTTGGCTGAAAAAATCCAGAAACATGCCTTAAAGATAAATAAAAGACTTTTTTCTGCAAATGAAAAGAATAATCGGTTGAATAAAAACAGGATTTTTTTTTTGCATTGAATCCTATGAGATTCACATATTTAAAATTGTCAAATGAAAGCCCCGAAAATCGGGCCATTTCACCAACTTTTTGCTGCTGTTCGGTGTTCTCTGAATACATTATCCATTACTTCTCTATGCGGGTTTTCAATGCTGCCGAATTTCACAGTATTCCGCTGGCAATTCGCCAATATTTGATGAATTGCCAGCTTTCTGAATAGCCGAATTGCCACGAAATTGCACCGTTCGATTCAATTCGGTGGCAAATTCGGCAATCTTTGAATAACCCCTTTACTGTGTCACTGGGTGCATCCATTTTGTGATCTTTTGTGTTGCTAACTGGCCCTCCCTCAGTATGTTTACATCACTTGCTCATCACGATGTGGCTTTTGCCATAGAATGGAGTGAATGGGTCAGTCACCTACTGACATCATTGTATTGTGTGGGATGCATTCAAAGGACATCACCAGGGGGTAGAATAGAATTCTTTTAAACTCCCTGTCTTATCTCAATCAGCTGTTATCTCTTATCTCTGGTAACATTCAGAACACAAAAGCCCCCTGCAGCCTTATCTAAACATTCCCTTCTCCACTCCATTGACTGCTAAATACTGTCAAAGCAAGGCAAAAGTTGTAAAGTGAAAGGTTTGCACAGATTTTGGTAAATGTTGCAACAGGGGAAAAATACACAATATGGAAACAGGAGATGAAAAAAACCCCTAACTTTGTTTTCTTTTTACGTTCAAATACGTCCGATAAAGAAAAAAGAACAAAACAGCAGCATGTGGTTTATAAGGTTTTGTTTGCAATGCACAAGTAATAGTTACAGTTTATGTAAGTGGTAGTGTCCCTTTAAGGATTACCTCGGGGAAATCCAGACTGAATAGATCGATCATTGAGCAACAAATCATATCCCTGTGTTGCGCTTAAGATATCTGACAAACATGGCCTGTTAGGTGTACTTGAGGACAAGGGTTGTGGATCACTGCTCTATATGAATAAGATGAGGATTGTGATTGGAAAACCAAGTCCATTGGAAGAATACATCTCCCTCTACCAAATACTAACTAACTTTAAGGACATATACACAACAGATAAGAATCTTTTCTGGATTTTCTTCATTATTTGTACTGTGTAATTTCATAGGAAAAGATTTATATTTTGCGCTGCTACCTTGTTTGTGTTATATGCTTGATTGGACTTTACCTTTTTGGGGATTTAGGTTACAGGTTTGGCAGCTCTACCAGAAAACAATACTTAGGTTCCAGCTCCTTCTTACCTGTTGTATGTTCCACTTTGCAGCAGATATTTTTTTCAGGTCAGACAGAAGCTCATTGCGCTTTTTACTCAGCTGGACCAGAGGCAGTGAATATAACATGAGTCCCATGTCCGTCAGTCTGTCTGTTATATTCTCTGCAGCCTAAAAAAAAAATCACAAAAAAATGTCAGCAGGAAACCTTTTCCCCATAATATTTTTTTGGTATGTGCATCTTTACAAAGCTATGATTAAACAATGTTTTCCTATATTCTAGCTCAAACTAATTCAACTCAACTCGTTGTAGGAGGGTGAATGTCTGAGCATGGGATGGATGGACCAGCCACCCACATACTGGTTACCACCCATGACTAATACTGCATTAGGAGTTCGGAGGTGGAAATCAGAGATCTTTGGCCAGTTAGTGGTCTGGCCTTGTGATTAGGAAATCTTAGCCCTTCCTCTCTATTAGAAACTATATATCCCTTGTATTATTTATAAGGAACAGGAGTAAGGCAGTTCAACTATGGCATTTGTATTTCTTACGAACAGCTGTGGTGTTTCTTGTAATTTTATACATCCTATCACAGGTTTTTCTTCACTAATCACTCTTCTGTGCTCTGCAAGACAAGCTGATGTGGTATAGGTGCAAAAATGAGAACTGGGCCATAGCCGAAAAAAGGAACGAGGCAAAACATGGCAGCAACAAAGCTGGGTAGAAGGATCTCTGCGGCCATAACATACAGACACAGCTCTAGATTTAGTGAGGATCCACTTGTTAGTTATGGGAATCTCACACAATTTTCTTAGTAGATGGGTCTATTTGAATGTAGATGGACTGTATTTGTATGGAATGCCATCATGTACCTGAATGTTGAGGTGTATTTGTATGATGTGTGAATATGGTTCATTGCAGGAGTGTGTTAGGGCAGTGTGCGATTGTGTGTATGTAAAATCTATAGGATGTTAATGTGTTCTGGTAGTGCTTGGGTATATTATGTGTGAATTCGAAACGTGTGTTGACCCATAAATACAAGCAAAGCGCCAAAGCAAGCTCTTTAATTCCAGCTAAGGCCTTGCATGATTCCATCTTACAAAGCCCCAGTCTGAGCTAGACCTTAGTCTACCATGTACTTTGCCTATTTATAGGGACACCTCTTACGTCATGAATCTCTTTTAAACCATCAGTAAAAAGAAGGATCTCAGAGGATGGAGAACGGTCAGTTCAATGATCGCAAATACACCTAATGCATATGCCATTGTTGTGTCACCGGGATACATCTCCTGTCATCCATACCAAAATTTCTTGAGTACACGTATTACCGTACCCACAATGTGCGCAACAAAGCCAACACTTGTGCACCACTGAGTGATTCTGCATGATTGGATAAGGCTGGCAAGAGCATTAAAAGCTGATTGGTTGATAGCTGCTGGAGGGTAGCAGGGCTGAAACCCAACACCAAGGAACCAAGGTTCAACAGTGCTTCATCCGGAACCTGCATAAGTGAGATAACATAATGTATACATTCATTATTATTACCATGTATGGAGGGAGAGCAATCGCATGCATCTGCAGACCTGTATGGTTCGGACGTCTTGCAGTAAATTACAGCAGCAAAAACAGATAGGAGAGCTCTCTCACTCACTACACACAGGTGTACAATCAATAATATGTAAGGATATGTGTCTATTATAAGCTCATATACAAATATGACCATGTATCACTACGTATGTGAGGAATGCATGCAGTTTGGTGTTTTGTGGAGGTGGTGGAAATGGAAGGGATAACAAGGAGATTTAACAATTTTAGAATTTCTAAACTCTGTGTACCTGATGAAGGTATAGAATAAACGATAAATAAATTGTCTGAGAGCAATCTGACATTTGGCAAACTTGTGAACCTTCTCATCCTTTTTGGTTTTGAGTTTGGTTTTTCTCAACGTGAAAAAGTCCATATTTCTGCATTAGATCAACTGGAAGTCGTGAAATGTAAAGCTGCCTTTTTTTTCTCTTATTAGTGAGTATATACATTTTAAAGATATATTATGGTTCTGTTTATAACTAGCAATACACCATGGACAATTTGGAAATCTGAAATGATCAGGGTACATTTTTGTGATATTCTGCCCTTGCCATGGCTTGTGAACTTTGATTTGACCAGATAAACAGTGGTTTGTGACGAAAAAGTTAGAAAGTGAGATAGGTACAGAATTACAACATATACAGTTGTGCACATAAGTTTACATACCATGACAGAATTTATGATTTCTTGGCCATTATTCAGAGAATATGAATAATAACACAAAAAATTTATTGTTGGTCACAACCATAAACGCTACAATTGGACAGCCCAAGAATTTACAGGAGCTGGAGGCTTTTTGCCAAGAAGAATGGACAGCTTTACCATCTTCCCCCAGTCTAAAGTCCCTTAAGAGCTCCCTATTAACATACCTCAGTAAGGAATACACCTGTAAACATGTAACATAATGACTTTATTTCCTACATATTTATTTTTCTGTTAATCTGTATATTTGTTTTTGTGTTAATATCTTGCATTTTACTATTTTGTATTTCTGTAACCACTCAATGTTCTCGAACCCAGGACATACTTGAAAACGAGAGAATTCTCAATGTATCCTTCCTGGTAAAATCCTTTATAAATAAATAAAATAAATAAATCTGAGAAGATAAAGAGCCTCATCCACAAATACCACAAAAGACTTCAAGCTGACATTAATGTTAAAGGGGGCAATACACGGTATTAAGAACTGTAAACTTTTGATCAGGGTCATTTTGGGAGTTTCTGTTGTCATTATGATTTAAAAAGAGTAAAAACACTTGTTTAATAATAAATGGCTTCAGCCAAACACTAACCATGAGTGAAAGAAATGTTTTTGTGTTATCATTTATATTCTCTGAATAATGGCCAAGAAATCTTAAACTCTGCCAGGGTATGTAAACTTATGAGCACAACTGTAAGAATGCATAAATTTGTCACTTCAAGCTAACAATAACTCTATAAATTTGACCAAAAATGATAATAAACAGGACTTGATTGTCATTTGTAATAGTAGGTTAATGTAGACGACCATCTACTTACAGTTCCATTAATCAGGATGGTTTCAAGAAGTTCACGTGCCTAAAAAAGAGAAAGTAGCCAGCTTACTGATTGTATTCTCTTTTGTTATACAATGCTCGTTTATAAATAAAAAAAAATTCTAATTATGTAAGTTTATGGTGGGTTTTTTTTCTATTGGATTTCGTTTAATAACTTATAAAAATTATTTTACTAATGAAAAATTTTACGTTCATGTCTCAATAACGCAAGAGTTGTTATGGTGAATCAGCACGCCTGATAACGTTACAGCAAAAGGGGTACAGGATGGAAAAAAGGTCCAAATTTTAAAGATTTAATAGATATATCAACATCCTAAAAATACCATAATTTCAGACCAAAACTAGGTGAAAGCGGATGTTTTTTCTTGATCTAGTGAGTGAAGAAATACTAAATTTATCCATTTAGTACATCATGTGCAGCTTTTACAGTAAATGATGTTTAAAACAATTTTTTTTCTGGGGACTGTGACAGACTCCCATAGCTGTGGGAAGGCTTTCAATCAGCTGGCGTTGGGTGGTTTCAAGCATATGTTTTTCAAAGCTAATTGTCCAAACCCTCTCACTGCAAAAAGTATTGCCAGAAATTCATTAGGCTACCTCAGTGGGTCTCAACCCTGTCCTCAAGTCCCCCTAACAGGCCAGGTTTTCCAGATATCTGAAGCTCAGCACAGGTGATATGATTTGCTGCTCAGTGATTGCAGGATTCAGTCTGCATTTCCCCAGGGTGATCTGCAAAATCTGGCCGGTGAGGGGGACTTCAGGACAGGGTTGAGAACCACTGGGCTACCTGACTATCAGAGCACCTACCTTTAGGCTGTAAGAACTCTGACCAAAAATGTGACACAGGAACAAAACTATGTTTAAGGCACTCTAAGTTAAAAAACGAATTTACCTCTCTGCCCCCCCCCCCTCCTATTTTTATCTTCAGCTCCTCTTTAGCTCTAGCTTCTTTACATTAGGTGGGATACCTGTGCTGCTGTCAGCGTCACAGAGCCTATTTCGGACACGGCTGGTAATAGTTGCTCTGCACTCAGAGACTGAAGGAACGTAAATCCCAGAGCTGGCAATAGAGGAGAGAAACCAGCAAGCGACTGCCATGTAAGAGATTTAGGGTCTTGCCAGGACGTTCCACCAAACAGGAAGTTCAGCATCTGCAGGGAGTGTGGAGACAATCAGCAACACACCAAGACCATGAAGAACCATACAGTATTAGCATGTACTAAAACAAAAGCCTCTTTAAATATTCCCTCTGTGTTTACGTTCCCTACATTTCCAATACCATACACTGCATTCCATATCAAGTAATATCAGTGGCCTTTGATTCTCACATGTTCTCCCCCATTTTGCTCTTATAATGGTCCTGTTCATCACACCTATTTATTACTTTTAGATAGAATGATCAATGGCATTACTATTAACAACTCGGCTATTTTAACCTAAAACTTGTTTATGAATTCTTCACAATTCTATTATGGGTTGAGTGAAATTATTATTATTATTATCATTTATATAGCGCCAACAGTTTCCGCAGCGCTTTACCATAACCAAAGGGAACGAGATACATATAAACGGACATATGATGGAAACAAGAGGTGTAGAGGGCCCTGCTCACAGGAGCTTACAGTCTAGAGGGATTGGGGTTGAGGAAGACAAGAGGAATTTTACTAGATAACAGGATCATTTGTGCCAGTGGTTTGGGAATGGTGGGGCCATAGAAGTGGCTTCAATCAAGTCAGTAGATGAGCAGAGGGATGAGTTGCATCAGTGATGTGGTACACTAATCGGAAGAGATGGGTTTTGAGGGATTTCTTGAAGGCCTGAAGGTCAGGGGAGAGTTTGATAGGGCGAGGCAAGTCATTCCACAGGACTGGTGCTGCCCTTGAGAAGTCTTGGAGGCAAGAGTTGGCCAAGAGTGTGTAGAAATCCATGCTAAAATGCTGGTATTAAGAGCAGAAAATTGTTTTTGGCCATCTTGTAATATATGGGGATATTTATTGGCATTCTAATTGCTTCAGCTCATTTTATTGCTTCAAAACATGGATTATCTGTATTTTGAAGGTTTAACACTGGTTTCCCTCACCCTTGATTATTTTTCTGTATCTGCCTTCCCTGTATGTGCTCATTGATCATTTATGCCTCATGATTACTGAATCTCACCCATATGTCCCCACGTTTCCCCTACTTTAATCACCACTTTACCACCTTTTCCAGCCTAACCTTGATATTTGGATATAGGTCGCCATCTGTAACACACTGCAGGAGAACTCTTTTAAGCACAGAAAAGGCTTCTGGACTCCAGTGATGCTGCACCAGGTCCTGCGTATTAGCTTGACACACACATGCACCCATCCTGTGGATAAAGAATTTAGGGGTCACATCAATTTCACCCAGTACCACGGGGATGACGTATGTGGGGGTGGTACATTTTTTTGTAGTTTGAGATAACACTTACAGTTCTATATCCCTTGCTGTGATGTTTGGCTCTAGAATCACACTGGAGGCAACAATCCTTTGATAGGCTGACGGTAAATCGACGGGCAATGAAGGGAGTATAAGCATGATCTGGAAAAAATAAATACATACAAACACTGAATAACAACAAGAAGGCATGAGAAGGGTTTGAAAAACAAGCAAAAGGAGTATCCTGTAGGTAAGTTATGAAAATATAGGCATAGAAAAGAACCATACCAAGGATTGATTCTTGATAGAAATAATAAGGTAGCTGGGATGAGATCCTGAAATGCAGTCATCCAGGAATGGTAAGATTCAAAGAGAGAGAAAGGATGGACAATTAGGGGGATTGCCAATACAGGAAAAAATGCAAATAGGGTACAGGGAGTAATGATGAAAAATATTGATAGTGACACCGCAGCAGTAGAGTCTTAGGTAAACGGTCTTTTGATTAGGTGACTGATTTCTCTCTTGAAGAATATTAATCATACATGTTACAGGGCAGTATCCTCTATATTTTAAAGGAGTTTGAGCTCAGGAAAACATGGCCAGTCTGGCAACCAGGTTAGTATTTGCCCCAGTATAGAACTTACCAGCCCTCCAAGGTTTGCTGTGGTTTATTCATTTCTCTAATCAACCCACGTGTTTTTGAACTACAACTCCCATGATTCTCTGGACATCTTTTGCATCCAAAATATTCTGGGAATTGTAGGCCATAAATATCTGGAGGGGGCAGAGTTTGAGAATCCTGACCTAAAGCATTGGAGTCTTATTCTGCTGCATTAAATACTGATTCTTATTTTATTTTTTAGCAGAATAGTCATTGCACTTTGCCCCTGTAGCATCTACCTCTTCACACAGCAGTTCCCGTAACACGTGTCTTTACATTTCCTTAGATACACTGTTACCTGTCTTGGACTCAGCTGATGGAATACATTCAGCGGGAGCAGTGGAAGGAGGCCTTGGACTTGTTGTATAAATTCATCTGAAAGACTTGAGATGTTGCTAAACACCCGAGACTTGCGGAGCCATATCCCAAGAACCAGTCTTTGATCCGCAGAGAAGGAGCTAATCATACCAGCGATAGCCTGGAGACTAAACAGAAACCATACTGGAATTACAAAATTCTGATTAGCAAAGGGCAGCATTAAAAGATACTACACAAAGCTGTGCGCATTTGGGGTGTCAGTTGGAAGAATGAGGACTTTGCTCATCCACCTTTCACATCCCCATTTACAGTTATTGGATGTTATTGGGTGGCTCATGATAAGAAGCATTATTATTTTATTATTATTATTATTTATTAATCGCCAACACATTCCGCAGCGCTGTACAAAAGATGCAATGGGTAAAGACAGGACAATTCTACAATACATACAGGAGGCCGGTCAGTATTCCTGCCAGCAGATACAGGAGGATATGAGGACATTTACAATCTCGAGGGGTGAGGGGATTAAAAACAGGAGGGGGGGGGACTGCAGTGATGTTTATTGACTGTTTGTGATTATTTACATTCTTATAAGTAATAAATCGTCCATGCGTACACACCCTTGTATATATATATATATATATGCTTCTCATTCCTTTGATACTACATATGTAGTGTGCATAATAAAAAAAATTAAGATTCAATAAAAAAAGACACATTGAAATAATACAGATTACGATAAAATAAATACTACATAGTAAAATGAAAGACTAAGCCAGGGGTCAGCAACCATGAGCCTCCATATGTTTTGAAACTACATTTCCCAAGAGGCTCCAGCCAACATATTGAGCATCATTGAAGATGTAGTTACAAAATATCTGGGGCCCTATTCCAAAGTTGGTGTAAACTTACCCTGAGGTGTTGTAAACTTAACAACCCATAATGGCTCTGGTAAATTTACACCAGCTCTGGTTACATTAACAACAACCTTGGAATAGGGCCCCTGGTGGGGAAAAGGTTGCTGACTCCTGGCATAAGCCATGCCATTCATACAGTACCTCCCAATAAAAGAGAAGTAAAGGTAAACGATAGAAAGGTGAACATGTACACTTATGTTCATATGCAGAGTAACCTGGCTTATTCGCTATGTACATGTTAACGCATGCATGCCTGCCTGTATTGTATCTTGAGCTAGCAAGTCCCCTTTTAAACTCACCAAAACCAAATTACAAACAGGCATATGTAGAAAAGTATGCATTTCCAGTGAAAACATATACTTCTCTTGTTAAACAGAGAGAAGAAGAGGTATACAAGTCAGAGCAAACGTACACCGCCTTGTCGTCTTGCATGGGGGGAAGGAGTCCGATTATTTCATCTGACTCCAGGTAACTTAAAACCGGAACAAGATCAGTGAAGATTTCAGGCTTAGTGGTTACCTGAACCTTTAGCATTGTTGACACCAAAGCTGATAGACACTCATCGGATACCTGCGGTGGGATACAAAGAGTGAAGCAAACTGCATGGGAGTTATTAAAAGCAAACAAAAGGGAAAAAAATGCATGAACAGTTAAAAAAAAGAGGGGTGACAGAATAGGAGGTGGTAGAATGCATCTGCTAAAGAATTTATAGTAAATGTCAAAGCGATATCTAAGAATCATACCTTGTTATTCACAAATTTAAGGGGAAAAATTGTGCTTTCCACTCCATGAGTGGCCAATATTACCAATGCATCCGAGCTTTTACTGAAATTTGGCCACCATGGTGTTTATGCACTAACAGATCTTTGTTGGGATGATGGAGCAAACAGACGGTGCACCCATGGATACCCCTGAGTGTTGAATTCTTCAGCGGGATGGCTCATATTGATCATCTTTTCTGACTTTTCTTCTTGGATGGTGCAATAGATAGGATAATACAGCTGCCCTTGTATTATCGCTATTCTTTTGGGAATTGTGACAGTCAGATGTCAAGCTCTTTTTTTCCTAGCAATATATTTTTACTTACAATGTTATCTATTGAACTAGATACCTGAAAGATGGTCCAGTTCTTGGTTAGGATATTGAGGAAGCTCTTGGCAGCTGCTGGACAGAGTTGTGACGTGATGAAAGTCAGATTTGACAAAGGTAAGTTTAAAAACTCCTGAAATAAAGTGTGGCACGGCGGAATATAAAGCATTATGGCAGAACAACACACTAATAATAATAATAAATAATCAAAACACTGACACACATTAGCAGTGATAGTTTAACTCAAAGTACCATTTGCCATAACTTATATTTCATCAGGATATCAGCATGTCCCATCTTTGAATGAACTACACTCCTGTAAGGTTATATATTACCACTCCGATGCTTAAACCATCCATTAATTTACAATATTATTTCTCTTTGCCTAAGACCATGGTCAGCCTTCCAGATGTTTTGGATCTACATATCCAATGAGCCTCAGCGATCCTAACGAGTGGCTGAGCATCATGGGTTATGTAGTTCCAAAACAGCTGGAGGGCTAAGGTTGCTAACCCCTGGTCTTAGTTGTAATCTTCTTACAGTATGTGTGGGATAGAGCAGGGCTCAAAATTTCAAGTCCCAAGCTACTAGCCAGGCCTTAAGAGTTACTCGCCACTAGTTGCCCCACCTAACCCCTTATCCTGCCCTGCCTCTGCATTTCCACTCGCCCTCATGTAATTTCCACTCGCCAAATGCGAGCAGGCGAGTGGAAATTTTGAGGCCTGGGATAGAGTTCAACAAGTTTACCTGTATAAGCCTCCAGGAATCAGATGAGGTTTGCTCTCCTGCAATCTGCAGTATGGTGTCCTGCAAAAACAAAATGTTACAGATTAAACCAGGTTGTCTACATCTAGCATTTATTGTAAAAGCTCTGTGTTCATCAGGCCTGTGTCACTGCACCTCTGTATGTCCAAGGCATCACATAGTCAACAGAACAGGTTTTCTTTCTCACGGCTGTTTGAAAGCTCCTGCTAGTGATGCTCAGGTCTTGTCTATGTTATAGCCATGGTGTTTGCACACTGTTGTTTTGTATTTATGAAAGAATAAACAGCATATTTTGGAAACAATACGGTACCACTGGTTCATCTTTGTGGTTGAATGGTTTCCCCAGTGGTACCACAAGTCACAAATTGGCAGAGGTAGTAAAAGACTTCTTTATGTATTAACTTATTACAATCTAATACAAGTACTCTATATGCACTTGTGATACATTTTGCAACAAACTACTTCTGTGTTTCTGCCTAAAGATACAAAAGTCTTGCTTTATATGTAGCTCCACACAGTGAGTAAATTATTTTTGACAAATAATATGATTTGTGATTGTAAATATTACCATACATTAAGGCTAGGGTCAGACGAGCGTGATTTCTACGGACTGTACGTCCGTGCACACGGACGTACGTCAGTACGGAAGACACAGTAGTGGCCACACAGTCCGTTTTTTTCACTGACGTATATTTTGACGGATGTAGGAGGGAAAATAAATTAAAAAGCAAAACCATTTTGTCCGTGAAAAATGCTGGACGTATAAATGCAGTCCGTCTGACCACGTTCCATCACTCACACACAAAGCTATGCGGAAGTTGCGGACGCAGCGCACTTTGTGCGGCCGTTCTAGTGGTTGTACGTTCTTGCCTGCCTTGCGTCCGTTTGCCGCGGCCGTGGTGCGTCCGCAGTTCAGTGCGGACGTACTTTGTGTAACAGGCTCCAATGGGCTTTCTTTCATGCTATCACGGACGTACTTTTAGGCTCAATCACGGACGTGAACACTACGCTCGTCTGACCCCAGCCTTACACTTACCTTATACACACATCATATATTTTTGCCGCCGCTCACCGTCACTTTACAATGTCATGGCCATTTCTTGCTTCACTGCAAAAATACTGTTGAGTGGTATGTGTGAAAGAATTGACTACAGCATGGCATGAGTTTATCTGTTTGGCATCAGGTCACATCCTTATAACTGGTTTAAAGGGTGTGCTCTGATCTCAGTAAGTGATATGTAGATGCAGCAAACAGGGGTATAAATAGGAAGTTATGCCTATGTCTCCTTAGACATTCATCACAATGGGTAAGGCTAACAGGTCTATTCAACAGAGGTGAAACTCAGGAGAATTGGCAGGAGAAGTGAAAATTCTAGGTCAAAATAGCCAAACCAGTAAAATCCCCCCATTTATCTCACTTTCCAAATCGGCTATTTGGTCTAGATTGTTCTCTTCTCCTGTCAATTCTCATGAGTTTCACCTATTACTGAATAGACCTGTATGGAATTTTAGCTGTGATGTGCAGCAAATTGAGAAGTGGCTATAAGAAAATAGTAAAAGCATGTCCACCATCAGGGCAATAATTAAAAAGTTACAGTCAACTGGAAATGTTATGAATCAACCTGGAAGAGGACGAGTGACTATATTGTCTCAACTCACTGTGAAGAGGATGGTCATGGATTAATATGGTGGCGGCTCTTTAATGTTTTTGGGCAGTTTTTTTGCCAGGGGACCTGGACATTTTGTTAGGATACAAGGTATCATAGACTCTATCAAACATCACAGATATTAAATGAACACTTGTCAACCTCTGCCAGAAAACTTAAAATGGATTGTGGTTGTATCTTCCAGCAGGACAATGATCCAAAACAAACATCAAATCAACACAAAAATGGTTTAATGACCGCACAATCAAAGTACTGCCATGACCATCCCAGTCCCTTGACTTGAACCCCATAAGAAAACCTGTGGGGGTGTACTGAAGAGGAAAATCCATCAGCACTGACCATGGGCCCTATTCCAAGGTTGGTGTAAACTTAACCAGAGCTGTTGTAAATTTAACAGAAGCCATTATTACTCTTTGGAGTTGTTAAGTTTACAACAGCTCTGGTTTAGTTACCACCAACCTTGGAATTTGAAGGATGTGGAGAGATTCTGTGTGAAGGAATGGTGTCAGATCCCTTACCATGTTTTCTTCAACCTCACCAGGCATTATAGAAGACTCAGAGCTGTTGTCTTGGCAAAAGAGAGGTAGCACAAACTATTGACTACAAGGATGCCAATAATTGTACCACACATACAGTATATTTCACAAAAGTTTTGTTTTTGGATAAACCTGTGTTGTGTTTGCAGTTGTTTGATATCCATGAGAGCAGAGCATGTATTTTAATCAAAATAATCAAAATGTTAAACAATACAGAGCTGCTTTCACAGCTTTCTTTGCTCGTATTTACCAAACGGTGCCAATATTAGTGGAGGGCACTGTCTGTAACTGCAAGGTTTTCTTTTAATTTTGTCCTTTTTATCTGTTTATCTGGCGTAACTATTTGTGTAATATCTATTTTTATCTAAATATGCAGATTTTTCTTCGGACATAATAAACATTCCTTTAATAAGAACTGCCTTTCACTGATATTCACGTTTAACTGAGAAGACCTTGATAATGATGGATTTCCTAGATGGTGTTCTAAATTAGGTTTTTGTGGGTTTTTATTCGGATTTACTGGTGTAACTTAAACTTCCCCTCATTTAGGCTTAATGGTTGTAGTTAGGTAGATTTTAACTATTGTAGGAGGTGTTCCTTTATTTAGTCGTCATTTCAGGTCCATTGCAAAGAAATTGTGATTTTTATCCCTATTACCCACTGAAGCAAGTCACATATATGCCTGGAGTAGGCAATGCCTGTGACAGACACTACCAGCATGATTCTTAAGTGGTTCAAGCATTGTCTATGGCGTCATATAAGACACAAGCAGGGATTGGTGTTGCTTGTGAGGTAAGGGTGAGTGTTGCTTTTAAAAACCCAGCCTTCCTCCTGGGCATTGCCAGTTCAAGGTCTTGTTGATTTTGTTCCTGGTTATGGTTTGGGTTGATAGTTTGTGTCCTTGACTCGGCTTTCTCTCTCGATTAACCTTATTTCACGCTCTCCTTGACCTTGGTATACATACTGTATATCATCTACCTGATTTATGGTACATCTTGACCCAGCTAGATGCCACACCCTCTGGGAGTTCTGTCTCTATAACCCAGCCATCGCAAGGACTGGAGTCCTGTAATTTCCTGCCTGTACTGCCATTGGGGTCAATCTTTGCTGAAACTCACACAGGAAGCAAGAGAGGACACTTTGGTGATGAAATATATTGTTTTTCACATAAAACTACCCTGTATCTCTGCAGAAATCTGTTTATAGATCAGAGCAAGACATAGAAACATAGAAACATAGGAAAATGTCGGCAGATAAGAACCTTTCGGCCCATCTAGTCTGCCCAATTACATGGATACTTTACCTGGATTTATCTTTTGTTTAGGATAGCCTTATGCCTATCCCATGCTTGCTTAAATTCAATTACTGTTTTGGCCTCTACCACTTCTACTGGAAGACTGTTCCATGTATCCACCACCCTCTCAGTAAAATAATGCTTCCTGATGTTACTTTTAAACCTTTGCCCCTCTAATCTAAGACTATGTCCTCTTGTTTTGCTATTTTGTTTCCTTTTAAATATACTCCCTTCCTCTACCTTGTGGATTCCCTTTACGTATTTAAATGTTTCTATCAAGACATGCTACACCTCTTCTTTCTGTTGGTTTGCAAATCAGTTAGAATCCCCAATGGTTATTGTAAGGTGATGCAGAAACTGTTGCTGCCATATAAATGATAATTACTACTTCAATGTTAAGCAAATATCAGTGCAGCCCTCTGAGCCAGCCCCTTCAGAGACAGACATTGTAGAATAATGCCTGTTCTCCAACAACAGACAGCTGCTATGTGCTGTTATTCAGGTGTTCCAGTCATCTTTTATGATCAGTGGAACTGCTACGGAGTACTGAACTTTATATAATTATCAAAATAATGCCTTCAATCTAAACAGGGCTAATTTCTGACCAGGAGTGTCCTTTCAGCAACTCTTGATCTTTAGCTGCACATATCCTATAGCCAGATGACAGGTCAGTTACAGGTTTACAGTCTTGTGCTTCCATGTCTTTCCATGACATTTTATGGCATTTAGCGAAAGGTATGAGAATACATGCACATAAATATAAGGGGTTATTCACTAACCTCTGAATTGGCCCTGAATTGCACTGTATAGCCAATCCGTCAAGCTGTCAATTCGCCAAGTACTGGCAAATTGACATCAAAATACGGTGCAATTCGCCGGCACTGAAATTTCCTCATAGAAGACCATCATGTCTTCTATTCATAGAAAGCAGAATTGCACCGAAATTCTGCCGAAATGCTCTGATTTTCGGTGTTTCAATTTCTCAGGTTTAAACAGGCGAATCGTATAGGTGTCAATGAAAAATGTGATGCGCCGATGCTAATTTGACGCAATTTGACTGTTACACGCAATTTTGGTGCTGTGTGAATAGACCCTATAGTGATATTTCAAAAGGTCTTAACATACCCCAAATGTCTGTAGAAGATCTGTTTTCTGGTCATTTTTTAAAAGGTCATTGCTTAGGAGATGAAACAAGAGTTGCAGAGTAGATGACTTCAACATCCTCGAACTGGAGATATTTATTAATTCCATCTCTTCTAGCAGGAGGAGAAAAATGATGCTGAGGTCTACGATTTCTGCATACAGCTTTGTGACGTTATGAATGTCCAGAGAATATCCTGCATCCTGTCTAGAGCATAGAATGAGAGGCAGTAAATCTAAAGCAGTAAGTCCTTGTGTGGGACACACAGTGCTGAGATTGGTATTGCATTGCCATTGAAGCTCTTTCTTGTCTGCCTCTGAGAAACAAGGTATAGGCTCCCCTTGATGGGAATTGGCCGAACAAACCTGAACTATCCATGTAGTCTTAGGATCACTGTAAAGCTTATAGATCAGGTCTGGCTGTGCACACACTTGGGCAGTGAAATTAGCTCTGTCAAAAACCCAACACATAACAAGGTTACCAGGGTCTATGGTATCATTCCCCCACTTATTATACTCACAGAGTATATCTTGATCCCAAACCATGCTATTGCAGTCATCGCTCTGATGGTGGCTACAGATATTATATAAGTACTCATCACGATTATAGGTTAAACATAATGCTCTTAGGTAAAGTGGAACAGTCTCGAATATTTGCCATTCTTCATATCTGCAAGCCACTTTCACCAATGCCTCTGTACTGTCCCCATGTGGAACCCCACATGCAAGTCTAAGCCATGAGTTTTTAGGATCTTGATACAATGAAGCCTTGACATTGGAACTTCCACACACTTCTGAGAAAAATGTGAATTGGTCAGAAATCCAACAATACTTCACTACAATAGGATGAATGTGAATTTGCAGCCAACTTTGGTAAGAACACATGTTGTGTCCCATTTCACAGAATGAGCTGAACATGGTGCTGTTGACTTGTGTGGCATTTGATGTATGATTGCAGAAGAAATTCGTAAAGTTGTCAAGGTCATGCTCAGCACAAAATGTAAACAAAGAAACATCCACTTGTGATGGAACCCACCTCTCATATTGACATTTGATAACAGTGTTATACTGGTTGAGAGAACCATTGGGTGGGACACAAACCATTTCTATCCAGGAATATTCTGGCCGCATTTCAACAAGATGATGAAGAGAGTTATTACTACAAAGATGAATGAAGAAATATTCTCTGTTATATAGCCAACAAAACTCTAGCAGGTATGAAGTAAGTTCAGGAATCTTAGAATAGTTACAGATTTTCCACGCCAAAACTTGCGACAAAACAGCAGGACTTGATACATTGTAGCAGAAGCTAAGCGTCCTGGTGATTGCTGAAACATCTGTGATCTGGCTCAAAATCCATGGATTGTTGCACACAGATGTCAAGAAATTTCCAGAATCTTCTCTACTGCATAATAGCACAGTGCTGATGTTTATAGGGCCTGTCCATGTTAGACCCCCAGGCTTCCAATCCTCGTAATGACATTTCTGGGTTAAGTAACAACTTGAAAACATCTCTTTTAATCTTGGGTCTCTTGAGGCACCTTGGAAAAACTCTTGGTTATTACACAAAAATTCAGAAAAGTTCAGTTGGTCAAACATCCAGCAATATGAGATTAAAACAAATGGAGGACAAGTTGTATTCCACGATGAATACTTGCAGAATCTTTGCACAATTACCTGGATTAATAGGTTTGTGTTATTAGTGAGAAAACTGAGGGTTTGGATGGGATGCAAGTCACTACAAATGGTGAGGACCATTGCATGCTTGTCGGCAGTGCTACAATTTGGACAAGAGGAAGAGAGAAAATGTGAAGTCCACTCTGAGCAATTACTAGATATGCCTACACTATCATTAGAAAAGCAGAAAGTGCTAACCCAACTGTACTCGTTTTGATGAATTAGTTGGGTTAAAAGTGTGGAATTCTTACAGATGTTTT
This sequence comes from Leptobrachium leishanense, assembly GCA_009667805.1. Taxonomy (NCBI): domain Eukaryota; kingdom Metazoa; phylum Chordata; class Amphibia; order Anura; family Megophryidae; genus Leptobrachium; species Leptobrachium leishanense. The sequence continues at coordinate 131,418,610 of CM019065.1, forward strand.
GCCGAAACCTGGCAGCATCTTGGACTGCACAGTCTAGTAACATCGAGGATCTAAAACCTGCTGTATTGCCTAAATTATTGCACGTGGTAGTTTCAGTGATATTTGATGTACAATTCAATCCTGATGGGATACTGTAATTCACCTTCTGGAGGACAACACTATTGCTGCAGAGATAAGTATGTACTTGTTCTTGATAAAAGACCAAGCAAAGGCTTAGATTTGACTTGTCAGGAACCAGAGAGTCCCATCTAGAGTAGTTGCAAATGTCTTGAAGACCAGACAGATGACTAGAACAAACACTTCGTACCCAGCTGTGGTTTGTCTTCTCTGTCATTGGGAGCAGCAGACTGATATTATTGCACACTGATGCTGCAAACCTTTTCTCATCAAGATGACTGCAGGTTAGGATCACGGACGTATTCACCCAAGCAGTCAATATCGCCTGACCTGTGTCAGTTGTCTCAAGCCACGAAGAGTAATCACAGCTTTTTATGAGTGGCAAAACATCATAATTGGCACTGGTACAGAGGCTGACAATCCAGTGTTCAGAATCGGAGTTTAGCAACTGCAGCAGAACCTCTGGAGACTTACAGACAAAATAGGTGAAGTCACCAAGGTCATGCTCGGCACAGAAGGCCAAAGATAAAGGGTCAATTAGGCCAGGTCGCCAATGTCCATAGCTACAGAGCTGTTGTAAAACAGGTGGGGTAGTTTGGGTTAGTGGGGCATCGGTTCCACACGTTGGGTCAAGCCATAGATTGTCAGAGCTTTGCAATAGCTGCTCCAGGAAAGTCACATTTGAACAGAGAAATTGCACAAACTGATCCTGGTCAACCAACCAGCAATAGGCAACTGAAAATGCAGAAACAGCACTGTTAATCCAGGAGACGTAGTGACACATATTCTCTGGGTTTGTGTTATATACACAGAAGCCAGATAGCCAATTATTTTCTTCCTGAGCAGTCAGTCGCATCAGGAGATCCTGGTCCCCACATACGGAGTTGATAAAAGCTTCCTTGTCACTCTCGCTGCAGGTGGACACATCGTTGGCAGGAACCATATTGGAGATTTTCCACCCTGCATAATCACAGTTTACAGCCAGTGACCGTACAGCCCTCATGCGTGAAGTCTTTCCAGATGTTATATTACAAGGATCAGTTAGAAGATCTGAAAGCAGGGAAGAGAGAAACCCACAAACTTGTCTGTCCATTTCGATGGTCTGATACGAAGGAGCGAGGAGACACAAAGGCTGAAGTATGCTACTTCTACTATTCATAGCTTTACAAGCTCCTCTCAATGCTGGAAGCAATCGATCGACACACGCCTGGAGAAATAGAGAACGATCAGGTTTAAGGGAAACACCAAGCACTTGAGATTGTCGAGACAGCTGTCCAACCAGCAGCAGGTTCATGAAATCCCAGTCCAGATTCTGAGAAATCCCCCTGAAACAAGACAGAAATTACACGTGGCAGTGTTAGTTGGTAGAGAATATGGTTAGAAAAAGAACATTATGAGAACTTTTGCATAGATGGAACCACTAGTTATCAATGAACTATACTGTAGTGATGCCCTTGGTTAGGGTGGTGTCCAATGTAGAGACATACAGGGTAATTCAAAGAGATTCGAAAAGTCACCGCACGTTCCGTGACTTTTTGTTCTCTTCAATTTGGTTCCTTTTGCCGATCCCATTTCAGTGACCCTGCGGTGCATTCAGCAAGCACCACAGGGTCCCCGAATTGCAGGGAAAAGCTGCCGCAAACCTGACGAAAACGAACCGCAAAACCCAGCGAATGCACACCGAAAACCCTCAAAATATCTGGATTAACCTGCCAAAAACCACGGAAAAACCCGAGCAGGAGCCGATCACCCGCAGCGACCGAGACCGCAGACAGAGTGAAGTGAATAAATTAGAAAAACAGTTTGCATGAATGTTTGAAAAGTGAAACACTGTTTGCAAAGAAACTACTGAGCGAAAATGTCTGAAATTTACATATAAGATCCAGTGAATGATAATAAAGAGGGCTGTTAGAGAAAAAAATAAGTAAACTTAAAAAATAAAAAAATAAAAAAAATCGGACTTTTAAAAAATAAAAAAAAATTCAGAAAAATGCTTAAAATATCCTAAAAAATCTATAAATAAAGAGACTCTGTACTGCAGAATTTTATAATGAACGGTTTATTAGATATTGAATTAAAACGGGAATATTTTTAACATTGAAGCCTATGGGATTCTCATGAATAAATCTGCCGAATTAAACCACCGAATGGCAGGGCATTTCGGGAACCTTTCACTGCTGGTTTGTGTTCTCTGAATAGCCGAAGCAGTGCTTTTTCATGGGGTTTTCACTGCCCTCGAACAGGCACCGAACAGGCACCGTATGTGCAGGCAAGTCGCCAGGATTTGGCGTATTGCCTGCTCTCTGGATAGCCGAATGGCCAAGAAAGGAAACCGAATGCTGATTTTCAGCGTTCGGTTACCTTTCTCAAGCAATTCGGATCTCTTTGAATAACCCTGATACTGTGAAAACTTTTATAGAGAGATGATTTGAAGGTAGAGTTTAGGTGGAGATTAGGAAGATCTGTGAGTAGTGATCAAGCAACACGATAGAGTAGAGTTAGAAAATTCAGTTAAAAAAAACTTACCATAAAAGAAGATGCTTTAGATCCCCTGGTCAGAGAGAAAGGATAGTGGTGGTTAGAGAGAAGTCATGGTGCGCTGAAGATGCTCAACTTAAATGTCTGGAGGCATTACATATTTTTAATTCTCATCTGATTGTTCAAAAATATTGAAAACCGTCATCATAGACAATTATACCCTAATACGGACATAATAATTTTCCCTATGACTCTGTTTAGAGAAAATGTTATACTTTCTGAATACTTCCTATAAGACAGAGCATGAAATCTGCCTGCATCGCTAATTACAGTTAATAATTCCAAGCAAAATATATATGTATTCCATGCCTCATTTTAAGTGTAAAGCTGAAAATGTAGCTGCTTTAACAGAAAAAGGTCACATACATTAAAGTTCTTAAAAGAATAGAACATTACATAACTGCACACTCTCATGAAATGTGCTACAAACACATGGCTATTGTGGCAACCATCACGATTCTGCTGTTTAAACCTAGCTATTGTAATGTAAAAACACCTAAATTGGCTATGCACACGGCAAATTGTTCCCAGTACTAAAATAGAATATACAAGTGTGATCTCATGAAGGGGGCCTATGAGTTCCTGAGTGGACAGCTTATCTTCACGTTTTCTAGATAGAAACATGGAATCCAGGCACTCCCATCATGCAAATGCAACATTTATTAGGATATTGGCAATGTTGCAGCTGAGGCCGGGTGCACACTAGGTGTTTTTTCTGCGCAATAGCACGCGTTATGACGCTCTTTATGACGTGCTTTGTAGCATATAATTACACTGATAGAGAAGAACACACGTAGTATGCGCGCAACGCATAACGCGCGCTGAAGACGTCCGTCATGGACACACCAAGACTCTTGCGCTAGGATTGACGCGGTGTTGGCAGCGTGCTGAACGTCAAATGCCCAGTTTTGTTTTTTTTCATTAAACTCAAATTCAGTTTTTACGACGTGCGTCAAAATTAACGCATCGTCTGGCGTCTACCATCTCTTCCGTCATAAAGTGCGCCCTTTTTAACGCACGATAGTGCGCAGAAGAAAACGCCTAGTGTGCACCCGGCCTTAACTCTGCAGCTGAAACCCTCAAACCCTTTGTTTTTAACCTCCCCTTGTATTATCCTAAAAAAAGGCAACCCCGGATCGCTCTCTCACCTCGGGTTTCCCCCACTGGAATGAGTTCCTTCAGGACAATAAGGAGCCAGTCTCTATAATCCACTTCAATGACGAGTTGAGACAATGATCCAAGAAGTTGTCTCCATCTCTTTAGGTCTCTCCATGGAGCATACGGTCTGACAGTTCCAGAACACAAGGGTTCCATTCCCCCAATTATTTGCACCAAGTCCTGAGCATGGCCAGGAGGCCACATGGGGTGGAAATCGGTTATTGGTGGCACTGTAGATGAAGAGTGTGCATATCTGAAAGAACCTGAAAGCGAGATTTTCTTTAAATACGCTATAATGTGTGATACTCATAATACATAGTAGTTATGTGTAGGCTACACTCTAGGGAAACCTACCTGGTAAAAGTTCAATGAGGATGAAGAATGTGATGATCTCCATCTGCAATCGAAACATTGATATTCTCTTTAGAGATGAGAAGTCAAAGGCCTGTACAGAAGAACGTTGGAGAAAAATGTGAAAACATTTTACGAGGCAACGGTTTGAAACTTTGAATACTATCAAGACCCTGTCCATCAGTCACAAAAGAAACAATCTTAAGTTAGGGATTCTGATTATTTCGTGGTTCTTGGTATATTCTGGCGCCTACTTGCACATGATAATGTTGATTTTCTGTTTCTTGAGTGCACCTGCCAGGTGATCTCCTGATGGTCATAGATCTTGAATCAATTAATGATGCTGGGGTACAACTTTATGACTTTAAGGCTGGGGTCAGACTAATGCATTTTTAACGTGCGTTTAGGCGCACTTAATCACGGCCGTAGTACAGCAAATGACGGGCAATGACGGCCAATATACGAAGTATGGCCGCACAACGCAAGTGGCAAACGAACGCATTTTTTCGAGAACATAGAACCGCTAGTACTGATGTATAGAGTGCCCTGCGTCGGCATAGCGGCGTGTGTGAGTGATTAGGAGACGTCAGACGCTGCTAATGTCCAGCCTACATAACGTCCAGACGCAAAAAGTGTTTTATTGATGATCCGTAAAAAAACACGCACTGAAATGCTCATCGTTTGACCGCTTTCACGTCCACTGTAAAAAAAATACGTCAATGCGTTCGGAGGCACTTTTTGACGGTCGATGCTAAAAATGTATTCGTTTGACCCTAGCCTTAGATTTTGACTTTTCAAGGTGCTATTAACTATACAGTGATATGTACTGGTTCATGGGTAAAACATTTAAAGTTTAGGTCATTATCGACAATTGGGAAATGTCTACAGCCTGCTTTTTCCGTTTAGCTTGTTCATTATTTGGCACGTAGGCCAACATACTGGAAGTTGAAAAATTCCTCAAATGAACTATTCACCTGCATTTCATCCATGGTTATCTTAACCAAAACTCCAGAAACTTCATTTTAATGATGTTAGTTAAATATGTTTATCTAAGAGGTCCCCCCAAAACGATTTCAGCCTAAAATTTGAAAGTCCATAAGATATTATTAAGAGGTGAATTGGTAGAATATCATAAATTCTAAACTAGTGTAGTTGAGCTGAAGAGATTCTGAAGACAAACCATCCAAATTCAGATATTTTAGTTCATTAATACCTTTTTATTGGGTCAAGTCAATCCAGTTTATTACCTTTGGGCACAATTTAATATTACAGAAAATAAACTCTAGTTCAGTGGTTACCAAGTGTGGCTCTTAAGTCCCCCTAACAGGCCAGGTTTGCAGATATCTGAAGCACAGCACAGGTGATATGATTTGCTGCTCAGTGATTGTAGGATTCAGTCTGCATTTCTCCAAGGTGATCCTTAAAATCTGGCCTGTTAGAGGGACTTGAGGACAGGGTTTGGTGACCCCTGGAAGCCAATGTACCAGTTAACCAACCAGTATGGGAGAATTAGATTTATTGAGGTCTTCAAAGACGTCTCTGGACTAACATTTGGCTAGGAGGACCTGAATGTCATTTTATAAGGATTGTAAGAGAGCTGTAGAGGGGGGGGGGGAATCAAGACAGTTGTATATTTGGAACTTTTTCATGCCAGGGTCCCACCATCTCCAAATATATTTTTTTTAATCTGTAGGTTTTTTAGTAATTGATTTGCCCTTGTCTTCCCACTTTTTTCCTTGGTAGGACTGCAGATTGTATGGCTACTTAATGGCTAAATTATACATGTGAGATAATATATGAATAAGGAGGTTGATAAAGACACAGGTTTATAGTGGTATCGGTGTTTACATTGCACCATTAAGATGTGGTTAATAGGACTAAAAGGTGGGTTGGATAGGAGTATGTTCTTCCTTCACATGGCACACATGTCCTCTGGTGAAAGGGGGCAACCATTCCACCTTAAACCCAGTCCTCCCATCAGTACCAGTGATACGGAGATACCAGTTGCAAGACTGCTATGCTGGCAGAAAGTAAATTTCGACTAAGGCTAATGTCAGATGAACGCAGTCTGAGCGCACTCTGCGTGCATAACGGACGGACATACTGCCAGAAGATACTGTAGACACCACTCGGTCCGTTTTTTTTTTTTTGACGGATGTAGAAAAAAAAAGGGGGAAATACGGTAAACAAAATTAAATAAAATTAAATGACAGGTACAGTCAGCCAGACCAAAAAGACTTCTGAGTATCAACGTGATGGACGTTGCAAATGCGCTGCGTCTGCCGTCGCGTCATCACGCACACAGGCAGCTACGCGGACGCGGCGCACTCTGGGCGTCCATCGTAGCGCTTTTACGTCAAGGCCTAAATGGCGTCCGTTGCCACTTGCATGGTGCATTTCAGTGCACAGATACTTTGGGTGTTGGTCTCTATTGATCACAAATCAATGGTACGACGGACGTTAAACTGTGCGGCGACACGGACATGATGACTGTGTTCGCCTGACGCTAGCCTAAGATGTGATTTTGTGGAAAACTGCAAATTTCCATTTCCCCACATGTTCACTTTTGCTGAATAACCTCTTTGGAGTGTTTGTTTCAGTGTAATCTCTACATACAGATCATATCCCAATTTACTCCAAATCACAATCTGTTTATGTTCTATTAATTGGTCTCAGTCACTACCCCTGCACAAGGCATTGTTCCACTTTTCAGATTTAGAAAATGGCTCGCTAGGAAAAACCTGACAAAAATCAAGTATGAGGGTCAGATCTGGGGACAATAAAGTGATTTTCTAGGAGTACAGATCTATATCACTGGCGCTGGATGGTCTACATTACAGCCAGTCAGGTGTACAAGTAGTACGTACCTTGTAATTCAATCACAAACCGCATTGCTGGCCATACTTTGAATGATCAAACTTTTAGGCTAGGGTCAGACGAGCGTGATTTCTACGGACTGTACGTCCGTGCACACGGACGTACGTTAGTACGGAAGACGTAGTAGTGGCCAGACAGTCCGTTTTTTTCACTGACGTATATATTTTGACGGATGTAGGAGGGAAAATAAATTAAAAAGCAAAACCATTTTGTCCGTGAAAAATGCTGGACGTATAAATGCAGTCCGTCTGACCACGTTCCATCACTCACACACAAAGCTATGCGGACGTTGCGGACGCAGCGCACTTTGTGCGGCCGTTCTAGCGGTTGTACGTTCTTGCCCGCCTTGCGTCCGTGGCCGTTGTGCGTCCGCAGTTCAGTGCGGACGTACTTCGTGTGTCGGGCTCCGATGGGCTTCCTGTCATGCTATCACGGACGTACTTTTAGGCGCAATCACGGACGTGAACACTACACTCGTCTGACACCAGCCTTATAGGTAAAAAAAAAAACATGATACCGAAGCTTTCAGAACCACATGATTTAATTTAGACAACCCAATAATCCTGTGTTTGTAGGCTTAACAGTGAAAAGGAATATTTTAAAGCATGGGATTCAAATATTCACCAGTTTGGCTATTTTTTCCCCCAAATTTTGGAAATCTGTTTTCAGTTCACCCATATCCGCGGCTTATAAAATAAACCCTAAAGCAAATTAATATATATATACAATTACCCAAACTCTTAAAATATTTTAATGCCGGACTATAAAAGGACACTGTGCATACATTGCAATCCTTCCTAATGTGTGAAAAAAATACAACTTAAATGCTTAGGGTTTTATGTTAAGACTATAAATGACTAGTCATGCCAAAACGTAACTGGCATGACTGCACATACATCAATACATCATGCCATTATGTAAAGGAGGCAGGTCACCTGAAATAGTTACATTGTGCAGCCTCTAAATCTATGTCCCTATAGCAGTTTGGACAAAATACCCACCTTTGTTGCAGTCAGGACACAACTCTCCAATGTGGACACCTCTGCTGGATCATGGTCTTCAGACCGAATTCACACTTACCAAGAAATGCCCTTGCATTCAACTGTAACAGATCGCTACCATCCCAGAGGCATCAATAATGAATTGCTTACACCTTGAAGGAGGAATTCCCATATCATACAGAACACGAGAGTTGTACAGATCATTTTACATAGTAACTAAATAACCGGAGTTGGACAAGCTTCTGGGGACTGGTTCGAAAAAGGTGCAAGGTCTCAATGGTATACTTGCCCTCCTTGTCACAACAAGGTTGTTGTTGTTGGACCATAAGGAATGGACACCGGCGTTAGTGTGAAATTTTGAAAGAAGGCCTGCGTTGTATAATCATCAAAAGTGTCTAATTTCATAAAGACACAAATGTGCCAAGATAAATTCATGCTAATCCTCCTCCACAAAGTAGACAGGAGTGGATCCTGTGATCATCAGGAATTCTTGAAGTATTACACATTATATACATTGTAGAGGCTTTAAAGGGCCACTGCCACACAAAAAAAAATAGGAAATCTTATGTTGTTTATGTTGCTGATATCTTACATGTGCTTTGTTTTTATCTTAATAGGTTTACTGTGTGTGTGTCACTGGGTGTACTGATATTGTGATCTTTTGTGTTGTAAACTGCCCCCCAGTACCTTTAGCACAATTGGTCCTCACTGAGCGACATTGACCATATAATGAAATCTATTTGTTGATCCAAGACTCCATGTATTGTGTGGGATGTATTCAAAGGACATCACCAGGGGGGTAGAAGTCTTTTAAGCTCCCTGTCAGATCTCCTTCAGCTGCCAGCTCTTATCTCAAGTTAGCCAGAAGACTACCCCTCCTGCCACCTTATCTAAACATACCCTCCTCCAATGTAGAATAAACAAGAGCCACAAAGCAAAGCTTTTGGTAAATGTCGCATCATGGGGAAAATACACAAAATGGAAAAGAGCTGAAAACCTTTTTTTTTTCCTTTTCACATAGAATAACTTAAAAAAAATGCAGCACGTGTTATATAAAGTGGTTTTATTTGTAATACATAAGCAATAACTAGGTTACTTGTGCAAGTGATAGTGTCCTTTTAACGGATGATCTGCAAGCAAGGAGATCTGTGACAGTATGCAGATACTACCCTATGCATGTTTCAGATTATATCCCTTTCATTGTATTGCTGTATTTGATATGAATGTACTGTTTGTCAAAGTGTAATTTAATGTAATGACGTGCTCAATTCTATCGACAACCAAATGCATCAGGATTCTCCCAAAATCTTTAGGCAAAACATGCGAAATAACAGGATTAAATCCTTAAAAGAATAAGTGAATGGATTCAGTTGCTAGAATGCTGGTTTTACAAGGCTGAATTTATATAAAGGCTTATTTTAAAACCTGCTGATTGCAAACACTGAAACTGTGAAAAGCCTATTCCAAATATTTCCTTTTTTTTTAACCATTTCTAGAGGAAACAGAACATAACTTAATCCCTACTGTAGTGTCAAAATGTCACAATCTGGAAATGTAAGGACTTTTCTAAGGGATTACAGTACTTGTCATTTAACTGTATAGACTTTCTGCTAAAAGCCACAAACCATAGCATTTTATATTGAATATTTACTGAACCCAAGGGACTTTTTAACCCATATCTAGAATACCCCCCCCCCCCCCGCCCAATGTTATGTACAGTGCTGCACGTATGCCTGGGAACAAAGGAAAAAAAATATATATAAATCTGTATAAACTATATATTACAGTACTGTGCAAAAGTTTTAGGCAGGTGTGAAAAAATGCTGTAAACAAAAAACGCGTTCAGAAATATAAATATTGATTTTTTATATTTGTCAATTTTCAACATGCAAAGTGAGTGAACAAAAGAAATCTAAATCAAATAAATATTTGGGGTTACTACCTGTTGCCTTCAAACCATCATCAATTTTCATTAGGTACACTTGCACAAAGTCAGGGATTTTGTAGGATTATAGTCAGGTGTATGATCAACCAATTATAACAAACAGGTGCTAATGATCATCAATGTCCCACGTAGGTTGAAACCCAGTCATGAACTGAAACAGCTGTGTAGGAGGCGTAAAACTGGGTGAGGAACAGCCAAACTCTGCTACCAAGGTGAGGTTGTGAAAGACAGTTTCATGTCATTGCAAGATTGAGCACAGCAACAAGACACAAGGTAGTTAGACAAAGATTTCAAAGCAGACTGGGGTTTCAAGATGTGCTTTTTCAAGCTCTTTTGAAGAAGCACAAAGAAACGGGCAACGTTGAGGATCGTAGACGCAGTGGTCAGCCAAGGAAACTTAGTGCAGCAGATGAAAGACACATCAAGCGTATTGCCCTATGAAATCAGAAGATGTCCAGCAGTGCCATCAGCTCAGAACTGGCAGAAACCAGTGGGACCCAGGTACATCTACTGTCCAGAGAAGTCTGGCCAGAAGTGGTCTTCATGGAAGAGTTGCAGCCAAAAAGCCATACCTCCGACGTGGGAACAAGGCCAAGCGACTGAAGTATGCACAAAAACATAGGAACTGGGGTGCAGAACAATGGCAGCAGGTGCTCTGAACTGAGGAGTCAAAATTTGAAATATTTGGCTGTAGCATAAGGCAGTTTGTTCATCGAAGGGCTGGAGAGCGGTACAATAAGGAGTGTCTGCAGGCAACAGTGAAGCATGGTGGAGGTTCCTTGAACGTTTGGGGCTGCATTTCTGCAAATGGAGTTGGAGATTTGGTCAGGATTAATGGTGTTCTCAATGGTGAGACATACAGGCAGATACTTATACGATTTGCCCCAAATTTATTCTGCAGCAGGACAAAGACACCAAACATACAGCCAAAGTCATTAAGAACCATCTTCAGCGCAAAGAAGTAGTACTGGAAGTGATGGCATGGCCCCCACAGAGCCATGATCTCAACATCGAGTGTGTCTGGGATTACATGAAGAGATAGAAGATCGGTGGTTAGTTATCCAAGATGATTGGAACAACCTACCAGCTGAATTCCTTCAAAAACTGTGTGCAAGTGTACCTAGAAGAATTGCTGCGGTTTTGAAGTTAAAGGGTGGTCACACCAAATATTGATTTTATTTAGATTTCTTTTTTGTTCATTCACTGCATTTTGTTAATTTATGAACATAAATGTTTAACACTTCCATTTGTGAAAGCATTCTTTATTTACAGCATTTTTTTTTCACACCTGCCTAAAACTTTTGCATAGTACTGTATATCTGTACAATTAGTTTTCAAATTAATAATGCATATGTACACCAGTAAAAAAAAAACATTTTAATAGCTCCAATAATTATAAAGATGTAACTTTGTCATATAGAGCTTATTCGAGTTTTTTTGTGAAATTGTTACTTAACCTCCTGCATGATGGACCCTAGCCACACATGCCAAAATATTACTCTAGCAAGAGCATGAACTGTATGATAGCTTTATTCAAGTGTCCACAGGTACATACTTTAATAAAAATGAAAATCCCACACTAGGCCATGTTAATTGAGACCTCAAACCTCTAGCTTGTTTTGGAACAGCTAGAATATAGACGATGGTCCTTACAATTTGTAAGGCTGCTTAAGCAACATTAGTTTAGGGATCTACTTACGACACAATGAGTCTCTGGTGATTTAACAGAACCAATCGCGTGAGGCATCTTGGATTAGGTATACTGGTTACCTGAAAAGCTCATATACTGCTACATGAAATAGGGACATTTAGCGGCGCTACTTGATGGCACCAGAGAGCGTTAAAGTGTGCTTAGAATTTGATTTCAAAACAGAAGCAAATGTAATGTAGATTTTTTTCCATTTTACTTCAAAACACGCAAATGTGGTGGTAGGGATGTAAATCTTTAAAAAGACCCTATGATCATGAATGACTGAAACATTTTCAAGCCACTCACAGAAATATTTGCCATAACTCCAGATAGATCACCAGCTGTTACACAAGTCTTGTGCACCATAATTCATCATCAAACCTTGAGACTGGCAAAACATTGTGGGATCAGGTTTTTGGTCAGTGCGGTAGTAAGGCTGGGGTCAGGCGAACGCAGTGTGAACGTGCGTTTAGCCGCACTTTATTACGGCCGTGGTAGCAACAAATGACGTCCAATGTCAGCCAACATACAAAGTACGGTCGCACAAAAGTTCGGCCACGCAATGCAAGCGGCAAACGCATTTTTTCAATGTGCGTCAGTACTAGCGGTTCGACATTAAGAGTGCGCTGCATCGGCATAGTGGCGTGATTAGGAGACGATAGATGCTGCACGTGTCCATTTGTTTTTATAGCTCCGTCAAAAATCACAGCCGTAATTGTGCACCGTGTGAACACTTTCGCATCTGCCGTCAAAAAGTGCGTCCAGACGCACTTTTTGACGGAAGACGCGAAAAATGCATTAGTCTGACCCTAGCCTAAAGGACTTCGGTGTTTGTGAATTTCTGAGAATTGGCATACGAGTCAAGGTGATTACCTAGGCCCACCACCTTGAAATCAAGAAACTATATATACTTAATTTTAAAATATAAATAAAAAAAAAAAGGATTATGCGAAAAATTCAACAATCTCAAACTGTTTAATTTAACAGTGAATAAAGCAATTGTACCTAGAAATGAAGACAAAACCCCATCGTCAAAGCCTAGTGCCACCTTATGATTTTGTTTTAAATTTTGTATGCGGGGGTTGGACGTCACAACAAGCGGGATTAAAAGGTGTGACAAGCTCCAGTTTCTCAATGATTAATGAACACCAAAGAGAAGCAGTGGACAGTAACACAAGCAATTGTAACAATAGAATTAAGACAAGGAATTATTTACCCTACCCTTTCCACAGAAAGAGTAACATAAGCTGGAAATAAATAGCGAGCAGTGCATAAATAAATACCTAAAAAAAAAGCTGATCTTAAATTATAAAAAGGGATTCAAAAGAGACAAACTTTGGAAGATATAGAAAATGTCGAGAACAGAATCTTTTATCTATACTTCTTGAATTCTTTTAATTTTATTTCCAAATAAGCTTGAAGGTGGCCAGGCAAACACTGCAGGTAAAATACCTTGCGTCCATATACAAAAATGTAATAAAAAGTTATTTTACACAGGCTCACATGATCCTATCCATTCCCTTTTTTGCAAACTAGAATAAAACAATTTATTTACCACATTCTTTCGATCAGGAGCAGTTCATCAGAAACCCAAACGCAAGACATTGCACCAATTGCAAAAAAAAACAAAAAACAAAAAACACACAGATCACTAAGGAATAAGACAGCCACCCAGAGTAAAGGTTAAAATCTTCATTAATACACTGAAAATATGACAGTACTCATGCTTTTTTTTTTCTTTAAAATCAAAAATACAAAAATTAAATGTTTTCCTAAAAACTTACTAAAAAAACTCCTTATTTTAAGGAGTGACTTGAAAATGAATCCATGTGTAATTTATACAATAAATGGCATACAGTTAAACAGGTAATATACATAAAAAAAAAAAAGGATGAACAGCCTCCTCTGTAGAGTTTTTTGTTTTTTTAAATTTCCAATACTGTACTCTCTGAACAAGCTTACAAAATACAAACCTTTTTTTTTTCTTCTTTTTTTAAAAGGAAAAAAGTGCCGTCTCTTCAGTCTGTATGCGAGTGCACAGCTAAACATTTACAAGTACACCCACAGGAGAAACATTCCCCACGCACCCCCTCCCACAACCCTTCCCTGCAGGGATAGAGGACCACATCATACAAAAATACCCATCCTTCAGAAGCAGCAGAAGCAGTATCAGAGCTGTGAATGGGGAGTGTGTGTGTGTGTGTGTGTGTGTGTGTGTGTGTGTATGTGTATGTGTATGTCTAAGCATGGAGGGTGTGTGTGTGTGTGTGTACTGACGGAGAGGAAAGTCTGATGTGATATTAGAGTTCCTGCTCACATTTGCCCATTTCTGCAACCCCTCTCCACTCTGTACTGAGCTGCAAGTGGGTACACCCCTGTCACTGTACATAATGTCCCCTTCACCCATGAGCACCACTTTTTATTTTTAAAGTGGAAAAAAAATTACTAAAGATAGATTACAGATGATATAAAATATATATATATGTATTTCTAAAATGGAGTTTACATGGATTGAACTTTAAGATTGTTTTTAAAAAAAAATACAAATATACATTATGCAAGCAGAAAATTAAAAACAGCCAAATAATATAATACAAAGAAGGAAAAAAGTTGATACAAAATAAAAAAACGTTTGGCTCCTACAACAAACTGAAGCAACTGAAATACGAGGAATGGATAATGTCATACTAAAACTAATATGGATCAATGCTTGGGAGGTTAAATCCAGAACTTTGAGAAAAGCTCTCAATGGCTGTTCTGGTAGACATGGACGGGCTACTAGACAGAGGATAAAATGTGCCCTTGCGACTCACAGACAGCAAAGGGGTTTCTCCAAGTGAATAACTGGGAGTACGACAAGCTGCTCGGTGATGCGACATTGCACCAGTCACAACATGCCACTGGGAAACCGTTCCTTTGCCCCCCCCGCCCCCCTCCCTCTTTTCAGACAAAAGAAAAAAATGCCTTCTGCAGTTATGGCAAATGGTTGTGTACAAGTCCTTGGGTCAGGCAGGTCTGCAGGTATCTGATTGTTGCCCTCGTCCGGGGGAAGATCCTGCAGGCATGACTTCTGTCAGGTTTAATCTGGGGGCAAGCAGTCGTGCAAGCGAAATCTGTCTCTGATGTGTGGTCGCACATCTTCATTCTGGAAGACAAATGAGAAAAAAAAAAAACACAACACAAACACATTAAATATTATAAAACAGTAACACTGTGTGACTAGTGAAAGTAACCGCATCTTGACAATGGATACCTTGATGTTCCTGAGTATTGTACTTTTTGGACCCCCCCCCCCCCCAAATAACAAGTAAATAAACCAAACTCACCAGTTCTACAAGCTTTTCCAGGAAAGGAACAAGCTTCAGCAGCTCCTGGTCGTTCTTATCCATGAACCAACTCTCAATAGGTATCCCATTTGAAAGCTGCAAGAGAATTAAACCGTTGCAATTTTAAAATGTTATTTCTGCAGGTTACCCAAATAAGGACTTCCCACAAATCATGTATTTACTGCAGCTGTCCACCCATATGATCAAGCACATTGACAGACACCAGTTAAAAAGGAATACTCTATTTAATAGAGTCCTTTTTTCCCCTTAAATAATTGGGCAGAGGCTGCTGTGTCCAATTATTATACCCACCCTTTACAGTTTATTCACTTACCTTATTCTCCCTCGCCGCACACAGCTCCTCCTCTCCTACTCAGAGACTTCAAAATCCGTAAGTCTCTGAGCTTTTCTACACGGCTTGCGCCCCTAAAGCAAATTGCGTAGCTTAAAAGATATAAATTGTGCAGCGCTAACAGCCTACGCACTTTGCGTACTCAAATCCCATAGCGCTTGCCTCCAGTGATGGATCGAGAGTACTGTAGAACATTAAGTACACAAACCATTTACAAGGATACTCTAGACACACAAAAAAAAAAGGGGAGGGGGAACCCTTTACCAACCCCCCCCCCCCCGGTTTATCCTTTAGTATACATTTTACAGCTCTCATTGTAGCAGAGCAGCAGTCTTGACCTGCCACCAGTTTGCAGGCAGCTAACGCATGTCACGGGACCACAGGTTAGCTGGACCCTCCAGCTAAAACCCAATGGCTGGAAGGTAGGGGGGACCCAAATTGGTTCCCGCTTCCCGGTACCAAAGTCCGAAGCTCAGGTCAGCTCACATCTGAGCTTCTGGATGGTACTAAGCCCCTGCACTCAGAATTGAATGATCTCCCTGAGAGCCCCCCCCTGGAAGGGGGCGAGGATGCTCAGGGCACTGTGGTAACAGTTCCTAGTGTCCCTTCTAAGACATAAAAACAACGGAATGAATAATTTAACAGAAAACAAATAAAGCCAAGGTTTCTTTGTTTACATGCATTTGTAGAAGCCTTAAAGAAATAAAAGTGCGGTTAAACTAAGAAGTTGTTTCTGTCTGCATAATCCACTGCCTTTCATTACAGAAAGCAGAGATTCATACAATCTGCAGGTCTGCTCTTAATTAAAATAAGTGCAAAAAGATTTATGCGGTCCATAAGCTGCACAATGTAGCTGAAACTATTGATAAAATCCTGTCTCTTGTGGCTCACCTGGTATGCAAAGGCTTGTGGTGAGTTGTCAATGATGATTGTTTTCGAGAGATCCCTTCCCAGGATATTCAGATCTTTAATGTAATTCCCCTGGACACACACGCAGTGCTCTCGGAACAACCTGTGTCTGTACACAAAAAGGACATGAAGACATGAATCCTGCCAAGTAGGGAGGACAAAAAATTTCAAAAGCATCTTGTTCTGTTTTTAAGATACAATTTTTAATAGCAAAGGCGATACATAATCAAAATCTGCAACAAAAGATGAACGTCACAAACACTACCTGACCAGTCGCTTCTTGGGATCCAAAATATTCAATAATTTGTCAGCATAGACTTTCTTCGATGCCGTAAAAAGAATTATCTGTAGACAAGACAGAATAATAAGTCCGGGTTTATATAGAAGTTGCACATTCTATTCAACAAGAACACAGATTCCATATTAACGATACAAAGTTCACAAGTAATTCCTAACTGTTAATCAGTGTAATCAGTGCATCTCTTAATTATGTTTGATATCAAAGTTGATATTCGATTCCCATTAGTCAAATACGGCAACCTTTATTACAGTTACAAAGGACGAAAAAAAAATACAATGTGCGTCCATCGAGTTCAGCCTGTCACACATCACCTACATAGAATAGATCATGGATTCAGTGCAGTAAATGGTTAAAATATAACATTTAATAATGCTGGGTAAAAGAATAATAGACAAACCACCAACATAAAATGAACAAAGTAGCGTATTAGATTTGTCCATTATTCGCTTTTACCTAGCATTATTAAATGTTACGTTTTAACCATTTACTGCACTGAATCCATGATATATTCTACATTGTGACATAGAAAAATGGGGGTAAACCTATGTCACAATGTAGAATAGATCATGGATTCAGTGCAGTAAATGGTTAAAACATTACATTTAATAATGCTGGGTAAAAGAATAGACAAATCGAATACGCTACATTGTTCATTTTATGTTTGTCTATTATTCTTTTACCCAGCATTATTAAATGTTATGTTTTAACCATTTACTGCACTGAATCCATGATATATTCTACATTGTGACATAGGGTTACCCCCCCCCCACCCCCATTTTTGTATCTGGTTCAGTTTTTCATCACATTAGTTGGAGTTTATTTTTTACCTACTGCACACACAGCATTGCAGAAATCACACATCCCCTACTGCTGTTGATCCAAAAATCAATCAACCTAGACTGAAGCGCTCGTTGAATATGCAACACACTGGGAAAAAAAATCCTTGACCACAGAATGGCAGATTTCTCCTTGGATGAAGTAGCTTTTACCCACATATTAAATATTATAACCTTTAATATAGGGATGCACCGATATCACTTTTTTAAGCCCGAGTACGAGTACCAATACTTTTTTCAAGTACTCACCGAGTACATACCGAGTACCGATACTTTTATTTTATGTCATGTGACCACTTTCCAATAAGAACAGACCTCATATAAAAATGCCCCCAGCTCACATAGATGTATCTATCACACAGAATGCCCCCTGCTCTCATGGATATGCCCCCAAGCTCAGACCCCAGACCAGACATGGGGTGGCTGTTCGAATGCTCTATCGGCATTCGGACAGCCGCCCCTGGAGCTCTCCGGCATACTCACCGTCCCGAGTGGCGCCGACAAAGTCTTTGCGCGTGCGCTCGTTGAAGGACCCCAGCCGCGATCATGTGGGACTCCCACGTGATCGCAGCTGGGGTCCTTCAACGTGCGGAAGCGTGGAAACTTTCCCGGCGCCGCTCAGGAAGGCAAGTATGCCGGAGAGCTCCAGGGGCGGCTGTCCGAATGCCGATAGAGCATTCGAACAGCCGCCCAAGCCCCTCGGATGCCGGCTTCCGGTATCGGGGGAAAATATCGCGGGTACTGCACAAGTAAAGAGTACTCCTGCAGTACCCGGTATCGGCACCGATACCGATACTAGTATCGGTGCAACCCTACCTTAATACTCTGTTTTTGCAGGAAGTCATCCAGTCTTATTGAACAAGGACATGGTTTAATTAGCAAAGATGAACTAAAAGGAAACGCACATGAGCTCTACCTAGGAAAAAACTAAACTTGGTGTATGCATAGAGCAAAATGTAGAACATCTCATTGTAAATCCAATATTTATGGTTTTGTACAATTCATATTATTAACATGTCTTACCCATGCTTTTTGTGATGCTTTATACCTTGATTCGTCCCATTGTACAACGATGGGGAATATGTTGCCACTTTATAATTTTAATTATTATTTACGTTTATTACACTTTTTTGATTTCCCTTTAATGGTAACTGTATCCTCTGTTAAGACTGACAGCCACTATTACTACACAATTTATACATTAAGCGATGTAATGTAAACTTTTGTAATACTAAAAACAGACTTTTCTTTATACGTGTTCATTGGGGGAAATCAAAAGGATAACGTTTCAGAAGAAGAAAAAAAAAAGCAGAATTTATTTCTACTTAATACATGCAAGTAACGTGCCATCACTTCCCCAAAACAGGCTAAACAACTCACCTCATAGATCTGAGACATACGCTCCAAAAACTCACGGAAAAAGGGTCTTAACCGAACATAGACCTAAACCAGAAAAAGAAAGATTAAAATACACACACACACAAACCTGTTTCAGCTATGGTATGATCTGTGTTGCAAACCCTTACCTGGTAAATAACATCCTGGAATAGAACGGGAAATGTGAGTGCTGCATCTTCCAGTTCATTGAGGCTGCAATGCACCAATGTTTCATCCTGTGGGATGCAAACAGTGTTAGTTACAGCATCTACAAATCTACATGAATCTAACCACCTCCACTCTTATCCAGGATATACCGACCAGGTCCAGGACGAGGGAGAATTCTGGTGTGCTCCTGGTTTTCAAAGGGAGAGCTGGTTTCCTGTTGAGCTGCTCTTCTGTCAGAGGAGGGACATGCTTGATAAAGTAATATCTGTGGAGTTATATGTAAGTGCTGTGAGTGGATACCAGTGCAGGATAGCACACACAAAATACTCTACAGCTGATGCAGAGGTGTAAGTTACACATATGTATAAACACATTTATTCAAATTTAAAAAAGACATTTGACAACAAAACGAGTATGCCATTAACCAAATAAGTAGACTAGTTAACCGTCACTGGATACACATCCCCTTGCTCGTCAGCCAGTATGACAGGAAAGGTCTGGCACTGTCTTAAACTCTGAGTCAGCCCTGCGGGGAAGGGCCCTTAAGGCACAATGGCTGTATTGGCTTAACTAGGCAGTGATACGTGGTAGCCAGCGCCTCTGCTGCTTGAAGCAAGTGGACTGTCCTTGGAAAGTACACCATGTTCCGACGCTGGCTCCGTGGAGGGGATCTACATGGGGATCCCCTGGGACAGGTTCAATGGCAATAGGCGGCAGGGAGCCTGAAGGACAGCCGTCAGGCTTTTGCAACGATTCTGACCAAGATGAAACGATGAGGAAACTGAACTAGACATTGACACTTTTAAGGATGCCTCCATTCTGGCAAGACGAGCCACCAAGGAGGAATATCTGGATTATTTTTTCATGATGGGGGGGGGGGGTTGCTCAGAGGCAATTGAGATAGGCATGAAGCCAGATTCGGAGCCTGACTCTTGACATAAAAGGACTCGAGTGGGCAGTTTGGATAAGGACCGTCAATTATAAAGTAATGGCTTTGAGAAGCAGTTGCGGGTCATTCCAGGTCCGATCTCCATCAGGCAAGATGATGGTCTCCAAGTCTCGTGAGAATAACTGCAAGATGGAGGAGGCGCCTCCCGGAGTACTGGTGCATTCGCAGAGGACACGGTGGAAACAGAGGGAAATAAATGCCGGGTTCGATGCCAATTAACACTACCGGCACTTGAACAGCAGAAGGAACGTCCATGAGAGTGGACGTTGCTTCCACTCGAATGCCCGTGTGGCCACCTAGCTGAACGCACTTAGTGCTACAAAGCACGACCCTCTATAGGAGGATTGCGCTTTGTAGCCCTGAACTAGTATTGTATCTTTTCGAAGGGGAGGGTTTCAGCAAGACTGATGTACCACGCTCAACTCGATGTGGCCCGCCCCATCAAAACGTCACAACGCTGCGACAGATGTCGCTTCAGTAAGTGCGCACTCAATGCCCTCGTCTGACCGCGGCCTAAATGGGACCGTTGGGGAGGGAATACCTGCCATTTTTTTCTACGTTTTTCCAAAAAAAAAAAAATATATATACTTTGCAGCTTTAGAAGCAGTGGAGAGAGAACTGCAAATACGAGTCTCCGTGTCCTGCATTAACCCCTTAGTGACCGGGCGGTTTTACACAAATCCGTCTTTTAGTGACCGCTGCTGTTTTTACGTTTCTGCGCTGTTAGTGTTTAGGTCAAATTTTCCTCTTACTCGTTTATTTCGACCCACACATATTATACACCCTTTTTCCCGCCATTAAATGGACTTTCTAGAAATACCATTATTTCCATCATATCGAATAATTTACTATAAAAAAATCAATATGAAATATGAGGGGAAAAAAATGGTAAAAACACACTTTTTCGTAATTTAATCCCCAAAATCTACAACCACCCAAAAAGACCCCGGCTAAATAGGTTCAAAATTTTGTCCCGAGACTAGAAATACCCAATTTTTACATGTGTTTGCTTTTTAACCCCTTCACTGCTGAGACAGTTCACCTATGTGCGCTGCGCTCATTCTGACCATTTTGTGCTAATTATTTTTAGATGACAGCCTAGGTCCTATTTAATTAAACTCCCCCCAGACAAAAAAAACATTTAAAAAAAAAAAAAAAATTTTTTTTTTTTTTTTTTAAAACCAAACCTGGTCATGTTTGGTATCATTTGAAAGGCCATAATTAGGCCTTTCAAATGTTGTCAAATATGACCATCTAGCTGCCATGGATCGGGAGATAAAGGGATCCTTAGGATCCCCTTACCTCTACATGGCAGCTAGATGGTTAACTGGCCCACTGACATCCTCACACATATGGTGAGGTTGTCAGTGGGTGGGGGGGGACCTGGAGGCTTGGCTGACATCCAAGATGTCAGCCCCCCTCCAGGTTTGAATCGCGTTTTGGCGCCAATTGGCGCCGCAACGTGATCCGGCGGCGAAACTGTTAATGCCATACACCGCTGAAAAGGGGAGGCTCTCCCCTCTCCAGCGGTGCAAACGGCATCTCCCTAGCTTCAATGGTTGGGGAGATAGAGGGCTCCGAAGGAGCCCCCCCTCCCCTCCATTGAAATGCATGGGGACGCCTGCTGATGACGTCACCACGCAGCGTGGCGACATCATCAGCCTCGCCTGCCCATGTAAATCACATGGGCAGGCTTCCTCCCTGCCAGATCGCCGTGGGATCCAGCGAGGGAGGCGAGTATCGGGCGGGAGGGGGATTAGGCGCCGCTGACGTACCCTGTACGTCCGCGGGTCTAAGGGAGACCTGTGTACAGGACGTACAGGGTACGTCAGCGGCCCTTAAGGGGTTAATATTTGTGCTTCCTATGTTACGCAAGTTGCATAGGAATGCTAATTGCGCAGAGAAGCTTCAGGGACCTCTGGGATCGGGTGTCCCTGGGTCAAAGAAGAGGAGCAGTGTGCAGCAAAAGACAAGGTAATTGTGACGGATCGGCCGCCACAGGATTTGTTTAATTTCATTCTTATTTTGTTATAGGAACTAATTCCCTTGTTAGATTTAGTGTAAAACTGTTGCTAGACTTCGAATTAAAGGAACACTCTAGTCAAAAATAACCCCCCCCCCACTGTTTTTTTACATTAAACTATCCCTATTCTTTTAATAAATAGGGAACTCTTTTTTTTTCTAAATGTAATACCCTAAAATCCACTTCTTTCCAACAGCGTTTTTTTTTTTTTTTTTTAAATATATACTCACCTCCCTCCTCTTCCGCTCCCGTCCTTGTTTCTTCCACTTGGCTAAAGGTTTACGTGAGAAGCGCGCATGCGTGCCTCTCACGTAAGCCAGCCAATCGGCAGGCTTCCTCCTGGCTCCCTCTGCTGAGGATTAGTGTTGCGCGCAAGAGGATGCGCGCAACACTAATCATCAGGCTGCCGCCAGCTACTGCGGTGAGTTGGAGACGTCATCGCGCTGAAAGCGAGATGACGTCTCCTACTCGGCAAAAGCGGAAAATATGAATCCCGCTCTGCTGACAGCTGGGAGGGCGGAGTAAAGTCCTCCGCCTCTCTCAGCTGTTTTCAGCTTATCGGCTGAGCGGAGGGAGGGGGGACAGAGGGCGGCATACTCCGGCATCATGACCACCTAAAAAAAGCTTAGGTGTGGTCATGTTGCCTAGAGTATCCCTTTAATCATGTTTTTCCCCTGGGCTAGTAACCATGGAGTACATGCTTGCTACAATGTATCAGTCACTGAACAGCCCAGCTGCAATTTGTCTGTATATCTCCTGTGCTGATTAATAACTCGTTCCCCTTTGTGTCCAGCTTGTACCAGTGCCAATTGTACAAACAAAATATTTAGTGTTCCTGCAAAGTGTACCCCGGCTTGTCTCATATTGTGTAATGCAGGAGGTTCCCCAGGAGATCGCAAATACCACTGGCAAGCTGCCAAAACCCTACTACTGTTCAACTGCCTGCCCTGGAGCCCCCTTTGCCCCCACCAGGGCGCTTTTTGGACATTAGGTCCCCAGGAAGGGTTGCCTGGTGTGGGGCGAGTTTGAAGAGGAAGCACCATCGCGAACCCCTCCATCCGACGGTCCCAAAACAGAGCGGCTACAGCTATGGAGCTCGAAGGCGAAAACACCTCACCCGCTCCTGGGCTGTTTGTAGTCACTGCTGCTCAGTCCCCGTTCCTGTATCAGGGTGTTCTTTTGGCAAGAGTAACCAGAGGACCAGAGCTAGCCAGCAGAACCCAGAAAGTGTTGCTGCTCCAGCGGAATTAATCCCTACAGACCCGCAACGCTAAGAAGAGCCCATGTTGGATATACAGAGGGACTCGGGCTGGAGGCGGTGGCGCCGGATCATGTTGGATATACAGAGGGACTCAGGCTGGAGACGGTGGAGGAGCTGGCGCCAGGATGTCTGGAGGGGCTGGGTTAAGAACAATGGCCAGCCGGGTTATCAAGATCTTGTCAATGTATATAAGCACTGTCTGTTCCCATTCTAAACAAACTCTGATTTACCTTCAACCTACACTTTTGTCTCGACTAAGTGATTGGGGAGGGATACAGGGCCTCGGTATTCTCGGATCCAGGCAGAGACAAGCAGCGGATTGATGCCCTCTTAATAGCGGCATTACAGGCTCCATTCAGCAGATTTGCTGATTCTGAGCAGCCGCCTTCACTGCATCCAGGGCAGACACCTCGGCTGGCATGCTACCTCCCAGTGCTCCAAGGCAAGGACGGAGTTAATGGCGAATCTACTCCTGCTGAGTAGCGGATTTCGTCAGAGTAATAAAAAAGAACCTCTGCCCAATTATTTAAGAGCAGAAAAGGTAATTCTTGTTTTCAATAGAGTATCCCTTTAATAGTTTGGGAAAACCTGGGCTAATCAGAAACTCCATCATACTCTAATCAAAGATCCTCCAGTTTGGATTAAAAGCATCTGCTGAATATTGCCGAGGTTTTGTACTTGAAAACTCCCATAGCTTTCCATGTCAGTGCATGAAATTTGGAAGGTGGTTTTGGTTGAGCTGTCCATTTCCTAATCAATTAACTTCATGAGTTTAACACTTGCTTGCAGTGCTCGATGTATAAAGTTTTCAGTATTGAACACGCATATAACAACCATCATCAAGACCCAAAGGGGCTAATCTGAAGCGGACAGTGGTCTGATGCACACTAGAACAATAATTTGAACTACTTGAAGCATTCAGAGGATAAAACAGGGGGTGTCCACCAAAGGGATAAATGTTATCCCTTCAGAAAGAGTTAGAAAGTCAATTACAATCCTGTAATCTTAATCTTAGTTTACCATTTAGGGTAAAACCCTCCTCCCACGGCAAACCTGTCCCCCAGTATGCTCAAACACCAGTTTGCTCTGTATGAGCAATATGACATCTGAACAGGTCAAAATGGGTTTATAGATCCCAATTCTAGAAACACTAATAAAAACCTCTCTGAAATATTTGGTGTGAATACAAGTATAGACGTTTTTTGTGACTAATTCTTGCAGACTACAGGTAAAAACAAAAAAATAAGTCAATATATTGATCTTAAGCCACTCACGGATCAAAGACCTCCCAGTCTTCCTCATATGCAGCTTCAGCGTGTGCTGATGAATATCCGCTGTCAGGGGACACAGGGGCTAGAAAGAAAGTGGTTTTGTTGGTATGGGGATTAAATCAATAAGCAGATTCTAGTAGAAAAAAAAAAAAAATAGCCAAATCCAGTTACCTGTAAGAGGAGGGATGTCTCTTTCTGGAGACTCCTCAGACCCCTCTAGCCAGCTGTTAGCAGTTGTCCGCACAGGTACTGCTTGGCTGGGGTAGGATGCTCCATTAGTTGAAGTGGTGGTGCTGGTGCTAATTTCATCCACCTGATCCATTTCCAGCTGCTTTACAATTTCCTCAGCCTCCACCGCTTGCCCCGGGGAGTCCGACCCAGACGTGCCTAAAAACATTAAATTTCATCGTGGAGTCAAAGACCAGTGTACTGTGCTACAGAAGACACCCATGAACTTTGCTTATAAAAAACATTCGTTCTCACCTGCTCTACAGTATAGGACACTGACATTTTTATGGGTCCAAGAGCATTACATCCCCAGCAGGTCTCCTCTTGGTCCCACCTTCCCAATCATAACTACTTGAGTGATGCCAAAAGCACTGGCTTTCGGATAGCATTCACTGGTTTGCTGTAAGTGAAAAGGAGAAGCACCTCTGGAGCAGCTCTCCTGCTATGAATGGTCATCCTTACACAAACGGACCTACAGTAATACATTGTGCTATGATTCTGATTAATAATATGACACCCTACTATTGAGCACATGGGAATAAAGAATTACATTTACTTTCTACAGTAAGAAAAAGATTTAGTGTGCTAAAAACAACCCACACAAACCATTTTTATTTGCTGGTGAAAAGAAGTTGAAAACAGGAGAGAAGATTGTCCCCAACAGAGTGGTCCTAGGGGGGCTTCCTGCGCCAGCTAGATCGTCCAACTTCCCATTCTGTTTCACATGTGGAGGTGTCACCTCGTAGCCTGCGGCTTCTAAGAAAAGAGGAAAAATACATTGAGCTGAAAGAAGTGACACGACAGAAAGGACAATGGCTAGACTATAGGGGGGAGGGGTGGACTTGGCTGCTGCAAGCTTATACAAAGACCTGTGTCTCACCTCCATTGACTTGGCTTTTCCTTCTTACACGTGCAATAGGCTTGCTCGGCTTTTCAACGGTACGTGGAGTTGAGGTGATGAGGTTGTTATCAAGGTCACGCTCCACTCTGCTTCTCTTTGGAGGGTTTTCTCGATCCTCCTATAACGGAAGTGTGAAATATTAACTTAGCTGTAGGGATGCACAGATACTGGGATTTGCACAAGTACTTGAACTCGTGCAAATGCTCCGGAAGCCACCACTGGGCTGGCTTGCCAGGCAGTATCAGAGGGGGTGGCAGAATGCACCAACAGCATTCTGCCAGGCTCCTCCGGCTGACCGTGTCCCAGCCCAGCGAGTAGCCACCAGCATGTGAAGGTTGTAACACCACTCCGCTAGGTCCTCTAGCTGCACTCTCACGAGATAAGATCTGGTGTACATGTACAAATATATTTAAAGATCACACGCAGCAACGCGATCCCGGCCGGCCTATAGAATCATGGCAGATCCACGTGTAAGGAGTTACTGCTCTAAGCAAACGGATTGGTGAGTGTCCTTATCTTTCTGTATACACACACACACACACACACGGTAAAGCACTGTGACCTTGAAAATGGCTCCTGCGTGAGCCAAAACGGTTACCTGCTAAATTACTTAATAAAGCTTGTTATGCTTATCTATGCTCGAGCGCGGCCTTTTTAAGGTTTGGATATAATATGGCTAGGGGCCAAGCAGCGGAATTTTTCCTTTTCTTGCTTTAACATTGTTTTCAAAGGATAGGTAGTTGCTGGGATCCAGAGATAAATCTAGATCTATATTGCAGCACATGGGTTCTGAATTGCTGAGAGTGTGTGAGTGGCTATGTGCAGGCTGTGCAGTGGGTAAACGGGGTGTCTGGCCACACATTTCAATATTTCCAGAAACTGGACAGGCTTTTAGCGAAATCCTAAATTATTGGAAAGCAGTCACATGACAGTAAATAAAAGTATCGGTACTCATACTTGGTCAAAAAAACAAAAAACAAAAGTGTATTTGAGCATCCCTACTTAGCTGTATACATTTCAGACGTCAAGAGAGTGGCCTTAAAAAGGTATCCTCAACCATCAAGGGAGGCGGCACACACGAGCATACTGTACTGCGTCCATTACGGACGCTCTTTTTCACGGGAGATATTGTGAGTACTATATAAAGTGCGTCCGTAACGTCTGATGTCTCCACACCCTAGGAAAATACATGGCGGCGTTGTTTCTGCGTCTGTTTAGCTTCTTCACGATGTTTTCTGCATCTGTAGCTTTATGCTTTGCCCGTCCGTGAAAAAGTGCGCAGGTCCTTCGTGTGGTGGGTTTCAGGGACTCCATTTTAAAGCTACAACGGACGCCAAACAGTACGGTCAGACAGACGCAAAATGTTTGCTAGTGTGCCGCCAGCCTAAGGCAGGGATGGCAAACCTTTTTGAGCCCGAGTGCCCAAACTGGATCGCTGAACCAACTTATGTGTCTCAAGTGCCAGCACCACAATTAGACCTGAATACGGATTTATTTTAGAAAAAACACTTCATACGACTGAACTAATTATGTGCTTAAGTCTTAAGAAAAATACAGTATACAGAAGATGAATATATTGCCCCAAGCTCTCTCACACACACTGATGCATACTGCCCCAGCTCACACACACACTGATGCATACTGCCCCAGCTCACACACACATTGATGCATACTGCCCCAGCTCACACACACATTGATGCATACTGCCCCAGCTCACACACACATTGATGCATACTGCCCCAGCTCACACACACATTGATGCATACTGCCCCAGCTCACACACACATTGATGCATACTGCCCCAGCTCACACACACATTGATGCATACTGCCCCAGCTCACACACACATTGATGCATACTGCCCCAGCTCACACACACATTGATGCATACTGCCCCAGCTCACACACACATTGATGCATACTGCCCCAGCTCACACACACATTGATGCATACTGCCCCAGCTCACACACACATTGATGCATACTGCCCCAGCTCACACACACATTGATGCATACTGCCCCAGCTCACACACACATTGATGCATTACTGCCCCAGCTCACACACACATTGATGCATACTGCCCCAGCTCACACACACATTGATGCATACTGCCCCAGCTCACACACACATTGATGCATACTGCCCCAGCTCACACACACATTGATGCATACTGCCCCAGCTCACACACACATTGATGCATACTGCCCCAGCTCACACACGGATGCATACTGCCCCAGCTCACACACGGATGCATACTGCCCCAGCTCACACACGGATGCATACTGCCCCAGCTCACACACGGATGCATACTGCCCCAGCTCACACACGGATGCATACTGCCCCAGCTCACACACGGATGCATACTGCCCCAGCTCACACACGGATGCATACTGCCCCAGCTCACACACGGATGCATACTGCCCCAGCTCACACACGGATGCATACTGCCCCAGCTCACACACGGATGCATACTGCCCCAGCTCACACACGGATGCATACTGCCCCAGCTCACACACGGATGCATACTGCCCCAGCTCACATGGTCCTCCCGGTGTCTCACAGCATGCTTCTTCAACCCCAGCGCGCGCTGGCAAATAATGTTCCCCGGCCGCTCGTTGAAGTCCACCAGCCACGTTCTCGCGGCTGGTGGACTTCAATATGCGGCCGGGGAACATCATTTGCTGGCGCGCGCTGGAAGGACGCGGCAGTGAGGCAAACCTTTGGATCGCGTGCCGACACAGTCGTCAGGTGTGGTACGCGTGCCATAGGTTTGCCATCATTGGCGTAGGAACCTCTGATTTTATGGTCTACTTGGTCAACTTGTTGCATTTGGAAAGCTACTTGTCCAGTTCACACATACCTTAGGTGTACTGCCTTTAATGAAATTCTTTATTGTAGATAGTAAACCAGTGTCAGGTTTAGTCAGCTTCTCCTGTCCCAAAGCAGAGCTCTCCTCTTCCTCCTCCTCTTCAGAGTGCTTCCTCTTGCTGCGAGCAG
The DNA here is from genome assembly GCA_009667805.1 of Leptobrachium leishanense. Classification (NCBI taxonomy): domain Eukaryota; kingdom Metazoa; phylum Chordata; class Amphibia; order Anura; family Megophryidae; genus Leptobrachium; species Leptobrachium leishanense. The sequence continues at coordinate 131,447,185 of CM019065.1, forward strand.
TGCGCCCAGCTGGTCCGTGACTGCTGCGCGGAGACCCCTTCCGCGTCCTAAGCCTCATTTTTAGGAGTGCCACATAAAAGCTTAGGGAAAGAATGAGACAAGAGGAAATATATGTATATTTAATCAGACGAAAACATTACCAATAACATATACGACAATCATCATGCACACAGGTCAGGAGTACCCAAAATTTGAACCTAAACACTAGGTTAATGCCCGACTGATACAAGATTTCCATTGTGACGCACAATCTACACAGAAAATTTGGAGTGATGTTTTTGTTTCCCCCTCTAAATAACAACCCCCACGAAAAACAAAAAGATACTGCGTCCTGAAGAAAGGTCCCTTGCACAAATTCGCCCCCCCCTCTCAGTTTGTTGATGAAATTATTTGAAAGGGACACTGTACGGACCCTAGTCACTTTAGCTTGTTGAAGTGGTCAGGCTGTATTGAGTGCTCCCCCTTCTCACCCCGCTTTCGTGCTGACACCATCATGTCTATCAGAGTGCCTGTAGTAACGTCCGGTCAGAGAAAAATGAGACATGAGCTTGCGCTTTGCACGCAGCATCAATCCATCACTCCGACCAGGCACTTGCGTACCCTGTGTGCGGAAAGTACGCAAGTTACGTGTGTATGTACGACGGTTAGGTAAACTATGCAAATTGCTTATGAACAAGGGGGGTGATTTTTATATAATGTTCCTTAACATTCCGTAAACAAAAAAAACCCCCACAAACATAAACCTAATTAGTGCAGCTAATGTAGAGTCAGCAGTAGGTGACATTTTTTCTTCATGGCAAGCAGCATTTGTCAGATCTCCAAGTCAGTTTTCAGTGTGTTGGCGGCAAAGTGAACCACATCTCAATGATGCTTTACTGCACTGCGACATGGTGGCTTTAGAACATCTAGTGCACTGAACTCCTGGCCACCATCATGGAGTAAGCATGAGTTCGATGACGTGCGCTCCATGACATGGCATGCTGTCCGGGTAGAAGGTAGACTGAGACCATCAAGAAAAGCACACTGTACCCCCCCCCCCCCCAATTTGGGATTGCTGAACTTTTAAGCAATGCTTAGCTCAGGGAGGTCAAACTCCAGTCCTCCGGATGTTGATGGTCTACAATACCCAGAACTCTTTGAATGCAACAGAGGGCCAGGGAATCATGGGAGCTATAGTTCAGAAACATTGGGGTGGGCTCCGTTTGAGATGCAAGCTTTAGGCTAGGGTCAGACGAACGCATTTTTCGCGTCGTCTGTGAAAAGGTGCGGTCGAACGAATGGACGTATTTTTTCACGGAATGCGCGAAAGCGGTCATACGATGCGCTGTTTCGTACGGATCATCAATAAAACCCTTTCTGCGTCTGGACGTTATGTTGGCCGGACGTGTGCAGCGTCTGACGTCTCCCAATCACGCCGCTATGCGGACGCAGCGCACTCTGTACGTCAGTAGTAGCGGTTTGACGTTCTCGAAAAAACGCGTTCGTTTGCCACTTGCGTTGCGCGGACGAACTTTCGTGCGGCCGTACGTCGTGTGTTCCCTGGCATTGGACGTCATTTGCTGCTAGCACGGCCGTGATTTCGTGCGGCTAAACGCACGTTAAAACTGCGTTCGTCTGACCCTAGCCTTACTGTATATGTTCACTGAAGACCATTCTTGTAAGAGTGACCGAGGACTCCCTCTTCTGGCCAAATAAGCGCTACATTACAGCTTGGGCTTACATACACTATATTGCCAAAACTATTCGCTCACCCATCCAAATAATCAGAATCAGGTGTTCCAATCACTTCCATGGCCACAGGTACAGAAAATCAAGCACCTAGGCATGCAGACGGGTCGCTCTCAGGAGCTCAGTGAATTCCAGCGTGGACCTGTGATAGGATGCCACCTGTGCAACAAATCCAGTCGTGAAATTTCCTCGCTCCTAAATATTCCAGTCAGCTATATTATAAGAACGTGGAAGTGTTTGGGAACGACAGCAACTCAGCCATGAAGTGGTAGGCCACGTAAACTGACGGAGCAGGGTTAGCGGATGCTGAGGCACATAGTGCGAAGAGGTTGCCAACTTTCTGCAGAGTCAATCGCTACAGACCTCCAAACTTCATGTGGCCTTCAGATTAGCTCAAGAACAGTGCGCAGAGAGCTTCATGGAATGGGTTTCCATGGCCGAGCAGCTGCATCCAAGCCATACATCAAGTGCAACGAAAAGCGTCGGATGCAGTGGTGTAAAGCACGCCGCCACTGGGCTCTAGAGCAGTGGAGACGCGTTCTCTGGAGTGACAAATCGCGCTTCTCCATCTGGCAATCTGATGGGCGAGTCTGGGTTTGGCGGTTGCCAGGAGAACGGTACTTGTGTGACTGCATTGTGCCAAGTGTAAAGTTTGGTGGAGGGGGATTATGGTGTGGGGTTGTTTTTCAGGAACTGGGCTTGGCCCCTTAGTTCCAGTGAAAAGGAACTCTGAATGCTTCAGCATACCAAGACATTTTGGACAATTCCCTGCTCCCAACTTTGTGGGAACAGTCTGGAGCTGGCCCCTTCCTCTTCCAACATGACTGTGCACCAGTGCACAAAGCAAGGTCCATAAAGACATGGATGACAGAGTCTGGTGTGGATGAACTTGATTGGCCTGACCTCAACCCGATAGAAAACCTTTGGGATGAATTTGAGCGGAGACTGAGAGCCAGGCCTTCTCGTCCAACATCAGTGTGTAACCTCACAAACGCACTTCTGGAAGAATGGTCAAAAATTCCCGTGGACAGCCTTCCCAGAAGAGTTGAAGCCGTTATAGCTGCAAAGGGTGGACCGATGTCATATTGAACCCTATGGATTAGGAATGGGATGTCACTTAAATTCATATGCGAGTCAAGGCAGGTGAGCGAATACTTTTGGAAATATAGTGTACGTACGTATGTATATCCAGGAAGGGAGGGAATCCATGAATTCAGTGTGTCTACCAACTTCTAACAGGATTAGATCAAAACAAAACAGTAAGACAGGGTGATTTTGTTTCACCTGCAAAGAGCGGTGCACACTAGCGTTTTCTTTAACGCACAGTACGTGCGTTAAAACGCACCGGCGTCCACCTGCCCCCCCCCCACCTCAGCACTGCAAAGTGCGATCCTCCTATGCAGGATTACGCTTTCCAGCCCCGTCGACACGCATCAACGGTGAGGATCTCTAGGTGGACGCATGCTACGCACGCACTCGCATGTGACCGGCCCCGTCGCAGCATCACAACGCTGCGACGGACGCTGGTAAGTGCATTTTAATGCACGTACTGTGCGTTAAAGAAAACGCTAGTGTGCACCCGGCCTAAATCTTCCACATTTGGTGCTAGTACAAAGTTTAGTTGCAGTTTCCTGATCTTCACAAACAAAAGTGAAATCTAGTGGGATCTTCCCCACCAACTCACTTGCACAAGCAGATTTAGAGAGGTTCCTCTATGTGTGGTTATTTCAATTACTGTCCCCTCCCTGTCCGATTGACCCAGTCAGGCCATTCTAATCTAATCTTTTACAAGGATGATTTTTTTTTTGGTTGAAGAAAAAAAAAAAAAAAAGGATTACTCACACAATAGCTTGGAGAAAAAGGTGTAAAGGCCAAATAAAATTGTGGAGTGTGAAAATCCCAGAAGATCACCCCACCATGGCAAGAAGAATCCAATCACAAAAAAAAAAACACACTAAATATTGCTATACACACCAGGCTGGACAAATACAGAAGTCAGGCAGCCATTGGCTCATAGAATTTTACATTTATTTTTTCTATGCAACTAACGATTATTCTCATAATCTAAATAATATTTGGCCAACTAATCGATTCATCAGATAAAAATAAATAAATAATTGTTTACTCAAAAGGAATTTTATGTAAATAAAATAAACTACAACCCCTCCCCTTTTTTCATAAGTAATTTGCATAGTGTACGAAAATTTCATACGTAGATAGGCAAATTGCGTATCTTGCGTACTTGTCACACAAGGTATGCGAGTGCTTGGTCAGAGGGATGAGTTGATGCTGCATGCGCAGCTTAAGCCCATGTTTGCTTTCTCAAATGAACGTGGCTACAAGCAGTTGCTCATAGATGTCAGCAGGAAATCGGGGTTAATAAGCTAAAGTGGTCAGGGTGCGTAGAGTGTCCCTTTTAAATAATTCCGTGAACAAACTGAGTGGGAGGAGGGACTGGAGGTGACTTTGCTCAAGTGACTTGTTCTGAGTGTGAGAGTTTGGAGAAAGGGACCAGACCAAAAGGGAGGGAATGGCAGTTCCTGACCAAAAGAGGGTGGGGTGGCGGCACAGGACTCCAGCTTCAAGTAAGGATAAAACACAGGCATACAGCTCCTTCACCCAGTGGCAGTATCCTATTGTTTGTGTTGTAAATGGAATAAAAACAAACTGGTTGTGTCTGACATAACCCTAGAACTAAATCATACCTAGTAAAGCAGCAGCACGTCTTCTCCAATCAGCTCCGAAGCTGAGGTTATATACGTTTAACTCAGTCTGACTCTAATCATCCTGTGTACAGCACACACGGTTTAATCGACACAGATTAAATCGATAAGGGAGATAGTTGACAACTGTTTTAGTTGTCGATTAGTTGTTTCAGCTTTACGGGTGATGCTTGGCTCCTAAAAATGAGTGAATGGCTCCTACGTTTAAGATCAGTTTGCAACAGTAATGTAATGGTAACGCATATACATCCTCCTCTCGCAACTACTATGAAAGCAAGGCGTGAACAGCAGACAAATGCTCACCACACAGCCTGTGTGTAATAACTACATCCACCCACGACACGGCAAGAGTATTTAAATGTGTTGAAATGCCAAGTAAAGAGAGTAATATAAGAAGATGGACGTAACCCCCCTCCCCCCATTTTATTGTGCACATTATTATAGCAGGGCTTGAAAAGTGCATTCCAAACCTCGGGAGCCAGACAAAAATTAGTATTTTTGCGCAGAAGAATAATCCAGTGATTTAGGAGCAGAAGTAAAATTCTAAGACCTGTGGCCACATGATTCATTGATTTGTTAAGTTCTGGCCAATTGTATAGAACATGCGCCAGGTTACTTTCCTGTACACAAACAGGGTTATTAAGAGAAAGGTGAAACTCAGAATATTTTTTTGACCTAGAATTTTTACTTCTCCAAGCGTTCTCCAGAGTTTCACCTTTCTCTGAATAACCCTGATAGGTTTGTACAGTCAGGGGTTACTTTATTACCTCAGCCCTTTGACGGTCCCCAAGGAAAGTGTAGGACTACTTCATACACAAATCAACCCCAACACTAACAAATGCATTTTTTTTTTTCACTTTCACTAAAAGCATTGGCAGGACCATAAGGGTTTGTGAAGAGAAGAAAAAAACCCTTTCCATTACCCACACAGTAAAAATATATACAAAGTCTTTACTGCAGGTATCCCAGACTCTGATGGCCTACTATTTCCAGAATTGTTTGGAAGCAAAAGATGGCCAGAGAATCAAGGAATTGTAGTTGTGAATCAGAAGGGGAGGGGGGGGGGGGGTTTCGAGAGGTCAGCTTTACTGCATGTTCACGGTAGGTAAGCCCTAAGTGACAAGCAAAGGGAACCCCCTCATTGCCAAGAAAGCAATACATTACAGCTTAAGCTCCATATTTCCTTGAAGGAAAAATGGATAAAGCTTTTTAAATAATTGCAACGCATCAGCTTTTATACGAGTAACGCGCAGGTTACCCCTTTACTAAAGAAACCCTCCCTCGACCCAAACACTCCACCCAACTTCCATCCTGTATCCCTACTTCCGCTTACCTCTAAGCGTTTGGAAAAACTAGTTTTCAACCGTCTCTCCCTCTTCCTGTCCCTACTTGACCGCCTGCAATCAGGCTTCTGTCCCCTACACTCAACTGAAAGTGCCCCCAAAGTCACCAATGACCTCCAAACTGCCAAAAACCACAGCCACTATTCCATTCTCATCCTGCTTGACCTCTCAGCTGCTTTTGACACTGTCAACCACCCCCTCCATCTACAAACCCTCAGCTCTCTTGGCCTCTGTGACACTGCTCTCGCTTGGATTGACTCTTATCTGTCTAACAGGTCCTTCGCTGTGTCCTTTGCTGGTAACTCCTCTTCATTGCCTTTATCTGTTGGTGTACCCCAAGGCTCTGTCCCAGGTTCTCTGCTAGCTATACCTCCTCCCTGGGCAAAATCATTAACAGATTTGGCATCAATTACCACCTCTATGCTGACGATACTCAGATCTACCTCTCTACCCCTCATCGCTCTCCCACTGTCCTTTCCAAAGTCAGTGACTGTTTACCTGGCATCTTCTCCTGGATGGCCTCCCACCACCTAAAGATTAACATGTCCAAGACTGAGCTCCTAATTCCTCCCTCTAATGCCTCCCCACCGCCTGACTTTTCGATCATGGTTGATGGTATCACTATCTCCCCATCAAACCAGGTTTGCCGTCTAGGAGTTACAGTTGACTCTGCGCTTTTCTTCATCCCCCACATTCAATAGCTTTCCTCCTCCGGCCGCTACCAACTACGTAATATTTCCAGAATTCAACCATTTCTTACCACTGACACCACAAAGCAACTCATCCACGCCTTTGTAATCTCCCGATTTAACTATTGTGATCTTCTTGCTGGCCTCCCCCTTTCCCCCCTACAATCCATTCTGAATGCCTCCGCCAGGCTCATCCACCTCACCTGCCGCTCCCCTCTGCGAGTCCCTTCACTGGCTCCCCTTCCACTGCAGAATTAAATTCAAAATCCTTACGCTGACCTGCAAAGCTTTCACCAACACTGCTCCCCATTACCTGTCCTCACTATTCACCAAATACACCCCAGTGACCTGCGCCAAGCTTCTCCTCGCATCACCTCTTCCCATGATAGACTACAGGATTTCTCCTGCACAGCCCCCATCCTCTGGAACGCTCTCCCTCGTACGGTCAGACTTTCCTCTAGTCTCTCCCTTCAAATGCTCCCTTAAGACATTCCTATTTAGGGAAGTCTAAAACCCGACTCACTGAAGCAACCAGTCCATCACTCCCCACCTTGCAGTCCTCTCCTCCTGTTTCTACCCCCAACCCATCTAGATTGGGAGTTCCCACGGGAATAGGGCCATAGTTTCCTCCAGTACCGGTTTGTCAAATGTTGTTCAATGTATTGTAACCCTGTCTGTATTATGCCCATTGCATAGCGCAGCGGAATATGCTGGCGCTTTATAAATAAAAGATTAATAATAGTAATAATGTCTTACATGTTGCCACTTCAGAGGCACAGTCTGGAGCCCAATTGCAAACTAATTTTGTATGGAATAAATTAAATTCCTTTGTATTGCTCCAGGATAGGACCAGATCGAAACTACTCTAGCTAGGAGTCCTGTAGGAGCTACTGAAGATTGACTATACTCTGTCTTGGTTGTGAAGGGGTTAAATCAATTTAACACTTCGTAACACTACTGAACAGACACTGCAGTGACCACTATGCCTGGACGGACACAAATACATATTGAGACAAAGATAGCAGGCACACAATGAGGAGCTTTATCAAAACAGACTGGAATATTTTGATTACCCGGATTATCTGAATATTATGTGTGTCAGTCGTTGTTAGACAATCTGGTGCACACAAGCTATGGCAAAAATCCATGGAAGATTCACAGCTCAAAACAGTCAGATGGAGGCGTAAAAGAATTTAGGAAATCCGACTAGTTAACTGATGGCAACAGAGGTAATAAATAAGTAAGTTCACATAGGTCAGATGGAAACGGAAATAGAATTGAGGAGATAAGGAGAGAAAAAAAAAAAAATACAGCACACACCAGAGACTGCCCTCTGGCTATTAACCCCTTAGGGACCGGACGGTTTTACACAAATCCGTCCTTTAGTGCCCGCTGCAGTTTTTACGTTTCTGCGCAGTTCGTGTTTAGGTCAAATTTTCCTCTTACTCGTTTATGCAACCCACACATTATACACCGTTTTTCCCACCATTAAATGGACTATCATATCCTATGATTTACTATAAAAAAATAAGAAATATGATTAAAGAAAATCGTAAAAACACCTTTTTTTTTTTTTAAAGGTAATTTAACCCCAAAAATCTACAACCACCAAAAAAGACCCTGGCTAAATAGTTAAGATTTTGTCCCGAAAATAGAAATACCCAATTTTTTACACTTTTTTTTTTCTTTTTAACACCTTAACTGGTGAGTCAGTTCACCTATGTACGCTGAGCTCATTCTGACCGTTTTATGCTCATTATTTTAAGATAACAGCCTAGGTCCTATTTAACTAAACCCCCCCCTCCCAAATTTATTTTTAAAAACGTTTTTTTTTTAAAATTGTATTTTTGCACCAAACCTGGTCATGTATAGTATCATTGGAAAGGCCATGATCAGGCCTTTCCAATGATGTCAAATATGACATCCCCCTGGCAGCTAGGGGGTTAATTGCCCCACCTACATCCTCAGTGGGGATTTCAGTGGGTGGAGGTGACCTGGAGGCTTGGCTGACATCCAAGTTGTCAGCCAACTCCAGGTTTAAAAATCGCTCTGGCAGTGAAATGGTTAACTTTATACACCGCTGAAAAGGGGAGGCTCTCCCCTTTCCAGCGGTGCAAAAAGCATTGCTGTAGGATGAATGGTTGGGGAGAACTGCCGGTGGGCACCTGCCGAGGACGTCACCACGCAGGGTGGTGACGTCATCGTGCCTGCCGGCCCCTCTAAAACAGAGGGGCAGGCTTCCTCCCTGCCAGAACTCTGTGGGAGCCAGCGAGGGAGGAGAGTATCGGCGGGAAGGAGGTTAGAAGCCAGCTGACGTACTATGTATGTCCAGGGTTCTAAGGGAGACCTGTGGGCAGGACGTACATGGTACGTCAGCGGTCGGGAAGGGGTTAAGTGGTCACTCCACCCCATATGTACACAATGTATTTCTGACTCCCAATGAAGCCGATACAAAAGTCCGGCGAAACACGCCTCCCTTTTGAGTCTCAGGTATTTTATTAGATGTTGTCTGTCATGCAGTAACCCGGTAGGGTCAGCATAGAAAGTCATGTAAGAGTGAGTTTGCTGCAACATTAAAAAAAAAAAAAATCTACAACTAGCGACATTACCAACCATGTATGTGGAGGTTCGGGCGGCTGATATTGCTTTGGTCACGGCACCTACATTATGCAGCGAGTGATACAGGCTACGAGAGGTTGTTGACGCTGTTAAGTTCCAAGTAATGGTTCCGGGCTCATTTTATGCCGTTATTTATCTACACAGGCAACGATAGAGGTGACGGGGATTGAGGGCATTTTGCATCAAAGCGGTAAGTGTTGGAACTTTAGACATGTTGATTTTTGAAATACAAGCCCTCTAACCCGGTTTCTCCTCTCTCTCTCTCTCTCTCTCTCTCTCTCTCTCTCCTTACCACCTATTTTCCTTAAGGTACTTTCTGATGCTACTGCAAAGGTTATAGGTCAATTGTGTATATGTATTGATTTTATTCTTTTGCCCTCCTGTGGCGTTTTAATTATGTTTATTAAGACAATTTGTTACTTGCATCCAAGCACTCCTTGGTTCTGTTAGAGGTCAAAATAAACAAAAAACTATCGGCTGTTATGAAGGGGTCAACTGACCACTGAATATGTGATGGAGAACTTTTGCTACATCTCCCATGTTAAATCTAAACATTGGAAAGGGGTAGGGAAAGATTTGCTTTCAGGAAACGTGTACACATAGCATACATCAATACAGGTACACTTGTGTCCTTTTCATACTTTCGGCTCTCTATGCCACCAAAATAAAATTAAAACCAAACAATCCAAATGAAGTGCAGACTTTCAGCTTTAATTCAAGGGGGTTCAACATAAATATCAAGAACAAATTTTAGAAACTGCAACTGCTGAATTTATCTGGCTGCTTCTGACACAATCAATAAACACCAATGACCCAGTGCCACTGGAAGCCATGCATGCCCATGCCATCACACTGCCTCCACCATGTTCTACAGATGATGTGTGCTTTGGATCATGAGCGGTTCCAAGCCTCCACACTTTTTTTCTTCCCGTCATTCTGGTACAGATTAATCTTCGTTTCATTCTGCCAACATCTTTTTAAGATGTTTATTGGCAAAGTCTAATCTGGCTTTTCTAGTCTTCAGGCTTGTGACGGGTTTGTACCTTGTGGAGAACCCTCTGTATTTGCACTCGTGCAGTCTTCTCTTGATTGTAGACTTTGACAATGATACGCCCACCTCCTGGAGAGTGTCCTGCCCTTGTCTGGATGTTGTGAATGGGTTTTTCTTCACCATGGAGAGGATCCTGCGATCATCCCCTAGTGTTGTCTTCCGTGAATGTCCAGGCCTTTTTATGTTGCTGAGCTCAACAGTGCGTTCTTTTCTCGAAATGTATCAAACTGTTGATTTGGTCACGCCTTATGTTGCTGCTCTCTTATGGATTTGTTTTGTTTTTTGAAGCCTTACAATGGCCTGTTTCACTTTCATGGACAGCTCCATTGAATGCATGTAGGTTCACAGCCATAGATTCAACTTCAGACCTTTACCTGCTTAAAATCGATGAATAAATAAAGGAGTAGCAAACACCTGGCCATGAAACAGCTTTTGATTCAAGTGTCCAACTGCTTTTGGTCCCTTGAAAAAAAAAAAGGAAAAAAAAGGGGCGGTGGCTACTCTTAAATGCTGTAATTCCTAAACCCTTCCTCCAATTTGGATGTACATACCCTCAAATTAAACCTGAGAGTGTGCATTCTCAGCCCATATCCATTAACCCTTTCGCTGCTGAGGCTTTTCCCGCCCCTGTGCTGAGGTCATTTTTTACCTGTTTTGCGCATCATGTTTAAACGTGTTTTGAAGGCTTATTTTAGTATATGACACCGACATATTATATATCGTTCTTTCCGTCAGACTCGGTAGATTCATAATATGTCATTATTATATGTATACGTTATGTCATGTCTGTATATTATAACAAAAAATGCAATAAAATATGTATTTTCAATAATTTACAACGTGTAAAGTGTTTTTTTCCACATTTTAACATGCGAGCAATTGCGGTTATATTTTGTATGGGGTGCGCTTGTTAAAAAAATTAGAGATGGGGTCTCGTTACATTTTTTTTTGGGGAAAATTACACTATTTTTAACAAACGCACCGCATACAAAAATCGTTAGTGCAGCATCATTGTTCACATTATAATTGAAATGGGAACAATATTGCTGCATTAACAAACCCAAAAAAATAAAAAAAAAGTGTTTATTTTTTTTTTTTAATTTTTTTTACAAATTTTTTAACTTTCATGTTTGGTATCGTTGGAACGGCCATGCTCTGGCCGATCCAACGATATCAAAATTTAACCCCTAGCTGCCACGGATCGGGAGATAGGGAGTTCAATGGAACTCCCTATCTCCACACTTGGTGGCAGTTAGGGGTTAATGCTAGGACTGGCGTCATCGTACTACGCACGATGACGCCAGTCCTCTGGGGGAGTTCCCGGAAGCTTGGCCGACATCCAAGATGTCGGCCAGCTCCCGGGAAGGATCGCGAATCGGCGCTTTTCAGCGCCGATTTGCGATCCAGCTCCCCAGGGGTTAATGCCAGGCATCATTTGGAAGGGCAGGCTGTGCCCTTCCAAATGATGCCTGGGTTAAGCCCCTGTGTGCCACCGATCGGGAGGGAGAGAGGTCCGAAGGACCTCCCCCCCCTCCCTTTCAGGCGCCTCCTCCGCACATGCGGGGGGGGGGGGCGCCTGAATTAGGTGTCATCGCGCCCCCGCGATGACACCTAATAATGGCGGCTGGTGGTCCGGATGCCGGGCTGACATCCAGGATGTCAGCCCGCACCGGAGGGGCCAGCGATCGGCCGGAACCCGGCCGAACGCTGACCCCAAGCTGAGGACGCGCTCAGCGCGTCCTCAGCACACCAGCGGTAATGCTGAGGACGCGCTGAGCGCGTCCTTAGCATTGAAGTGGTTAAATTACTAAAGCGTGAATATGTTTTGGGAAATAAAAAAAATTGTGCCATGTCCAAATATATACAGTTCTGTTCAAAATTATTCAACCCCCACTGAAATTGAGTGTTTTGGCCAGTTTGACATGGATTTTGATCATTCAGTCATCTTGCTTACAATTAAATCAAAGAGGCACGTGTAGGTCAGACAAATATAACATAACATTTATAATGAAATAACCACAAATGTCTTTTCTGTGCTCACATCATTATCAGTTTTATTCAACCCCCAAGTGACATTCAATCTTAGTACAACATCCTTTTACAGTTATAACCGCTTTTAAACGTGAAGCATAGCTTGACACAAGTGTCTTGCAGCGATCTACGGGTATCTTCGCCCATTCGTCATGGGCAAAAGCCTCCAGTTCAGTCACATTCTTAGGCTTGCGCACTGCAACTGCTTTCTTTAAATCCCACCAGAGGTTCTCAATCGGATTTAAGTCAGGTGACTGCGATGGCCACTCCAAAATGTTCCAGCCTTTAATCTGCAACAATGCTCTAGTGGACTTGGAGATATGCTTGGGATCATTGTCCTGTTGAAAGGTCCAACGTCTCCCAAGCCTCAGGTTTGTGACAGACTGCATCACATTGTCATCCAATATCTCCTGGTACTGAAGAGAATTCATGGTACCTTGCACACGCTGAAGCTTCCCTGTACCTGCAGAAGCAAAACAGCCCCAAAGCATGATTGACCCCCGCCATGCTTCACAGTAGGCAAGGTGTTCTTTTCTTCATAGGCCTTGTTCTTCCTCCTCCAAACATAGCGTTGATCCATGGGCCCAAACAGTTCTAATTTTGTTTCATCAGTCCACAGAACACTATCCCAAAACTTCTGTGGTTTGTCCACATGACTTTTGGCATACTGCAGTCGACTCTTCTTATTCTTTGGGGACAGCAAGGGGGTGCGCCTGGGAGTTCTGGCATGGAGGCCTTCATTACGCAGTGTGCGCCATATTGTCTGAGCTGAAACTTCAGTACCCACATCTGACAAATCTTTTCTCAGTTCCTCAGCAGTCACACGGGAACTTTTCTCCACTCTACGCTTCAGGTAGCGCAAAGCAGTCGAAGTCAGCATCTTCTTTCTGCCACGACCAGGTAGCGTTTCAACAGTGCCCTTTGCCTTGAATTTGCGAATGATGCTTCCTATGGTCTCTCTTGGTATGTTTAATATCTTTGCAATCTTCTTATAGCCATTGCCCTTCCTGTGAAGAGTAATCACCTCTTCTCTTGTCTTCCTGGACCATTCTCTTGACTTCACCAGGTTTGTAACCACACCAGTAAATGTCTAGAAGGAGCCTTGTAGGATTTCATTCTGAATACAATTACAAATGTACACTAAATTCCCTAAAACCCTTTACAGCATTGGGGGTTGAATAATTTTGAACAACTGTAAATGTTTTGGTTCCAGTATTTTTACAACGGGATATATAAACAGTATCTCTTTGCCATGAGGTGCCATGTTGAACTTCCAGTGACCAGTACGAGAGTGAGAGATAAAATTTAAACACACCTGCTCCCCATTCACACCTGAGACTTTGTAACACTTAGGCCGGGTGCACACTACGTGCGTTAAAGAAAACCGGCGTCGCACTCGACGCCCGCCCAACCCCCCTTGCGCGATCCTCCATAGGAGGATTGCTCTGCCCCGTCGACGCACAATCGGCAGTGATGATGCGCTAGGATTTGCGCAACACTGGTTTTCTTTAACGCACGTAATGTGCGTTAAGAAAACGTTCCGTGTGCACCCGGTGTAACAAGTCACATGACGTGCTACACCCTAAATAATAGCATGGAAACAGAACCTCCTTGAGCCGTTTAAAGGGTCCTCAACCTTTGAAATTCCCATTCCGACTGCCGGCCATTTGGAATCTGCGGTCTACTTCCGTCCTGTTGTGATGAAGTGTCCCCATTCGCAGAGGTGTCTGGATGTACTGAGCATGCGTCTGGCCAAGAAGGGCTTCCTAATTTGCGTCCCAAACATGTACCGCATCCATAGATGGATCCTCATACATGAAAAAAACATGCTCATCTTTAACACCGCTTACAAAACCCTCTAGTCTAGTATCTCCCAGGGACGTAGAATAAATAAAAAAAACATGAATAACTTCACCTCATAAGACCATAAAAATATATAAAAACTTGCACAGCTAGTGCATATACTCCAAAAAACTCCCTGAAACACCAATATAGAAGGATAAAAAACCAATAAGGTGGCAACAATATAATAAAAATCACTATAGCTGACCTTTACAAGGTCATGGAAGATTTGAGGCATCTGGCGAAAGGACCTGCAAGAAATGCCCTCCGCCATAGAGACTTTAAAATCCCAGATTACTGAGGTGCACAATCGTTCCCAGGTAACTGCAACAGCGCAGGTTGATGATCCCCAGTTAGAGGTTGCCCGACATGGCTCAGCTTTGGAAGCCTGACATCTACACATGAATCTCCGATTGCAGAGGATCCCTGAAGATGTGAAAAGTGAGGAGCTCCACAATTAATAGTATTAAAGATTTGGTGGCTCACTTACTGAATAGTGGGGACTCTCTGGAATCGCCAATTATATCGGCCATGCGTATTACAAAGGCTGCCACATTGGAGGCTGCTTGTGATGATCATGGATGTGGTCATTCGTAACTGGATCCTTGCAGCTGCTGGCCCTACATATAGGGTCTCCTACACCTCTGCCTCACTATATTCAGAGACTTACAACTTCTGGCACTAGCAGCCCGAAGGTAGTTTTGGGATGTCACCTCTCTGCTCCATGAGTGCTGGGTTCGCTACCGTTCGTGGCTGCACCGCAGGGACCTCCAAGGCTGATGATGGAATCCGGCATAATGACTCCCCCCCCCCCCTCAATTCAGCACCACTCCTCTTTAACGTCATTTAGTGCTCTTTATTGTGTTTTCTGCATAGTTCCTATTACTCATCTGTGCCATCTATAAACGGTCTATGTGTTATTATTCGAGTGATTAAACGCTCAGGGTACCTAGCGCAGACCAGAGCATGCGTCTGCATTGTATTTGGATGCTTTTTCTGATGTTTGGAGACATAGGGGGAAACTCATCCCACCCACCCCCTTTCATCGGAGAGGCAAAGGTGACAGTGGTCTACACTGGGTCTGGCAGCTACCATGGCCCTGCCTCCTGAGCTTAGCCCTAGTGCACCACAGCCTTGTGACCTCTTCCTGGGCCTCCTGTCAACCTGCAGGTCCGTGGAAGTGAGCCACGTATCTATGTCACTCTTCTGGAGGCCACACAAACCCCGACTTTTTTTTCTCTTCACTTCTTTTAGTGTGTGCGTTCCCTTGCTATAAATGATTATTCCCAAGATTTGGTTCCCTTGCAGACTGGGATGGCCATTGTGATTTCTTTGTGCTGCATGTAATTTGCTGCTCTATACACAGTTATTGTTACAATGCTTTATCGAGAATTGCTGTAGAGATGACAGAATTCCAAAAATAAAAACTATATACATTTGTCAAACGTTGAATTATAGTATATAAAATAGGACAGATTTCTGTTGTTCATTAAGGTTTGTTTTATCCTACCCATTGTTCAGTGCTAAGGAATATGTTGTCACCTTAAAAGGAATTGTAACCAGGAATGAAATGCCCTGGCAAATCGTCCATTTGAGAAAAAAAACGCCAAAATTGAGACCACCTAGTCATTCCCTAATAGTGTAAATCGTGCAGCACTGCATGTAAAAGATAAAGCTGATCAAACCATACTCTGGTTGTTCTTTAGGGGCCACAGATATACAACTAATGTGCCCACCCAGTATCACGGGGATACACAGTGTCACTATAAGATGTTGTGGTATTACTAAATAGGTCTGAAACCAAAGCACAACTATTGTAATTTGTAGGATTCTAGAACAGAATGGTGTTGGTCTTTCTACAGTAAAACTAGTATCCAGCAGACACGTCTGGATGGGAAGGGGTGAGGAACCAAATCAGTCTTGTTGGCCAACACGGGTGCCAGACAAAATCCCTACAGCCAGATTTCCCTAATGCCAACATCCCTATGGCCAACTTCATGACAGAACAAGTGCCGGACATCCCAACTTCATGACAGAACAAGTGCCGGACATTCCAACTTCATGACAGAACAAGTGCCGGACATCCCAACTTCCCTATACCCATAATCCCAGCGGCTAACCCTAAAACGAACACCCTAACCCTAGGTCTAAGTGGGTTAGGGGGGTATGTTTAGGGCAGGGCTCGACAAACCCCGGGCGCAAGGTCGCCATGGTGACAAGGAATGCTGTCCTGGGTTTGTCAGGTACCTCTGACAGCAGGCAAGGAGCAGGGATTGCTGCCATCCGGTGTTCCGTCGAGTAAAGCCACTAGTTGGACGGAACACCGGCCCCCTCTGATGACATCAGAGCAGGGAGACAGAACAGACCGGATGTGAAGAGAGTGTCGCGGGGATTCTCTCCTCAGCGTTGACATCCGGTCTGTTCCAGGGGTGGACTAACCCATCGGGCAGCGCCCGCGGGTCGATAGGGGCTTGGACTTGATGTGCACTGGGCTGGCTGTCTCTGTGGGCCCGGAGCGGTTTGATCTTTTAAGCCGCCTTAGCCTTCCGGAATCCGAGAATGCAGCGTGCCTCCCAAATTGAAAATAAGAGAACGGCACGCTGCATTGGCGCTGCCCTTCATCCACCAGGTCACATGGTGCGTTCTGCATGCAGCAGCGGCAGAACGCACCACATAGAAGAGCATGAAAAAGTGTGCAGTCGGAGCCACCCCGCAGAGGCTTCCAGCCAGCCTGCATCCAGAGCCTGGAGCTAGAGAGGCCTATAAATTAATTTAACAGTGGTGAGTGACGATCCACTGTATGCTGGCTGCTATTTTGTAAGATTTTTTTGAGGTGGGGGGGGGGGAAATAAAGTGACAGAGGGGGAGCTGCTAAGGGTAATAAAGAGGGGGGGCTGCTAGGGGTAATAGAGAAAGGGCTACTGGGGGAATAAAGTGAGGGGGCCTACTGGGGGGAGGAACGTAGAGGTATAAAGTGAAGGGAGGCTGCTGCGGAAAGGGTGTAAAAAACAGAAAGGGATGGGTCTTGGGGAAAATGTGGGGGGCTGTGGAGCTCTGCGATACTCACACACAGCACATATTACTGTGGCGCTCTGGGATACCCTCACGCACCGCACATTACCGTGGAGCTCTGGGATACAGTAATTTGCAGTGTGTATGAGGGTGAGTGTTATTGCTGTGCAGCGGTTATACAGTAATGTGCGGTGTGTGTATAACAGAGCTGCACAGCAATTAAACGCACAGTAAATAAATGTATCCGAGTACCTGAGGGGTAAAAAAAAAAAAAAGTATCGGTACTCGGTCTTAAAAGAAAAAAAATCTGTGTATCTTTAGTTGTTGAAAGTAAAGCCTTGTTAGTCTGAAGAAATACCTGGCTCCTAACTTTTCTAGCTGGCTCCTACATTCAAAGCAACTTTGTCAAGCCCTAGTTTAGGGGGTTAGGGCTAGGTTTAGGGGGGGGGTATGTTTAGGGGGTTAGGGAGTAGGGTTAGTGTTAGCCGCTGAGATTTTGGGTGTGGGGAAGTTGGCCGTGTGGGATTTCGACCCAAACCCAGCCAACACGTGTTTTGACAGCAGCAATAGTGGAATATGGTGGAGTGAGTGTTTTTAGAAAAACCATTTCCAGGCAAACCATGCTCTCCACACCATCTGCTACTTTCATGGTCCCATATGTTCTGATTGTACAGTGTAGCAGAGTCTGTAAGCATGTTAAATGCCTACTATAAACCTGCGGCCGTCGCTTAGGACTGGCTGGCACAGGGATGTGAGACATGGGAAGGAACAAACAGGTGCAATATCAGATTCTTCGAAGCGCTGACAAATTATGCTTTACTGAAATTAGCTGTTACCAAAGCCTACTAAATCCCTGCTGATGGGTTTTTGTCTACCTGAATTTTAAACATTGCGCCCTGTCCATTTCAATAATTAAATTTAAATAAAAATGTTTTTTCATTAAAGTTTTTATCTTTACAAAACACGAGGCCATGTCTAGAGACTCTCCTTTGCAATGGATAGCTCACATATGACCCTGTAGGTGAGGGATCAGCAACTGTGGCCATCCTGATGTTTTGGAACTACATCTCCCAAGATGCTCAGCTACTCGGTTGGTAGAGAATCCTAGGAAATGTACTTCAAAAACATCTGGAGCTGTGAGATTGCCCCTGTACAATAGCAGAGATTCAGCAGTCATTTGAACCACTGTATCTCCTGAATAGGGATTTCCCTTCCATTTTTATGGTTATCAAGCCCTTGTGCAACAGTCAGTGGAAGTTCTTCAGCAAAGTCTGACATCCAAGATGTCAACTGCTTTGGGAGAAGGCCCAGTTACAGAAATGTGTGTGGCTCGGCTGCAGTTAGCCAGCATGGCCAATTACCGCCAATATCGACAAACAAAACGGCCGATACTGAGAAGTCAACAAAAATCTGCAAAGCCGATAAACGGTCTAAATTCTAAATAAAAACAGAACAAATTTTAAATTTAGAGCCAGATATACATTTTTCATCTTACTGGTTCCTTCATTTCATGTAACCCAGAGCCACACTTATGTCAGAATCGGACCGCCAGGGAGGTTAAATTAAAAATACATAGTTGGTTTCAACGTTTTCTGTCTCTTAGGTGTCAAATATATTTATCAAGGCCTTCATAAGCCAAGTGGAAGCATTCTATCAGGGTTATTCAGAGAGCGGTAAAAATCAGGAGAATGACTGGAGAAGTGAAAATCCGAGGTCAAAATAGCCAATTTGGAAAGTCAGATAAGAGGGGGAATTGTTCTGGTTTGGCTATTTTAACCCCTTAGTGACCGGGCGGTTTTACACAAATCCGTCCGTTCGTGACCGCAGCTGTTTTTATGTTTCTGCGCTCTTAGTGTTTACGTCAAATTTTCCTCTTACTCGTTTATGTAACCCACACATATTTTACACTGTTTTTCTCGTCACTAAATGGACTTTATAAAGATACCATTTTTTTCATCATTTCATATAATTTACTATAAAAAATATTGTGAAATATGACACAAAAATTGAAAAAACACCACTTTTTCGAACTTTGACCCCCAAAATTTCTTATGTATCAACAACCGTCAAAAAAAATTTATTCCTTAGTAGTTTCTAAATTTAGTACTGAGTTTAGCAATACCAATGTTTACATATTCCTCGCTTTTTTCCTTATTTTATGCAACAATAAGTGCAAGTAGCACTTTGCCATTTCCAAAGAGTTTATTTTCAAAACTAGTGATAGTGACATTGTAACACTGATATCTGTCACTAATTCCTGAATAACCCTCCACATATACATATTTTTTTAAAGTACACAAATCAAGGTATTAAACTTGGGGTATTTTGACTCTTTCCATGCAAACCATTTTACCACAAATCTATGCCAAAGTTTGAGGAAAAAAAAAAATTTTGGTGATTTTTTTTTTTTGAACGCAATTTAAGAATACATGTACTGTGAACTTTAAGGTTTACTGCCAAAAAGCACCGCAAAATATGTTCAGCAACATCTTCTGAGTAAATTGATACCACCCAAGTATAGGTATATGTCGGGTCATTTGGGGGCTAAAAGGCCTTATTTGGGGGTGCGCATTTCAGTTTTCCAACTTGGAATTTTCACATTTCGTCATCATGCACCCATGTCCTATTTGGGACATTTTTGAAGCCGGCCAAAGTAATTTACCCCCATCAAACCATATATTTTTAGAAAGGGCACACCCTAGGGTGCTTCAAAGAGTTGTATTTTAACACTTTCCATGCACTAGCTCTTTGTCAATCTTTCAGGTAGTCACTTTTTGTGTTATTTTTTCACACACATTATACTTTAGGCATGAATTGTCAAATCCAGTTATGGGTTACTGCCAAAAAACACCCCAAAATATGTTCAGCAACATCTTCTGAGTAAATTGATACCACCCATGTATAGGTATGTCGGGTCATTTGGGGGCTAAAAGGCCTTATTTGGGGGGTGCGCATTTCAGTTTTCCAACTTGGAATTTTCACATTTCGTCATCATGCACCCATGTCCTATTTGGGACATTTTTGAAGCCGGCCAAAGTAATTTACCCCCATCAAACCATATATTTTTAGAAAGGGCACACCCTAGGGTGCTTCAAAGAGTTGTATTTTAACACTTTCCATGCACTAGCTCTTTGTCAATCTTTCAGGTAGTCACTTTTTGTGTTATTTTTTCACACACATTGTACTTTAGCATGAATTGTCAAATCCAGTTATGGGTTACTGCCAAAAAACACCCCAAAATATGTTCAGCAACATCTTCTGAGTAAATTGATACCACCCATGTATAGGTATGTCGGGTCATTTGGGGGCTAAAAGCCTTATTTGGGGGGTGCGATTTCAGTTTTCCAACTTGGAATTTTCACATTTCGTCATCATGCACCCATTGTCCTATTTGGGACATTTTTGAAGCCGGCCAAATAATTTACCCCCATCAAACCATATATTTTTAGAAAGGGCACACCCTAGGGTGCTTCAAAGAGTTGTATTTTAACACTTTCCATGCACTAGCTCTTTGTCAATCTTTCAGGTAGTCACTTTTTGTGTTATTTTTTCACCACATTGTACTTTAGGCATGAATTGTCAAATCCAGTTATGGGTTACTGCCAAAAAACACCCCAAAATATGTTCAGCAACATCTTCTGAGTAAATTGATACCACCCATATATAGATTTGTTCTGTTGTTTTTGGGGTGCTACGCCAATCTTTGACATGTGCTTGTCAATTTTCTAATTTGACATACAGTATCTTCTTTGCTTATCTTCTTTTTAGGGGCCTTTTTACATACCCCAGTTTTATGAACGTGCATATATTTGGTAAGCTAACACCCCAAAGTATTGTAAATGGAGTGTTTTTATGCTATGGATGCATCCGTTTGCTCCAAACAAATTGGATACTGTTTGGTGGTCATTTTTCATTTTCACACCCACATCAGTTTTGGACTGTGATTTAGGAGACACTGTTGTTTTTTACTGCATGAAAACTCTCCAGGTTGTTTTCTGCAAGGTCTCCTGCGTACACCCATGCCCCCCATGCATAGGTTTGCCAGGATTTTGGGAAGGTTCAAATACAATTTTTATGACTTGGTCATTGGAGTTGAAATTGAGATTATTTCTTCAGCTAGGCCTAGCTTTGGTTTTGGGTCTACCGCATACCCCAGTTTGAATTATTGCCAGAAAATTGTTTATATTTGTTATGTTGACACCCAAGGTATTGCATATGGAGTGCTTTGATGCCATGGATGCAACGGTTTTAGCCCAAAACATTTGAGAAGGTGTGTGGCGGTAATTTTTCAATTTTCAGATTTTTACGCCCACAGTAGTTTTGGACTGTGATTTAGGCTAGGGTCAGACGAGCGTAGTGTTCACGTCCGTGATCGCGCCTAAAAGTACGTCCGTGATAGCATGACATAAAGTCCAATGGAGCCCGACACACGAAGTACGTCCGCACTGAACTGCGGACGCACAACGGCCGCGCCCCACGACGCAAGGCAGGCAAGAACGTAGAACCGCTAGAACGGCCGCACAAAGTGCGCTGCGTCCGCAACGTCTGCATAGCTTTGTGTGTGAGTGATGGAACGTGTTCAGACGGACTGCATTTATACGTCCTGCATTTTTCACGGACAAAATGGTTTTGCAATTGAATTTATTGTCCCTCCTACAACTGTCAAAAAATAAATGTCAGTGAAAAAACGGACTGTGTGACCACTACTGCGTCTTCCGTACTGACGATGTCCGTACTGCACGGACGTACAGTCCGTAGAAATCACGCTCGTCTGACCCTAGCCTTAGCAGACACTGTTGTTTGTTACTGCATGAAAACTCTCCAGGTTGTTTTCTGCAAGATCTCCTGAGTACACCCATGCCCCCCATGCATAGGTGTGCAAAGATTTTTGCAAAATACAGCACCAATTGTAGAACATAAAAATGTACGAATAAAATGTAAAAGTCTGGTGCCTGTCAAACTGGGGATGCTCTCTAGGGGAGCACAGGCTGTTGTCACTGAAGTGCATGAAACGCAAAATGTTTTCATACCTTCTACGTGACATTGATTGGGGGTAAATGAGGGTAGAGCAGATGGGGCTACTGCTCCAGCAGGAGCGAATTGAGGGCTTCTTTATGATGCCCTCAGCATAGTAAGTGCCCAGAATTTCAGAAATTCTGGCACATCTAGCGGGGTCCATTGCTGCCTTGCCAAGTAGGAGTCTGGCTTCGCAGCACAATGCTGATGGGCATACAGATTTGATTGGGCCACGATGTGGCCCAACAAATCATCCCCCATAAACACCTGCAAAAACTGTGTGGCGGTAAATCCTGCAACATCAATATTGATGCCAGGATTTGCCGTGAAAGGAGGGATATCTGGCCTCTGGCGATGAGGCACTACCCACTCCTCAGCTGGAGCTGTGCGTTTCCTGCTGGCAGGTGTGACCCAGGATCTGCATCAGAAACATCACTAGATACATCAGCCAGCATAGATAATGTATCTAGCGACGCCTCTGAGCAGTTAGCGGGGTCGAAATGAGGGTCTGAGTCTGACGCAGATGCCTCAGATTCTGACGCCAGGATGGCATATGCCTCCTCGGCGCTGTACACCCTCTCAGACATTATATATAATAGATTATAAAATTTTATAATTATTATATATATATAAGCGGATTGTTGGTTCTTAGAAGAACCGTTGGGTTTCACAAGAAAATACAAATAAACACCTAAATCTCTCTAAATCCCTCTAAACCTGCCTCAATTCTTCTAAATCTCCCTAAAATCTCTCTAAATCTGCCTCAATTTTTCTAATCTCACTAAATCTCACTAAAATCTCTAACCTGTCAAATCTGATCTCTCTCTCTCGCTCACCAAAACACAAGTGAGGAGAGGGAGGGAGAATCACAGAGGTCAGAGCCAATATTTACAAAATATTGACCTGACCTGACAAATTAGAAATTTTATTTTGATTTTTTCTAACTTCTGATTGGATGTTGCTAGCCTGCCTCTCTGATGAGGCAGGCTAGGAACATCCCACTCAGCCCCAAGATGACCCTGCCCTTAGAACCCTAACCCTACCCCTGACCCTGCCCTTAGAACCCTAACCCTACCCCTAACCCTACCCCTACCCCTACCCCTACCCCTACCCCTAACCCTACCCCTAACCCTACCCCTAACCCTACCCCTAACCCTACCCCTAACCCTACCCCTAACCCTACCCCTAACCCTACCCCTAACCGTCAGTTTATTTTATTTATTTTTCTTTTTTTACACACTTTTTTTTTCTCTGCTGGGTGCCTTGATCCCTCGAGGCACCCAGCAGAGCACCTGATCACTGAAGTGATCAATTTTGTACTGAGTGCCACGATACCTCGTGGCACTCAGTACTTCCTGCCGCTACCGGAAGTGATCGCTCGGGGGGAGCGATCACGGACGGACCGGCGGCAGGTAAGTATATTACAAGGATGCCTCGATGTCGAGGCATCCTAGTAATATGCTCAGAGCAGCTGGAAGCGATCCGATCGCTTCCAGCGCTCTGTAGAAGTGCCGGGCACCTCTCCGGTGCAACCGGATGTAGATCGCTCCGGGGAGCGATCACATGGTGCCCCGGCACTTCTAACGGCCATTGCACGGATGCCTGGACTCCCAGGCATCCTGCAATGGCGTTTGAGCTGCTGGAAGCGATCCGATCGCTTCCAGCAGTTCAAAAACGGCAGGACGTACCATGTACGTCAGCGGGTCTAAGAGAGACCCGCTGCAATGACGTACATGGTACGTCCGAGGTCCTTAAGGGGTTAACCTAGAATTTTCCATTCTCCAGTCACTCTCTCTGGTTTTCACAGCTCTCTGAATAACCTGAATGTCTGTTGATCAGACTGGAGAAGCATGGGAAGTGAGGTTATACAGGAATACTACAAAATGTGAAAAATTATTCAAACTCTGGATTCAAAACTCCAGCATTTTTCAGATGGTCATAAATGCCACAAACCATATACACTTTCTCCACCGGGTAACAAAAGAAAGGTAATGACTAAAGCGCAGGTCATAAAAAAACATACACAGGGTTATTCAGAGAGGTGAAAACCAGGAGAAGACTGGAGAAGTGAAAATTCTAGGTCAAAATAGCCAAACCAGAAACATTCTCCCATTTATCTCTTTCCAAATCAGTTATTTGTTCACTTCTGACAGTTCCTGGTATTCACCTCTCTGAATAACCCTGGTTGTTACAACCAAGCGGCTAAATTTGTCATTTCCGCCAGATTCCAGTCACCTCCCAAATCATAGCTGGTCATTAATGTAGCTTTTATATTTCACAACCTGGATACACTCTACCTCCATGAATCAACATTGCCCAGTCCACTCGCATGTTCATTTTTGCTTTGGGTGTCACAGAATGTTTACCCACACAGCACCCTGTATGTGGTACGTTATAAAAAAGTCACATTTTGAACCTAAAATATACTAAAAACGCTCACAACTAAGGAATTCTAAGAATGCAATCTGCATCTAGCAGGTATACACTGGTAAACGAGCGCGTCATCATCTACCTACCGTTATTTCGGAGGCTAGCAAAGATCCTTTTTTGATGACGGAAGGCAATTAAAATCTAAGAAGGAGGCGTCTTGGTCTGACACCAGATACACCGCTTGAAAAATAAACAAACCCCCCCACACTTTTTACGTTTCCCCCTCCATGCTCATCACCACTCTAGGCTACATCTATAACTGTAGTACAACGCCACATAACAGCGCGCCAAAGTACATTAATCTGAGTGATTACTGACTGGCTCCTGATCACTGCAAAACTAGCAGCGGCAAAGCGTTACAAGACAACACGGTCACACAAGCAAATCAATGACTGCACCGAGTGTCAGGCGGGAATCACACAGATCCATGAATGGGGAGGGATGTGGATGGTGGGAAATGCTGAATTGACAGGAATTGGGTTAAAAATAGGTTGGGGGAAAAAAAAATAAAAAAAAAATCGCAGAGCTGTGGAATAGGTGGAAGCTTGGCACACACAATAAATGTGTATTCTGCGGGTGGGTGGGTGGCAGGGAAGAGGTGTAGTGTACTCAGCAGAGTGTTTGGCTGGACAGAGGGATAAGTGATCCATCATTACAGGGGATGTCAGGTGCAGGTACCCCCTGGGTTATAAGGGTGCAACATGTCTGTTTATATCGGGGGGGGGTCAGCAACCATTGACCTCCAAACGTTTA
The DNA here is from genome assembly GCA_009667805.1 of Leptobrachium leishanense. Classification (NCBI taxonomy): domain Eukaryota; kingdom Metazoa; phylum Chordata; class Amphibia; order Anura; family Megophryidae; genus Leptobrachium; species Leptobrachium leishanense. Next base: position 131,472,422 of record CM019065.1, read on the forward strand.
AGAACTCAATTTCCCATGATGCTCAGCCAATCATTAGGTTAGCAGGGTCTTATGCGAAGAGTATCCCCAAAGCATCTGGAGGGCCAAAGTTTGAGCCCTGGTTTACACGGTGCCAGGGTATGCAGTAAGTGGCAGCGCTGTGCAGCGGGTATGGAGCCCCAGACAGACATTCCGACCCTCCCCACCCGCGGCCGGGCATCACACACACAGGCCTCCGACCAATGGCGGCCCTCCCGGCGCTTTACACGGCACTGCTGGGGCTGTGAGGGCACCCTGGGGCACGGTGCGGCTGCTAGAGGTCAACCGTGCCCGCGGAAAGAGCCTTACACAAAGCCCGGGAGCCTCATAAACACACATCCCCCTCACAGCTGTGCCGGCCCGCCTGGCGCCCCTGTAACACTCGTCGGCCAGTCCCCCGTACGGTGCGGCCTATGTCCCCTGTTACAAAGGTTCCCGGTGTACACCGAGTAGCCAGCCGCCATCCAGGCCTTTCCCGAGCCGCGGCCTCGCGTACTCCCCGCGCCAGCACCTTACCTGCACCTCCCCGGGGCTCGCCGGCCTGCGCGTCGGGGATGTCCCTAGACCTGAGGGACCCTCCCGCCCGCTCGGTGTCCCCGGGCTCCGGCCTCCTCGGTGTCTTCGGGGCCGTGGACGCTAAATCCCAGGCGCCATTTCCCGCCGACCGAGAGCGCAGGACCCGGATACAGCACAGTGCGCATGCGCGGGGAGAGGGGCGGGGCGACAGAATGATGGGGATTACAGACATGAATGGTCAGATAGTCCCATCGCGCACACCCCCCCGTGATTAATGGACACATAGCACCGCTAGGGTTAAACGGGTCAGGACCGTATAACGATTAAATAAAAAAAAAGGGGGGGGGTCATCACGTGATGGAGAGGGTACCGTGCTGTGTATATGGACACCGAGGGCAGAGCCATCCCGCCACCTGGAGAGGATATAGAGAGGGAGTGAGGGTCAGGAGGAGCGGCCACACACAGGCTCATTGACACGATCACTGACCAAGGACCATTACTTCCCACCTGCACGTAGTTCATCGCCCATGATGCTCAGCCAGACTTAAAGAAATAGGGCAAGCATGTAGTTTAGAATGTAAACTCTTTCGGCAGCAGCAGCCTCTCTATAGGTTAGTTTGTATAACTGTGCACTACCCTCGTATTGTAACACCTGTACCACGCTGCGGAATATGGTGGCAGCATACAATAATGTAGTTCTGTAACATCTGCGGTCACCCAGCACTGAGGCAGATAAATAGAGCAGCATGGACTGAGTGTGTGTGTCTCTATGACTGTTCTACCTGTACATGCACTCAGTGTGGCCATTACACCTCCTGTGACTATACACCCACATGACAAACGTGGGGACAGTGCAGCAGATCAGGCATTAAGCGATATGTCGTTTTAAAACATGTGAAGCTCTCTTCCAGCCCTATGTGTATTTATTCAGAGCTGCCTTAAATCTGGCAAAAAGTGTAACACCTTTTTGCAAAGATCCATTGTTTTACTATTTGGGAAATAATCCCATCAGATGAGCAGGTGTTCCCGCAAATCAGCCTGTGACGCAGGTACATTCACAGAAACCTACTCGCAGATCATTTCGATACACCCGCAACACAGGACATAAGAAACCGGGAAATCTAGCTAGAACCTGCGCTGTAGCCGTTCAGTGATCCATACGTCCCGCACCGCAGCCCCTCAACACCGATAAAGACATCCCTAGATAAACAAGCACATGAGGCTGTCCTTCATATCTGTGGCACCAGGCAGTAACTCTTGCTCATTAGATAATAAAATGAATAGAAGAAAAACAAAGACAACTTACTGCGCTCATCTGACGCCAGCCTATGTGCATCCGTACTGACAAGCCTGCAGGCGTCCATCGCAGCATTGAGACGCTGCGACAGGGCCAGTCACACGCTATTGCACGCGCACAAATTGTGTGCGCAACAGCAGCCGTGCAGCAAGCCTCTCCGTCAAAGTGCTAAGACAGGCTTTGACGGAGCTGCAAAGCACTAGGATGCACTTTGGAGCTGCAAAGCGCGATCCTCCATCGGAGGATCAAGCCTCATAGCGCTGAGCGCACTAAGCAAGGTGTCGAGTTGAAGGAACACCCACGCTCACTGACGTTCCTTCCGCTCTTCAATGACGCTCGTTTGACCCCAGCCTTACCTGTGCAATAATCCAAACACCTGAATGTAGTGAGAAGCTGCCCTTAGAGGTATCATTCCTCAAAAGACGCTGTGTGCATTGAGATATTGCATGCATTTTCTGGATTTAAATTTATGCATCCCAAATAGGAGGGCACCAAAATGATATTTTCACTCGGGGCTGTCAAACTCACAGCCTCCCAGATGGCGATGCCTACAATTCCCAGAATTGTTTCCATGCAGTAGATGACCAGGGAATCATGGATGTTTTAGATCAGAAACATCTGGGGGACCTGAGTTTATCTCTGGTTAAAGCAGTACTGTTAAAGTACTTACCTGGGTAAAGACAGTCCTTCCCTCCGCGATACCTTTCCATGACGAGGTGCTCAACATCTCTTGTAATGCTAGGTTTCCACACAACCAGTATTTGTTCTATTAAATAAATACGGCATTCAAGGAATTTGTATTATGTGCCAGTCTGTACCTTCATAACCTTACATTTCTTTCGAGAGAGAAATTATTTTACCGGGAAGGATACATTGTGATTTCTCTCGTTTTCAAGTATGTCCTGGGTGGCGAGTATGTACCGTTAGGTGTCTTGCCCAAGGACACTTACGGGAGAGGTGATCTTGCTGGGATTGAACCCATGTCTCCACAGGCTCCATGCAGAGCAGTGATGTTACCTCTACTCCACCCAGCCGGTACAATATGTTAAAAAACAAAGGGTTAAAGATATACCACTTCTCCAATTGTGTTATGGCAGCCTAGGGACAGTTTTAAAAATTAAAAAAAAAGGATTGAAGAATTTACATCTGAATAGCTTCACATTCGGTATTTTCAGTTTTACACTGTTTGTGTAACTAATTATATACCACCATAAGTGGGGGTGAAAAATAAAAACACATACTAATTTTTTTACCACTTTTATTAGTGTCACAGGTGTGGCTGCAGCACAAAGTTATTTTTTTTATTTTTTATAAATCAACATCTGAGAGTATGGGGGATGAAAGGGGCACCAGGACTGCATTACCAGGCCTAGATACACAAATAAATTAAAAAGGGGAAAAAAAAAAGATACAAATTTAAAGACCCCCCCTCCCAAACCTAGTACTAAGGAAATAAAAACGTAAATATTGATTTGAAATGCCCACATGCACAGTACCTATCTAAATCAGGACAACCTCGCTACTGGAGTATTAGACTCCTGTGGAGACAACTGGTCTGTGCTAAGAGAACCTACACTTTAAGCACCACTGACCCCCCCCCCCCCCTTACATTCAACATCTGCCCATAGCAAATCATGTTGGGCCGTATGTATAGCACACGGATTCGGAGAGCACTTTGCTACTCTCTGCATGTCTGAAGACGAACCTCATGACGCCACCACCACCACCACAACTTCATTTTTACATTTCCTCGCGGATAACGCAACGGCGCTATTTATTAAACTTCCACCTGCAGAGGAAGAGTCCAATCCAGGTCAGCACGATGGCGGCATGGTATGCAGGACCAAATTAACAAAGTTTAAATACAATGTACAAATATTTGCAGAGAAACATACTTGGCAGTTCTGCATACAGATAATTTAAGCCCAGTTTAAAAGTGAGGGGATGGCGCGGCGGGGGGGATGGCGGCAGCGAAAATAAAATCAGCCCTTCCTCCTCCCAGATTCAGCAACAAAATTTCGGTTAAGTCCATACACAGGACCTTCTGCGACAAGATTTAGAAATCTCATACTGTCTATTGCAGATAAAAGATGGAGTGGAATGGCTAGGATTAAATTGAATATCAGGTCCAGGCAGACCGTTCCTTATATGCGCTTTGTATGAATTTTGATCACAGGTGACATAATCCGTGATTGGTCTGGTAACCATTCAACAAGTACAGAGAGGCCAATTCAATTCTGGATTGTCAGTGGTAGTTTCCCATGTACAGCCCACTACAGAAGAAATAAAATGGCGTTCACACCACTGAGGAAACGTCACCATTCAGGGTAAAAAGGTCTGTGGGGTTTGTTGGTGCAGTCGCGCTGTCCATGGTTATACCCGCTGTGGTAACTCTGGGTGGGTGAGGGCCTGTTCTTCCAGCAAAGAGAGAGGTTACCAGTTTGCATCAATCCTTTTTGTGCACCTCCAGTGAACACCTCTTCTTAATCTTTGACCTTTTAATGGACAGCAGGACGCCCCCAACTTCTGGCACTTGAACCAAAACGCTAATTGATCTGTATTGATGCCACGGCTTACAAGGTTTCACCAAAACGCTCTTTTCGGTATTCAGGAACATCTCCTTGTCCATCGTGAACATCATCCTCTATAGAAATAACAAAACATGTTAAGACATGTGGTTGGACTCTCCTGTAACCGTAAAACATGGATATATAGATATCTATATATAAATCGCTCAGCTTAAACCATTACTTTAAAAAGCACAATCCTGACAAACAAGACTTTATGACAATGGAATGGTTTCCACTGGTCGCACCTACAGTATGAAGACTAGAGGGATTGGCCACCAAGGATCAACTCTGGCCTAACGTGAGAATTGCAATGTATGTGCGCCCGTACTGATGTGATGCAGCGACAGGGCCGGCCACAAGCTGTAGTACACGTATGAATTATGCGCGCTACAGCAGGCGTGCTGCGTCCGTTTAGAAAGCCTCCCCATCAAAGTGCTACGACACGCGTTCGACAGGGCTGCAAAGCGCGATCTTCCATAGGAGGATCGAGCCTTGCAGCGCTGAGCGCACTAACTGCTCTCGGCAAGGTGGTCAGACAGGCGTCGAAACGTCCACTCTCGCGGACATTTCTTCCACTGGTAAAAACACTTGTCTGACCCCCAGCCTTAGAGTTTGAAAACATTAAAATTCAGTTATTTTGCCTGAATAAAATTGCAAACCTCTTGCAATTCAAGGATGAATGTGCCCACCCAGTAAACATGACAGATTCTTAGTATAAAAAAACAAGCCACCCTATTATATTGCATTTTCAACTAAAATGAAGATATTACTATGGATATTTTACAAGTAATACAATGTACGAAAAACAGAATGGTGTATTTTTTCTTCCAAGACCAGGGCTTGATAATACAGGTGTTAGGTAGCCACAGACTAGCCAGTTTACTTCTTGCCCCTAAAAATACAGGATTCTACATAAATCCATATGGAAAAGTGTGCATGGCTTTGAAATAGGTGTAGATGGCACCTACATTTTCTTACCCATTCATATTTTCAATAAAATTTGCCAAGCACCTGTTGTAGAGCAGGGATCCCAACATCTGGCCCCAAATTTTTTCAGAACTACAAATCCCTTTGTTTTCTGGCCATTTATTTCAGTCACAGAATTCTGTGAATTGTAGATGTAGACCATCAACATTGGGAGGGCCTGAAATTTGAGATCCCAGTGATAGACCTTTATAAAATCAATGACTTTTCCGCATGTAAAGGATGTGCATGACAACATGGATAACAAAACCTAGCATGTCCATTCCTAGTTTTCTCTGCAGATAAAGCATGTAGTTTGTACAATAAGGCTTGTTGGAGAGCTCGCCTCAACACGAGATCCATTGTAAGAGTAACACAAGAACAATTTGAAGCTCCTGAAATATCAGTGATGAACACAGGGACTTCAACGAAGTGTATCAGCAAAAGATTAAAGTGATGTGGAAACATTAAGCTGCTCAGAACCAGAAGTCCAAACCATGAAATAAAAGCAGAGGCCTTTAGAGACCTCACTGTGCATTCTTAAATCCATACCAAGATCTGTAAGGATACATTTTAAATGCATAAAACGCTCTTGACATGTTCCTGGTACTGTGGCTTTGGAATTGTGAGTTGTTCATCTTTAGATCTCAGTGTTGGTTTTGAGGAGAAAATGTGTGTGAAGCAGAGATGCAGCTCAAGCTCACCTTGCACATCATCTTCTCCCCCATCACCATCATCTTCCTCATTGTAAGCCAGCTCTGCCTGCTTGTCTGCCTCGTACTCACCCACGTTCCCATCATCCCCGTTATAATCTGCAATCTTTGAACCATGCTGCGGATCTACAGGGGACTCATTTTCATCAAAGAACCGACCTGGGAAGTCGGATTGAGAGGGGTGGAAAGGAAGGAGCGGAAAGGGGATAGAATAAGAGCAATAAGGTTCAGGAGGGAATGGGAAACAAATAGGAAACATTAGCACAGATTGAACAGGAGAGTCTCCAAAGAATCATCAAGACTGCTACAATAGTCAACACAGCCTTCTAAAGATTTTTACAGAAGAGTAAGGACTGTAAGGTCATATCACAAGAGCTTTTCCAACCACTATAGTCATGAATGGCAGAGTAAACCTTTGAGGAAGAATATCCTCAGACCATTATGGGAAACGGGCTCTCTTGGTATGCAATCTTATGTCCCTCAAGGATCAGAGGCTCACCGGGAATGATAGAATAGGTCTCTGCAGGATCAGAAGCTCACCTGGCAATATATCAATTCAGAAACTAGCCATTCAATATGTGATATACCTTAAAGTCATTAAACTCTGCGGGCCTTTCTCTAGTTGTTCTCATATGGAGGAAGACATAGGACCAGCCAAGTCCTGGTGTCGACTCCTACACCTGCTGAATCCTGTAATGCTTGCAATGGCGCACTGCAAAATGAGGCATCACAGCGAAGCCTTAGCCAACAAGTAAAGCACATGTGATTATGTCAGAAGGGAAAAGTCTGTGTACTCTTCCTATAGAATAAGTGAGAGAGGTGTGTGAGGGTCCTGAGGACAAGCAACGGCACTAGTGGCCAGCTCTACTGTGGGCCTGCTTCGGACTCAAGGTTTGCTGCACCTCTCGTGCAGGGTAACATCCTTGGCATTCAGTACGGCCACCCTTTCTGGGTGTAGCAGCTGTCCCTGTAATGGCACAATCGAGCTAAAACCTTGTGAGACCTGAGCGGACACCACCGTGGAGCAGCCACTAGTGCTGTTGCTCGTCCTCAGGATCCTCACAAACCCCCCCCCCCCTCACTTCCTTTAGAATAGGAATAACTTTCTAGAAGGTAAAAAAAAAATATAAATTGATGTAAATGAAGGAAATGCTCATTTTAACATTCTGATACAGATCATTTAAAGAAAGCACTAGAAAGTGAATTTCCGAAAATTAAAACCACTTCCCTGAGCGAGATCTGACATGTTACATTCACACAGTTTTATAGTAGTTTTTCCTCTTAACAGGATTACTGTTGCTGTAAGAGCTGACACCTATCCTGTGCTTATTGGAAACGTCAATGTTATTTTGTCTTGTATGTTGTCAACAGTCCCTTACCAACCAACTGTGTGTTGTTAAAGCATTACATCCGTGCTTCTAAGAGTGCTCAAGACCTCAGAGCTTCCATTCCAATACGCAAGCGAAAGAAGCTCAAAATCACAGCAGTGACGGCAGGAACAACACACAGACACCAAGAACACGATAGGAAGAGCTGTGCCCACCCAGACATGTTAATGGTAGGCAATGAAACGTGACATGCCAAGGGACTCACAATCAAGCAATGGGCTGAGGATGATGCATGCAGTCACTCAGAAGGATTCTAAGTCCTGTCCATACACCAAAAGGCAAAATACCAACAATAGGCGTCTGCGATGCAGGGGTTAACATGCAAGCAGGATACAATGACAGGTACATGCAGAAAAAAAAAAAGGACAGAAACCATGAGGTTAGTTATGTAGCAGAGATAAAAGAGTGTGTCCTAAGTGACAAACACACACACAAAAAAATTCCCATGAAAACCAAAGTAATGCAATGGTCTATGTTTGAAACAATTCAGTTTCGGGGTCTGGATCAAAGGTGCACAGCCCCCCCCCCCCAGACCATACACCGTCATAAAGCCTACAGTATGCCTTTAAAATTAAAGTAGCATGCTGCGTATGCATGCTATCTCATTTAGAAAGTTAATATGCCTCAAAGAGCCAGTTAAGCTGTATAAAATGTGCCATCTTAACTTTTAAATCAATTGCCAAATATTGTGGCAGTGTTTCCCAGCAATGTGCAAGATTGAGGCTAGGGTCAGACGAACGCATTTTTCACGTTGTCCGTGAAAAAGTGCGTTCGAACGAATGGACGTATTTTTTCACGGAATACGCGATAGCGGTCATACGATGCGCATTTTCGGCTGTGATTTTGTACGGATCATCAATAAAACCCTTTTGCGTCTGGACGTTATGTTGGCCGGACGTGTGCAGCGTCTGACGTCTCCCAATCACGCAAACACGCCGCTATGCGGACGCAGCGCACTCTGTACGTCAGTACTAGCAGTTTGACGTTCTCGAAAAAATGCGTTCGTTGGCCACTTGCGTTGCACGGCCGCACTTTCGTGCGGCCGTTCGTCGTATGTTCCCCGGCATTGGACGTCATTTGCTGCTAGCACGGCCGTGATTTCGTGCGGCTAAACGCACGTGAAAAATGCGTTAGTCTGACCCTAGCCTTAGATGCTGCAGAAAATCAGTCTGCAGCATGTGAATTCTGCGTTCAGTACAGAAGCACTTTCCCGCAATATTTAGCAATCCATTTACTGGTCAAACCATCTTAAATAAAAAAATAATAAATAAAAAAAAAGTGAATTAATGTCTGTGTAAGGCGGGGAAGGGTTTCCTTGGGGTTTGCAAAATTTATAAGATGCAGTAAATCACACAGTGTGTAGACAGCATTTAGATATACACATTTTGCCAACACTGAAAGTGGTACTATTTAAAGCTCTGCCATTTAAGCAAGTTCACTTTTATATAATTTTCTAAATATATTAAATTCTCCAGCATGCCTATACTTTTATACATTTCCCATACTTGAAAACGAGAGAAATCTCAATGTATCCTTCGTGGTAAAATACTTTATAAATAGATTTCCCCTGGGAAACACGCGGGAATGTCGCCACCTCTTGCATGCATTAGGTTATGACACGTCACAATCTTTCAAAAATGGTTCACTAGCATTAGGATGAAACTGGAAAAAATAATGTTTAATGTGGAAAAGATGGAGCATTTGCACAGGTTTTTCTGACAAAATTAGTGACAGATTCTGCTCCATGTTTAAGCACCAGATTCTGCTCCTTTTGCATTGCAAGACAATGGCAGTTGCGCTTGAAAGCCTCCTATGGTACGGGGACAGCATTTTGAAGTGACCGACAGCTTTCTGGGCAGAAAGCAAACGCAGTTCTACTTTAGGCTTATTAGAAAAGTGAGCAGAAAAATTTAAAAAAGTATAATGAGGATAAAAGACAACCAAGAAGGCACTGAATGTAAAATTTTAAATCTTACCCAAGCAGTCTGAAAAGGTTTTCTGGAAATTTTCAGGTAACTGACCCGTCCCCCTATTTTTCCTCCAAATTAGAAGTTACTTCTATTTGATTGTACTCTATTGTATTGTCACTTATTTTCGGTTTTTATTTTCCTGGTAGTACAGATACCCATTTTATACAGAGGGGCAAAAAAAAAGGAAGAAGAAATGTACACACTCAATATATGCATTAACATTTTATTACTAACATGTCTATTCAAAGAAAGGTGAAAGTCAGGAGAATTGGCAAAAGAACAATCTAGACCGAATAGCAGATTTGGAAAGTGAGATAAATGGGAGAATTTTTCTGATTTGGCCATTTTGACCTAGAATTGTCATTTCCGCCAATTCTCCTGAGTTTCAGCTTTCTTTGAATGGACCTGTAGATTTATATAAAACCCAAAGGGCAGCTGTAAATCATGTTTGAATTATACAATAATATTAGGTGGTCACCTTTTAGCATCCAGGCACTTGATTTCCGCGCACTACTGCATGAACATCATTGACCAAGAATGGCCACAGTGATTGCTCTGCATGATATATCAAGGTCTTCCCATAGTGCAGTGAGTGCAGATGGTTTTCTATGGTATACCACATTCTTTAGGGTTCCCCCACAGATAGTCTGGGGAACGTGGAGGGAATTCAACAGCACCTCTGCGTCCTATCCTACGTCCTGACAGAAAGGCGCTTATGTCTCGGCAGTCGTGAGGTAATGCGCCCTCTTGCTGGAAGTAAAATTGCTCATCCACATAAAGCACATGAATGGAAGATAAAATGGATGTGCAAAGCATGTTGAGGTACACTGGACCAGTGACCGTGCCTTCAAAAAAGAATGGTCAAATTAAACCCTTCTCCGTGGAATGTTCAGATAAACAAAGAGCCTTTGTTTGAACATTCCACGGAGAATATGTGAACATCCATCTGAATAGAGACTTTGACAGAGATTGGAGTGTGCTGTACCCATTTTTTTTTAACTTATTGGGACTGTATGGTCTGAATATCTGGTTTCATTGGGGAAACCACCAAGAGGGGACATAGCGACGTCGTAAGGTATCGTGAGGGGATTGTTGTTTCGGTGCGACGCTCCACCTTTTTCTTTTCCAAATTAAACCCTTGGATGACAGTCTACACCATTTTCTGTACAAAAGGCCACATTTCCGTTTATCGAAGCCACTCACGATCAGGGTCATCTTCAGTCATGACGTGTAAGTCTCAGGATGTAAAATATTCATTGTGCGCTCTTCAGAATACGTTGTATGCTTGATCTGCTAATTCCTGTCTGAGACTTTTGTGCTGAGTGTGTAAACTGTTGCAACACCGTGTCCGAGGAAGCAGGATTTGTTGCTGTGCGACGCCTCCCAGATTTTTGCTTGTGCACATCACACCGAGTGTCATCGGTTTCGAACTTATCACAAATCTGTTCGATTGATAATCGTGTAGGTCGTTCGTTCCAAACTCACGTCACCATTGTTGTTGAACGTCACACCAAAAATCAATATGCCGACTTCATGTGGTTTAATCAAAACGGTGTTTTATTCCGCAGTGAGAAGACAGACAACGTGTCAACCCGTAGGTCTTTGTCAAGTCTGAATTCACAATAAACCTACATCCTACAGTTCGGTCCATATATATTTGGATACAGGCAAAATTGTCATACTTTTGGCTCTGTATGCCACCAGAATAAAATTAAAATTAAACAATCCAAAATTTATTTGAAGTGTAGACTGGCAGCTTTAATTCAAGGGGTTGAACAAAAACGACGTACAAATTTAACATGAACTGCAACATTTTTATACACAGTCTCCCTATTTTCAGGGGCTCAAATGTAATTAGACAAATGAATATAAAAATCAAATTTTTTAATATTTTGTTGAGAATCCTTTACTGGCAATGACTGCCTAAAGTCTGGAACCCATGGACATTACCAAAGACTTTGTTTCCTCTTTTCTGATGCTTTGCAAAAGGCTCTAACTGCAGCGGTCGTTACTTGTTCTTTGTGGGTCTTTCTGCCTTTAGTTTTGCATGCTCAATTGGGTTGAGATCAGGTGACTGACTCGGCCATTGCATAAAATTCCTCTCGTTTTCCTTCAAAAACTCCCAGGTTGCTTTTGCAGTGTGTTTTGAATTATTGTCCATCTGTACTGCAAAGCGTCATCCAATCAACTTTGCTGCATTTAGCCGAATCTGGGCTGACAGTATATCTCTAAACACTGCTGAAATCATCCGGCTGCTTCTGTCGCATCATCAATAAACACAAATAAGCCAGTGCCACTGGAAGCCATGCATGCCAATGCCATCACACTGTCTCCACTATGTTTTACAGAGGACGTTATAGGCTTTGCATGAGATGTTCCAAGCCTTCTCCACACTTTTTCCCCAACGTCATTCTGGTACAGATTAATCTTCGTTACATCCGTCCAAAGAATGCTTTTCCAGAACTGGTCTGGCTTTATAGGTTTTTTGGCCAAGTCTAACTTGGCTTTTCTATTCTTCATGGATGGTTTGCACCTTGTGGTGAACACTCTGTAGACTGACAATGGTATGTCCACCTCCTGGAGAGTGTCCTGAACTTGTCTGAATGTTGTGAATGGGTTTATCATTACCGTAGAGAGGATCCTGCGATCATCCACCACTTCTGTGGATGTCCAAGCCTTTTTATGTTGCTGCGCTCACCAGTGCGTTCGGCTTTCCTCAGAATGTACCAAACTGTTGATTTGGCCACTCCTAATGTTGCGGCTGTCTCTGATGGATTTGTTTTTGTTTTTTAAGCCTTACAATGGCCCGTTTCACTTGCATGGACTGCTCCTTTGAACACAGGATGTAGGTTCCCAGCCATAGATTCCAAATATCACACTTAGAATCAACTCCAGACCTTTTACCTGCTTAACTGATGAATAACAAAGTAGTAGCCCACACCTGGCCACGAAACAGCTTTTGATTCAATGGTCCAATTACTTTTGGTCCCTTGATAAATGGGGATGGCTACTCTTAAGGCCCGTGTCAGACGAAAGCAGTGATCATGTCCATGTTGCCGCACAGTTTAACGTCCGACGTAGCATAGAATCATGAGCAAGAGACCCACACACTAAGTGTGTGCGCAGTCGTGGCAAACGGACGCAAGTTAGGAAAGAAAGTAAAACCGCTAGACGGACACGCAGAGTGCGCCACGTCATCGTAGCATTCGGTGTGAGTGATGAGATGTCAGACGCAGCGCATTTGCAACGTCCAGCATCTTGACACACAAAATGGCTTTTCATATTCTTTTCAAATTATCATTTTTCATATTAATTTTGTTTACCATAATTCCCTTTTTTCTACGTCCGTCAACAAAAACGGATCATGTGGTGTCTACAGTATCTTCCGTCAATACGCCTGTCCGTTGGGCACACAGAGTGCGCTCTGACTGCATTCGTCTGACATTAGCCTAAGAGCTGTAATTCCTAAACCCTTCCTCCAATTTGGATTTACATACCTTCAAATTAAACCTGAGAGTGTGCATTTTCAGCCCATATCCATTATATAAATATAGCTTGAATGTTTTGGTAAAGATCAGAAAAAAAAAAAACCTTAAAAAACTTGTGCCTGTGTCTATACATGGACCCAACTGTATATTTACAGGGTTATTCAGAGAGGTGAAAAGCAGGAGAATGGTTGGAGAATAGAAAATTCAAGGTCAAAATAGCCGATTTGAAAAATTAGATAAAATGGGAGAATTTTTCTGGTTTGGCTATTTTGACCTAGAATTTTCCATTCTCCAGCCATTCTCCTGCTTTTCACCGCTCTCTCAATAACCCTGATAGTGTCTGAGTAGTGACATCATTTAACATAATTGGGTGCAACACAATCCAATTATATCACAATTCGTTAACTCCTTCATATCCTATTCACGCTCTTATCAGGAAGGAGAAAAATACTTGTGCAACACAAGTTAAAAAAAACGACAATACATAGTATAGAATCAATTAAAAACAATAGATCATCAATAATTTGGTTATTTTACTCTGGTGATCATGTATGCCTAGAATGATACTATACTGAGGCCCACGATTCCTCTAGCCAGGTCAGTAACACTGAATTTACAGAAAAGGGAGACAAATCTAATTCCCTATTTAGTCCAAAGGGTGCAACAGTATTTAGCTGGTGGATCCAGAGGAGTTTTTTCCTCTTAAGTAACCATTCCCTGTCACCCCCCCCCCAGTCAATCACCTGGAATCTCAATTGAGAGACATCATGGCCCTCCACTGTAAAGTGACCTGGTATTGGTAATTCAATCTTGCCAAAACATACATCTGATTTGTGTTTTGTAATCCTACTTTTAAAACAGAGGTTAGGATGCTCTCCAAGGAACAGTCTTTCATTGAGTGACAAACATTTACACACTTGACGTACGTGTGGATTTGTTCAAATTTTTTTCAAAGTATTCGTCTGAAAACCTTTTTTCACAGCAATTGGTAACGGTGATGACAGTCTCCACGGATACTGTTGGGCCAGTTTAATCCTAGGCGGACCGAAAATGCAGTGGAGACCTGCATATCTTTGGTAGAGCATGATGTCGGGGAACTCCTTTCTTCAACATTACATTAGAGGTGCGCCTAATTTATATCAGGCAGAGTGGAGTGCTCTTAATTTACGCAAGAATCGGAGCAGTGCCATAAAGCCTGTGGATAAAGGAGGAGCCCTACTTGTGTTAAATACTGTTGATTATGAAAATGAAATCCGCCATCAATTGAGTGATAGTAGCATGTACAAAAAAACATGACAATGACCATACAGGAGCAATTTCTAAATTGATTTGGAGAGTGGTAGAAGGGGCATTACATGAGAAATTGACCATAAATTGTATCTGATGAAAGAGCCATTGTTCCCACACTATCAGGGTTATTCAGAGAGTGGTGAAAACCAGGAGAATGACTGGAGAAGTGAAAATTCTAGGTCAAAATAGCCGATTTGGAAAGTGAGATGAAGGGGAGAATTTTTCTGGTTTGGATATTTTGACCTAGAATCTTCCATTCTCCGGCTTTTCATCTCTCTTTGAATAACCCTGCTAGAATTTTCAGTTCTCCAGTCATTCTCCCACTTGTCACCTCTCTGAATAACCCTATGTATGTTCTTCCCAAAATCCACAAATCACTTGTGTCCCCATCGGGTCAGCGTAACGTTTCTGCTGTAGATTCAGTCCTCAGCTCCTTGTCCATCTACAGCAGGTTAAGTCCTTTCTTTTGGATACTGATGACTTTTTGGCTAAAATTGAAAAGATTACAGTAAACCTAGACAGCATCTTGGTAAGTTGATATCACCAGTCTGTATACCCCCTATTAAAAAATGAAGGAACAGCAGCCTTTGTTAAGGCTCTTGGTGAACTAGGCTATGAGGATGCTAAACTGGATTTATTGGTGGCACTTTTGAAGAATTTTTTTTTTGTGTTGAACAATGATTATTTTATGCAGATTCAAGGCACATCAATGGGGAGAAACGTGGTCCCACATACGCGCTAATGTTTTCATTGTCCAGTTTGAGGAAGATGTCATCTACAACAATAAGCTATATATAAAATCGATTATGCCAAGTGTTGGTATAGCTATATAGACAACATCTTCCTCATTTGGGATGGTCCTTTGATTTTTTTTTTTTTTTTTTTTTTAGAGGAGCTTTTAGTGCATCTTAATTTGGCAACCTCCACCATCAAGTTCACCATGGTGTCGAGCAACGACGAGATCTGTTTTATCGACACCATGGTGGGCAAAGATGGGGGTCGTCTTGTAACAGATTTGTTCAGGAAACCTACAGATAAGAACACCTTGCTCAGATTTGACAATGCACATGCAGACACCTCTTACAGTCTCCCTCACAGCCAATTACTAAGAGTTAAAAGAAATGGTGAGTGATCCAGGGGGTTGTAATCAAAAGGCTAGGTGAGATGGTGGAAAGATTTAAGGAAAGAGGGTACCGTAAGAAACTTCTACCTTAGAGAATTAGCCCACAGTTTAAAGTGGACTACTGAATTCTATTAAAGAGAAAAGAGAAAAAAAACACAGAAAACCTCTGGCCTTAAGAACAATCAGAGCAGACTGGCATTTGTGTTAAAGATTGTGAATGTGTCCCAAATTTGAAGACAGGTCTTCTGCAGAAATTGGTATATATTGAGGGATAAGTACCCCATGATACCAGAGTTCCGATTACCACCACTTATGTCCTATAGAAGAGGTCATTCCCTTAGAGAGACTTTAAGCCAGAATTTCTTTGGAAGATCGAAATATGGAACATTCCCTTGTTTCCGTTTTTCCTGCTGCAGGCGTACAATTAAAAAGGTGACCCCCTTGTACATCCACACTCGGGATAGAAATTTAAGATTAAAACCGCTCTTTACGTGCAATTCTTGCCATGTCATTTATTTGATTAAACGTCCTTGTGGATGGGTGTACATAGGGAAGACTACAAAATAGTTAAAGTAGGATTACAAAACCAGATGTACAGTTGTGTTCAAAATTATTCAACCCCCACTGAAATTGAGTGTTTTGGCCAGTTTGACATTGATTTTGATCATTCAGTCATCTTGCTTACAATTAAAATCAAAGAGGCACGTGTAGGTCAGACAAATATAACATAACATTTATAATGAAATAACCACAAATGTCTTTTCTGTGCTCACATCATTATCAGTTTTATTCAACCCCCAAGTG
Source organism: Leptobrachium leishanense (assembly GCA_009667805.1). NCBI lineage: Eukaryota > Metazoa > Chordata > Amphibia > Anura > Megophryidae > Leptobrachium > Leptobrachium leishanense. The sequence goes on from CM019065.1 coordinate 131,488,562, forward strand.
ACATTCAATCTTAGTACTTAGCTTTTAAACGTGAAGCATAGCTTGACACAAGTGTCTTGCAGCGATCTACGGGTATCTTCGCCCATTCGTCATGGGCAAAAGCCTCCAGTTCAGTCACATTCTTAGGCTTGCGCACTGCAACTGCTTTCATTAAGTCCCACCAGAGGTTCTCAATCGGATTTAAGTCAGGTGACTGCGATGGCCACTCCAAAATGTTCCAGCCTTTAATCTGCAACCATGCTCTAGTGGACTTGGAGGTATGCTTGGGATCATTGTCCTGTTGAAAGGTCCAACGTCTCCCAAGCCTCAGGTTTGTGACGGACTGCATCACATTGTCATCCGATATCTCCTGGTACTGAAGAGAATTCATGGTACCCTGCACACGCTGAAGCTTCCCTGTACCTGCAGAAGCAAAACAGCCCCAAAGCATGATTGACCCCCCGCCAAGCTTCACAGTAGGCAAGGTGTTCTTTTCTTCATAGGCCTTGTTCTTCCTCCTCCAAACATAGCGTTGATCCATGGGCCCAAACGGTTCTAATTTTGTTTCATCAGTCCACAGAACACTATCCCAAAACCTCTGGTTTGTCCACATGACTTTTGGCATACTGCAGTCGACTCTTCTTATTCTTTGGAGACAGCAAGGGGGTGCGCCTGGGAGTTCTGGCATGGAGGCCTTCATTACGCAGTGTGCGCCGTATTGTCTGAGCTGAAACTTCAGTACCCACATCTGACAAATCTTTTCTCAGTTATTCAGCAGTCACACGGGGATTTTTCTCCACTCTACGCTTCAGGTAGCGCACAGCAGTCGAAGTCAGCATCTTCTTTCTGCCACGACCATGTAGCGTTTCAACAGTGCCCTTTGCCTTGAATTTGCGAATGATGCTTCCTATGGTCTCTCTTGGTATGTTTAACATCTTTGCAATCTTCTTATAGCCATTGCCTTCCTGTGAAGAGTAATCACCTCTTCCTTGTCTTCCTGGACCATTCTCTTGACTTCACCATGTTTGTAACCACACAGTAAATGTCTAGAAGGAGCTGAGTATCACAGTCATTTTAAGCTGCCTAATTGGTGCTTTTATGCTTTATTGCTGCTCCGTGACATCCACAGGTGTTTTCAATACCTGATTGAAAACACTTGAATGAACCTCTGTTCTTCAGAGTGGTAGTCTTTAAGGGGTTGAATAATTGTGTCAATGAAGAATTCACAAAAGAAACATTTACTACTGTATTACAAAACCAATTGATGTCATTTTAGTTGCATATGGTTCTTTAAAAAGTCCGTGTAGGATTTCATTCTGAATACAATTACAAATGTACACTAAATTCCTTAAAACCCTTTACAGCATTGGGGGTTGAATAATTTTGAACACAACTGTATGTCTTGGCAAGATTGAATTACCAAGACATGGTCACTTTACAATGGCAGGCCATTATGTCTCTCAATTGAGATTCCAGGTGTTTGATGCGGTTGGGAAATCCATCGGGGGGGGGGGGGGGGGGGGAAGAGAGACGGGACCGGGAATGGTTACCTGAAAGGAAAGAACTCTTCTGGATCCATCAGCTAAATACTATTAACCCCTTTGACTAAAACAGGGAATTAGATTTATCGCCTTTTCTGTAAATTCAGTGTTACTGGCCTGGTTAGAGGAATTGTGGGCCTCACTATATTGTTATAGGTATACATGACCAGAGTAAATTATCAAGTAACTAAAAATATAATAAATTATTGATGGTGATCTATTGCTTTTAATTTATTCTATACTATGTATTGTCATTTTAACTTGTGCTGCACAAGTATTTCTCTCCCTCCTGATAAGAGAGTGAATAGGATATGGATGCGTTAACTGATATAATTGGATTGTGTTGCACTCAACTATGCTAAATGATGTCACTAATCAGACACTATCAGGTCTATTCAAAAAAAGTGAAACTCTGGGAGTAAATTCTAGGTCAAAATAACAAAACCAGAAAAATTCTTCCATTTAGCTCACTTTCCAAATCGGCTATTTGGTCTAGATTGTTCTTTGAGTTTCACCTTGCTCTGAAATATAAAACCCATTTTTGATGTAACCACATGAAGGAGACAGCATATTGACTTTGGTGTGTACAGGATTGCGACGTGGATCCACGCTGATTGGTGGGTGAGACTAGTGGTTGCAGCCATTGCTTTTCTGGTTGAACTTCACACATTTTCAGATTTACAATACAACTTCAAAATGACCTTGTGTTGCTTAGAAGTCAATCGTGTCTCCGCCATTTAATTATAAAGTATTTTAGCAGGAAGGATACATTGAGATTTCGCTCATTTTCAAGTATGTCCTGTTTCTTTGACCCTCTGACGGTGCGACTACCGTTATTAATGGAAACTTAATACTACACATTGCTGCCATAATTCGGTATGGGTTTTAAAAATGGGTATAGATAGATAACAGTTGAAGTGTGTATACCTTTTTTTGGGCCAAATATCTATAAAAAAATTACTTTGTCATTTAGGAATATTTCTCAAAGAAATAAAAAAAAGTGATTCACTTGTCAGGTCTTCATCTTTTAATTTTATTAGATAACCACTAGAGGAAATGCTCAAGTGACCCACATTAGTCAATTTAGCAGCACGTGTGCAGCTCAAAAGGTTATTTTACTTCAAGTCTATGGCCTTCATATAAAATTTACCAATGGCCTAACCATGAAAACAAGAAGTTATACGGCTTGTGTGAATGATTGAGAAGCATCAGACAATTTCTAGTGGGCTCCTAGTCGAGAATGGAAATTTGGGTAAGGAACAGATTTTAAAGTACTTGTGATTTCAAAATTTGAATGTATATGTTACTCCAAATATATAAGAACCTGAATTCTATAATACCAGGTATGCTTGTGAATAGTAAATCTACTTTAACGTCCCAAAAAAAAAAAAGAAAAAAAAAAAGAAGTCTATTTTCAGTATTGTGGCCTTATTTTGTGATGTCGTTTCTTTTTAAAAAAAAAAAAAAAAAATAGAAAGGTTATTAATGATTCGAGATATAAATCATTGAAATAACTTTCTTAGTACTGCAAACTGAAATCCGGCACCAATTTTGTCTGAAACTGTAAATGCTCAATCTATTTCACAATAAACCTTTTCATGGTCAATCTTGTTCCAAAAGAGCTGACATTTATCTCCTATAGCAGGGGTCAGTAACAGTCTCTCTCCGGGAGGGTTATTGGAAGAGCACCGGAATTCCAGTGGTCTTTCGTTCGGCACTATTCGAGTTCGCCAACCCTGCAGTGAATTCACTATTCAGCACAGAAACCCCGAAGTGCACCAAATGTGGAGCGGCCGGAAAAAAAAAAAAAAAAAACCTACCTATTTGTTTAAAAAAGGTGTTTAAAACAATAAAAAAAAAAAAAGTGTGGAAATAAAAGCTCCAATAAATGTTACAGAATATATATTTATTTTTTTTCAAATATTTCGCCCATAAAAATTTGAAAATGCTAAAATAAAAAAGTCTTTTTACTGAAACTGAAAAGAATAAACGGTTGAATTAAGACGATAAATCTATATCTAGATCTCTGAATCCTATGGGATTCGGCTGTTTAAACCTGGGAACTGAAACACACGTCTCTGAAGTTCGGCGTTCTCGGACTAGATTAACCATTACTACTTTATGGGACAATTTCCCTCCAGCCGAAGATCACCAAATTGCAACGATCTGTACCATATTTCGCTGTCAATGCAACAGTATTTTGCAAATTGACAGCTTTCTGAATACCTGAAACACCACGAAATTGCACTGTACAGTGAAATTTACCATTTGGTGCAATTCGGTGGCAAGTTCGGCGCTCTTTGAATAACCCTTCAGATGTTTTGAAACTACAACTCCCGTGATGCTCAAGTTCTCATTAGATGGTCTGAACCGAATGGGAATTTTAGTTATAAAACATAACAAGGATCAAGCCTGAGATCAGAAGCACCACTTAGCCATCCAGAGATCACAACATGACGTGCCAACATTGGTTCAAAAACAACATTGGAATTTTCCAACAAGAACCTATCCAAGGCAGGATCTTCAGTTGGACAAATAGTGCTTCCGGATATACTGAAGATCTTAAATATGACATATGGTGAAAGTCTGGTCAATACAGTGCATAGAAAGGTTCTAGTGCCAGGACTGTCCTCCCTCTCTTCAGCGGGTCCCAGAAAGCAGATTCATCCCTCCAACTGTGGGGGATTTGCCCCACTCAAAGTCAAGATTTGCGAGTGCTGTTCTGGCACTTAGGAGAGGTCAGGAACTGTTAATTTCCAGTTCTAGCCATTGGCTCGCAATGTGCCTGTATCAAGGCCCATTGGATTGGCTAAATGCTTTGAGCATCTAGCCCTTCTTTCCTGATCATGTAGGAGCTGCAGCTTGTCAGTGTAAGCCCAGTGCTGGTTTCACAGAATGTATATTTTACTCCAAATATATAATAACCTGAATTCTATATTCCTAGGTATGCTTGTGAATAGTAAATCTACTTTAACGTTAAAAAAAAAAAAAAAAGCTATTTTCAGTATTGTGGCCTCTTATTTTGTGATGAAGTTTTCCTAAAAAAAAAAAAAAAAAAAAAAAAAATATATATATATATTTTATTTTCAAAAAGGTTATTAATGACTTGAGATATAAATCATTGAAATAACTTTCTTAGTACTACAAACTGGAATCCGGCACCAGCTTTGTCTGAAAAACTGTAAATGCTCAATCTATTTCACAATAAACCTTTTCATGGTCAATCTTGTTCCAGAAGAGCTGACATTTATCTCCTATAGCAGGGGTCAGTAACAGTCTCTCTCCGGGAGGGTTATTGGAAGAGCACTGGAATTCCAGTGGTCTTTCGTTCGGCACTATTAGAGTTCGCCAACCCTGCAGTGAATTCACTATTCAGCACAGGATCCCTGAAGTGCGCTGAATGTGGAGCTGCCGAAAAACAAACAAACCTACCTATTTTTTAAAAAGGTGTTTAAAACAATAAAAATGTGTGGAAATAATAAAGCTCCAATAAATAAGTATGTTACAGAATAAAAAAAAATATATATATATATTTTCAAATATTTTGAGCATAAAAATTAGAAAATTCTAAAATAAACGCCTTTTTACTGAAAATGAAAAGAATAAACAGTTGAATTAAGACGATAAATCTATATTTCTAGACCTCTGAATCCTATGGGATTCGGCTGTTTAAACCTGGGAACTGAAACACACGTCTCTGAAGAAAACACACCTGCTCACTAAAGGGTTAAAAATTGTAGCAGGGTTAGGCCTTGAGGATTGCATGCACTTGAATGTATGCTTGTGAACCTCCATAAATAAAAATGGGAGTGGGGTGTAGAGAGGGTCATGGGGGGGGGGGGTTTATGCTTAACCTTGCCATTTCCCCTCCTCCCATATGCAATAAAAAAAGCACACAAAAGAAAAGACCACTCTTACTTTGTTTCACGTTGGGAAATGCCAGTACTTTTGTTTCTCTAGGAATTTGCTTTTGAACAGGTGGACCAATGGCAAGGACACTGTCAACACCCATCAGGTCTTTCTCTTTCTTGACAGCAGGCACAAGGCTCTTCACTTTAACACACAAAATAAAAAAATTGGTTATTCACATTTCCAATGAAGAAAAGGCTGAGGCATGTAGGAGGGGATCCCTCATCATACAATTAGATCTATCGTTGCATTTATACATAAACACATACCTTTCGCTTCAGTAAAAGATTTAGGAGGGATTGAGGGAAGTTTCTTTGACAGCTGGATTGTATTATCATTTGGCAGCACCCTGTCTTCCACTTTGTTTCCAACTGAAGAACAATTAAAAGAAAAAAAAAAAGATTTTTTTTTTTAAATTCAGGACGTTTCAATAAATCCATTGATCAATTTGATCACACTCACCAGTGGGCACTATGTTCACTTTAGCTGGATCGCTGTCTTCTATCTCCGGCATTCCTGCATCACTGTCAATTTGGGGAGCTTCTAAACACCCACAAAAAAAAAAGTTTATTCCACCATTACAAACGAGGAGACCCCAATAGACGAAGCAGCTACTACTTCTGTCAAGCCCATAGGTGATATTAGGACTTTACAGGTTTTGTAAACAAGTCGAGCAAGAATGAAACATGAAATCCCTGCACATGCGGTGTAAAAGAATCCGCTACCCTTAAATATAGCCCACATTTACCTTTATCAGTGTTGGGACGGTTACTGGACGGATCCTCTTTATTTTCCTCGGCAGCTACAGTCTTGCTCTCAACAGCTGCATCAAGTCTAGATTTGCCAGTCAGCTGATCTAGAACACCCTGAACAACATAAAAAGAATTGTCTGCAAGAGGGACTTTTAGCAGCGCTCACATCTACTGCCACATTACAATCTGATACTATACCATGGGAGGTAGTTTACAGGAGTCAAAACACACACATCTTACTGATCTCATTTATTACCTTTTTATAAACCATTAAATACAAACCTACGGATATTGAGAGAATGTCGAGCCTGAAGATATTTAAAGACTCTAGAGTCTTGTTGATTTTCATACATTCATCTACTAAGCACTGAATGCAATTAATGCTCGAAAAAAGGGGGGGGGTATAAGAGAATAAAAAAATAAAAAAAAAAAAAACACAACTGATCAATGCAGGACAAAACAGACCTTGTTCCTCAAACCAATTATATCTGTACATGAACTGTACCCAGAATAGACTAAGCAGGAATAATGCAGCATTAGTATTTTAGTTGTCTAAAAGTCACGTTAACCAATGAGTGAGCCATAACCAGATTATTGGAATGACCATCTTACAGTAATGTCAAGTGAAAGAAATCCACCAAGTCACATTCTAGGAGCCAAAAAATGCCTAGATATTACTTTGTAAATACCTGTAAGCATGCTCCTTAGTGTTGAGTATCTGAGTGCCAACCACAGATCTACTTTGTAGACTCGAGGCCTGCCTTGTAAGAAAGGGCATTTCTCCCACTCATGAAACTTTTCTAGCAGCTGCAGGGTTAAATTCTTGATTTGCAAGATAGGGAAAAATGCTTCCCTATCTTTGTGAATCCTGTACCCCACCCCGAACAACTGCAGATAGGCATTGTAGCAACTGTGCAGGAATTTAACTGTTGGCGAAAGCTCAGAGCTGTATGGTCCCCCTCCTTGCACTGTCCATCAATGCTGCCCCCCCCTCCCCCAATCTCTATGGGAGGTGGTCAACATTACTCTACAGAGCACCCTGTGGTGGTGTGGGGGCACAGATCATGCAGTGAAGCATCCAACATAGGCAAGGGCCTAATCACAGTGTATTGGTCACCACCCGATTGGTATTTGTGGGACAGAATTACATTACTCTTTTGGTGCTGCCTGTCATGACATGCAGCTGTGACAGGGACCTGATCAGGGGGAAGCATGGGAAATCTGAGCACAAGTACATTATCTAGGGGGAAGGAAGGGAAGACTTCAAACCCTAATCCTGACTAACGCCCTACTCCATCATTCTGTGAAGGATTAGATTTTGGTTTTAGCAGAAAAGGTAGTAGTGGAAGGATTAGTGGTAATGTAAGAATTTTGGGTTAGGATTTAAAGGATTACTCTAGTAGTAGGTTATTTATTACACTTTACATGAAAGCCTGACACCCAAAGTTAACCCTACCGCTAACCTCCTCCCAAACCCTCATCCTGCCCTTTAAACATTAGCCCTACATTTGTTCAACAATGTTAGCCTTAATTCCTCTTTACCAAAGCCCTCTAAAAAAGGTTTATCATATCAACCCTTAGCCTTCCCAAAACCTACCTAGCTCACTCAAAATCAGGCCACCATAAACTGGTCCTAAAATTTACTGTTTCCTAATCCTTTCTTAGCCAATAGTAAAATGAAAGTCTGAATATCATAACGCATATACACATAAACTCACCCTGTAACTCCAGAGAAATATTATAAACCAATGCTAGAGGAGGATTAATGTACTCCAGGATGTAGCTGGATGTATGTATCACCTTGCAACACCATTAAAACCCGACAAGAACCACATCAAATGGTGAAAATGCAGGGGGGGGGGGGGGGTGATGGTTTTATTTTAATAGGGGACAGGCTTAAACAATTTTTTGTGTCAGAAAAATACAGGACAATCCAAAAAAAATCTATAAAAAGATTGAAGCAATTTACACATTTGTGCAAATCAGACTTCCTTTGCCACAGTCCTTTTATATAGCAGGGAATGTTTGCGGGACACACAAATGAAGCACACAGTTACTCACTTTTTTCAAGCATCTGTTGTAGTGCAGACGACCCGCTTACCAGTGTAATGCCATCCTAGATGGTGTCAGGCATAAGTTAGGGTATGCAACACAAAAAGCCACTCCTGGATAGCCTTTTTGGGCCTATAAACCAGCAACAGCAGGAGATAGGCTTGTGCTTGTTTCAGGTGACAAACTACTATTAAAAATTGAGAATGGCATTTTAAATATATATATATTATTGCAGAAGCCACCTGCACATCACAGCAATTCGATGAATTGCATCCCAGAGCTCCTGTGCCACATTCCCCATATGCGGCAAGGAATTCTGGGTAGGATATGCAAATGACATCTGTCTCACTTTTTTGCATCCTGGATCCCTAAAATCAATGCCATCCCACACCGTGGCTTTCTAGCAGAGATAAGGTTATGCAACTGGTCAAAGCTGCTGATTTTAGGGTTCTGTGTAATAACAGATCCAGGATGCAAAAAAGTGATACAGATGTCATTTGCATATCCTACCCAGAATTCCTTGCTGCATATGAGGAATGTGGCACAGGAGCTCTGGGATGCAATTCATCGAATTGCTGTGATGTGCAAGTGGCTTCTGCAATAATAAAACACATTTATTATAGTGTGGAGGCTTTTTATCTCACTTTTTGTCCTCCACCACAACTGTTGAAATATATTTTCTCTTGTAATTTGCATAGGGAAGTCAATGCGAAAGTCACTTACACGTTTGAGCAAATCTGAGACTTTCTTTACCCACAGAGCTCCTTTGCTAGACTTCCTGTATACACGGCGATTCCACTTCGTTTGATGTGGCAGTTCTAGAATTTCTACTTCATCATTTTAAGTAGTATAAAAAGGTTTTTGTAAAAATTATGTTGTTTACAATATTAAAAGGAGGACTGGCTTTAGCTGCTCTTCTCCAGCACTCACCTTCTCCTGCGCTTGGTTCTTCCCCAATTTCTCTTCATACTCCCGCTTCTGCTCTAGAAGATGTTGTTTGCACTGTTGACTGATAGAAGAATAGTGGTTAGAAACACCATGACCAGAGCTTCCATCATCATTCCTCCCAGATAAACCACCTAATGTTTGCATGGTACCTCTCTTCCTGGAGCATCTTCTGAAGTAAAGTGTTGTTGTTCTTAAACTCATGGAGCTGATCTTCCTGACGGAGGAACTCCTGCTTTAGCTCTGCAAGCTGCTCTGTATAGAGAAGAACACAGAACATGATGGCAAAGTCTTACATATTGGATGAAAACTAGACAACACAATGTGGAAGTAGATCACTGAAGTAGGTCACAGAATTGCTCTTTTCCAAGTCTGCGGTGGCTTTTTAGTGGAAGATGCTACAGGTCGAGTACTATTTATCTGGTATGCATGGGACGCCAAGCATTCCAGGTTTTGGAATCTAGGAGAACCCGATGTCTGAGATTAAGGAGATCGAGGCAAGGGCGCTGTGATCCCCTTCAGCTGTAGCACCTATGTGTACAATATGCTATAGAGAGAAATCCCAAATTGCCCTCAAGCTTTCATAATGAAAGAACAATCTCAGGAGTTTGCATGCACACATTTAAAGACACTCTAAAACACTAAAAAGGTCAGGCTGTACAAAGGGAGTTTTGAATTTCCCGGCTGCCGGTCACCGATGATGTCAGCACATGCTGACAACATCCTCTCCGAGGCTGCCTGTAATAGGGAGCATCCAAAGAAAAGCAAACGATTACTACTGTGCTCGCTACGTAATGTACATCCAAAATATACGCAAGTTCCGAGAGATGTGATGGTTTATGCAAATTGCCCAACACAAATTGCACAAAAAAAACAAAAACCTGCAGGGGCATTTTGAAAGGGGATGAGCAGCGTGCGCTGAGAAAAGGTGAGTATTTCATGTTAATATAAAAAATAATAAAACACACGTAAAGTTCTTAGAACCACTAGATGGTGCCAATGGCATAGACCCAAATGGGCCTGACCCACCTGTGTTACAACCAAAACAAGAAGAGCGCACCTTTGCATCCAAATGATGCTAACAGGAGTAAAGGATCTATGTCCCGAGTGCATACACAATTTTACACTTTTATTAAATACAAATTGACAAGTAGACAAATAAAACCACATAAATAAATGTATAATGGGGGGGGGGGCGTGGCCAGCTGTGAAGGGAAGAGGACGCATATTGCTGGATCTCCGTCTGGGGTCTCCTTGAGGGAAGTTTTCCGGATGACCCTCTCTGCTCTATACGGATTGAGGTCCCTAAGCTGCTGGTCATCAGGGGTGAGCCCTCCGGAGCCTTTGTAAGCCCCCCCTCCGGAGCGGAGACACGAGTCTGGCCTTCAGGTCCTCGGCTGAGGTGCTTTGACAGCGGCCATCTTGGGGCCTGTTTCCCAGCCTTGCCGAAGAGATTCTCCTACTCCGAGTGCAGACCCTTATCGAGTGGATGCCTGCTGGGAAGATGGAGGGCCCCCATCCCACAGTTGCTGCAGCGGTCCGTTTGCTGGAGCCAGGGTGTCGGAAGAGAGATGCAGAGACGGTTCGTAGCCCCCCCCCCCCCCAAGGGTGAGAAAATGGCTGCGCTAGCAGGCCTTGAGGCCTGGAGTTGCTGGGGGAGGGGGATTCAGGCCCACTAACTAGGGGAACGTGGCGCCAGATGATGGCAGTGCTACGGCGCTGCAGGGGAGCGGACACTTCCCACGACGTCGAGTCTGAGGCCTTGCTCACCAGCCGTACTGTCAGACCGTCCCGGATCCCGGATCCCACCACGCAGTCCTTAAAAGCCCAACACTCCACAGAGCCCAAAAGCTACCAACAGGGTAGCCATAGAAGAATCCCTGTCTGGTCCTTATAATAATTGGCCAGGTATATATAGCTAGACAGAAAGGGTTAAATCAAAGACAATGTCGTAATACAAAACCAGGTCGGCAACACAGGGTAGTCAGATGAGCCAGAATCAGGAATACAGAGTATAGAATAGTCAAAGGGAATAGCCGGGTCGATATCAGTGCAGGAGCGTAGTACACGAAAATAGTCTAGGGCAACGGAAGGCAGAATAGTCAGAAAACAAGCAGAGGTCAATAACAGGTTCAATCACGAGAGAATACAAGTACAGGGAGCTCAGATATGGATAACCACGATCTGGCACTGCTTAGAAGGAACTGTTGGTTTTTAAAAGACATGGCTACTCTGATAGGTCCGCGTCACCAGACCGCGCCCCCCTCTCAAGCCGCGCCTCATGCAACCACCTCCCTGCCTGTCTCTATTTAAACCGGGCGCTGGTAAGCGAGCAGCATCAGACATGCTGCAGCCGAGCACACCGGAGGGGCTGGAAGCCCCCAACGTTACACAGACGGAGGTAGAGGATGTAGCAGTCAGCTGCGATAAGTTGGGAGGCCTGGATGACGAACGCCAGCTGATTCCCCTGTCCCTGGCCACAGAGCGTCCCCCGGACAGCGAGTAAATGCTGATCACCAGAGGTGAGATCGCTGAGAAGGCCGGTGTTGGTCCTATTGAGATGTCCGTGGAGGGGTTCCTCTGATGGGAGGTGAGCTGCCCACCGGAGTGGCGCGACTGGGCTCTCGGCCTCGTGGAGATCCCTCTGCTGCGACTGGTGCTTCTTGGAGCTGGTTACCCCATCGAGTCCTGAGTATGGTGATTGTTTTTGGCAGAGGTACCCACCCGATCCTGTGGTTGGACACGGGCTGATGAGGACTATATTTTCGTCTTTATTCTCCCCTTCACTGGTACCAAGCCTGTTTGGATATCCGCTGCCCCCCTTTTCTTTCCCTTTGTGTCTTTTCTCCGACCCCCCCCCCCCCTTGTCCCTCAACAGCTGAGATTCTTTGATTTCCCCGAAACCTGTCCCTAAGTTTTTATACAGTACTTATATGGACTTTATTGATGACTGGGTCTCCTGCAGAGTTTTTGCGTCCGTCCCCCCTCACTCTTTTTTGCTCCGTTATTTTTATTTTTGTCTTTATTCAAGGACTTTCATGCAGTTGGTTTTGTTATTTTATGCGAACCTTTTCTGAAGACCTCATTAATTTTAATTTATTTTTTTTCTTTCCCTTACGCGGTGTTATTACAGATGACTATGTGCAGCCCTGTGAGGCCAACACCTTATGCTTGACTGTATGTTGACATATTTACAAAATAAACATTGTAAATTAAAAAAATTAAAAAAAAAATAATGTATAAGGGGTAGTCCGAGTACCTGATTCATATCCTCATGGCAAAGGGAACAATGCCACACCTGTTGGGTGTATGAATTTGAAGATTTCAAACCAACATCATGGGTCTATGTATCCCATAACAGTTGCAATGCATTTGTCTAAAAGGTAAATAGGAATGGGTTAAGAGGCATTACCATCCCAGATCAGGTATCCAAGGATAAATTCAAAAGGTTTTGAAGAGGGTAAGCAAGCAGTTGCCAATAAGGCCCTTGCAGAATCCTCTGCCCAGTATTACCAATATCCCTTAAAATATCAGGGTACATCAATCTGTCTATAGAGGCCTCATAACATAGGTCACAATACCTGCTGATTAGCCAGACTCCTGCATTTCAATAGAAGCACCCACTGGCAAACCTGCTAATCCAAGTATCTCTTTCAAAAATTCATGTTAACTGTTAAAATACACTCAACTAGTGTCGCCTGTATAGCAGGCTTTATCAAGAGCTATTATCTCTTGATAAAGCCTGCTATACAGGCAAAACTAGTTGATTGTATTTTAATAGTTAACATGAATTTCTGAAAGAGATACTTGGATTAGCAGGTTTGCCAGTGGATGCTTCTATTGAAATGCAGGAGTCTGGCTAATCAGCAGGTATTGCTCGGTCCTCTGCCATGAAGATATGAATCAGGTATCTGGCTACTCATACATTATTTATGTGGTTTTATTTGTCTGCTTATCAATTTGTATGTATTTAATAAAAGGTATACAATTGTGTGTGAACTGGGGACATAGATCCTTTACTACTGTTAGCACCTATGCATCCAAATGATGCTCTTTTCCTGTTTTGGTAATATAAAACGAAAAATAATTGAGCAGATACTGTCAGAAGCAGTTGTCCTATTAATTAAAGGGGGGGGGGTTATTAAAGTGTTCTCCCTAAAAAGACAGATCAGCCATAATATAACAAGCCCATTACCCTTTAGTAGCCCACATTCCTCTCACCTTTCAAGTGGTTGATATCCAAAACCTGGTGCGAGATGTTTGCCTGCAGCTTGGTCTGGAAATAAAACGAAAATATGCAAAGTGTTGAATTCAATTTCAGTGAAGAAATACTGTGCATTTTGAAAATAAAAACGATCACTGAGGACGTATCAAAACAGACTGAAGCATGCCGGGTGGTACAGGGCTCCTTGGATTATATTCTAGCTCCCAAACCAATGGGTGCTTCGACACAAATCAATACTGCACATGGCTCCTAAACTTTAGCAACTCTTAAATTTGTTCTAATCTTTATACACCAGGGCTTGGCAAATACATATTTGCAAGAAAGGCTCGGCAAACACTCCTTTAAGGCTAGGGTCAGACGAACGCATTTTTCGCGTCTGTGAAAAAGTGCGTTCGAACGAATGGACGTATTTTTTCACAGAATACGTGATAGCGGTCATACGATGCGCATTTCCGTTTGTGATTTTGTACGGATCATCAATAAAACGCTTTTTGCATCTGGACGTAATGTTGGCCGGACATTAGCAGTGTCTGACGTCTCCTAATCACGCACACACGCCGCTAGCGGACGCAGCGCACGCTGTACGTCAGTACTAGCCGTATCATGTGCTCAAAAAAATGCGTTTGTTTGCCGCTTGCTTTTCCTGGCCGAACTTGTGCAGCTGTACTTCGTATATTGCCCGTCATTCGCTGCTACTACGGCCGTGATCAAGTGCGTTTGCACTGTGTTCGTCTGACCCTAGCCTAAGAGGAAAAAAGAACACACACACAGTAAGTGTATTCCAACGGTACTATTAAATTGCCATAGATTCAGTGTAACTAGCCTACGGCTAACTACGGTACCAGTGTAGCTTAGTATAAGAAAGTGATCAGATGAAACAGAGTTCATTAAACCCAGTTTGTGCAATACCATAGCAGGACCAACTTCACAGGGGGGGGGGGGGAAATCAAGTTACAGCATTTATCAAATAGTAGTCACCGATCGCACTTACATAATTCATTAGTGCTCCAGTAAAGATGACAAGAAAAAATATCAGTAAAAAGGCAGCATGAGCCTTGTGTAATACTGCCATTTCTAAACAAATAAAACGTAAACTTAAAAAACAAAAGTATGAAATACCTTTCCAGGAATAAAACAAACCACCTCTCTGAAGTGAAATCCATCCCTACACTTTGTCAGCCACGTGCCAAAAAGTGATGCGAGAGTCAGGCCTTGAGTGTCAGCATTGGGCAAGGTCCATCCCTGCACTTGACCGACATGAGCCACAGGCAGCATTTTAGGGGCTGTTTTAATAGTTCTCGAAGAGAGACTTCATAAAGTTGTATTTTTTGCTGTTGAGGAATTGTGAAGTAACTGCAATGTAATAAAACTTCCTCTTTTAGGATTCTGGACAAAAAGAGGATGGGATGCAATGTTAATTAGTCCTCCATGACGGTCTCGGACTAACGAACCTTGTGCAAAAAAAAAAAAAAAAAAAAAAAAATATTACAAAAATGCATGACGGAGGCTTGGATTTGTAGTCCGTAGTGCTGACCGAGTAGCAGCGGGCAGAAAAGAACTAGGCCGAGATCACAAGAAAGAAACATGGACTTGAACATTGGCCTGAAACTGGGGACAGCCATCACAAGCACAAGTGAGAGGATCCCAGGCCAAAGGTTCTTGCAGAGAAGGCATCAAGAGACAAGATCTGTACCACGATAGCAGCTGGTTTGAGATCTTTATGAAGAACCATTGCAGGAAACAAAGTCTGGTAAAGGATACCTCCATTGGATGAACTCCAAGCACTTGGCAAAATGTGAGAATGTTGGACTAATTTAATTAATTTTTTTTTTTAAATACAGGGCACATCAGCAGAACAATTTCTAAACCACACGTCCCTTCTGCCAAAAAGGCAGCCAACACCATGTCGGGCTGACAGCTCCAAGATTGCAGAGAATAGTCACACAGGAAAGCCAATGGCATCTTCAGGTTAGGCAGCACTTTAGAGAAATAATGGAGTTCTTCAGGGAAGCACTTTCCTTATGAGCATTCGAAGTCCTCTTTGCTCTGGCAACCAATGTTCCCGATACAAAGGCTTTACTCTGAAGGGCAGAATAAAGGAAGATACTCCTTAAAAGCAGTGTTGGGCTTTTTGTCCATAGGATCCTTGAAACATATCCTATGGGTATCATGTTTTTTTTTGCCCAATTGGGAAACCTACTTTAGGAATAAAAAGGTCCAAACACATATGCCCATCTTTATAAAAAAAAAAAAAATGGAACGTCCTGAAATGCCTGGACATAAAAGGGTCTTTTAATCAGGCGTCTTCTCTAGCCATAAAATCCCTGATGAACGAAAAGAAAAGGCCCTCAATAGGAAGGTGAGCAGCTGCCTGCATGATGGTAACAAGTCAATCTCACAAGTTTATGGAGGCCTTCCCTTAAACATAGTTCATCAGGATCTGAAGAAGAGGATGTAAAGGGATTAAAATTGTGAGCGTGAAGAGACATTCTCCCGCTCCATCTTGGATCTTAGGTTTGAGAAAAAGGGCGGCTTTTCTGAAACTGTAAATCTGCTGCAAGGATGCTCCCTTCCTTCATATAAAAGAACGCCTGCTGTAAGCTCTATCGAGACCAGCAAAATAAAGAACTTATCTCTTCCATTCTTGCAGTTTGGCCGCATACCTGGGACAAGTGTTACACGTTTTCTGTTTAGGGCAAATCGAGGAGCGACACACTGCCTGACCTGCAGCAAATGTGCTTGACCGAATTGTCTGCTTTGACAGGTTTTTCCGGTTTGTCCGTGTGGAGTCGGTTGGCGCTATATTAAGTACTTTGTGTTTTCCTGTTTAATAGGCTTGTCAAGCATACCAGCTATTAACTAGCAACTGTGGTGGGTTCAACATCCTAAAAGATAATACAGAAAGAACGTATATGTGAAGGTAAAAAAAAAAGTGGTTAAAAGACAAAGGAATAAAAACACAATGGTGCAAGCACAGGCAGCTGACCGGTCACTCGACATCTGTTCACTTGAGTGGGCTTTTAAACTTTTAAGAATTGGTGCAAGAATTTCTATAATCGCAGTGGAATGCAACACACACCATGCTTGTGCTACACTGATAAAACTTAATGGATGAAAGCACATAGATGATGAGGTTCTGGTTTTATGTAATGAAAGTGTGCAAAGAGGTGACACAGAGCTGTAATGAAGACCTAAAAGTTTAGTCCTCACATCTTTGTAGTGGCATTTACGATCCTGTCCCTGCTGGGTCACATGTAATCTCACCGCCCCCCCCCACCCTTTCTGTTCTTTTAGTAACACGGGTGACATTATACAGTTCATCATACAAGAAGAACTAAAGCCAAGGAGCACAGTCTGCAGGTCTCTACTGAACTGCCAGTGTCACCGGTGCAATTAAAAGGAAGGCCATGTTTATCCCCGGAATCTGCTATTGTCCTATTGATCTGTTTTGTTGGCATGCTGCAAAATGAATGTTGGTGACCCAGTTAATTACATTATCTTTCCCCTGGTCTAATTACATCAAGACAGCGGGCAAAAACTTCTGATGTGTCACATTGATATACCAGGGGAGGAGTTTCTGATGAATCGTGGTAAAACGCCAGGGTGTCATTTTCCATTCGCCTCTAGGTCCCACCTGGCACTGAATACATTAAAGGCTCAGTTCCAGTCTGACTGTTCTAATCTCAAGATCTGTAAACTGACTCATTTCTGGGGAATGTCATCACCGCACTTTCATTGTACCTGCCCTTAAATTTAGGCTAAGGGCTGGAGCAAAAGCAAGAAAGCCTGCTGGTGGGAGACCAGGGGTCAGCGTTATCAGAGGTGACCATTCGGGGGTACAGCGATCTGTTACAATAAGGACCAATGGTTTAGTGAAAAAGGGAAGGAAAGAAAAAAGTGCTACATTATGACAGACCATATATATCCCAGCCACTTCCTGTCTTGCCGGTGTTGAAATGGTAGAAGCCAATGTAAATCATTCTTTAGCCTCCCCCAGGCAAAACGGAGTGCCGTTAATAAGTGAGGCGGCTTTACTGCTCCATAAAAAACTCCTGATATGTGAGGTTTTAATCTGTTTCATAAAAAGTTTCAACGATGGTGGCGGAGGGATGTCATCAGTCTACTATTTATAATGTAGCAATACAAAGGGGTTGCGGAAGAACCTTCACCAACAGTGAACGGAGAGATATTTTTTTTTTTATGGAACATTTTAAAAGCCTTACCATTTTGTTCTGAATTACTGGCCAATTTGCCAAAAATGCTATGCTCGATATATAAACACAGTGTACTATTACTCTTACAAGTGGTGTTCTGATGCCCTGACATGCTGACACAATATCTGACATATCCATAGCAATATGTTGTCAAGTCGAGTCCTAGGAGAAAGAACGTTTATATAAATAAATATTTCCTTATTGTTCTATTAATGCTGTTTCAACATAATCCATTACTCCGCATTCGTTAACCATGAACAGCTTCTTTAGTCAATTCAGTATAGTCCCACGGCATTGTGCCCTGGAGTCTTAAAATATCCTTCATTTAGGAAAGGTGTTACAATTTTAAAACTTTTTTTTTTGTATAACACTGAGCACTTGCAGCCTCTATATCCACCAGGACGCAGTGCAATCCATAGCGTGGGAACAAGCATCCGGGAGCAGCCTCCACAAAGGCTAGACGGAGCGACGGAATTCATTGTTTACTTAAAAGAAGTTTGAGTTCAATTTCAATTTGTGAATTGAAAGGTTAGAGTGCGTGAACGATACACATGCTGCATTTTTATGTATATGGAACGTGGCACTGAGATTTTTGTCGTATTGTAGGTTTATTCTAGCGCTATTACATATAAAAATTAGAAACACAGAAATGAACGCAAAATCTGGGAGCCAGCCTCCATTTATTAGGAGCCAGACATAGCCATTTGTGGATTATAAATCACTACATGTAAAGTGATGAGATTGTGGTGCCTGGGTGGATGTACATGCATCTACACAGTGTATATTCATAAAAGCTCATCTGACTTCTACAGGGAGCCCCATGTATTAAATATATTCAATAAACAGGGAATGAAGAGGGGATTAGAACCGTTTCTCTCCAATGTGAGAGAATTGGAAAACAAATGGCCACTTCCCCAGTTAAATCAAATGCATGCCATGCCCCCCCCCCCCACCCAGTCTGCCATTGTTTCTAGGGATATGGCAGCCCCTGGGATCACTGCCTGGAGAGGTATAGCTGCTGCATGAGCAGGTGATGGGGGGCACACTCTGTCAAGATGTCATTTGCACACCAGCAAGTCTAGGCCCTGTGAAATGACAGACAGGAACTACATCTCCCATGGTGCCGAGCAGCCAGGCATCGCCAGGGCCTTACTCTGGATGTAAACAAAGGGCCTGGGCCCGGCTTCTCACCCTGTCCAACTCGCAGCGCTGAGCCTGCACGTCCCGGGCCTGCAGCCGCTCCCCCAGGCCCTGGTATTCGTCCTGGCGCTGCTCCATTTGCCGCCGGTGAGTGTCCGCCTGCATCATCAGCTCCGAGTTGCGCTTCTCCAGGCGGCTCCGGGCCACCTCGATGCGCTGCACCTGTGCCTGCAGCCCCAGCAGCTCGTCCTGCAGCGCGGCCTGACGGGCGGACACGCTCCAGTAGTTGAAAGCCAAGAGGCCTATGACCGCCAGCAGCGCAATCAGCACGAAGGGCGGCATGCGGCCATTGCGCCGCGGGGCTCCGAAGCCCACCATTCCGGCCAAGACAGCCTCCCCCCCGCCGCTGCACTCTCCAGCTCCGAAGCTTGGGCTCACTGCCTGATCGCGGCTCACTCGGCTCCCGATCCACCTAACTTGCTGACACGTGACCCGACGAGCGCACCCAGAGGCCAATGGCTACAAAGACAATGGCACCCCTGGCGTCGCTGTGATTGGTTGAGCGGGACGGCGTTTCCTCAGCCACCAAGGAGGAGCGAGGCGTAGGTTAACCAGGCTTGCATGCACGGCATAGAGGCACGTAGTGTGTTTCGCATGCGCAATAAGGTTCCGCATTCGTTGTTATGGCCGCGTTTCTGTCTCCGGGGGGTGGGACAAGTACATCCGGTTACCATAGTGACCTCACGGTGTGTGGCTCTATTGTGTGTACTCTGGATGTCGTCATCCTCTTTCAAGCTGCCTTGCAGCTTATTGTAGGCGTTGAGAAGCAGAAAGTGGGATAATGCTCGCAAAGCATCACGGGAGCTGCAGTACTCCAGCGGCTGGAGATTTACCTCTGGCCAGTCCTGATTGAATGTTATGCTAGTAATTGATAAACATTTATTAAAGGCACACTTTTCAGTAGAGTGTTCTTTTTCTTGCTCTTAAATAATTGGGCAAATTTTTTGTTTTTGGGTGATTTTACTCACCCTTTTCGCCCGCACTAAGCACATAATGACCAAAGGGCTAAAACTGTAAAATTGGCAGCTGAAAGCTCTGAAATAATGTAATTTCAGCTGTCAGCAGTTTATGCAGGGAGAAATAGAAGAAAATAGATCTGCTGATAAAACCTGTGTAACTCAATTTGTCAGTAGATGGCGCCATCCACTGCCCAAATAAGTTATTACAGTAACAGATATGTATTACTGTACAATGTATTAAAAAATATTTTTTTTTAAAAAAAACCACTGGTTTCTGTCAATGTTTTTTGGAAAATCACTTGGTAGTGAAGGGGTTAAATACATACTATAGACGGAAATATATATTTGTACGATAAGAGACACACTCATAAAATAAAAAACTTTATTAAATTTGTATAAATAGGATTACATTGGGTCTGACGTTTCAACTCATTCTGAGCCTTTATCAAGGTAAGTAATACAATAGAAGAAACATTAATTATACAAATAAGTCACTTCAATCAACTCACCACCTCCCTCTTACGTCAACGCCTGGAACACCTGCTGTTTCCAGAAGTGACATTTCGGCGATATACTTCTACAATTATATTGTCCAAAACATGATGTGTAAAGAAAATTCACTAGAATTCACAAATTTATATAATACCTAATAGACAACCATGTCAAATGTTACACAAAAAAAAATAAAAAACAACAAAGGATGACTTTGTGCTGAGGAAAATATCAGGGTTATTCAAAGAGCGTGAAAAGCAGGAGAATGTCTGGAGAATGACTGGAGAATGAAAAAGTCTAGGTCAAAATAACCAAACCATAAAAATTCTCCCTTTCATCTCACTTTCCAAATCGGCTATTTTGACCTAGAATTTTTCATTCTCCAGTCATTCTCCTGCTTTTCACGCTCTCTGAATAACCCTGTATGTTTCAATGTTGCAACAATCCAAACCATTCAAGGGCTATTGAGTCTTAACATCAGTAACTTCTAATTTATTGGTTAACTATAACTTCTATTTCACGTATACAGTAAAATACACCATAAACCTTCAATATTAAATAAACAGCGTTATGTGCCTGCAGTGTTATATATATATATACATAGAAATAAACCTATGTAAATATACTGTTACTTCTATAAAGAATATTATAGTGTAACTATCAGGGTTATTCAAAGAGATCCGAATTGCTTGAGAAAGGTAACCGAACGCTGAAAATCAGCGTTCGGTTACCTTTCTTGGCCATTCGGCTATCCAGAGAGCAGGCAATTCGCCAAATCCTGGCGAATTGCCTGAACATACGGTGCCTGTTCGGTGCCTGTTCGAGGGTAGTGAAATCCCCATGAAAAAGCACTGCTTCGGCTATTCAGGGAACACAAACCAGCAGTGAAAGGTTCCCCAAATGCCCTGCCATTCGGTGGTTTAATTCGGCAAGTTTATTCAGGAGAATCCCATAGGCTTCAATGTAAAAAATATTCCCGTTTTAATTCAATATCTAATAAACCGTTCATTATAAAATTCTGCAGTAAAGAGTCTCTTTATTTATAGATTTTTTAGGATATTTTAAGCATTTTTCTGTTTTTTTTTTCTTTAAAAGTCAGATTTTTTTTTTTTTTTTAAGTTTACTTATTTTTTCTGTAACAGCCCTCTTTATTATCATTCCCTGGACCTCATATGCAAATTTCAGACATTTTCGCTCAGTAGTTTCTTTACAAACAGTGTTTCACTTTTCAATCATTCATACAAACTGTTTTCTGCTGTGTCGAAGGCTGCGATCGGCTCCTGTTCGGGTCTGTGGTTTTCGGGAAAGGTTAATCCAGATGTTTTTGTGGCTTTTCGGCGTGCATTCGCTGGGTTTTGCGGTTAGTTTTCGCCAGGTTTGCGGCAGCTTTTCCCTGCAATTCGGGGACCCTGTGGTGTTTGCTGAATACACCGCAGGGTCACCGAAACGGGATCGGCAAAACAAACCGAATTGAAGAGAACAAAAAGTCACCGAGCGTGCGGTGACTTTTCGAATCTCTTTGAATAACCCTGTATGTCTCTTTTTAAAATTCTATTAGTAGCAAATAAGCTTTTAGATGTCCATGTGAGTGGGAAAAGTCTGTGAATGGATGCTGAAAATATGTATGTGTATGTGAAAAAACAAACAGGGTTATTCGGATTTTGACACGCATAATACGCGCGTTTTTGATGCGGGTATCGCGCAAACGTAAAAAAACGCGCGAACGCCGATAACAGCGCGTTCACGTCCATGTCTATGGCTGTAAATGCACTGCAATACGCCCCAAAGAAGCTCCTGTACTTCTTTGGGTGTAGGACGTTTTACAGCGCGTTCCTACGCTCTGTAAAATGCCCAGGTGTGAACAGGCCCCATAGGAAATCATGGGATTTCCGTGGTTCGGCGTTTTACAGTGCTCAGGAACGCGCTGTAAAACGCTGAGGTCTTAGACCTTCCTATTTAGGGAAGCCTACCACCCAACTTACTGACGCAACCAGTCCATCAATCTCACCTAGCTGTCCATCACTCTCACCTTGCAGTCCATCACTCTCACCTAGCAGTCCATCACTCTCACCTTGCAGTCCATCACTCTCACCTTGCAGTCCATCACTCTCACCTAGCAGTCCATCACTCTCACCTTGCAGTCCATCACTCTTACCTTGCAGTCCATCACTCTCACCTTGCAGTCCATCACTCTCACCTTGCAGTCCATCACTCTCACCTAGCAGTCCATCACTCTCACCTTGCAGTCCATCACTCTCACCTAGCAGTCCTCTCCTCCTGTTTCCAACCCTTCTAGATTGTGAGTTCTTACGGGAATAGGGCCCTCGTCTCCTGTACTGATTTGTCAAATGTTGAAATGTTGTTCAATGTATTGTAACCCTGTCTAGACTGTGCCCATTGTACAGCGCTATGGAATATGCTGGCCTTTTATAAATAATGATTAATAATAATATACACACACATACATATAGAGCAATATATTTTATGTATAAGAAACCAGATATGTGATGAAATTTAGCGCCTGCACCGTACTATCACATTAAAACGAGGATGCTAAGGAAAAACCTTAGCGTCCCCGTTTTAGCGTGGTGATTGTAATATGGCCCTTCATGTTTTCGCATGATTAATGACATTTTAGGGCTTAATGGGTATACTACATGCCATACTGTTTACAATTTCTATTGTATTTCCCTGGGTTTATGGCATTTTAGGGGTTATTATGGAAGTTAGAATCTAAAGAGTGTATTCATCTTTAGATCCTTTGCTTTTTGTCACATTTCGGGGAATTAATTTAGCCGAAAATATGGTGAATTCCCTATGTAGCGAATGGTCTCCGTAATTTGGTCGCCGTCGCTGAAGCAGTAATTGGACGTCGGCAAAAAACACCGAATTGCAGCGTATAAAATATTGAATTTAAGTATTAAGATTAGTACAGCAAAAAGTATCATTCCACGACATTACTCTGGTATTTTGGAATCCTATTTGTTTATACTTATTCTGTTTTTTTCAGTGGTATGATTTAGTGGTGAAAATTATTAGTCCCCCCCCCAGTTTTGCCTGAGGGATCGTATGTCCCCCCCCTATATATTGTTCCTGGAGTCACCACTGGTTATAACATGCAAAATATACCAGATTCAGAGCACTCCACTATAATATATAGTTTTAAAGATTATAAACACACCTAACCTGGAGATAAATGATGGCTTAAATTGTTGACTGATAATGGTAGGCCTCTTTTCCAGTCACCCGTGTATACCCACCATCCCGGTCTCAATCCCATTCATCTCAGTGTTGACAGGCATGCTGCTATCACCTGAGCATTAGCTATAGTGTGAGGTTCAGTAATTACCAAAAGGGGGTTATCCACTAAGTGCCAGTGGTTGCTGGCATTGTGAAAACCTGCTAAAATCCCCAGCATTGCAGTGGCGAGTATTGCGGGTGCTTCTAAAAACTAAACATAAAAAGTAGAAGCTTTACAGTAAATCCATTCCCAGTCAACGAATCTGCACGCACGTCCTTTTTAGGCAGAGAGGCTCAAGTACCACCATTAACATCTACCAATCCACAACAAGTTGTTGTGTAAAAATGTACTTCTTCTAGACAATGAGTTGGCCCCTCTCCCTTTGAGTCACTACGTACAGTTCGTATAATCTAGCAGAGGGGCGCTAGCACATTCACCAATCCGTATCCAGTTGCTAAGCATGAAAGTGTGGCCGCCAGCCAATGGCTTCACAGCCCGACCCATTGCATGGTGTTAAAACCAGGCACCGAAGCGCAAAGGAGTTTGGTGCAACTTGCAAACAGTATTTATGGAGACAGACAATTAAAATAATGATAAGTAATAATGTCCCTTGAATCTGACTTTGCTGCAGTTAAAGAGCCCAAAGTGACACATTTTGGAAATTTGTGTTTGCAGGTACAGTGCTCTCCATCCCTATGGACATAATTTGTGTAACATACACTATCAGGGCTTCTTCATTTATTTTCATTCGGTGGGTATCCAGGGACTCTCTGTCGGACAGTTTTCATTGCTCCTTTCAAGGCTTACTTTATGTGTGCTGTTAAGTGTATATATATTACCTTTGGAGACTGAGTATTTGTTTTTATTGATTTATGATTTATATAATTGTGGATTCAATCCCATACTCAGTGAGAAAACTACCGTTATTCCCACTAGTTACCAGCCACCAAAATCCTTATTCTGCTTATCACTGAATAACATCTATCTGGGAGCTGAAAAATTGCACTCGGATTTACAGTATAAGCAAAATTAAACAATATTCATATGGAAAAAAACTGTGATAAACTATTTTATAATATTGTTTGATTTTTCTGAACTAAGCCATAGAGCTGCATTATATTTATGCAAACTTTCAACTCACACCTTTCATTGTAGAATAATATAAGAATAAGTAATAAATCATATTAATCTTAATAATAAAGTAGACATATTTTATTTCTTCCCAGCAATTCTTCTAACTTTAATGTATTTGTTAAGTTAGAAAAAAGAGGTTTGCGAGGGTCCTGAGAACGAGCAACGGCACTAGTGCCCTGCTCTAAGGTGGGACCCACACAGGTCTCACAAGGTTTTAGCTCAAGAGATTCCAGACACTCCATCTGCAGTCTGTAATGAACGCCTGTGCCAGGCTCATCCACCTCACCTCCTGCACCTCTCACACCTCACCATTTTGTCAATCTCTACACTTGCTCTCTGTTTCCTTTAGAATCCAATTCAAAATATTGGTGCTCACATACAAAGCTCTCCATAACCGCACCCCTGCCTACATCCAGGGCCAGCGCTGCCACTAGGCAAGCTAGGCATCCACCTAGAGTGCAGTGCCCGCCTAGGGTGCAGCCGGGCCCGACCACTGAAAAAATGTAAAAATTTCTTGTGTCTGTGGGGCGGCCAGGGGTGCCACAATTTACTCGCGTGGCACCGCCAGCACGCTCGCCACACCAAACGCAGCCAGTACCAAGTCCACGCCTCCGTCTCCTTGACGCCAGCGGCTGACGTGGCGACGCCGGCACGTGTTGGGGCTGGCTGCAGCACGTGCGCCCTCACGTCAGTCGCTGGCGTGAAGGAGGCGGAGAGCAGACGAGGTGCTGAGTGAGAGAGACGAAGCTGTGTGAGCTGGGGCAAATATACCCATGTAAGAGCTGGAGCAATATTTCCATGCGTGAGCTGGGGGCAAATATACCCATGTGAGAGCTGGGGCAATATATCCATGTGTGAGCTGGGGGCAAATATATACCCATGTTAGAGCTGGGGCAATATATCCATGTGTGAGCTGGGGGCAAATATATATCCATGTGTGAGCTGGGGGCAAATATACCCATGTGAAAGCTGGGGGAAAATATATACCCATGTGAGAGCTGGGGCAATATATCCATGTGTGAGCTAGGGGCAAATATACCCATGTGAGAGCTGGGGCAATATATCCATGTGAGAGAGCTGGGGGCACATACACCCATGTGAGAGCTGGGGGCAATATATCCATGTGAGCTGGGGTTAAATATACCCATGTGAGCTGGGGCAAATATATCCATATGAGCTGGGGGCAATATATCCATGTGAGAGCTGGGGGCAAATATACCCATGTGAGCTGGGGCAAATATATCCATGTGAGCTGGGGGCAATATATCCATGTGAGAGCTGGGGGCAAATATACCCATGTGAGCTGGGGCAATATTTCCATGTGAGCTGGGGCAATATATCCATGTGAGTGCTGGGGCAAATATACCCATGTGAGCTGGGGGCAATATATCCACGTGAGAGCTGGGGGCAAATATACCCATGTGAGCTGGGGCAATATATCCATGTGAGAGCTGGGGTAAATATACCGAGGTGAGTGGGGCAATATATCCATGTGAGCTGGGGCAATATATCCATGTGAGATGGGGCAAATATACCCATGTGAGCTTTCTTTTTTTTGGGGGGGTGCAAGTAGCTGGTCTTTCCTAGGGCACAAAATAGTCTAGCATCGGCCCTGCCTACATCTCCTCCCTTATTAGCAGGTACATCCCATCCTGACCACTTTGCTCTGCCAATGATCTGATGTTATCGTCTCCTCGTACCCGCTCCACCAACTCTCGCCTTCAAGACTTCTCCCGAGCTGCTCCCTTTTAATGGAACTCCCCTGCACCATTAGACTCTCCCTGGCTCTCCCTCAAGAAGTCTCTGAAAACACATTACTTTAGAGAAGTCTATCGGCTCACTCCATAATCAACCACTGTACATTTCTTGTGCCATCTTCTCACCCAACCCACACGCGCCCTGCTACTTCAGGTCCTCTATTTACCCTCAGCTAGTGTGTCACCCCTCTCCTCTTAGATTGCAAGCTCTCAAGCAGGGTCCTCTCTCCTACTGTTCTGTGTGTTTAACTTGTATGTATATTGTTATTCTCTCTTACCCATTGTACAGCGCTACGGAACTTGTTGGTGCTTTATAAAAACTTGTAACTGTAGCTCGAGTGTTCTTTTACAGATACGACAAGCCCTTGTGCAAATCAGACTGCTATCCCCCAGAAAGGGTGGCCAGTACTGAAACGTCAAGGACGTCATCGTTGCACGAGAGATGCAGCAACCCCCGACAATCGTTTCAGCCATGTTAGGCCTCGTCAGGAGAATATAGCTGACACCCCCTCTAGCCACTTTGAGCAAGGTGTCCACGTCTGGCTTATCCTGTAAACTTGTAGTGAGAAAAAACTTTGTAAAATTAGAATACGTTAATGCCCATCATTGCTAATATAGTATGCAAAAATTATGCTAGAACACTTTAGTGTTCCTGTAGCCTACTAACACCAATATCGTCACTTATTATATAAAAAGATATATGTATCTGGAAACATACTCTCTGTGTGGAGTAATATACACTGAAGCAGTAATACTACAGGAACAATAAGGGTTTAGCTGTGTCCCACCACATGCAAGTTGTTTTGATCACAAGAGACCTGCAAATATATTTGTAGTCAGTGCAGCAATTGTGTTCTAAATATCATTCTCAATTTTCCTGAAATTAGTTAAATACAATGTTGACGTTATGAGATTTTCATTCCTAATAACTATGAAATCATTCTACCAGTGTCATTGTATATAAGATAGAATACTTTCAGGGCCATTGGCCAATGAAGTCTCTTGTTTTTAACAGTGTGAATTGTTGGGGGGTGTTACTGTAGATACTCGAGTATACCGCTAGATGTTGGTGACAAACATTTACCATAAAATTGGAGGGGTTGCGTTATATTCGAGACATCTGCATCACTTGTAAAAAAAAATTAAAAAAAATTGCCCGGCTCTGGATCCCACGTCTCCCGGGAGTTCCGGTAGTCTCGCTGAAGTGAATGCGGCCTCCCTGATGCTTGCAAACACTTCAGGAACTCCCGGATTCAGGAGAGGTCGGATCTATCACGGCCAGAGGGCATGTTCTGTTTAAGCCAATCATTCACCTTGCCCGCCTCCACTGGCCATCTAATCACTAGTAAAGAAGACGGGTGGCCGGCGGCTTCATACTAACAGGGTTATCCAAAGAGATCCGAATTGCTTGAGAAAGGTAACCGAACGCTGAAAATCAGCGTTCGGTTCCCTTTCCTGGCCATTCGGCTATCCAGAGAGCAGGCAATTCGCCAAATCCTGGCGAATTGCCTGCACATACGGTGCCTGTTCGGTTCCTGTTCGAGGGCAGTGAAATCCCCATGAAAATGCACTGCTTCGGCTATTCAGAGAACAAAAACCAGCAGTGAAAGGTTCCCCTAATGTCCTGCCATTCGGTGGTTTAATTCGGCAAATTAATTCAGGAGAATCCCATAGGCTTCAATGTTAAAAATATTCCCGTTTTAATTCAATATCTAATAAACCGTTCATTATAAAATTCTGCAGCAAAAAGTCTCTTTATTCATTGATTTTTTAGGATACTTTAAGCATTTTTCAGATTTTTTTTTTTTTTTAAAAAAGTCCGATTTTTTTTAAATTTTTTTTTTCAGTTTACTTATTTTTTTTGTAACAGCCCTCTTTATTATCATTCCCTGGACCTCCTGTGAAAAGTTCAGACATTTTCGCTCAGTAGTTTCTTTGCAAACAGTGTTTCATTTTCCCAGATTCATACAAATGGTTTTTCTAATTTATTCACTGCCTCCTCTACGTCACAGCTGCTTCGGCTCTGTGTGATTCGGCTCCTTTTCGGCTCCTGTTCGGCTCCTGTTCGGCTCCTGTTCGGCTTTTTCGAAGGTTAATCCAGATGTTTTTGCTTGGTTTCAGCGTGCATTCGGTTAGTTTTCGTCAGGTTTTCGGCAGCTTTTCCCTGCAATTCGGGGACCCTGTGGTGTTTGCTGAATACACCGCAGGGTCACCGAAATGCAATCGGCAAAAGGAACCGAATTGAAGAGAACGAAAAGTCACCGAACGTGCGGTGACTTTTCGAATCTCTTTGGATAACCCTGTTAGTAACAATTGCAATCATTCTAGAGCAGAGCACCCTGGCCTGAGCGGTAGCCTGACTGTATTAGAGAACCTGGAAGGATTTTAATTGTTTACCGGTACAGTATACTTTTGTTCCTCGCGTTATATTCGAGTCTTGAATATCTCTCATTTCCATAATAAATCTCTATCCATCGCGTTATATTCGGGTCGCACTATACTCGAGTATCTACGGTATTCATCAAGTGCTGGCACTTGCCGTTGTTCCAATTAGTTGTAAAATATTCATTTTTTAATTATATGCTGTAATGATTGTTTGTTCATTCAATCAACCTTATGTCATACCTTTATGAAAAAGAAAATGCAAAGACCTGCAATCAATAGGGAGCGGGGGACCATGGTTGAGGGGCAAGTGTAAATATAGGACTTGTCCGAGGGACCTCATAAAAATGTTCCTCAAAGTAGACACAAATGTTGCTTGCTAACTGGTTCTCGAAGCATCGATATAGCAGTGCATGGTTTGAGGATTGCTCCTGGAATCTATAGAATCAATGGTTACATTGAATATAGATAAAATTATATACAGTAACATCTATATATTAACAGCTCTGGGGTCCTATTACATTCTTCACGCAAAACGCATGTGCAATGCGTGAATTTTTGCGCGAAGCGTTAAACGTTAACGCGGGTAAATCGATGATAGAATTTTTCATTAACACCAGCTTTTAGGAGTCGCTAAAATTATGCGCGCAAAGGCGTTACAAACTGCGTTTAGATTGTAATACCATCCGCGTACCAGCGCACAAACGCATTTCCGCTTACAATGTTAAGTAAAAGATGCGCGAAGTACAGTAAGCTCGCGCAGCATTCGCGCAGGTTCACCCGCGGTAGACGTATACGCGCGTTTGTTGCGCTGACATTGCAATACGACGTTCAGCGGAAAGGGTTTTGCCCCTCGCGTTAATGCGTTTTTGCGCCGGCGCAAACGTATGCGCGAAGATTGTAATAGGGCCCCTGGTGTCTAATAAGCAATACATATATTTTATTAGTATGAGTACCATTTTTTCTATTTATATATTACATTGACAGACATCGTGACAGAATGGAGAATTTTTAAGGACAGCGGGTGTCCAGCAGAAGCGGATATGAAACAGAATTAGAGAAAGTAGTACCTTGAGATTCAACAGGATAAGTATAATTAGCTACTTAATGAGGTCAGTCTGAGCAAATAGAAATAAAGGAATGACAGCTGAGTGGTTTTAAGTTTTAGCTCATTTTAGTAAGCAGCGACAATTACTGCTACATTGGAAAAAAATCATGCCTGCACTCCATCCACATAACGCAGAGAATATTCAATGCCTGATCATGAATGCTGGTGCATTCAGGAAAACTGATGATGCCTATGAAGACTATCAGGGTTATCCAAAGAGATTCGAAAAGTCACCGCACGTTCGGTGACTTTTCGTTCTCTTCAATTCGGTTCCTTTTGCCGATTGCATTTCGGTGACCCTGCGGTGTATTCAGCAAGCACCACAGGGCCCCGAATTGCAGGGAAAAGCTGCCGCAAACCTGACGAAAACTAACCGAATGCACGCTGAAAACAAGCAAAAACATCTGGATTAACCTTCGAAAACCCGAACAGGAGCCGAACATGAGCCGAATCACACAGAGCCGAAGCAGCTGTGACGTAGAGGAGGCAGTGAATAAATTAGCAAAACCATTTGTATGAATCTGGGAAAATGAAACGCTGTTTGCAAAGAAACTACTGAGCGAAAATGTCTGAAATTTTCACAGGAGGTCCAGGGAATGATAATAAAGAGGGCTGTTACAAAAAAAATAAGCAAACTGAAAAAAAAATTAAAAAAAAATCGGACTTTTACATTTTTTTTAAAAAATTCAGAAAAATGCTTAAAGTATCCTAAAAAATCTATAAATAAAGAGACTTTTTGCTGCAGAATTTTATAATGAACGGTTTATTAGATATTGAATTAAAACAGGAATATTTTTAACATTGAAGCCTATGGGATCCTCCTGAATAAATTTGCCGAATTAAACCACCGAATGGCAGGGCAATTCGGGAACCTTTCACTGCTGGTTTGTGTTCTCTGAATAGCCGAAGCAGTGCTTTTCATGGGGATTTCACTGCCCTCGAACAGGGACCGAACAGTCACCGTATGTGCAGGCAATTCGACAGGATTTGGCGAATTGCCTGCTCTCTGGATAGCCGAATGGCCAGGAAAGGTAACCGAACGCTGATTTTCAGCGTTCGGTTACCTTTCTCAAGCAATTCGAATCTCTTTGGATAACCCTGTATAAGGTTACCTGGGTCACCAAGTACTCACAGGGTTATCCAAAGAGATTCGAAAAGTCACCGCACGTTCGGTGACTTTTCGTTCTCTTCAATTCGGTTCCTTTTGCCGATTGCATTTCGGTGACCCTGCGGTGTATTCAGCAAACACCACAGGGTCCCCGAATTGCAGGGAAAGGCTGCCGCAAACCTGACGAAAAGTAACCGAATGCACTATGAAAACAAGCAAAAACATCTGGATTAACCTTCGAAGAGGAGCCGAACAGGAGCCGAACAGGAGCCGAATCACACAGAGCCGAAGCTGTGACGTAGAGGAGGCAGTGAATAAATTAGAAAAAACCATTTGTATGAATCTGGGAAAATGAAACGCTGTTTGCAAAGAAACTACTGAGCGAAAATGTCTGAAATTTTCACAGGAGGTCCAGGGAATGATACTAAAGAGGGCTGTTACAAAAAATAAGCAAACTGAAAAAAAAAAAAAAAAAAAATCGGACTTTTAATTTTTTTTTTAAAAAATTCAGAAAAATGCTTAAAGTATCCTAAAAAATCTATAAATAAAGAGACTTTTTGATGCAGAATTTTATAATGAACGGTTTATTAGATATTGAATTAAAACGGGAATATTTTTAACATTGAAGCCTATGGGATTCTCCTGAAAAATTTGCCGAATTAAACCACCGAATGGCAGGGCATTTCGGGAACCTTTCACTGCTGGTTTGTGTTCTCTGAATAGCCGAAGCAGTGCTTTTTGATGGGGATTTCACTGCCCTCGAACAGGGACCGAACAGGCACCGTATGTGCAGGCAATTCGCCAGGATTTGGCGAATTGCCTGCTCTCTGGATAGCCGAATGGCCAGGAAAGGTAACCGAACACTGATTCAGCGTTCGGTTACCTTTCTCAAGCAATTCGAATCTCTTTGGATAACCCTGTCAGTGTTGGAAATTTACACAAGTCCTTGGCCCATTTTTAAAATTTTTGGGCATTTACCCCACATTTAGCCATCAACAGCTGCAAAGATATTTACCTGTGTGAATTCTGACACGGCTTGTTGCATCCGGATCACTTTCCGTCTTGCACTTGGATCCAGGTGCTCTACTTATGCCTTGCCCTTTCATGGTTTCTGACCCGTAACTGGTTAATGTTATTATTTGGTTCCTTTTTTTATTTTGTCCTAGCCTGTTCCATATCTTCCTGAGTTATGGAATTCTGTTGACCCTGCTTCTTACTGGTACTTGCTTTCTGGTATTCTGAACCAGGTCCTTTCTTTCCCACTTTTCATGAGCCCAACCAATTTAAGGATAGGTATATGCCTCTCTTTAACCTTCTGTTACTGACCTGTCCTGTGACATACAGTTGTGTCCATATATATTTGGACCCGTGCACAATTTCATACTTTTGGCTCTGTATGCCACCAGAATAAAATTAAAACGAAACAATCCAAATGCATTTGAAGTGCAGACTTTCAGCTTAAATTCAAGGGGTTGAACATAAACATCAAGTACACATTTTAGGAACTGCAACCATTTATATACAGTCTCCTGATTTTCAGGGGCTCAAATGTAATTAGACAAATGAATATAATCATAAATAAAATGTTAATTTTTAATATTTTGTTGAGAATCCTTTACTGGCAATGACTGCCTGAAGTCTGGAACCCATGGACATTACGAAAGACTTGGTTTCCTCCTTTCTGATGCTTTGCATAGAGCTAACCACAGCTGTCTTCAGTTGTTCTTTGTTTGTGGGTCTTTCTGCCTTTAGTTTTAGCAAGTGAAATGCATGCTCAATTGGGTTGAGATCAGGTGATTTACTCAGCCATTGCAGAATATCTTCTTTTCTTTCAAAAACTCCTGGGTTGCTTTTGCAGTGTGTTTTGGATCATTGTCCATCTGTACTGTGATGCGCTGTCCAATCAAGTTTGCTGCATTTAGCTGAATCTGGGCTGACAGTATATCTCTAAACACTGCAGAATTCATCCGGTTGCTTCTGTCGTCTGTCACATCATCAATAAACACCAATGACCCAGTGCCACTGGAAGCCATGCATGCCCATGCCATCACACTGCCTCCACCATGTTTTACAGATGACGTTGTAGGCTTTGCATGAGATGTTCCAAACCTTCTCCACACTTTTTCCCCCCGTCATTCTGGTACAGATTAATCTTCGTTTCATCCGTCCAAAGAATGCTTTTCCAGATCTGGTCTGGCTTTTTTATTCTTCAGGCTTGTGAATGATTTGCACCTTGTGATGAAACCTCTATATTTGCTCTCGTGAAGTCATCTCTTGATTGCAGACTTTGACAATGATATGCCCACCTCCTGGAGAGCGTCCTGCACTTGTCTGTTGTCCCACCTCCGGACCTGAGACTTTCTTTATAGCAGCTACCATGTGGCTACAGCGAGATGCCGGCGGCCATCTTGCGGCCTTTGCCCCGGCTTCAACTGGGTCTTTGCTTGGGGATCCTGCTGCGCTGGCCCAAACTGACTCCGGGCTGAGAGCTGTGGGGACAGAGGGCCCCTGTCCACGGACAGCCTTGGCTGGATTTATGGCGAGGGCACTGAGCGGATCGGATGCAGACCGGCGTTGCAGATCCCCTCCCCCCACTGGAGGTGCTGATGCCTTTATCTCAGGCTTGGAGGCCTGTTTGCGGTTGTTGGGGGAGGAGGACACGGATGGCCCCCTTACTAAAGGAGTCTGGCGCCAGATGATGTCGGCACTGCGGGATGGCCGAGCGGAGAGAACCCCAAAGACGGAGGTGATCGGGGCAGCCTCGGATCGACACCCTGGTGAGGCCTGCTCCCCTACTGTTGCAGAGTGTCACGATGCGGGAGGCGTCCCGGCCGAGACGCTGCTGATGGAGGCTGGGTTCCCGAGCCTGCTCTTCCAACCGCCAGAAGACGACGAGCTGGTGTCCTGTGTGCCCCAAGGGTCGGCGGCTTTTGATGGCCCTACCGCGGCGGATCCCTACCAGAAGCCGGCAATAGATGAGTCTCTCACCTTACTGAGAGAAGTCACCGGGAGATCTGCGGGTCTGGGCACTGTTGCGTCAGCCGCGATTCAGCTGAAGGCCATGGCTCCCTCTGTGCAAAATGCGCTGGTGAAGACGCCTGGGACTTGCACTGAGAGGAGGCAGGTCCGGCCTTGGTGCTGCAACCTCTGGGGCGCCTGGAGAAGCCTGGTTGCTGGGTGCCCAAACCACCCGTTGCGGCATGTATAGGCCTGAGGACGACTCCTGCCCCAGGTTCCTGCTGGATACGGGTTGAGGAGACCTGTAGCAACTTCCTGCCGTTTGCCTGCCGATTGCTAACCCTGACCTGCTGAATACCCCCCTCACATTTATTTTTTGTTGTTTTTGACGTTTTTCCTTTGCTGAGTCTTTTTTCCCCCTTTAGAGTTCCCCCTTTTTTGTGACATCTGGGGCTTTTTTTTTTTTTTTTGCCTTTTCCCTCCCCTCTTTATTATATTAGCTGTCTTTAGCCAACTTCTAGTTGACGTTTCAGAAAATGTTTATGCTCTGCTGTGGACACTTTTGTTGTATTTTACCTAATATGAGGTTTTTGAGACTTGTCTTGCTTTTCTGCTTTCTTTTAAGATGACATGCTTTGGCCCTGCGAGGCCATTTTTGATTGATTATCTGGCTGACTGTGTTTGTTATTTTCTTTAAGCTGTGCCATTATAGACGAATATTTGCGGCCCTGCGAGGCCCTTCCTTTCCACTTATTTGTTTGATGACTCATTTACAAAGTAAAAATTGTCAATTAAAAAAAATAAAAAGATATTAAAAACATAACACAAATATACAGAATAACACAGAAAATAAATATGTAGGAAATATAGTCACTATGTTACATGTTTACAGGTGCATTCTGTATCAAGGTATGTTAAGAGATCTCTCTTAAAGGACTTTAGCCTGGGGGAAGATTTGATGGTGTCTGGGAGGTTATTCCATATTTGCGGTGCTCTGTAGGAAAATGAGGATAGAGCCACTTTCTTTTTGTATTGTTCTCACCAGCAGCAAACCTCTCTGAGAACCTCAGGTCACTGATTCCAGATGTGAAATAGAGACCGAAAGCATGGGAGGCTGTGCTTGATTATTGGAGTGCACTCACTTTTATTCCCACTTTAGAGAATGAGACAAACATTTCGGGATAGTTCCTTTATCAATGTACAATGCCTAAAGGGAGGGAACCTCCTGAAACTTTGTTTCATGCTCTGAAGTGCATTCCAAGAAGCAAGCGCTGTCAGTCTTTCTTTCTGCAGAGTAGCAAAGATGCACAAAGAAAACAATAAAATCCTGGTAGCTTTGGTGGTCAGCTCCAATCACTGGTAACAGAAAAGCAGTGCAATTCAACCTTGCATCGTACCTGGGCTCTGTAATACTCCCCACAGCTACCTTTCATGGCAAAGTAACATTTCTATACCACAAAGGCCGCTTCAGCTTCTAACTGATCACATGAATGTTTAAAAAATGTGTAGCGCTGTGTTTAAAAAGACTGTTCTGCTGCATTTACTTGCAATGGCCACCAGAGGGAGACAGAGACCATGCTAAGATTATGCTGGACAAACACAGAAAACCATTGGGACTACGTTTCCCGGCATGCTTTGGGGGCAGACACAGGAAGTGGGTGGGACACAGACCCTTACATCCTGAGCCTGGTGGAGAGAGCTGGCAGAGCGCGCCAGGGAGTGAGAGAGACAAGACACAGTGCTGCAGAACGTAACAGTGTCCAGGCCGGAGCGCAGGTGCGGCCTGACGGAGTTACAGATCGGGTTGCTCAGCCTTGCCAAAGGGAGACCCAGTGATCCACAAGATTACCCAAGCTGCTATTGCGGAAGCCAGAGGACCCGAGTTAGGAGTACCGCAGGTCGATCGGACTGGGAGAGCAGGCGGTAAGCTGGACAAGTCGCGGCAGGAGCAGAAAGCCAGACAGCGGATCCAGAAGCCAGGAGAACCCCAGTCAATATCGAGCGGAGAGACGTCCTGGGTCGAGTGGAGCACCAAGTATCTGGCGGATGGGTGAGAGGCCTTCCAGGCCGTTTGTGAAAAAGAAAGCACGCTGCTGTTTGTTTCCAAAACCCACAGGGCCCCAACTTGACTAGTCGAAGATACCTCTTAAGCAATTCACTGGCCAGTTGAATATTGTACCCGGGTACCATACACACACACACACGTACATTCTGGGACATAACCTGTGCGGGACTCACTCCCCAAACACAAAGGGGGGTTAAAGATTTATTCTTCCTTTTCTTTTTCCGCTGCGCGTTTCTCGAATTACGAAGTATCATATTTCTTTTCCGCTGCCGTTCTCGAATTACGAAGCATCGTATTCCTTTTCCGCTGCGCGTTTCCCGCATTACGAAGTACTGTAAATATGTCTACGAACACCGTTATTCATTATATGCCATTTATTCTAGTAAACTATAATGTATAAAATCCACAACGGTGCTGGAGTATATTTATTCCCTAGTGCGGGGAGACTGACCGAGGTTCAATTTCAGCGGCCTCCGGGAGTGAGCACTACAAATGTCTTCCCCATATCTGAAAATAAATAAATACTGTTGTATAGATATTAAATCGAATGGCTATCCAGAGATTAGACAGAAAGGATGGTCCTTGTAATCGAGGGGTAACCCTAAATCAACAATTGTATATGATAAAGGACATACATAGAAATAAAACTTAACGTTTATTGTTTATGTAAAAAATCAAGACGGACATACATATATACACAATCAGATTCCACCAGTTCAAAGAAAATACAAACCGGGGCTCTCCATTGAGCTACCATACAAACCAGGGCTCTCTCTTCCACCTGTCCAATTTGTACAGTAGCTCAATGTAGAGCCCTGGTTTCTATGTACTTTGAACTGGTGGAATCTGTTTGTGTATTACGTATGTCTGTCTTGATTTTTTAAGTAAACAATAAACGTTACGTTTAATTTCTATGTCCTTTATCATACACTTCACCATATCTGGTATGGTATCTCATTGGTTAGATTTAATTAATTTTGTACTGTATAGCCCTACCACTATATAATCGAAAATAATCAAAACCGAGACGTGGATGGACTTTATATATTTTTGGTGGTTCACCTTTCAGACTACCGTTATTCATCTCATTGAGGAATGTAAATGTGACAGCAATACTGAATATTAATGCCCCTTTGTGTCTGCCAGGTAATCATGTAGGTGCAGACTTTGAATGCAAAATCAATTCAGCATAAACAGGTCAATAGCTCAATGAAATATTAACTAGGAACAGTTATGTTTGCCAGATTCTCATTTTGCAAGAAGAACCTTCACCGGCCTACCAAATAAATGGATCCACTATTCTGAAACCATAATTAAATGCTTTACAATGTCTTTCCAAGCCAGACTGCTATGAATTCTTGAAAAACGTTGGAGGAAAGGTGCAACAGTGGAAACACTTTATGATTGATATGCCTATGCTAATTACTTCTCTGTAAAGTTGCTTGCACAAGCATATGCTCAGAACCGGCATTCTGCTTCTTTATTATGAAGCCTGGCGTTTTCCATTCATCGTTCAATTAATATCCCTATCGGGATTGCCTTGCATACTTCTGTGCTATTCTGCTGCATCCAAAATATATAGCACTGGGACACTCTACGTAATATAATCTATTCATCAGGTTCAATTAATTAAAATAGACCCTAATTAACAGTGCTGTGTTTTGAAAGAGAAAACAAATCCTCTTATGTTGTAACACGACATATTTTTAAGCGTAACATGGGTTTTATGTGAGATAAAACACAGCTGACATTTTAAGTAAAAAAAAAAAAATCACATTAAGCATTCAAGGAGCAGATTTTGCTTATTGCTTAATATGCAGTACTGTGGCTTATTTATTGAATATCTTTATATATCTATAGACATTTAAAAGGAATGCAATCAAAGGGATACTATAAGGTTAAAAGAGGAGGGGGTAGGAAACAGGTGTTAAACATTGACCCTCTCTAGCCCACCTCCTGTTTTAACCCTTCAGTTTCCTTTACAACTTACAGAATTCAGTGCTAGTCTCCTTTTGAGGCGTGCAAGATATGACATGCTTTCAGCGCAGCATGTATGTGACCGCAATGGTGGCTGGGCCCTTCAGCCAATCTAGTGGTTCTCAATGCAGCAAGTCTTTGATACCGTTGGATGGGGCTGGGTTCCTCAGGACCAAGCACAGGAAACCTCAACTGAGAATCTGGGCCAGACTAAACCCTGCGTTTTGATGGCTGAATTAGCCCTCTGTGCTCTCTCAAAGAGGGACAAGGGAGCTCACAGCAGTGTGACCATTCAGATAAGATTAAGTGGTCACGCTGTTTAGCGAGTCCCTTTAATAGGGCATGAAAAAGTTAAAAACAATTGTTTTTAAGGATTCATTAAATCTCAGATGTGGAGTGAAAAGCCTCAACAGTGAAATGAGAGGGGCAGCGGGATTCACTAAAACTCATTTCACTGTGTGCAGTTACAAAGACATTGTAAATAGGGAGCAGTCTGCAACAATAATGTTAAGTCAGACTCATTGATGGCAAATCTCTCCTTATACATATGTTAGCATTTTGTTTTGGTTTGGTTTTTAGTAACACATATACAATAATAAATTTAGTTATTTCCATTGAAAAATTGCCACTGGACAGAATGACAGGCTCAGCTGTGACATCATTGCCTCAGCCCACTATGTGCCATTGTCTACAGGCCTATGCACTGTAGTGCATAGGAATCTCAATCTCCAGGCCCCCCCAATGTTGATGGCCTACACAACCCAGAATTCTTTAAATGCAATAGATAACCAGGGAATCGTGGAAAATGTGCTTCAGAAAGATCTTGGAAAGCAGAGTTTGACATCCCTGGACTAACAAGGCAGCTTGCGACACCATTGCTGAGAGCAAATCGCTCATTGATGAGCAATGGCCCTCTTGGAGCTCCTTCGACAGAGGAAGAGCATGGTGGCACCCAGTGCTGGAAGCAGGTGAGTAGTACAGTCAGTGATATCTCATTAAAGGATGAGACACCATGACCAATGAGTTATGAATCCCCTGATGGAATAGCGCAGACAAAGTTTCCCTCTAGTACATAAGCACTTTATGTTTAAATCACAAGGCAGTTGTACATTTTAATTCCATAGGATTCCATGAAGACATGCGCAACTCTGCGCAAGTGGACGTAACCTGGTCCTAGTGGCTTCAATGAAGAACACCGGGAACTATTTATTCCCAGCATTCTTCTGCATACAGCCAGAGTAGGTGGTGGATTGTGTCTCCATCTGCACCGTAAAAACAGGGGAGAATAGTGAATTTTTACATGCATTTATTTTAAACTGTTTGCTGATCTTTCAAAATCATTTGAAGCCTAGGGTCATCGTGCCAATGTTTATTTTTGTGCACTGACTCGAGAAGAAAATAATGGATAGCTTGTATTATCTTGTTAGTCTCTAATTAATGCTCTCTATACAAATTATAGGAAGTGTTAACATACAGTAAGGAGCTGATAAAGCCAATCACAAATAAAATAGTACAGGGATCACTCTATATAAAGAGAAAAAAATATATACATAGAAAAGTATTACAACCACAAGTGGCTATGAAACTCCTGCTAAGGGAATGCTCACAGGATATTAGGATAAATCAGGCACATCAATCATATATACTCAGCTTCCTCCAAGATGCTGGATCTGCTGGAACCAGTCCGGTCAGGGATAAGAACCACATGAATACCTCAGATGGAAAGGAAAAGACTGAATGCTGGAGATAGTAAATACAATTGAATTTAATGATCAAAATAAAAAGGACATGTATATCCGACGCGTTTCGACACACTGTGGCGACTTTCTAAAGGAAAATGTCAGTCTAAAATGTACATAATCTATATTCCCATATATATACCCCCTTAAATTAAAACAATTATAATCTGGGGTTCTTCATCAATCTGGATGTCAGTGCTGCACACGCGGACGCCGCCGCCATCTTGAAACGTCCCCCTCAAGTGACGTATTTCCGGTCCACAGTTTAAGGGCACAAATTTTGTGTAGTTCCAGCAGTAGTAGCGTCCAGTTGCCATATATGTAGTCCCCGGACAGCATCTTTAATGTTTCAAGCGTCCATATTAACCCATCATTCTAAGTAAGGGTCCAGTGCTGACCTTTAATAGCCCTTAAAGGTGTACATACACCCTGCTGGAAATAAAATCATAATTACAAACCATTTGAATGTTTTTATGTGACCACATAAAACATATGTAAGACTCATCTAGAAACAAAATAAAGGATAGGATCCCTGTGATCTTAACCCAACAGTCTATATGTGCAAGAGTAGCTCATAAGCAATTTGACAAAAACAGTCTTTTAAATGGTGGCTCATGAACAGTTTTTAGATCCAAATCCAGGTTCAATCCTCTTTCCTTCAAGACCTCCCCAACTTCACTATCCAGCCAGACTCTCTCAATGCCAATTGTTTCAGTATATCCCCACCTCTCACAAATGGAAACACCCTACCTATACCTATGCAAATAAAATCTTCCCATTTAAAAACCTTATAACTATTACAATAGACAGGGACAAAAGGGTCCTCCTCAGGGGCGTACTTAGGGGGGGGGCGGAGGGGCAGTCAACCTCGGGTACCAGGTGGTTCCACTGATCAGGGGTGCCACAGGTGGAGTGGCCAACTGAGGGTGCCAACTGATGACGCACCTCGGCAGGAGCGCCATCTGATGAAGTGCCACGGCAGGGACACCATCTGATGGTGCAGAGGAGAAAGAGGCAGAGCAGAGGCTAGAAAAGAGTGTCAGAGCAGAGGCAGAAAAAAAGAGGCAGATGAAAGAAAAGAAAGTGGTAGAGCAGATGAAAGACAAGAAAATGGCACAGCAGAGGAAGAAGAAAGAAGCAAAAGAAAGTTGGAGAGCAGAGGCAAGAAAATAAAGAGGCAGAAGAAAGAGTTGAAAGAAAAAAAGAGGCAGAAGAAAGAGACAGATGAAAGAAAAGAAAGTGGCACAGAAGAAAGAAAGAGCCACAGACCGATCCCGGGCCTGACCAGCGGAGGGGGTAAGGCGGGCACTGAACGACCGTGTGCGCCCCCTGCACGGTGTGTGTGTGTGCCAGCCGCACAGTGTGTGTGTGCCACCCGCACAGTCGGGGTTATTCAAAGAGATCCGAATTGTGGCCAAAAGGTAACCGAACACTGAAATTCAGCGTACGGTTACCTTTCCTGACCATTCGGCTATTCAGAGAGCAGGCAGTTCGACAAATGTTGTTAACCCTGTATATGTTTGTATCCCGCACAGTGTGTGTGTGTGTGTGGGTTAGGGTGTGTTTGTACAGATGGGGGGGGGGGTTGTTATTTTCACTGATGAGGTTATTCAGTTTGGGGTGATTTTTGGGGCATATGCAAGTACAGTTGTGTTCAAAATTATTCAACCCCCAATGCTGTAAAGGGTTTTAGGGAATTTAGTGTACATTTGTAATTGTATTCAGAATGAAATCCTACAAGGACTTTTTAAAGAACCATATGCAACTAAAATGACATCAATTGGTTTTGTAATACAGTAGTAAATGTTTCTTTTGTGAATTCTTCATTGACACAATTATTCAACCCCTTAAAGACTACCACTCTGAAGAACAGAGGTTCATTCAAGTGTTTTCAATCAGGTATTGAAAACACCTGTGGATGTCACGGAGCAGCAATAAAGCATAATAAGCACCAATTAGGCAGCTTTAAAATGACTGTGATACTTAGCTCCTTCTAGACATTTACTGGTGTGGTTACAAACATGGTGAAGTCAAGAGAATGGTCCAAGAAGACAAGAGAAGAGGTGATTACTCCTCACAGGAAGGGCAATGGCTATAAGAAGATTGCAAAGATGTTAAACATACCAAGAGAGACCATAGGAAGCATCATTCGCAAATTCAAGGCAAAGGGCACTGTTGAAACGCTACCTGGTCGTGGCAGAAAGAAGATGCTGACTTCGACTGCTGTGCGCTACCTGAAGCGTAGAGTGGAGAAAAGTCCCCGTGTGACTGCTGAGGAACTGAGAAAAGATTTGTCAGATGTGTGTACTGAAGTTTCAGCTCAGACAATACGGCGCACACTGCGTAATGAAGGCCTCCATGCCAGAACTCCCAGGCGCACCCCCTTGCTGTCTCCAAAGAATAAGAAGAGTCGACTGCAGTGTGCCAAAAGTCATGTGGACAAACCACAGAAGTTTTGGGATAGTGTTCTGTGGACTGATGAAACAAAATTAGAACTGTTTGGGCCCATGGATCAACGCTATGTTTCGAGGAGGAAGAACAAGGCCTATGAAGAAAAGAACACCTTGCCTACTGTGAAGCATGGCGGGGGCTCAATCATGCTTCTGGCTGTTTTGCTTCTGCAGGTACAGGGAAGCTTCAGCGTGTGCAAGGTACCATGAATTCTCTTCAGTACCAGGAGATATTGGATGACAATGTGATGCAGTCCGTCACAAACCTGAGGCTTGGGAGACGTTGGACCTTTCAACAGGACAATGATCCCAAGCATACCTCCAAGTCCACTAGAGCATGGTTGCAGATTAAAGGCTGGAACATTTTGGAGTGGCCATCGCAGTCACCTGACTTAAATCCGATTGAGAACCTCTGGTGGGACTTAAAGAAAGCAGTTGCAGTGCGCAAGCCTAAGAATGTGACTGAACTGGAGGCTTTTGCCCATGACGAATGGGCGAAGATACCCGTAGATCGCTGCAAGACACTTGTGTCAAGCTATGCTTCACGTTTAAAAGCTGTTATAACTGTAAAAGGATGTTGTACTAAGTACTAAGATTGAATGTCACTTGGGGGTTGAATAAAACTGATAATGATGTGAGCACAGAAAAGACATTTGTGGTTATTTCATTATAAATGTTATGTTATATTTGTCTGACCTACACGTGCCTCTTTGATTTAATTGTAAGCAAGATGACTGATCAAAATCAATGTCAAACTGGCCAAAACACTCAATTTCAGTGGGGGTTGAATAATTTTGAACACAACTGTATACTGTATATATATATATATTCTGTTATATGCTCATACACACTGCACATTACTGTGAGTTTTATTGCTGTGGAGCTCCGTGATATGCTCATACACACTGCACATTACTGTGAAGCTCTGTGATACTCTAAAATAGTTTTGAAAACATTTAAAAATAAAGTGCGAGTGTCTTTATACATTTTAAAGTTGGGAGGCAAATTGCCAAATATAGGATCCGCCCCGGTTGCCAAATGTTCTAGGTATGCCCCTGGTCCTCCTTTTTCTTCAAAATATTATTCCTATGTTCAAGCAGCCTTACAAACAAGGTCCTAGTGGTGCGGCCCTCATACTGAGCTCCATGTGGGCATTGTAAAAGACTACGGGCCCTATTACAATCGTTGCGCAATTGCGCTCGCGCAACGCAGTTTCTTTGC
Source organism: Leptobrachium leishanense (assembly GCA_009667805.1). Taxonomy (NCBI): domain Eukaryota; kingdom Metazoa; phylum Chordata; class Amphibia; order Anura; family Megophryidae; genus Leptobrachium; species Leptobrachium leishanense. Next base: position 131,531,970 of record CM019065.1, read on the forward strand.
GCACGGCAAAATGTGTTATCGCGCGAAAATTAATGGGGTATTGCAATCCTTGCGCATTTTCTCATCCGTCAAAAAATAACGTTCGTAAAAACAACGCGCAAAACGAATTGTAATACGCGCGCAGTAACGTTGCGCATGTAAATCAGTGCGCGGACTGGTTTTTTCGCGGGATTCAGCCAATCAGAATTAAGAACCTTAATTGACATCAATTTACCTTAATTGACTCACTTATGTTTTTGCGCCTGTCAAAATAAATCTGAGTATACGTGCTGCAGCAATAAAAAAAATATGCAGGAATTCACAATTTTTTGGTTTGGGTATGTTTAGATGGTGTAACTATACTGTGCTGTATTTTTTTTTTGGTGCTGGTGTTTTTTGTTTCGGCCAGAACGTTCAGATTTGCAGTTACCGCCAGCTTTTCAAAGACGTTAAAACTATGCGCGCAAACGTCGCTCGTAAAAAGTTGCGCATCGATTGAAATACCATCCGCGTAACGAATTTGCGCTCACAATGTTAAGTATAGGACGCGCACAGTTCATCACACTCGCGCAAGTCCATCCACGTTAAACGATAATGCGCATCATTTGCGCGAACGTTGAAATACAACGTTCTGCGCAAATAGTTTTGCACTCGCGCATATGCGCATTTGCGCGTGTGCAAAACAAATGCGCGAAGAATGTAATAGGGCCCTACATTAACACTCGAACAATATATGATTTTTTTTCTAGCGTACACTACTCCGATAAAGCCAAGCCTCAAAGTTTGTGTCTCATCCAAAGTAGCAGCTTCACATATTAAATTAAGTTTAATGGCAAGTTCCCTTGTCATCCATCAGCAGAGGTGGCATTATTTGTCTTGATGTAATGTTTATGTTCATATTGATGTTATTGCAGGGGGAAGGGTCGTCCAAATTTGCTGTGCCTAAGGTAGCACAATGCCTAAATATGTCTTTAGATATGCTGCTGTATGTAGGTTACATGGTTACAACTATTTACATAGCGCCAACATATTCTGCAGCACTGTGAAACAAAGTAAGATAAAAACAAACATGAAGTAAAATGAAAGACTTTAGACACAGAAGAGGTGAGGAGAACCATGCTCAAGGGAGCTTAATTGTACAATCACTAAGGAGAGGGGTGAAAACATAAAAGGTGAGGATAAAATTATGGGATGTGTGGGGGCTGTGTGAGAAGTAATGCATTGTTTGGTGAAGAGGTTGTCACGCAGCATAAATGAAGCATGAGGATGTAGATGATAAATACTTTAAAGACAAACCAGTGGCGTAACTAGAAACCTGAGGGCCCCGGTGCAAGAATCCACGAAGGGCCCCCCCCCAAAAAAATCTATGTATTTTTACTTATTTTTCACTGCAAAATAAAACAAAGATAGTATTGCCTAGGGATGCACCGATACCACTTTTTTAAGACCGAGTACGAGTACCGATACTTTTTAAAAGTACTCACCGATACCGAGTACCGATACTTTTCTTTAATGTCATGTGACGCTTTCCAATAAGAACAGACCATATAAAAATGCCTCCAGCTCACATGTATATCCCCCCCATATATATATATATATATATTTAAACTGCCCCAGCTCATGGATATGCCCCAGCTCATGGATATGCCCCAGCTCACACATGGATATTGCCCCCCAGATAATGGATTTGCCCCCCAGCTCACACATGGTTATGCCCCCCAGCTCATGGATATGCCCCCCAGCTCTCTCATGGATTTGCCCCCCAGCTCTCACATGGATATGCCCCCCAGCTCTCATGGATTTGCCCCCCAGCTCTCTCATGGATTTGCCCCCCAGCTCTCTCATGGATTTGCCCCCCAGCTCTCTCATGGATTTGCCCCCCAGCTCACACATGGATTTGCCCCCCAGCTCTCTCATGGATTTGCCCCCCCAGTTCTCACATGGATTTGCCCCCCCAGTTCTCACATGGATTTGCCCCCCAGCTCTCATGGATTTGCCCCCCAGCTCTCACATGGATTTGCCCCCCAGCTCTCACATGGATTTGCCCCCCAGCTCTCTCATGGATTTGCCCCCCCAGTTCTCTCATGGATTTGCCCCCCAGCTCTCTCATGGATTTGCCCCCCAGCTCATGGATATAAGGGCCCCCCAGGTCCCAGCTCATGGGTATAAGGGCCCCCCAGCTCTTGCTTACCTCTGCTGCCCCGGACAGGCTCCGCCGGCGATGGGGATGTCCTCCTTGGCGAGCGGCTGCTGGAAACATGCAGCTTGGCCGCTCGCCGGAAACCACCTGATCAGCGCGAGGTCTCGTGCGCTGGTCAGGTGGTTTCTCTCCCACGTGAGTGGCCAAGCTGCTTGTCAGTGGCCGCTCGCGTAGGGAGAGGGACGGCCAGCGCGCGGCTTCCAGATTCCGGCGCTGATTGCCGGAATCTGGCGGCGGCGCTGGGCCCCCCTCCAGTGGCGGAATGCCAGGGCCCGGTCGCAGCTGCGACCGCTGCGACCCTGGTACTTCCGCCACTGAGACAAACACATACTGAGGCATATTTCAGGAATTCCTTGCCGTGTGTTCAGTGGCGACTCTAGGAATAATATTTAGGGGAGGCACATAAGATACCGCAGTCAAAACTGGGGGGGGGGCACTAATAATTTTCACCACTCAATCAAACCATTGAATAAAACTAAGGGCCCTATCACCTGGTGTGAGGTAAAAGGAAAAATTTAGCGCGAGTCGCTAAAACGTATTTCCATGACGACCCACTTACATTACCTCGTCCGCGGTAGTCCATGAACAAGGTCGTTTAGCGCACTCTAGGGAAACTAATGCGTTTGCGTACAGGATAGAACTGTATTTTTTTCCAGTGCAGAGTGCCGGGCCATACCTATCCCCCGCCCTCACAAGGTAAACACATCCAGTGAATAACCTCAAACCCCTGCATTATTAAAATCCTCCAAGGTGGCCTTATCCATGTTTTGATGCACACATATATTAAGGCTGATGGACATTGCATGAAAAATGCCACCCAACAGCATGTAGAATCATTACACTGCATTTAATAGATCCAAAAGGAAGGCCAGGTGAGACGCAATAACTTTCCTGCTGCAGCATATACATAATACATGTTTCAGGGCAAGACTTATTCATGTGTCCCTTTAAACATGGTCCACACAATCACCCTAATAATCAGCCGCTTCCATACTATGAATAACCCCAGCATAAAATGTTTAAAATTAGGCAATATACAGTTGTGTTCAAAATTATTCAACCCCCACTGAAATTGAGTGTTTTGGCCAGTTTGACATTGATTTTGATCATTCAGTCATCTTGCTTACAATTAAATCAAAGAGGCACGTGTAGGTCAGACAAATATAACATAACATTTATAATGAAATAACCACAAATGTCTTTTCTGTGCTCACATCATTATCAGTTTTATTCAACCCCAAGTGACATTCAATCTTATAACTGTAAAAGGATGTTGTACTAACAGCTTTTAAACGTGAAGCATAGCTTGACACAAGTGTCTTGCAGCGATCTACGGGTATCTTCGCCCATTCGTCATGGACAAAAGCCTCCAGTTCAGTCACATTCTTAGGCTTGCGCACTGCAACTGCTTTCTTTAAGTCCCACCAGAGGTTCTCAATCGGATTTAAGTCAGGTGACTGCGATGGCCACTCCAAAATGTTCCAGCCTTTAATCTGCAACCATGCTCTAGTGGACTTGGAGGTATGCTTGGGATCATTGTCCTGTTGAAAGGTCCAACGTCTCCCAAGCCTCAGGTTTGTGACGGACTGCATCACATTGTCATCCAATATCTCCTGGTACTGAAGAGAATTCATGGTACCTTGCACACGCTGAAGTTTCCCTGTACCTGCAGAAGCAAAACAGCCCCAAAGCATGATTGACCCCCCGCCATGCTTCACAGTAGGCAAGGTGTTCTTTTCTTCATAGGCCTTGTTCTTCTTCCTCCAAACATAGCGTTGATCCATGGGCCCAAACAGTTCAAATTTTGTTTCATCAGTCCACAGAACACTATCCCAAAACTTCTGTGGTTTGTCCACATGACTTTTGGCATACTGCAGTCGACTCTTCTTATTCTTTGGAGACAGCAAGGGGGTGCACCTGGGAGTTCTGGCATGGAGGCCTTCATTACGCAGTGTGCGCCGTATTGTCTGAGCTGAAACTTCAGTACCCACATCTGACAAATCTTTTTTCAGTTCCTCAGCAGTCACACAGGGACTTTTCTCCACTCTACGCTTCAGGTAGCGCACAGCAGTCGAAGTCAGCATCTTCTTTCTGCCACGACCAGGTAGCGTTTCAACAGTGCCCTTTACCTTGAATTTGCGAATGATGCTTCCTATGGTCTCTCTTGGTATGTTTAACATCTTTGCAATCTTCTTATAGCCATTGCCCTTCCTGTGAAGAGTAATCACCTCTTCTCTTGTCTTCCTGGACCATTCTCTTGACTTCACCATGTTTGTAACCACACCAGTAAATGTCTAGAAGGAGCTGAGTATCACAGTCATTTTAAAGCTGCCTAATTGGTGCTTATTATGCTTTATTGCTGCTCTGTGACATCCACAGGTGTTTTCAATACCTGATTGAAAACACTTGAATGAACCTCTGTTCTTGTAACGGGGAGCCCCCTATAGGGTGAGGGGGAACCCCCAATCTGCAGAGATGAAGCCTTAAGGACAGGTATACAGCTTCCAGGGAACAAACCAAGATATTAACAGAAACTAGAAAGATCCCTAAGCCCTGACTGAGATCCTTGAAAGGTGGTCTCGAAATACTAACTAGGCTAGGCCTGCAAGACGAACAAAACATAAACCAGACATACGATGAATGCAGGCATACAAATTCCTAAGCACGGTACAGTACAGGGGACAGACAGAAGAGAGATCCAAATACAAGAGCCAAAGGTCATACACGGGATATCATAACTAGAGGGGTCAGACAAGAGAGGGATCCTAAATACATGAGCCAGAGGTCATACACAGCAAATCAAAGTAAACCAGCATACAGGGACTAGGCAAGAAAGACTATCCTGGTCCAAGGATCAAGGGGAATCCTGGTCGTACTTATAGGGCAGAACAGGTCATGTGACCGCAGACCAATTAGCCCAACAGATGGCCTGCAGGCTGAAAACAAAACAACAGGAATCCCTGCTACCACCAGCAGGGGGCAAGGCCGAGACGTGACATAACCCCCTCCCTTACGGGTGACCTCCTGGGCACCCAAGAAAGAAAACATGGATGGCATGAAAACGGATAAGACCAGTCACCAGTACCCATTGGAATCCCGCTCAGACTCAGAGTAGTCAGTTTGTGCCTGAGCAAGCAAAGCTCTTTCATAAACCTCCAGGTCCTCTCTGCAGATCACTGCACCATTAGAGGCCCGTACACAACCCTCGGCAACCGGGCTAGGGTCTCGTACCTGAGGGTCCGACGGCATGAGTACCTTGGACCTTGAACGGAGTGAATCATCAGTCCCCGGTTGTTTATGGTTAGTCCTCTTGCGTCTCCTGGACCGTGATCTAGGAGTTCCGTCCACACCATGGCACATAGAGGCAATAGAGGTACTGCCAGATCCAGTGACAGTAGTCTTGCCCTGAGATTGTATATTACAACTCACAGTGGAACCACAAGACACAGTGGACTTACTGTCTACCCCAGAGACAATGACCTTGCCATTAAACGTGGCCCCGACCAATACAGTACAGGGTGTGTGCATGACTGGTAAACACTCGGGATATGGGACATCACCAGGACATGGTACAGTTGGCGCCACAACAGTCTTACACCTCTCCCCAGGAGGAGTATTTTGTGGATCATCTGAATCAGACTCCTCCAACAGCCCTTGCAGAATGTCAGGGTGTCTCTGGAGCACTACCCAGTGCCTCTCAAGCATCCAAAAGCCAGAGGGCGTCCGTATATATTCCTTGGGAACACAATGTGATTTGGGGATCACAATACCCTTCAAACCACCAGCTTGCCGGAATTCCCTGATTACTGTGCAGAGTAAGGCAACCTCGGACTTAGAGGGTGTAGTATCATTGGAACCAGAACAAAGTGTGGAAGTTTCAGAACCAGATTGGCTAGGGTTGATCACCTTTTCCTGTCTTCTCTTAGAGCAAGACATAGACTTTGTGACCACCTCACAAGGCTTGACAATGGTGGGGACAATACTGGACTCACTGTGGGGCAAGGGCACAGTGGTCTCATGTGCCAATCCAGGCACGTCGGCCTCATAACAAAACGTGGTCACAGCTGTCTCGTCTAACCTGGGTACAGCTGTCATTGCTGACGTACAGCTAGTCCCGGACACCACTGGCAAGGTACCAGCCTCAGGCATCACGAATGACATATTGTCAGTACCCGACATGGCTGGCTTCTCATTACCAGTACCCGACATGGCTGGCTTCTCATTACCAGTACCCGACATGGCTGGCTTTGTGCCAGGGGAAGCAGACATGGCTGGCTTCGTGCCAGGGGAAGCAGACATGGCTGGCTTCGTGCCAGGGGAAGCAGACATGGCTGGCTTCGTGCCAGTGGGAACATACATGGTTGGCATCGTGCCAGTGGGAACAGACATGGCTGGCATCGTGCCAGTGGGAACAGACATGGCTGGCTTCGTGCCAGTGGATACAGACATGGCTGGGTTCGTGCCAGTAGATACAGACATGGCTGGCTTCATGCCAGTAGATACAGACATGGCTGGCTTTTTGCCAGGGGAAGCGGACATGGCTGGCTTTTCATTGCCAGTGGGAACAGACATGGCTGGCTTCATGCCAGTAGCTACAGACATGGCTGGCATTTCATTACCAGTAAGAACAGGCATGGCTGGCAGCGTGCCAGTGGATACAGACATAGCTGGCTTCGTGCCAACAGATACAGACATGGCTGGCTTCATGCCAGTAGATACAGACATGGCTGGCTTTTTGCCAGGGGAAGCGGACATGGCTGGCTTTTCATTGCCAGTGGGAACAGACATGGCTGGCTTCGTGCCAGGGGAAGCAGACATGGCTGGCTTCGTGCCAGGGGAAGCAGACATGGCTGGCTTCGTGCCAGTAGATACAAACATGGCTGGTTTCGTGCCAGTGGATACAGACATGGCTGGCTTCGTGCCAGTGGATACAGACATGGCTGGCTTCGTGCCAGTGGATGCAGACATGGCTGGCATTTCATTGCCAGTGGGAACAGGCATGGCTGGCTTTTCATTACCAGTGAGAACAGGCATGGCTGGCAGCGTGCCAGTGGATACAGACATGGCTGGCATTTCATTGCCAGTGGGAACAGGCATGGCTGGCTTTTCATTACCAGTGAGAACAGGCATGGCTGGCAGCGTGCCAGTGGATACAGACATGGCTGGCTTCGTGCCAGTAGAAACAGACATGGCTGGCATTTCATTGCCAGTGGGAACAGGCATGGCTGGCTTTTCATTACCAGTGAGAACAGGCATGGCTGGCAGCGTGCCAGTGGATACAGACATGGCTGGCATCATGCCAGTGGATACAGACATGGCTGGCATCGTGCCAGTAGATACAGACATGGCTGGCATCGTGCCAATAGATACAGACATGGCTGGCATTTCATTGCCAGTGGGAACAGGCATGGCTGGCTTTTCATTACCAGTGAGAACAGGCATGGCTGGCAGCGTGCCAGTGGATACAGACATGGCTGGCATTTCATTGCCAGTGGGAACAGGCATGGCTGGCTTTTCATTACCAGTGAGAACAGGCATGGCTGGCAGCGTGCCAGTGGATACAGACATGGCTGGCTTCGTGCCAGTAGATACAGACATGGCTGGCATTTCATTGCCAGTGGGAACAGGCATGGCTGGCTTTTCATTACCAGTGAGAACAGGCATGGCTGGCAGCGTGCCAGTGGATACAGACATGGCTGGCATCATGCCAGTGGATACAGACATGGCTGGCAGCGTACTAGTGGATACAGACATGGCTGGCATAGCATTCCCAACCGGAGACACTGAAACCTCACTGGGAGACGAGGGCATAGTGATCCCATGATTCACCAGATTTGAGGTGGCTATTCTGCCAGTCTGGATGCCTATGGAGGACACACCAGTACCTCCATAGCGATACCTGAATATATGGTTCCCCTGCCATTGCTTAACAGGTTTTAATACACAATGCTCAATAGTGTGATTTGGATCTGCACAATAAAAACAGAGACCATACAACCTGCGTCTTTCCTTCTCATACATGGATTTGCAAGTAGTGCAGGGTGGTGCTGCATCGTTAGCTGCAGCAGGTGATAGGCTCAGAGCCTCCATTAACCTCTGCAGCTCTTTCAGCATAGCAAGCACCAAGTTCAATACAGCTTCATACATATGAGACATACCTGCCAGCTTCTATTCTGGGACCAGGATAATGTAACGGGGAGCCCCCTATAGGGTGAGGGGGAACCCCCAATCTGCAGAGATGAAGCCTTAAGGACAGGTATACAGCTTCCAGGGAACAAACCAAGATATTAACAGAAACTAGAAAGATCCCTAAGCCCTGACTGAGATCCTTGAAAGATGGTCTCGAAATACTAACTAGGCTAGGTTTGCAAGATGAATAAAACATAAACCAGACAGACAATAAATGCAGGTATACAGATTCCAGGGAACAAACCAAGATATTAACAGAAACTAGAAAGATCCCTAAGCCCTGACTGAGATCCTTGAAAGATGGTCTCGAAATACTAACTAGGCTAGGTTTGCAAGATGAATAAAACATAAACCAGACAGACAATAAATGCAGGTATACAGATTCCAGGGAACAAACCAAGATATTAACAGAAACTAGAAAGATCCCTAAGCCCTGACTGAGATCCTTGAAAGGTGGTCTCGAAATACTAACTAGGCTAGGCCTGCATGACGAACAAAACATAAACCAAACATACGATGAATGCAGACATACAGATTCCAGGGAACAAACCAAGATATTAACAGAAACTAGAAAGATCCCTAAGCCCTGACTGAGATCCTTGAAAGGTGGTCTCGAAATACTAACTAGGCTAGGCCTGCAAGACGAACAAAACATAAACCAGACATACGATGAATGCAGGCATACAAATTCCTAAGCACGGTACAGTACAGGGGACAGACAGAAGAGAGATCCAAATACAAGAGCCAAAGGTCATACACGGGATATCATAACTAGAGGGGTCAGACAAGAGAGGGATCCTAAATACATGAGCCAGAGGTCATACACAGCAAATCAAAGTAAACCAGCATACAGGGACTAGGCAAGAAAGACTATCCTGGTCCAAGGATCAAGGGGAATCCTGGTCGTACTTATAGGGCAGAACAGGTCATGTGACCGCAGACCAATTAGCCCAACAGATGGCCTGCAGGCTGAAAACAAAACAACAGGAATCCCTGCTACCACCAGCAGGGGGCAAGGCCGAGACGTGACAGTTCTTCAGAGTGGTAGTCTTTAAGGGGTTGAATAATTGTGTCAATGAAGAATTCACAAAAGAAACATTTACTACTGTATTACAAAATCAATTGATGTCATTTTAGTTGCATATGGTTCTTTAAAAAGTCCTTGTAGGATTTCATTCTGAATACAATTACAAATGTACACTAAATTCCCTAAAACCCTTTACAGCATTGGGGGTGGAATAATTTTGAACACAACTGTATTAGAATTAGGATATATGTGGATAAAGGATACATTTATATTAGTGCCTACTGCAACAGCAGTGACATTGCTGACCAGATCCATTACTATGGTGTATGGAGCCAAGAGAACACCTGTGCTGAATCCCTTCACATTGCCTGTTAATTGCCTGTTGATTTTGGGCGAGGACCTGTTTTTTCAGTTTTTTTGGAGTTAGCACCAGGGTTGAGCAGTAGGTAAAATGTTGCAATTAGCTTCCCTCAAAAAATTAGCACTGGCACCAAGTGATCTGTTAGCTGCAAAAGCGCTAGAGATATCTAGCGCTCCCCGTGTTAAGTAAAGGACGCGGAAAGTACAGTAAGCTCGGGGTACAAATCGCTAATAGCAACGCGCTAAGTGATTTTTCCCATTTGTAGCGAGAGGCAAACAATCTGTTGGTCAGGCGCTAGACTCAATTAACTCGGCGCTAATGCAAAACCATGCCGACACAAGGGTTGGCTCACACCAGGTAATAGTGCCCTAAATAAGTATATATGTAAATAAGATTCCAAAACCCCAGAGTAATGTGATGCAATGATGCCTTTTTATTGTACTAACCTGATACTTAAATTCAATATTTTATTTGCTGCAATTCGGCAGTTTTCGCTGAATGTCTGATAACTGCTTCAGCGACTCCACTTTTAGCAAATTACAGTGACCATTCGCTAAATAGGGAATTCACCTTAATTTCGGCAAAATAAATTCCCCGAAAAGTGATGAAAAGCAGAGGATCTAAAGATCATTAGACCCTTTAGATTCTAACTTCCATAATAACACCTAAAATGCCATAAATCCAGAGAAATACAATAAAATTAATAAACAATGTGGCATTTAGCCTAACCCTTAACCCCTAATATGCAATTGATCAAGGGAAAACATGAAATGAATGTGAATGTGAGGCATGTAGCCAACCCATTACCCCCTAAAATGCCATTAATCAAGGAAAAAAATAAATGTATACTGTGAGGGATGAAGCCTGCCCATTAACCCTTAATACACAACTAAATCCAAGGCAAAAACTAACGTAATACACAATGTAATGTATAGTCTGAACATTAACCACTTCACTGCTGAGTCATTTCAACCCTGTGAAAATGTTTTCGTTTAAGTGCACGTTTTTATTTAACGTTTTATGACTTTTACTTTACACTGAATATGGTCATGTTGGGTATCATTGGAAAGACCAGAATCTGCCCTTTCCAATGACACATTTAACATACATATTCGATTCACAGGAACGGAGATACCGCGGTCCGAAAAGTGTGGGAAGCTGGATGCTGATTTTTGGTGGGGGGGGGACTGGGGAGGAATAACATAGGGGGGGGGCAATTGCGCCCCCTTGTAGAGATGCCTATGAGTGTGTTCCAATATTTTTTTGCAATTGCCATGAAGTCTCCTAGAATCTTGACATCTTAAACCTGTACAGATTTACTCTATTTCTGTTCCAGTTGTGGAATTTAGATATTCAGCTCCCTCTCGACATCCATTGAATTGTATGTAAAATATACTTGGTAGAAATATTTTTAATATTGAAGCCTATGGAGTTCGCCTGAATAAACCTGCTGAATGAAAACACCAAACAGCAGGGCACTTCAGCAACTTTTCACTGCTGTTCGGTGTTCTCGGAATAGATTAACCATTGCTTCTCTATGGTGAGATTTCACTGCCCTCAAACAGGCACCGTACGTGCAGGCAATTCACCAAAATATGGCGAACTGCCTGCTCTCTCAATAGCCGAATGGCCACAAAATGGAACTGTACAGGGAAATTTTGATATCATTAGGAAAAACTGGCCCTTGCTTAAACGTGATCCATTATTGAAAGACCTCATTGGAGATACATCCAAATTGGTAAATAGGGGAGCCACAAACTTAAAAAAAGTCTTGGTGAAAAGCCATAAAAATCCACAGATAAACGGTAATTTATTCAATTTAAAAGAAGGCTTCTACCGTTGTGGGTCATGTCCAACATGCACTAATTTGAAACTAAATAAGGCACTTATTTCCGATTTTACGTATAATGGCAATACATATAAGATTAGGGGGGTCATCACCTGTAGGACAAAAAATGTTATCTACAAACTTACATGTCCCTGTGGCCTACATTATGTGCGCCACACAAAAAGGCCACTAACCACTAGAATTAGGGAGCATATTTACAACATTTCGAGGGGTCTAACTACTCATTCAGTCCCAGCCCACTTCAAAAATGTGCATGGCCAATCTCCAGAGGGCATGTGTTTTATGGCCATACAAAAAGTCATCCCACATTGGAGAGGAGGGGACGTTAATAAAAAAATTCATTGTATGGAGATGAGGTGGATTTATACCTTAAACACATTGATTCCCTCTGGTTTAAATAGTGATTTTGAGTTGTGCCATTTCTTGTAATTTCTTTATATATAGATCTATCCATGGTTATTGTTTTCAGGTATTTATGTAGGGGATTAGTTGTCCTCCTCCCATGTTTAGATTGTATATATGTGCGTTCTGCAGGGGGCGGAATTCAACTATCCCCTGCATTGCGCTCGATTGTTCCTTGGCACCGGAGTGTTGGGTATGCACATGTGGGTATTTCATCCTATGGGCGACCCCCATTTGGTGGTATTCTGTCCATTTTTTTAGGACGTAATCCTTCCCCCCCCCTCGAGCCTACTGCGCCAGCCCGCACTTTCGATTCGTGGCGGGGAGGAGGTGTGGGGAGAGGGTTATCGCTGTGTTCGTGTGCCTATGCCAGCACCCGGTTTTTTGGGGGTGCACACATGTGGGTGCCTCGTTTGGGGCTTGTGTGTGGCCCCCAATCTGGTGATGTTGCTCCTGTTCGGATTCTCAGATGGGATCCTTTCCGTGCCGTGAGTCCATTGCGTATGCGCGCGCTTTCGATTCACGGCAGAAAAGAAGTATGAAGAAAATTTTGTTTTGTTTTTTAATAAAACAGCGTTCGTTTTCTTCAAAGCCTTTTGGGGTATAAAAATTCATATGCATGGGAATTTATTATCTATTGAGGGACATACTTGTATTGATTAGGATATCTAATGTGAATAACACCCTCAATGAAGATATTTGTGTTAATTTGTGTTACTTCCTCTTTTCAAATACTGAATTTGGATTGGGTAGAAGAAAAAGAAAGTCTCTCTCTCATTGGATATGCCAATTTTCCCACCAAAAAGTGTAGGGGGATTGGCTAAGGGTAAATGAATATGGCTATTTAAACCAGTATATGATTCATTTCAAACAGCAGCCAGCTGAGGAAGCCTTTTGATATATTATCTACTTTGGCGAAACGCGTCCTGGCTTATTGTTTTTTGTTTTTATTTGTTATTAAATATTTTTATTCATTAAAAAGCAATTTTATTGTTTTCATTTACCCTATACTCTTTGGAGTTTTTTATGGGCCCCTTTGAGTGGACTCTTTGGATCCAGTAACCTTCTGGATATCCAAGATATCTATCTTCGCCAGGAGAACTGATCCTTTCTAGGAGGGGCATTTGGGTGGCCAGTGAACGACCCTAAAAACGATTGACCCAGAACCAGGAGGGTTCCACTTCATGTGAGTGAGATCTATTTATTTATCCTTGCCACTAAGTGATATATAGGTCACACTATGATGTCTCCTTTTCTCTGTATTTTTATTTGAGGGATACTCTGAAGAGGATTACGAAAAGTCTTGAAATTCATCATATTCAAGAAGGACATTGCTATCGCTACACTACCCTCTGTAATGGGACAATTGGCTTCTCCGCTGTTCCATGGCCAGGTGTGTGATATTCCCTCATTACCCCAATTACAATGTGCAGATAAAAGGCCCAGAGTTCATTTCAAGTGTGCTATTTGCATTTGGAATCTGTTGCTGTCAACTCTCAAGATGAGATCCAAAGAGCCTTCACTATCAGTGAAGCAAGCCATCATTAGGCTGAAGAAACAAAACAAACCCATCAGAGAGATAGCAAGAACATTAGACGTGGCCAAAACAACTGTTTGGAACATTCTCAAAAAGAAGGAATGCACCGGTGAGCTCAGCAACACCACAAGACCTGGGAGACCACAGAAAACAACTGTGGTGGATGAATGAAGAATTCTTTCCCTGGTGAAGAAAACACCCTTCACAACAGTTGGCCAGATCAAGAACACTCTCCAGGAGGTAGGTGTATGTGTGTCAAAGTCAACAATCAAGAGAAGAATTCACCAGAGTAAATACAGAGGGTTCACCGCAAGATGTAAACCATTGGTGAGCCTCAAAAGCAGGAAGGCCAGATTAGAGTTTGCCAAACAACACCTAACAAAGCCTTCACAGTTCTGGAACAAGATCCTATGGACAGATGAGACCAAGATCAACTTGTACCAGAGTGATGGGAAGAGAAGAGTATGGAGAAGGAAAGGAACTGCTCATGATCCTAAGCATACCACCTCATCAGTGAAGCATGGTGGTGGTAGTGTCATGGCGTGGGCATGTATGGCTGCCAATGGAACTGGTTCTCTTGTATTTATTGATTATGTGAATGCTGACAAAAGCAGCAGGATGAATTCTGAAGTGTTTCGGGCAATATTATCTGCTCATATTCAGCCAAATGCTGCAGAACTCATTGGACGACGCTTCACAGTGCAGATGGACAATGATTCAAAGCATACTGTAAAAGCAACCAAAGAGTTTTTGAAGGGACAGAAGTGGAATTTTATGCAATGGCCAAGTCAATCACCTGACCTGAATCCCATTGAGCATGCATTTCACTTGCTGAAGACAAAACTGAAGGGGAAATGCCCCAAGAACAAGCAGGAACTGAAGACAGTTGCAGTAGAGGCCTGGCAGAGCATCACCAGGGATGAAACCCAACGTCTGGTGATGTCTATGCGTTCCAGACTTCAGGCTGTGATTGACTGCAAAGGATTTGCAACCAAGTATTAAGAAGGGAAAGTTTGATTTATGATTATTATTCTGTCCCATTACTTTTGGTCCCTTAACAGGTGGGAGGCACATCTGCAAACTGCTGTAAGTCCTACACCGTTCACCTGAATTGGATGTACATACCCTCAAATTAAAGCTGACAGTCTGCAGTTAAAGCACATTGTGTTTGTTTCATTCCAACTCCATTGTGGTGGTGTATAGAGCCAAAGATGTTAGAATTGTGTCGATGTCCCAATATTTCTGGACCTGACTGTATGTGCCAAATGGACTGTGCCATTGCTTTGGACCAAAAAACAAAAATAAATATTTTTTATATGGTGGTGATTGGCATCAATAGAAAGGCCAGACTCTGTTTTGTCAAATGACACCTAACTTGACTTTGTGGGGTGTAAAGAATGGAGGTACAGGGGTCCAAAGTAGCTTCGCTCTCCAAGCAGCGGTGCGTTGTCTTGTGTCGTGTATGAACTGATGCAAAATAACGCATTTCTCCATCACCTCCACATTTGGGCTCAGCATGAGAAATGAGAAAGTGAGTTAGTGCAGCATTGTTTGCTTTATAAGTAAAAGCACCTAATGCCACTGGCTTAGAACTGAGAAACAAAAGTACATTTGGCATAATATTTATTTTTTATGTTTCTATTTTTTACACATTACTTGGTCATATTTGGTATCGTTGGAAAGACCAGACTCTGACTTTTCCAATGACATCTCACTTGAATCTGTGCAGTGTAAAATTGAGAGGTGCAGAGTTCCCCCTGCACCTCTTGCAGCAGTGCAGCGATTTGGGATTTAAATGAAACAAAGCGTGAAAAATACATCTCTCAACCCCTAGTGTTAAGGGATTTTGTGATGGCACTAAAACACACTGAAAATGAAAAACGTATTATGTATTCTGCATTGCAGAGGGCAGCATGTTCCACCACTTCGTCTGCTCCCCACCCAGGCAGTGAAACACAGAACAAATAGTTTCCTGTGTTCTTCTGTGGCTGCTGTGCATCCCCGCATACGCCAGCTTGCACAGAGCTCACACAGGATGATACTTGACTCCATAGAATGGGGCATTGCTGCCAGTATACACAAGCAAAGCACCTCTCAAATATTACTCAGTCAATACAGAGGCTTGATCTGAAGAGAGCGATTAATAGCAAGTCGCTAATAGTTTGCAGGTCGTGCACAGTTTATCCATTGGCAAAAGGCTACTAACAGCTTGGATGGAATTGGGTCTGGGATTGGTATCCATCTATACATCAAGACATGAAAAGAAAAAAAAAAGAAATACAAATTGTCACGGACCTGAAAAACACCAGAGATTTAAAACGCTTTCTCCCCTTATGGCATGATTCCCCCCTGTGTGTTTCCCCTGGATTGTGACATCATTACCCTGTTGTTTCCCTCATGTACCAGACTTGTTTGCCCTGTTGGGACTCTCCAGAATTATCCCGCTGACCCCAGTGTCCGGAGGCACAAACTTCTGGGCCTAGCTGCTGTGTTCCCCTTCATGGGAACAGGGCGCTCTTTGGAGAAAACCTATGGAACACTATAGGCTACTACCCCCTTGAAGCTTGAGAGGAAGCTCTGTGGGGAACCCTGAGTTTGGGACCCTGAACTGGCGCACTGTGGCGATCGGCCCTCTGTGGTGCTATCGGGGTGGACTATTTGTTCTTGAGACTCTGGGCTTCTTGACTGTTACTACTTGAACCCTCTTGCTGCGCCCCTGGGAAGCCCCTGAATTCCCCCGTTTAATGTACCCCTTCTTCCTGTATAGGTGAACACTGGGATTTCCCCAGTGCCGAAATGTCTACCATTGTTCTTGTTAATACCATTATGTTTATCTGATCGTTTGTGTGTATAAGAGAAGCTGCATCTGGATGATACTCAAAACCTGTGTTGCCTGGTTATTGGGAGTGCTATAAACTCAATATTTTCTCTGCTATTTTGCTGGCGATGAGGCAAGGTGGATAATATCAATTGGAATGTTCCAGATCCGTCACACAATTTAAACCATTAGAAAAGCAAAGTTCTCTGATAACAGAGTGGATGGAAGCTCAGATACTTCTGAAAAGGACATTCCTGGCAAGGTTATTGTCACTCTGGTTCAGACTCAAACAGTTGGCAGTCTTTGAATTTGTCACAGTGTTTAACAGGCTTGCATTTTATTGTGTCTGACACATAGCTCTCTTAAGAGACACTTTTCAATGTCCTGTATATTAATTCAAACCATTCTATCATTCATCAGTTAGAATACGTACAAGATAAATTTCGGCAATGAATGTTGCTGTTCCTTGGTACTTTGTACTTTTGATAAACCTGTCTTTATTGAGACTTTGGTCTCAGTTTGTCCTGACATTCACATGTAATTTCTCCAGGGAGATTTACTCTGGTCTCAGGTGCATTCACTCAACAAATACATGCATCCTCTGGTCCTCTGTGGGAGAATTATTTTCCAATCACACATTTTACTCCTGCAGATAACCTTGTCTCTCTTAGTTATCCATCTGAACAAGATTTGTTGACAACAGCTTAGTCTTTTTTTTCTAAGTGGTCTCTTCCAATTACAACTGTCATCAAGAGACATTGTACATTATTATACCTGTATCCCAGAAATTCAAGGAGACCATACTATAGAGATTGTGTGTGGTGCATTCTAGCGGAGAGTAAACCTTAATAAACAAATGTGGTAAAATAAGCATTTTAGCAACTGACTATATGCTTACTTTCTGTCAACAGGACATTAATCCCATTCATTCAGCATTGTTCAGGAGATCACTGACTGGCTGGAATCCTTATCGCCCTATTTCCTATCACAAGTGCTGGGGAGAAGGAGGCGAGAATGATTGACATCAGTTTATATAGACGTAAGGCAGAAGGAAACAAGCTGAGAGTGCAGTGTATTAAACTAAAATGGTTACAATTTAAGTATTTGGCCCTGCTTTTCATACATTTAAAGCAGGGCCGGCCCGACAATGGCCCGACAGAGCGGAGCAGCGGCTGCACTACTTTTTTATCGGCGACAGGCAGATCCTGCGGCCGCCACGTTCATTCCTTCAACGAGCGGCAGCCTGCATGAGTATCTGCCGCTCGCCTGAGATCCATCCTCCAGCCAGCCTGCCGCGATCGAGATCACGTGAACTCCGCGATCTCGCGAGATCGCGGCAGGCTGGAGGGTGGATCCCAGGCGAGCAGCAGATACTCATGCAGGCTGCCGCTCGTTGAGGGAACGAACGCGGCGGGCCGCACGATCCACCCCTTGGAGCCTGGGCCTGGCAGAGGTGAGCGTGGGGCAATCTATCCATGAGTGAGCCTGAGGCAATATATACATGAGTGAGCCTGGGGGCAAATATATCCATGAGTGAGCCTGGGGGCAAATATATCCATGAGTGAGCCTGGGGCAAATACATACATGATTGAGCCTGGGGCAAATATATCCATGCGTGAGCCTGGGGGCAAATACATACATGATTGAGCCAGGGCCAAATATATCCATGAGTGAGCCTGGGGCAAATATATCCATGAGTGAGCCTGGGGGCAAATATATCCATGTGTGAGCCTGGGGCAAATATATCCATGTGTGAGCTGGGGCAATATACCCATATGTGAGCTGGGGCAATATACCCATGTGTGAACTGGGGTAATATACCCATGTGTGAACTGGGGCAATATACCCATGTGAGCTGGCCTGGGGCAATATATCGCAATGTGTGAACTGGGGGCAATATATCCAGTGTGAATAAAGGAGTATTTATTAGGACACGAAAAATTGTCATAATAATCAGTTTTTCCCTGGGCGTGAGAGTACCCCCACCTATTTTTCCAGAAAAGAAGCACTGGGCGGCGGCATCTAGTGTTTTGTTTTTATTTGGGGGGGCAGCATTTCATCCTTCGCTCCAGGCAGCACAATGTCTTGGGCCGGCCCTGATTTAAAGGGAATCATAATGCAGTTGTTAGTTATTATTATCATCATTTATATAGCGGCAACAGTTTCCACAGCGCTTTACAATTAGCAATGAGCCGAACGCCCCCGTGTCAATGAGCCAAACGCCCCCTGTCATCAATTTCAAAAGTTCGAGTTCGAACTCGAACACGATCCGAACTCAATGAAAGTCAATGGGACTCGAATGTTTGATTTTTAGAGTGCCCTCCAAGAGGGCATATATGCTAGATATTTGCCATAAAAGGTGTATGGGGGTCCGGGTAGTGCCCTGCGGGACAGGAAACAAGGACAAAAAGTTTAAAAACAGACGTTTTTAAAGGAACAGTGAGTTTTCTATGAAATAAAGGTTAAGAATAAAAACGAAAAATTCCTTCAAATATCGTGCCTAGGAGGTCCCCATAACCTGCCCGTGAAGTGGCGGATTTGTAGGATGCATAGAAACATTTAAAAACAAAAAATGACATTTCAAATGACGGTAAATGGTTTTCCTTTAATCTATTCATAAACAACTGCTTGGGGCGGCAGCCTGCATGAAAAGAGGAGACGTTTTAGGACACACAGAACAAGTTTAGTGATTTTTTTGGGCTAAATTATGGTGAAATATAATTTCACCAGGAGAACCTGGTGAAACTTATGCAGATTTTGGAGGGGAAGCCTGACCTCGGATTGCGGTGCTCAACATCGAGATGGGGAAAAAGACCAAGCCCAGCGGAGTGGAGGTGAATACGCCAGACATCCGGCTCTCGCTGAGTGGGGCACCGAAGCGCAGACTACTGCAGAGACAGCCTTCCTGTTATGGCGCGGCGGCACCGCCGGAGGCTGGTGAGCTCGCCTCCCCCCTTTACTTCCCCGCAGCGGATTCAGGAGATGGAGGATGGCGATTTGCCAGCCACAAAAAAGGACATTAAGGCCCTCCTGGCAGACGCCAGGCTTGCTTGGCAGGCTGAACTCCAGGCCTGGAATCTGGCCTCGCTGCTACCCAGACTGAGATGAAAGCAGTACAGGCACGCACGCTAGAGATTGAGGAGGGGCAGGCCGCAACCTCCTCTCAATTGCGGGCACTCCAGACTCAGGTGGGGAACCTGCAGTCGGCTGTGGTGGCTCTTGAGGCCCGCCACCGCCGGCGAAACCTGAAACTACGAGGCATCCCGGAATCGATACTAGATACTACCCTGCTGCAATACGTTACCCGCTTCGTGATGGCCGTTCTCTCGCCTGATGTCGTCGTCCAGGATCCGGTGCTCTCGGCGGTCAGAGTGCGGAGGGCAGCTTTGGCACCGGCTGGTGTCCCGCGATATTGTTGTGGTTCTCCGTGACGTCCGTCTGCAGATGCAGATGCTGGAAGCGACTCGCAATATTCCCACAGTTTCATTTGAGGGATCCTCCGTTGCGATCTACAGAGACCTTCCTTTTTTAGTTTTGGCTGCTAGACGCCAATTTAAGCCGGCCACTGCACTTCTTCGAGCCCACAGGGTGCGCTACAAATGGGGCCATTCGGCTCCTTGCTGATAGCACATGGAGAAAGCCACGTTGCAGCGACCTCTGCGGAAGATGCGATCACCCATCTTCAAAACATGGGAATAACCTCTGACGCCTCAAGCAACATGGCGAGCGAGTCAATGGCAGGCTCACCCCTCCCTCCCCGGGACCCGGACTGAGTGGGCCATATATGTTCTCGGCTCATTCCCCCTTTACCTAGTTTCTTGGAGTGTTTACTGGTCACTGAGTCGTCGAACTGTACAGCCTAGTTTTCCTTGATTCTGTCAAACTTTGCCGCGACCCCATGCTGAGACTTCCCCCCCCTTGCCCTCCCAGTCTATACCCCCTCATTATGTCTACTGGTGAGACTTGAGACTGTTGCGCCCCTCACCTAACCAGCATCTGTTTTGTGTGACAAGACCTACAGCGAGCAACGGTGGATTCTGGGCCCCCACCCCCTTCCCCCCCTTTTTTCTTTTCTTTATTATTGTTTGGCATTTTCTGGACGGTACTGGGGTGTGCCATCATGTTTTGACATGCCTGGCCCTCGGACCGTCTAGGCCTCGTGACATTATACCTCCATGGCCTCCTTCGGGAGCGTGCCAGGAGCGTCACGGTGATGGCCACTGCCCTCTCTCCCCTCTCCCCTCCTTTTTTTTTTTTTTTTTATTTATTTATTTAACCTTCTTACCCCTGGATCCACCAGCGTCTACTGTCAACCAATGAACCTGGTCCCCGCCCTCCACACACATCGCGTTTGATACCCCCCCCTCCCTGTTTTTTTTTTATGTGATGTCTCTGCTATATTAGCCTTGCATGGCTTTTTTGCGGGTTGAGTTGTGACCCATTGCATTATAACAATAAAAAATGTTTAAACAAAAAAAAAAAAAAAAAAACTTATGCAGATTTTGAATGAAAGTAACAATAGGTGCTTTAAAATTGCCGTCACGCAGTAACCCCTCTGTGGTATTGTGGAAGAGTGCAGGGTTGGACCCTGCGGTCAAATATTAAAATGATATGAATCTGATATAGGCGTCAGTGGCAGTGCACCCAAATATTTTACCTTTGGTGGCAGCAAGTGCCTTCACACCGTAACCCCTCTGTGGTATTGTGGAAGAGTGCAGTGGTGGACCCTGCGGTCCAATATTAAAATGATATGAATCTGGTATAGGCGTCAGTGGCAGTGCACCCAAATATTGTGCCTTTGGTAGCAGCAAGTGCCTTCACACCGTAAGTAACCCCTTTGTGGTATTTTGGAAGAGTGCAGTGGTGGAGGTTTTGGGAATGCAGAAGAGATCCCCGATCTATTCAGTTATGTCAGCATCAGGGGATTGATAGCTGCTGATCCAGGACTGATTAATTTTTATAAATGTCAGCTGGTCTACAGAGTCGGCAGACAGACGCACTCTTTTGTCCGTGGCAAAACCTCCAGCGGCACTCAAAGTCCTTTCAGAAAGCACGCTGGATGAAGGGCAACCTAGTAGCTGCATAGCATATTGGCTAAGTTCTGGCCAGTGATCCAATCTCAACACCCAGTAAGCCAGTGGATCATCTGCTGTAAAGGTATCCAGGTCTGCCCTTGCCCCTAGGTAGTCCTGCACCATACAGTGAAGATGCTGGCAATGGGTGCCTACATTTGACGTTCCTTGGGTGTCGTGGACTAAAAAAATTTAGAAAGGCATCAGTCAAGCGGCCCCGGCCTTCACCGCTCTTCCTCTGATCATCTGCAACCTCAGAAGCACCTGTGTCATCACTTAGTAACCTACCAGTGCCTGGAAAGGTGTTACACAAGTGTCGCTTTAGAGCGTCCTCAAGTTTTTTCATCCTGTCCTCCCTCTGTGCGGGCAGGATGAGCTCTGCAACTTTACCCTTGTATCGTGGATCAAGAAGGCTTGCCAACCAGTAATGATCCCTCTCCTTGATAGCACGAATCCTGGGGTCCTTTAGCAGGCTTTGCAGAATATGGGAGCCCATGCAGCGTAGGTTGGAGGTGGCATTAGCTTCCGAGTCTTCCTGGTCAATGAGGATGACCCCATCGTGCACTTCCTCCTTCCAGCCACGTACTAGTCCTTGGGTTTCTGGGCACACAAAACCCTCCCTTGAGGAATCCCCACCTTCAATGCCCCCACTACTTAAATATTCCTCCTCCTCCTCATCCTCCTCATCCTCCTCCTGTCTGATCTGAGGACCCGCAGGAATGCTGTCTGCATAAAGACTGGGGCCTTGAGAGCTAGGGAAGGCCTCCTCTTCCTCCCGCTGCTCTGCCTCTAGTGCCACATCTATAATTCCCTGCAGAGTGCGCTCCAGCAGGAACACTAAAGGAATTGTGTCACTGATGCATGCACTGTCCCTGCTCACCATCCTCGTTGCCTCCTCAAATGGTGACAGTACAGTGCATGCATCCTTGATCATCAGCCACTGCGGGGGGAAAAACCAAGTTGACCTGAACCTGTCCTTGTGCCATACTCACACAGGTACTCAATGATGGCCCTCTGCTGCTTGTGCAGACACTGCAGCATTGCCAATGTCGAGTTCCACCTGGTGGGCATGTCACAGATCAGACGGTTTGTGGGAAGGTGGAATTCTCTTTGAATTTCTGTCAGGCGAACACTTGCTGGGAATGACCGTCTGAAGTGGCTGCAGACTTTTCTGGCCTGGCTGAGAAGCTCTGCCAGCCCTGGATACCTGGTTAGGAAACGCTGTACCATTAGATTTAGGACGTGTGCTAGGCATGGTACATGCGTCAATTTACCCTGGCGTAGGGCGGAGAGAAGGTTGCTGCCATTATCACAGACGACCATTCCCAGCTGAAGCTGGCGTGGTGTTAACCTTTTCTGCGCCTGCCCCTGCAGAGCTGACAGAATTTCTGGCCCGGTGTGGCTCCTGTCCCCTAAACAAACCAGCTTAAGCACAATATGGCATCTTTTTGCTTGAGCCATTGCGTAGCCCCTGCCACGCGTCGGTTTAACTGCCACTTCACCAGAGACAGAGAAGGAGGAAGAGAAGGAGGAGGAGGAAGAGGTGGTGGAGCAGACAGACCTCAAATAAGCAGCTTTCTGGAGGCGTGGTGGATGAACAAGCTCCAGCACAGAGCCCCGTCCTGGATCCCTCCCAGATGCAAGCAGAGTTACCCAGTGTGCCGTGAAGGAAATGTAACGGCCCTGTCTATGCTTGCTGGCCCACGTGTCTAAAGTCATGTGCACCTTGCCGCTGACTGCCTTTCCCAATGACTCCATAACATTGTCTTCCACGTGCTGGTATAGTGCTGGAATGGCCTTGCGTGACAAGTAATGGCGTTTTGGAACCTGCCACTGTGGTACAGCACATTCGGCAAATTCACGGAAGGAAGCAGAAGTCCACCAGCTGGAAAGGCAGCAGCTGTAATGCGAGTAATTTTGCTAAGCTGGCATTTAGACGCTGTACTTGGGGATGGTTGGAACCAGGGCTTAAAATTTCAAGTCCCAAGCTACTAGCCAGGCCTTAAGAGTTACTCGCCACTAGTTGCCCCACCTAACCCCTTATCCTGCCCTGCCTCTGCATTTCTACTAGCCCTCATGTAATTTCCACTCGCCAAATGCGAGCAGGCGAGTGGAAATTTTGAGGCCTGGTTGGGACTATATTTTATCGTACGCTGCCGCAGCTGGGGCAACGTAATCTGACTGTGTAAATCTTCAGCTGATGGGATGCTGTCACATTCTGAGGAAGAACCTGGTACACCCATTACTGTAGCATCATCCCTGTCAGTGGAGGTTGTAGGCAATGACATGGCAGGACATATAGTGGGGGTAGAGACAGATGAGGAGGAGAAGGACCTATTCAAAGTGTTGTGCCAATGGGATGCATGGCAGGTGGTCATATGTTGCCTCATGCACGTGGTACCCAAGTGTGGGATGTCTTTCCCACGCTTGATCCTCTTCTGACATAGATTACAAATAGCAACGGTACGGTCTGCTGCACATTTCTTAAAGAGCTCTCAGACAGCAGACTTCCTGTACATGTGCTTTGAGACAACAGCGCTCTGCACCTGAGCAGCTGTGACTTCTGATGCCTTGGACTGGCTACGGTTGCTCATAGAGGACGTTGTGCCTCGTGTTTTTGTTGTGCCTCCTCCTCCTCCTCACTTGACTCCTCTGTTCGATCAGGCACCCAGGTGGAGTCAGTGACCTCATCATCGTCATCACCCCCTATCTCCTCATCACTAGAGCCAACTTGGCAGTATGCTGCAGCTGCTGGGGCAACATGAGTGCCAGTTATTTGTGTGTCACTGGCACCCCCTCCCTCTAGGTTGATTATACTCCCTTCCTCAACCTCAGAGTTTGAATCAGAGCACTGTAGTTGCTGCGCATCCTCAAGCAGCATGTCACTGTCATTGTAGTCAAACAATTCAGCTTACTCCTCCGTGTGTGATAGTGAGGCTACGGCAGGAGTAGCTGTGGACATGGAGGCTGCATTAGATGCTTTGGCATCTGAGGTGGACTGTTAACCACTACAAGCCAGGCTGGCAGAGGGCTCGGAGGATGAGGATGGCCTGGTTAGCCAATCCTGCAAATCCTCTGTATGTTGCTGCAGCATAAGACGGCCAGCACCAGTTAGAAAGGACAAGCGTGCCCCTGCAGAGGATGCACCACGTCCACGACGACCAGGGGCACTGCCTTCCGACACAGAGGCTGCTTGCCCTCTTATCTGTGTCTGGGAGCCTCTGCCTGTCCTTTTTGGTCTTTCTGACATGGTGAGTGATATATAGATTAAAGATATACAGAACTCTGATTCAACTCTGGTATAAAGATTGGAGATATACAGAAGTCTGATTCAACTCTGGTATATAGATTAAAGATATTCAGAACTCTGATATAAGTCGGCGATTTTACTGATATTTTCCCTCAAGGCTGCCAATGTCCTCTACTCTCTCTCTCTGATTCACTTCCTCTCCTGCAGACTGCAACACCCTGATAGCTGGCAACAGCCAGATTCAACTCTCAATAGATAAACAGATGAACTCTGATTAAACTGTGTTATTGTATGGTATCTAGAATTAGATCAAAGATATACAGATTTTCCAGAACAATGCTATAAGTCAGTGATACACACTGTCCCTGATAGCCTGGCTGTGCCAAGACAGATTCAAATTTGCTGAACTGTGGTATAACTCACTGATACACACTGATAACAGGCTGTGCCAAGACAGATTCTAATTTGCTGAACTGTGGTATAACTCACTGATACACACTGATAACAGGCTGTGCCAAGACAGATTCTAATTTGCTGAACTCTGGTAGAACTCACTGATACACACTGTCCCTGATAGCCTGGCAGTGCCAACACAGATTCTAATTCCCAGAAATCTCCTACAACGTCACTGATACACCATGACAGAACAATCTCCTCTCCTCTCTGATTCACTCCTGCAAACACACACGCTGGGGCTGCAGGCAGGGAAGCCTTATATAGTGTGCTGCGGGACTAAGCTCTGTGAGCCCATGATTGGGAAAAATTTGCCCAAGCAGGACTCTGAGCCGTGATTGGCATAGTCTTGCACCTGTCTTGCACCTGACCTGTGGTCAGGTGCAAGGCTGTAGCCAATTACAAGCTTCAGGCCAGTGGAAAAGTGCATTGTGGTCCATTGTGGGTGAACATGCGGCGAACACG
Organism: Leptobrachium leishanense; assembly: GCA_009667805.1. NCBI lineage: Eukaryota > Metazoa > Chordata > Amphibia > Anura > Megophryidae > Leptobrachium > Leptobrachium leishanense. Next base: position 131,557,572 of record CM019065.1, read on the forward strand.
CGGAAATGTTCGGAGTTCGACGAATAGCCGAACGGGCAATGTTCGAATCGAACTCTGAACAGATCCGGACCGAATGCTCATCCCTATTTACAATAACCAAAGGGAGCAAGATACAGATAAATGGACATGGGCACTGCTCGTAGGAGCTTACAGTCTAGAGGGATTGGGGTTGAGGAATGCGAGGGGAATTTTACTGGATGGCAGGATTATTAGTGCCAGTGGTTTGGGAATGGTGGGGCCATAGAAGCAGCTTCAATCCTTTTGTGAGTAGGTGAGCAGAGGCATGAGTTGCATCAGTAATGTGGTATGCTAATCTGAAAAGATGGTTTTTGAGGGATTTCTTGAAGACCTGAAGATTAGGGGAGAGTTTGATAGGGTGAGGCAAGTCATTCCACAGGTATGGAGCTGCCCTTGCAAAGTCTTGGAGGCGAGAGTTGGCAGCTTTGGTGTAGACAGAGGACAGGCGGAGATTGCCTGATGACCGGAGTTGTCTAGATGGGACGTGTTTGCAGAGCAACGAAGACATGTAAGAAGGAGTTGAGTTATTGAGTGATTTGAACGTGATTGTCAGTATTTTAAACTGGCTTCCTGTACGTTTCAGGATACAATGGAGGGACCGGCAGGGGGGGGGGTACGTGAGTTGCTGTCATGTTCGCTGTTTCGCTCACCCTTGATAACCGTGGTGTGGATCCTTTTGGACAGACCTCTAAGCCCTCCGATCCTTGAGTGGTCGGGACCGCTAATCGTATAGCTCCCAGCCAGGGAGAACAGACACACCAGTAATACAGAGTACAACCTTTGTATATTAGCAGCAGGTCTCAGAACAGAACATGCACTCAGGTAGCAAGGGTTAATCTTAACAGCAGCTAAGGAGTAACCTGGGTCAGGTTTATGCAAGTCGTTCATAAACATGGATTCAGAAATGGCGTGGTCATGAGGAATGGGGTAAGCATTACGCACGGTTATTCTGTTTAGACCTCTGTAGTTGATACAGGGTCGCAGATCACCCTCTTTCTTAGACTCAAAGAAAATTCCTGCCCCAGCAGGGGAGGAGGAACGGCGTATAAACCCATGGGCAAGGTTATAACGAATATATTCCTCCATTATCTCGCTCTCTTTCTGAGAAAGGGGTACACGTGGCCCCTCGGGGGCATGGTACCAGGCAGGAGGTCGCTCGCACAGTCATATGGGCGATGAGGAGGCAGAATTTCAGATTTATTTTTTGTCAAAGACCTCCTTGAGGTCGCTGAGCCTGTACCACTCTGGTACTTCAGTAGACAAAGGAGGTGCAGTAGCCACGTTCAAGCTACCTACAATTCTGCTTAAACCTAGACACTTGGACCAGCATTGTGAGCTCCATGAACCCAACTCGCCCTCAGTCCAGTTCATGACAGGATTGAATCGCTAACCAGGGATAACCCAGAACAATAGATACCGTAGGAGACTCAATTATTTGAAATTGTATCATTTCCCCATGTAGCATAACTGTGAAAAGATAGAGGAATAGTGTCGTGGGTAACATGTGGTCTCAACAAATGTCTGCCATCAATAGACTCAATGATGAGAGGAGTTTCTCTCTTGACTAAAGGCACCTGGTGTATGGCAGCAAAACCTGAGTCAAGGAAGTTCACTGCTGAACCAGAATCAATAAGTGCTTCAGTGTCTAGCGTGATATTTTCCCAAGCAACAGACACTGCAACCACAACACAAGACTTTTCTTTCTTTTTTTTGACACAAGAGACACAGCAGTCATGCATAGAACCTGTTTCTCGGGGGATTCTAGTCACGATCGTTTCCTGACGGGGAAGACCGCTTAGCTCGTTTGGGACACTGCAACCGAAAATGGTCTTTATCAGCACAGTAGAAACATGACCCCTCTCTGAGACCAGGGGCAGATCCAGACACAGGTTTCGGGGGGCACTCTACCAGTTCTGGTTAAGAGCTGGTGTTGGGTTTGCAGTGACAGGCAGAGACGCGTCTAATAGCAGGCTGTGCTCGATACACTCACTCTCCCCAGAACATTGCACAGGGTCTGTCGTCATGTGGCTTAGGTGACGCCTGACTGACACAGCACAGCAATATCCTGCACTCTGGCACATGCTCTGTCACTGAGAACCACCAGGAATGACAGGCTGCAGTTACAGACACTCACTGATGCCCATACACAGCCATATAACCAGTGGCGACTCTAGGAACAATATATAGAGGGGCACATAAGATACCACAATTAAAACTGGGGCGAGCATGAAGTTTTCACTACTAAATGATGAATGAATGGCGGCAACGAAATTGTCCCATAGAGAAGTAATGGTTAATGTATTCACAGAACGCTGAACTGCACTGAAATGTTGGTGAAATGGCCAGATTTTTGGCGATTTATTTCGACAGCTTTAATCATGCGACTCCCATAGGTTTCACTGGACAGACTATTATCAATTTTATTCTTTATTAAACTGTTTATTGTTTTTCATTTTCAGCAGGTTTTTTATTTATTGATTTTTTTTTGGAAATTGTGTATTTTTTCGGTGAAATTTTGGATTCCCAATTTTTTTTTAATGGCGTTTTTTTTGTTCTGTAACAGACCGTTTTATTATTTTCTATAGGACCTATTTTTATTATTTCCACACATTTTCATGCCTTTTTATGGTTTTAAACACCTTTTGAAGTATAGCAGAGTTCAGAGTTTTTTTATTTCTCACCAATTCGGTGGCGTTCAGCTACCTTCGACGGATCGTAGGCTGCGTTCGGCGGCTGATTGGTGGGCTTCGGCGGCTCAGCGTTCGGCGGCTCAGCGTTCGGCAGCTCAGGATTCGGCGGCTCAGCATTCAGCATTCAACGGCTCAGCATTCAACGGCTCAGCATTCAGTGCACTTCGTGGACCCTGCGGTGAATGCTGAATTCACTGCAGGATCTTTGAATTTAAATCACTGAAACGCATGGAACGCCAGAGCAGCAAAATGTCAGTGATATTTTGGTGCTCTGTGAAAACCCCCTCTGTCCATACCTGCTCCTGGCTGTCTGCTCTGCACTCCTGCTTTTTTCTGGTCACTGAGCTGCTGAAACTCCAGATGATTTGTTCCTGGAGATGAAGGGGAGGAAATCCCAGGGATGTCAAACTACATTGTGCCGGGCTCTAGAGGAATTCCTCAGCTTCACACAGAGGCAATGAAGGGAAAAAAGGGCTTTGAAAAAGTTCCTGGGCTCTGCCTGTCTGTGAATCCCTCAAGGATCCCCTTTCAGGCTGTGAGCAGGAGACCCACCCCCCACATGCAAACCAGGAGCCGGCTCCACGTGACCAGCAGTCACGTGTGCGCCTCTGCCCTGCGCAGTGTGTGCCTCTGCAAATCGCGATGTCTGCCTGCGCTGCATTCATCGCGATTTGAGTCAAGTTTGGAGGTCGGCTGGGGCGACTACACTGCTCGGAGTGGGGGCATTTGACCCCTGTGCCCCCTCTCTGAATCCACCACTGCTTGCAGTAAACTTTCAGAAACTGCAGGCACCACAGCTGAGTCCTCACACGCAGACATAGATTTTATCGGGGGGGGGGCAATTGCCCCGTTGCCCCCCCTGGATCTGCAGCTGTCTGAGACGGTGTTGGCTCTCCTCACCCCAAGATACTAGAACAACCTATTTGCACAGGTTCAGTAACTGCTTGTTCCACCCTGGGAGGTGAAGAAGTACGAACCACACGAGGAGTAGAAGGGGTTACCTGGAGAGGTTTGTGAGGCTTATCATGGCTAGACCTCCTTTCTCGAATCTGGTCATCGAGCACAATACAGAATTCAATGAGGTCATCTAGCTCTTCTGGTAATGACATAGGAGCTAGTTCATACATCAAAGTATCATTGACACCTTCTAGAAACGCTGTAGTAAAGGTTATCATTGGGCCATTGTAATTCTGCTGCTACGGTTTTAAATTTGATAGCGTAATCAGCTACGCTGCGATTACCTTGCTTAATGTGCCATAGAACTTTGGCAGCGCCAGAAGCATGCCTTTGCAGGATCAAAAGTACGCCTGAGATCTTTCATGAATTCAGTATAATTATAAATCACAGGTTTCCTTAGTTCCCATAGAGGGGTGGCCCACAGCAAAGCCTTGTCTGTCAGATGATTAATAACATACCCCACCTTGGCTCTATCTCTGGAACACATACCAGGATTTAATTCAAACATAATTTCCATTTGCATGATAAATCCCCTGCAAGTACCAGATGTACCATCAAAACCTGTGGGAGATTTCAGACTCACATGAGGTTTTTCCGTAGTAGGAGGAGAGGAAACATTAACCGCTAGAGAAGAAGGTGGTGAAGCTTTGCTGGACTGATTCATCAGTAAACCCAAAGCCTGATCGAATTGGTCCATGCGGTGGTCCTGCTCCTCCTGTTTGGTTATAATATCACTCAGCTTAGACATCAATATAGACAAGTCTGTCGGATCCATGTATTGCCTTGACGTAATGTCACGTTCGCTGTTTCGCTCACCCTCAGTAACTGTGGTGTGGATCCTTTTGGACAGACCTCTAAGCCCTCCGTTCCTTGAGTGGTCGGGACCGCTAATCCTATAGCTCCTAGCCAGGGAGAACAGACACATCAGCAATACAGAGTACAACCTTGGTATATTAGCAGCAGGTCTCAGAACAGAACATGCACTCAGGTAGCAAGGTTAATCTTAACAGCAGCTAAGGAGTAACCTGGGTCAGGTTTATGCAAGTCGTTCATCAACATGGATTCAGAAATGGCGTGTACTGGTCAGGTAAACAATCCAAGTTGGCAACAGACGGGGTCCTCATACAATCAGCAGCAGCGTTATGCAGGGTCAGTATGCTCTCTGAGTCAGCGTTATGCAGAGTCAACATACATTCTGAATCTGTTCTGGGTATAGCATACATACAGGCTTGGTCAGAGGGAGAATAGTCAAGAAGGCAGTCCGAGTCAGCAACAATCAGGTTCCTCATACAGTCCAGGTCAGCAACGTAGCAACGAAAAAATTAATCAGTGTCTCGAATGAATGGTACACTAGTGATGCGGGAAACAAACTCCACATCAAGGCAACGAGTCCCATGTCCTGCATTTAAAGCCGGCGGCTCCGTGTCATCATACCGCGCCCCACCCCCTCATTGGGCGCATGAATGCCGGGATCCGCTTGGATGCTTGGCACCCGGCCAGCCAACGATGCTGCCAGGTGCCTGACCCCCTCCTGAGACCCCCCAGGTGCCAAGGGTGTGACAGTTGCGTCTGGTGAAAAAAATAAGCCTGGTCCCTGCATTCACTACAGATTGCAAAGGGGCAATACGGGCGGCCAATAGGGAGTGAATTGCAGTAATCAAATGTCATGAAATGACAAGAATGTGAACCAGCGCCTTCGTGGTATCTTGCATAAGAAAGGTGCAGAAGCGGGCAATGTTCTTGAGTTGATCGTAACAGGATTTGGTCACTGTCTGCACGTGGGGAAAGTACATTGCGTCAGAATCGAAAGTGACACCAAGGCAGCGAGCTTGATGCTTTGGGCTAATGAGCATTCCATTTACTCGTAGAGAGATATGCGGAATTTAGTTTTTCTTGGACGGAGGAACAATGAAAATTTCAGTTTTGGCAAGATTGAGTTTAAGGAAACGAGAAGACATCCAATTCAAGACTCAATCCAGGAGAGCAGGAGAGAGATCAGCGGTGGAGAGGTATATTTGAGTGTCATCAGCGTATATATGTGGTGCTTGAATCCAAAGGTGCTGATCAGTTTGCCTAGAGAGGCAATGCAGATAGAAAAAAGAGAGGGCCCAGTACTGAACTTTGGGGCACCCCAACAGAGACAGGCTGCCAAGAAGAGTTACTTCCAGAAAATGAGACACTATATGATTGTTGGGACAGGTGGGAAGAGAAGCATGAAAGAACAGTACCTTGAAGGCAGTGGCGTCACCAGGGTTGGTGTCACCCGGTGCGGTAACTTATGGTGTCACCCCCCCCTGAGTTTTACAAATTTTTTTTAACTACTCTTACTCCTAAATCAGTACTCCCATATAACTCTGAATGCTCATACACAGCGCACATTACTGTGAGATTTATTGCTGTGGAGCTCTCTCAAATGCTCACACAAATTTTTGCCAACTGCCAGCAAGTACGGTGCCTGTTCGAAGGCAGTGAAAGCACACATGGATATATATTGCCCCCAGCAGCTCACCCATGGATATATATTGCCCCCAGCTCACATATGGATATATTGCTCCAGCTCACAATTATATATTGCCCCAGCTCACAATTATATATTGCCCCCAGCAGCTCACCCATGGATATATATTGCCCAGCTCACATATGGATATATTGCCCCAGACCTGCTCACACATGGATATATTGCCCCAGACCAGCTCATACATGGATATATTGCCCCAGACCAGCTCACACATGGACATATTGCCCCAGACCAGCTCAGACATGGATATATTGCCCCAGACCAGCTCACACATGGATATATTGCCCCCAGACCAGCTCACACATGGATATTGCCCCAGCTCTCATGGATATTGCCCCAGCTCTCATGGATACTGCCCCAGCTCTCATGAAATATGCCCCAGCAGCTCTCATGGATATGCCCCAGGAGCTCTCATGGATATGCCCCAGGAGCTCTCATGAATATGCCCCAGGAGCTCTCATGGATATTGCCCCCAGCTCATGGATATGCTCCAGCAGCTCTCATGGATATTGCCCCCAGCTCATGGATATGCCCCAGCAGCTCTCATGGATATTGCCCCCAGCTCATGGATATGCCCAGAAGCTCTCATGGATATTGCCCCCAGCTCATGGATATGCCCCAGCAGCTATCATGGATATGCCCCAGCAGCTCTCATGGATATGCCCCAGGAGCTCTCATGGATATGCCCCAGCTCCTCTCATGGATATGCCCCAGCTGCTCTCACGGATATGCCCCAGCTGCTCTCATGGATATGCCCCAGCTCCTCTTATGGATATGCCCCAGCAGCTCTCATGGATATGCCCCAGCTCCTCTCATGGATATACCCCAACAGCTCTCATGGATATGCCCCAGCTCCTCTCATGGATATGCCCCAGCTCCTCTCATGGATATGCCCCAGCAGCTCTCATGGATATGAACCAGCAGCTCTCATGGATATGCCCCAGCTCCTCTAATGGATATGCCCCAGCAGCTCTCATGGATATGCCCCAGCTCCTCTCATGGATATGCCCCAGCAGCTCTCATGGATATGCCCCAGCAGCTCTCATGGATATGAACCAGCAGCTCTCATGGATATGCCCCAGCTCCTCTCATGGATACTGCCCCCAGCTCACCTCCTGCCGCCACTGCGTGTTCGACTCCCTCTGAGCGTCCGGAGGCATGGAGCTTGGGCGCTCGCCTGGGGGAGCCACGTGACCAGCCGTGATCTCGCGAGAACTCGGCTGGTCACGCGGTTCCCCAGGCGAGCGCCGAAGCTCCATAGCTTCGGACGCTCGCAGGGAGCCGAACACTGCGTCGCAGGGTGAGACACCCGCCCTTAGTGTGACGGTGTCACCCTAAGGGCGGGTGTCACCTGGTGCGGGCCACTGCTTGAAGGCCTATATCACTAACAGGGTTATCCAAAGAGATCCGAAGCTTGAGAAAGGTAACCGAACGCTGAAAATCAGCGATTGGTTCCCTTTCCTGACCATTCGGCTATCCAGAGAGCAGGCAATTCGCCAAATCCTAGCGAATTGCCTGAACATACGTTGCCTGTTCGGTCCCTGTTCGAGGGCAGTGAAATCCCCATGAAGAAGCACTGCTTCGGCTATTCAGAGAACACAAACCAGCAGTGAAAGGTTCCCCTAATGCCCTGCCATTCGGTGGTTTAATTCGGTGAATTTATTCAGGAGAATCCCATAGACTTCAATGTTAAAAATATTCCTGTTTTAATTCAATATCTAATAAACCGGGGGAAATTGGTCTCTAAAGAAGTCAGCATGCTCTGCGTGCTGACATTCTCCTGTGTCTGAACCCTCGCAGCAGTGAGCGCTCTGGGAAGCAGGAGACGTCAGCTGCAAGGGTGTCCCCATTTCAAGAACCCTGAGCTGAAGGGGAGGAGCACAGCGCACAGCAAGGAAGAATAAAGTGAATATTTACACCTAACCTAAACAAGAATTAGGCAGATGCATCATCCCAATTAATAAATGGCAAAAAAGGGGAGGTTGTCAATTTAAATTATATATATGTTATGGATAAAGCCAGGAGTGCGGTTAATCCTAGGATCACCCGGGCAATTCTGACATCACCCAAAACCGCTGGGTAAAGGTGCAAAAAAATTAAAATTTCGGACTTAACCTGGGTAATTTTGGGACTAACCAACTGCCCTTGGGTAACAAAAGAAAGGGGAGGGGTGAAGCGCCCACCGGAAAGGTGTCTGTCCCACTCGCTGAATGCTGTGTGTGGGGGTTTCTCTAAATACCCGAATGACAATCGAATGAGCAAAAATACAACACAGCGCTTAAAAAGACCAAAGTCCAAATAAGACAGTGGGGTAGACACCCAATATGTCCACAAGCAGAAGTAGCTGACTTTATAGATGAATCTTCTCAATAGTGTAGATACGATATGCACTGTATGGAGAAAACACAAAACAGAGGGACCAAAATTGCGCAGTATCCCAGTATCCAGAATGAAAGTAGTGCGTATTGATAGTAAACTCACATTCTGTGGAGCCTACGACCGGCTCTTAGGAATCAGGCGGACTGGGACTTTGTTTCAGGTGCCCATATAACCTTCAAGCGGCTTTTCCAGAAATCTCCCGAGATAGGGACACTATAGGAGAATGGGCAAAAAAACCAAAAAGGCACCTCCTAGTGCAATAAATCAAGGGCAACTAATTATGTTAAGAGAGAATTTGCCAAATCCAAACTCACACTTGGTTGAGCCTCTATTGGCTCCGTCACAATGCGTATAGGGAATCATAAGGTGTTCCCCAAACCTTCTTTACACAAGTTATGGAGGCAGACAGCAGATAGGTTTGTTCAAAAAAAGTTTTAAAAACATTTATTCATTTTAAAAGTGTAGATATGATCTATCCATTTTAAAATGAATAAATGTTTTTAAACTTTTTTTGAACAAACCTATCTGCTGTCTGCCTCCATAACTTGTGTAAAGAAGGTTTGGGGAACACCTTATGATTCCCTATACGCATTGTGACGGAGCCAATAGAGGCTCAATCAAGTGTGAGTTTGGATTTGGCAAATTCTCTCTTAACATATTTAGTTGCCCTTGATTTATTGCACTAGGAGGTGCCTTTTTGGTTTTTTTGCCCATTCTCCTATAGTGTCCCTATCTCTGGAGATTTCTGGAAAAGTCGCTTGAAGGTTATATGGGCACCTGAAACAAAGTCCCAGTCCGCCTGATTCCTAAGAGCCGGTCGTAGGCTCCACAGAATGTGAGTTTACTATCAATACGCACTACTTTCATTCTGGATACCGGGATACTGCGCAATTTTGGTCCCTCTGTTTTGTGTTTTCTCCATACAGTGCATATCGTATCTACACTATTGAGAAGATTCATCTATAAAGTCAGCTACTTCTGCTTGTGGACATATTGGGTGTCTACCCCACTGTCTTATTTGGACTTTGGTCTTTTTAAGCGCTGTGTTGTATTTTTGCTCATTCGATTGCCCTTGGGTAACAGTCTGGAACAGCGGAAAAATTCGCACTTTACCCGGATAATGTGCAAGTCTGAAGCTTTACCCGGGTAATCTGAGGACTATCTACAGCTTTGCCTGGGTAATCTGCAGAGCATCCAACCCCGCTTGGGTAAAAGTGAATTTTGCTATTATCTATGGATATTATCAAAGAACATGGCAAAAAGACAAACATTAAAATGTATTGCGGATATAATGAATATACAGAGTAACAGGATATGTTTCTTATATGAATGTGAAAGAGTTACATGATCTTTATTATGTGTCATATGTCATTATATATCATCATTTATAAAACATAATAACCATTAGGTTACTCTTTATATAATATCTTTATATTCATAAATTAATTTTCAGACAATTAATGCACAGAGTAAATTTATGGTTATTTAGTGAGGTTTGTGACCGTGGTTACAATTTCATTAAAAATAACCAAAAAACACAATTTTCTTATCAGTCAGGTAACAGTTTGCAGCTTTATCTGGGTAATCCTTGGAATTCAGTCAACTGTAACCTGCTGAAAACCCAAGTAAAGCGGAGTACCCAGAGGCGTTTGGATACTTCGCAGATTACCCGGATAAAGTCTGATGTTTCGTTGCACATGACACTTTATTCAGCAACACTAGGGTAATGTGCGAATTACCCGATTAAAACAGAGCAGAAAATCAGGGTACCCAGAGGCCTCTGGATACTTTGCAGATTACCCGGGTAAAGTCCAGAATTTCATTTCACTTCGGACTTTTGCTAATGACACCTGAGTAATGTCAGGATTACCCGGGTAATCCTAGGATTAACTGCACTCCTGGCTTTACCCGTAACATATATATTTCATCCATCCAGGTATTTTTTGAGGCTGGATGTTTTTTTTCTCATGATAGTAAAAGATTAATCTCATACGTTGTTACGATGGTAACAAAACAAATGTCACATATTTACCAGTAAAATCAGTTTAGTGTAAACGATGTAATGAAGCCTGACTCTTCTTGTTTGGAGCTCTTGCTTCCAGTCCACTGTTTTCTCTCTTTTCTTGCTCTGTTCTCTTACTTGCTGTAGATATAATGAACTGAGGAATCGTGTGCTGTCACCATGCAGAAATAAATTGATTATTGTTAAGAATAAATCTCTTTTTCTATTCTCCAGCTACCGTTAGTGATAAATTGCACAAGGCTATAATGTTATGCGTTGGTGAGCTACGTAACGAATGCCGAGTAACGCAACGGCTATAGAACTCCTCGCATCAGGTAGCGGAATTTTTTGGCGTGATTTAGCTCTTTTGCACTGCGACGTAAGGCCACCAGAATGCAGGTGCCACAGGCCTTGAAAATTATATAGCGTGAAGTTATTTTTCTACGTTGGTTTGCCACTGTCTGGGTAAATGTGATTTTAGTTCTGTTTTTTTCCTCCTCTCTCAGTCATTGATAGCTGAACCCAGCAGTGGGAGACTGCAGTTTACTGCCAAGAAATAATGTGCTGCAGTGGAGAAGAGTGATAGAAGGTGTGAATGGCATAAAGACTAGCAGCCAGACTGGTATGCAGCGGACATGGCCCTCCTCTCCTTATCAGGTCGAAGGTTCAGTGACAGCTTAGAACGAAAAAAAAATTAATTAATTCACTGAGCTAAAATAATTCCTTGTGGTTCCCAGCAAAGATCAGGTGATGCACTCAAGGCGTTATTAGGTAAGCAGTGCATTGGCAATTAATTGCCATTTTCAGGACATACTAGTCACGCAGGAGAAATGCAGAAATGGGAAATGGATTCAAATTCAGAGGAACTTTCACCCAAAACTTACAATTTAATTTTAATTCTCCACAAATTTATTTATTTATTTGCAAAGTATTTTACCAGGAAGGATACATTGAGATTTCTCTCGTTTTCAAGTATGTCCTTTGTTCAAGAACATTTAATTTTTACAGTCGTTACAGAAATACAAAGTAATAAAATGCAAGATATTCAAAACAGAAATATACAAATTAACACAGAAAATAAATATGTTGGAAATATACAGGGTTATTCAGAGAGAGTGTGAAAAGCAGGAGAATGACTGGAGAATGAAAAATTCTAGGTCAAAATAGCCGATTTGGAAAGTGAGATGAAAGGGAGAATTTTTCTGGTTTGGCTATTTTGACCTAGAATTTTTTATTCTCCAGTCATTCTCCTGCTTTTCACGCTCTCTGAATAACCCTGTATGTTACATGTTTACAGGTGCATTCTGTATTGAGGTATGTTAATAGGGAGCTCTTAAGGGACTTTAGACTGGGGGAAGATTTGATGGCGTCTGGGTTGTTATTCCATAACTGCGGTGCTCTGTAGGAAAATAAAGATTGAGCGGCGAGCCACTTTCTTTTTGTATTGTGGTGCTGCAAGTAAGGTGCTGGTCCTGGATCGGGGGTTATAGGATGGGGGAACTGTTGAGGGAAGCAGACTATTCAGGTAGGGTGGTAGCTTCCCAGAAAAACTCTTAAACACCAGGTTGGAAAGGTGAAGGGTGCGTCTAGTTTCCAGCAATGGCCAGTTTAGTTCTTTTAACATATCACAATGGTGGGTCATGTAGTAACATTGTAGCACAAAGCAACAGAATGAATTATACAACGTAGTAAGTTTATGAAGGTGCGTTTGAGGGGCAGCTGCATACACTACAGCTCCGTATTCAATGACCGGCATAAGCATTTGTTGTACAATCTGCTTTCTTACCGCGGGGCTCAGGCAGGATTTGTTTCTGCAGGGCCCCTAGTTTTGGGTAAGCTTAGATGAGTTTATCGATGTGGGGCCAAAGGATAGATTTGCGTCTAACCACATACCTAGATATTTGAGTGAACTGACTGTGGTCAGCGTACCATTTGAATTTGTCCTGACGCACAGATTGGAAGTTTGTAATTTATTTTTCAGCCATTTATTCTTATCCCATAACAGAAGAAAGCCAGTCACAAACAGGTCTATTCAATAAAGGTGAAACTCAGGAGAATGAATGGAGAAGTGAAAATTCTAGGTCAAAATAGTCAAACCAGAAACATTCGACCATTTACCTCACTTTCCGAATTGGCTATTTGGTCTAGATCCTTCTCTTCTCCTGCCAATTCTCCTGAGTTTCACCTTTAGTGACTAGACCTGAAAGTGGCAATTTTATTGGAGGTTATCCAGACAACCTTTCGACTGATTCGTCAGCCTTTGTCAATCCCCTCCCCGTAAAGGCTGATGTTTCAGCTATAACATTGTCTGGATAACCTCAAGTAAGATTGCCACTTTGTGACCTGAGTACCCAGCCTCCCTTGGATTTTGCTGTCCTGCTCCTGAGAAACACTGGAGTTCGCGAGCAAAGGTCTATTCATTAATGTGTTTTGTACAAACCCTCTTTCTTTTTATTTACATTTATCCCAGCTAAAGGTGATGAGACTGGTACAATTGCTTGCTATTATTTTTAACTCGCTTCTATAGTGCCAACACATTCAATGACCTTGTACAATATTAGACATAACTGAAACTTGTCTAGTAATTGTAACCTACTTTCTAACAATGACCTGTATATGTAAGGAATAGGATATATGAAAGAGGTGTCTATCTATTACATCATTTCATCAAAAAATGGTTTTGTTCCCGGCTGAGTAATTTGTATTTTTCAGAAGAAAAAAATAACAGGTCTGTGACATTTTAGGCGATTTTTGACATTCACTTTGACTTCTTCACACCATAGAAAAAGCAGATCTGTGACCCCCAACATGTATACTGTAGCCATAAATAAAATGTGACATTTTTTCATTCAAAAATCACTTACATGTAGGAATAATGAATATAGGACATATAAGCTAGTTAAATCTGATACATGGGCTACTAATTGAGAGAAATAGTAGGAAATAGTGAGAGAACTGTTAAAGAAATGAGAATGGTTTAAAATTACCCTTAGTTCATATTGAATAATATAAATAAATATATTCAAGACATTAAAAATGTACATACAAAGAGTAGATACTTAGAGGCATACCCCGCTTTACTGATAAAGCGCTACAGAGCTTAAAAGCAACCTTTGGAGCAAAAGTAGACAAAACAGCATACTGCACTATATTGCATTTACAAATGTATACAGCACTGTACCCTCATACTGTACTGTTCTACATGCACCCACATACTATAATGTACTGGATACAATTCCAACCTACAGTTGCATGCATTGTACAGGTTTTCATGTTTTTTTTTACAGAAAATAGCAAGTGAAAAAATAGTCTGCTTGCTCTTTTCAGTGGTCTTCACTTTACAGCATTGCTCTGGTCCTTTATCTGCAACATTAGCGTGAAATACCTGAATCTTTAAAGCTCCATATAGTTACTTAAAGGAACACTCTAATCAAAAATCCCCCCCTGGTTTTTTTACATTAAACTATACCTATTCCCTCAATAAATAGGTAGGGATTTTTTTTTTTTTACTGTACTGTAATACTTACCCTAAAATCCACTTGTTTCCAACGGCGTCTTTTTTTTTTTTTTTACTCACCTCCCTTCTCTTCCGCTCCCGTCCTTCTAAATCTTTCACTTGGCTAATGGTTTACGTGAGAAGCGCGCATGCGCGCCTCTCACGTAAGCCAGCCAATCAGTAGGCTTCCTCCCGACTCCATCTTCTTTGATTAGTGTTGCGCGCAAGAGGATGCGCGCAACACTAATCCTCAGCCGCTGCCGCCAGCTACTGCGGCGAGTTGGAGACGTCATCGCGCTGAAAGCGCGATGATGTCTCCTACTCGGCAATAGTCGGCAGAAGCGGGAAATATGAATCCCGCTCTGCTGACTGACAGCTGGGAGGGCGGAGTAAAGTCCTCCACGTCTCTCAGCTGTTTTCAGCCGATCGGCTGAGCGGAGGGAGGGGGGAAATGCGAGGGCATACTCAGGGCATCATGACCACCTAAAAAAGCTTAGGTGGTCATGTTGCCTAGAGTATCCCTTTAACCAAGCGTTATGGTTTGGTTCCACCTAGAACAGGCTCTGCCACTCAATAGTCACTCACTATGTTCTACAGGGCCTGGCACATTTCATTACGCCCTACACAACAGTGGGAAATGGGGTTAGTACCTAAAGGGACATTCTTTCTTTTTCGGTTTTTTTAATTTATCCAACCCAACAGTAAACATAGCAGTTATAACATTACGAAGAGACATATTGTACAATAAAGGTCGATCGTTAGAATCAGCCGGTGCAGCCACTACGTGTCCGATACAAAACGCCATTACTTGACAATAGCACAAGAAACATGGTGGTAGTGAACATAGTACATGCGGTCGATGAATGTCAATACATAAAAGATGGGGATATGCTACATAAAAGAGTCTTTGTGGGCTCAAGGGACATTCTATGCAAAGTGACCACTCAGTGTCATTTGAGTGTTCACAGTGACCTGAGTGACATGTTCTTCCTCCAAGGCGATCTCAAATTTAGCTCTCCAAGTGAGTAATAAAAGCTTTGCTCAGAAGCTGAGATCAGCAAACTGTGATCTCTGGTCCATCAGAAATCAGAACTCTCCTGCAGCTAGTTCTCATTGTGCTCCCTTTGGAAGCTATTTAGTTGTCAGGATGCTCGCTTGCATGTCCATTGCAGTGCATGGTGCTAGGATACAAGTTGTAAAACAGAGTAAAGGGTTGAAAGCTGTATCCCTTTAAGTCATCACAGCATTAAATAAATATAATGAATGGAAATACTTTGTAAGAATTACTGTTAGTGATCTTTACCAGCTTTCTTTGCAAATGATTGGGTCATTTTCTTCTGCAGCACAGCTCTGGTGACATGTTTCAGATCAGGGATGTGCTGTGGTGTACAAGAGCCCTACCTGTGCATGCATGAGGCTCAGCCTCACACACAGTGACTACATGGCTTACTGAGGTCAAACGCCTCATGCAAGAGCTGGTGCTCGGCATAATAATACACATGTACATGCTTGTATTAGTCAACATACTAAAGGGATAAGTCACAAAGACCTGATGTATTGTTCACTGTTGCTGCAACTATGGTGAACTTCAGCTAGCTAAAGAAGGAAAACGAACAAGTTGCTGCTTGTAATGTTGACTTGCAACGTACAGAAGAGCCACAACTATTCCTACGTAAAAGCATAAACTACAGGCCATATTACAATCATCATGCTAAAACGGGGATGCTAAGGAGCAAAATCTGCACCAGCAGGTTTCTCTGTAGCATCCTCGTTTTAGCCTGATATTACGATGCAAGCGTTAATCCAGCAGCCTGTCCTGTAATGAGGTGCTAAGCTTCGGGATGCTTGTGGCAGCACTAAGCGCTGTCACGAGCATCCCCACCATGGAGTCCATAGGACTCCATTGAGGCTTCCACTGCCGGTCACATGACCTGCAGGATCTGGCCTCAAGAGATCCAGCAGGTCGGCGGAGTGGCTCGCGAAGGGAGACTGAGGACTTTCCCCACCCCAGTCTCCTTCTGCTTCCGGCGGCCAAAAGAGGCGGATCGAGCCTCCGTTCTCGACGTGGGATGAGAGGTGAGTATCTGATTTTTGGTTTCTTTTTTAGCTGGTGATAACTGATTCTGAAGCAGCGGAATCCATTAGCACCAGCTTCTAGCTGTGGGTAACTATTGAGTTAACTGCAGCGGGACGGTAAATCGCGTTAGGACTTTGTAATCCTAACACTAACTAACTCTTTGCGCTCCCCATGTTACACACAAGGAGTGCAAAGTACAGTAAACTTGCGCTGAAAAGCGCAAGATTCGAATTGCTGCTGTTCTTTTTTAAACCGTTAGCATTCGGATTGTAATATGTTCGGCCAACACTAGGGCCACCCAAGCTAACGTTAACGCTCACACAGCTGAGCGCTAACGTTAGGGTTATGTATGTAATATGGCCATATGTCTATTCTCCAATTACTGTTGTTTCACTGGTGTTTGCAACCACTGGTGAATTATTATTATTATTAATCTTTATTTATAAAGCGCCAGCATATTCCGCAGCGCTGTACAATTGACACAATACAGACAGGGTAACAGTACATTGAACAACATTTGACAAACCAGTACAGTACTATTCCTGTGGGAACTCACAATCTAGAAGGGTTGGGGGTGGAAACAGGAGGAGAGGACTGCAAGGTGAGAGTGGAGGACTGCAAGGTGAGAGTGATGGACTGCATGGTGGGAGTGATGGACTGCAAGGTGGGAGTGATGGACTGCATGGTGGGAGTGATGGACTGCAAGGAGAGAGTGATGGACTGCAAGGTGAGAGTGATGGACTGGTTGTGTCAGCGAGTCAGGGGTAAGGCTTCCCTAAATAGTAAAGTCTTAAGGGAGCGTTTGAAGGAAGGGAAACTAGGGGAAAGTCTGACCATACGAGGGAGAAATCCTGCAGTCTATCATGGGAAGAGGCGATGCGGGAAGTAGCTAGGTGCAAATACAGCTCGGTGATTTCAAAGTAGTGGTCTCTAGACCTCCCATCCAAACTAGGGGGAAAACAAGAGAAACCAACACTAGGCAACCTCGACTGAAACAGTGGTAGAAACTACAGTGATATGATAATGTACGTTAAACCACTACGACATAAACTACGGTGGACATAATGGTGAAAAGTACAGAGAAGTATGGTGGTAAATCACTAAATGGTAAATTCGCTGTGGATTCATTCTATTGAGTCCACCATAGTTTGCCAAAATAAAATAGTTTTTCTTTCAATGAAAGAATGGTGGATAATGAAGAATCCCTTAAGTATTAAGCTGGAGATGCATTGAATGTAAAGTGATGCGCAGCACATATAGGCATCGAGATGCGCTCAGTGTATACGGCCTCATCTTCTCTGTGCACTCAGCCGGTGTCGGGCCACGTGGCTGACCGCCCACCTCAGTTGAAATTGCCAGTTCTGGCCACAATGCAACACTACCTGGCTAGAAGCAAACGCTTCACACCGCGTCGCATCGCAGTCAGTGCGCCTCTGGCTTTATAGATTTTGTAAAGTACAAGCTATGTATGTATATATCGTAGCTATGTATACACACCATATATGCAACAAAATTCATCTACTTTTAACTCAGAGACACATTGGCTGTGATGCGCTGCGGTGCGAAGTGCTTGGTTCACGCTGCGTTGCATCGCGGCCGAAGCTGCGTATTTTTAACTCTGGGAGCTCAGCCACGCGGCCCGACGCCGGCTGAGAGCGCAGAGAAAATAGGACTGTATACACTGAACGCGATGCAGTGCGTTCAGTGCATCTCTGGCTTTACAATTTGAATTCTGAATGCTAAACATTTGAACCCATAGTGCACTTTTTCCGTGTATTAAACCACGCAGGCCTATCTGCGGTATAGTGCACTGCATAGACACAGCAGACTGAGATTTAATCAAAGCTGACATTATTTGCCTGGCAGGTAAGACCGGGGTCAGACGAGCGCACTATGTGCGTCCGTACTGACCTGTCTCCCAGCATCCATCGCAGCGTTGTGACGCTTCGAAGGCTGGCCACACACTGTAGCGTGCGCTCGAATTGCATGTGTTTCAGCGGCTGTGCTGAAAGCCTCCCTGTCGAAGTGTTACGACGCACGTTCGATCGGGTTGCAAAGCGCGATCCATAAGAGCTTTGGCTTTAATTACCACCTCTACGCTGATGACACTCAGATCTACCTCTCTACCCCTGATCTCTCTCCCCCTGTCCTTTCAAAAGTCAGTGACTGTTTATCTGGCATCTCCTCCTGGATGGCCTCCCACCACCTAAAGATCAACATGTCAAAGACTGAGCTCCTACTTATTCCTCCCTCCAATGCCTCCCCACCTCCTGACTTCTCTATCACGGTGGAGGGTATCACCATCTCCCCATCAAACCAAGTTCGCTGTCTTGGAGTTACACTGGACTCTGCTCTTTCCTTCATCCCCCACATCAAGTCTCTTTCCTCCTCCTGCCGATACCAACTGCGTAATATTTCCAGAATTCGGCCATTTCTTACCGCTGTCACCACAAAACAACTCATACACGCCCTGGTAATCTCCCGACTCGACTATTGCAATAATCTCTTATCTGGCCTCCCTCTGTCCCGCCTCTCCCCCCTACAATCCATCCTGAACGCCTCCGCCAGGCTAATTCACCTCACCCGCCACTCTGTCTCTGCTGCTCCCCTCTGCGAGTCCCTTCACTGGCTCCCCATCCACTGCAGAATTAAGTTCAAAATCCTTATCCTTACCTACAAAACCCTCACTAACTCGGCTCCCCACTACCTGTCCTCACTAATCACCAAATACACCCCAGCCCGCTCCCTAAGGTCAAACAGTGACCTGCGACTAGCTTCTCCCCGCATCACCTCTTCCCATGATAGACTGCAGGATTTCTCACGCGCAGCCCCCACTCTCTGGAACGCTCTCCCTCGTACTGTCAGACTTTCCCCTAATTCTCTTCCTTCAAACGCTCCCTGAAAACATTCCTATTTAGGGAAGCCTACCACCAACTCACTGACGCAACCATCAATCACTCTCACCTTACAGTCCTCTCCTCCTGTTTCCAACCCCAACCCTCCTAGATTGTGAGTCCCTACGGGAATAGGGCCCTCATCTCCTCCTGTACTGTTTGTCAAATGTTGTTCAATGTATTGTAACCCTGTCTGTACTGTGCTTATTGTACAGCGCTGCAGAATATGCTGGCGCTTTATAAATAATAATAATAATAATCGAGCTTTGCAGCGCTGAGAGCACTAACTGCACTCAGCGAGGTGGCCACACGGGCACCAGCTGGGCATCAAAGTGGAAGGAACAGCCACTCGCACGGACGGTCCTTCTACTCTGCAAAACACTCGTCTGACCCCGGCCTAAGATGACAGCTGGCCAATAGCACCACTGGTGGTGCCCAGCAGCTAAGTATGGCAGATGCACTTCTATAAGGGGTAGATTTTTCCAGCTTGCTCTTTGCTGAATTTCATACCCTTTTTATTACTGACTTTTTACTTATTTCTACACCCACTTTATATCTTTTTTTATAACAAAAAGATACTGGTTGGTTTTCTCCACTTGTCGACTAACGTTAACCTGTTCTTTAAAAAATCAAAACGAAATATGCACTGCATGCACATACTCCTGCGTACGAAAATATTAGTTGCAGTACCAGGGGTGGAGGTATAGAATTTAAGTGCCTTAAATAGATGTGTTTTCCCCAAAGAAATTAATTAATTATTTTTTTAATTTTTCAATACTGGGTATTCTGTGAGATGACAGGCAATGTGCAGAGCTTTCCAGGTGGTTTGGAACTATATCTCCCATGATACTCAACTGCTCATTCGGTTGACTGAGCACCATGGTAAATGTAGTTCCAAAACTTCTGGAGGGCCAAGGTTCCGTCCCCTGGTTTAGGTCAGTGATGGTGAACATTGGCAAACCATATTTTTCAGAACTACTTGTCCCATAATGGTTCCCAGATTTTCTCCTTATTTTACACAAAGCAGACAGAGGTGTTCCATCATGTAACTGTGTTTCCCAGCTTGGTGTTGCTAGTGATGTGTATGATACTCTGTGTGGCCATATCCCATGTGCTCTGCATTTGCCTGCTCTCCCTGGCTGCCCCATGTGCTAAGCATGATGCCCCCTGTCGGGGTGAGCGTTCTCCACGTGCGGTGAGCTGGCTGTCCGGGTGATGATGTAGCGCTGCTGCCCGCACTCCTGCCTGTTGGTACATAGCTCGGCTCTGGGTACCAGTAATTAGTGTAGTGATGATGGGGATGCTGAGGCCCCGCCCACGACCCCGCCCCCTCCTGCCATTGAAGGATCTTTGTTCTTTCTCTCCAGACTCTGGGATGTTAGCGGTCCAGGAGGTGTCGCTCTGGCTTCTCGCCCCTCTGATTGGCGAGTCCGGCTGCGGAGGCGGAGAGTGTCTGCAGCGCAGCCCGGCGGGCGCACGGTGACCCGGAGCGGGTGTGTGCCCGTTGTGTGCCCGGTCTCGGGATGATGCTGAGTCGCCTCATGAGCGGGAGCAATCGTAGTCTGGACCTGCCATGTGTGTGCACCGTGAGGCTGCTGGACGATTCGGAGTATACGTGTAATGTGCAGGTGACAGGGGGGACACGGGGAGGAGAGGGGATAGGGGGCTCACCAAGGACAGCAAGGGCACATATGGGCCTGTGTGCCTGTGTCACACGAGGGACTGCAACTACATCAGCATCAGCGCCTGTGTGCTGCACCAACACACTCACACAGCGAGCAGCCAGTGTGTTACACTAATAGACTCTCATACAGCTAGCACTGAGTGTGTTACACTAATAGACTCTCATACAGCTAGCACTGAGTGTGTTACACTAATAGACTCTCATACAGCTAGCACTGAGTGTGTTACACTAATAGACTATCATACAGCTAGCACTGAGTGTGTTACACTAATAGACTCTCATACAGCTAGCACTGAGTGTGTTACACTAATAGACTATCATACAGCTAGCACTGAGTGTGTTACACTAATAGACTATCATACAGCTAGCACTGAGTGTGTTACACTAATAGACTATCATACAGCTAGCACTGAGTGTGTTACACTAATAGACTATCATACAGCTAGCACTGAGTGTGTTACACTAATAGACTCTCATACAGCTAGCACTGAGTGTGTTACACTAATAGACTCTCATACAGCTAGCACTGAGTGTGTTACACTAATAGACTATCATACAGCTAGCACTGAGTGTGTTACACTAATAGACTATCATACAGCTAGCACTGAGTGTGTTACACTAATAGACTCTCATACAGCTAGCACTGAGTGTGTTACACTAATAGACTATCATACAGCTAGCACTGAGTGTGTTACACTAATAGACTATCATACAGCTAGCACTGAGTGTGTTACACTAATAGACTCTCATACAGCTAGCACTGAGTGTGTTACACTAATAGACTATCATACAGCTAGCACTGAGTGTGTTACACTAATAGACTATCATACAGCTAGCACTGAGTGTGTTACACTAATAGACTATCATACAGCTAGCACTGAGTGTGTTACACTAATAGACTCTCATACAGCTAGCACTGAGTGTGTTACACTAATAGACTATCATACAGCTAGCACTGAGTGTGTTACACTAATAGACTATCATACAGCTAGCACTGAGTGTGTTACACTAATAGACTCTCATACAGCTAGCACTGAGTGTGTTACACTAATAGACTATCATACAGCTAGCACTGAGTGTGTTACACTAATAGACTATCATACAGCTAGCACTGAGTGTGTTACACTAATAGACTATCATACAGCTAGCACTGAGTGTGTTACACTAATAGACTATCATACAGCTAGCACTGAGTGTGTTACACTAATAGACTATC
Source organism: Leptobrachium leishanense (assembly GCA_009667805.1). Taxonomy (NCBI): domain Eukaryota; kingdom Metazoa; phylum Chordata; class Amphibia; order Anura; family Megophryidae; genus Leptobrachium; species Leptobrachium leishanense. The sequence continues at coordinate 131,579,503 of CM019065.1, forward strand.
ATACAGCTAGCACTGAGTGTGTTACACTAATAGACTATCATACAGCTAGCACTGAGTGTGTTACACTAATAGACTATCATACAGCTAGCACTGAGTGTGTTACACTAATAGACTATCATACAGCTAGCACTGAGTGTGTTACACTAATAGACTATCATACAGCTAGCACTGAGTGTGTTACACTAATAGACTATCATACAGCTAGCACTGAGTGTGTTACACTAATAGACTATCATACAGCTAGCACTGAGTGTGTTACACTAATAGACTATCATACAGCTGGCACTGAGTGTGTTACACTAATAGACTATCATACAGCTAGCACTGAGTGTGTTACACTAATAGACTATCATACAGCTGGCACTGAGTGTGTTACACTAATAGACTATCATACAGCTAGCACTGTGTGTTACACTAATAGACTCTCATACAGCTAGCACTGTGTGTTACACTAATAGACTCTCATACAGCTAGCACTGAGTGTGTTACACTAATAGACTCTCATACAGCTAGCACTGAGTGTGTTAAACTAATAGACTTTCATACAGCTAGCACTGAGTGTGTTACACTAATAGACTATCATACAGCTAGCACTGAGTGTGTTACACTAATAGACTATCATACAGCTAGCACTGAGTGTGTTACACTAATAGACTATCATACAGCTAGCACTGAGTGTGTTACACTAATAGACTATCATACAGCTAGCACTGTGTGTTACACTAATAGACTCTCATACAGCTAGCACTGAGTGTGTTTCACTAATAGACTCTCATACAGCTAGCACTGTGTGTTACACTAATAGACTCTCATAAAGCTAGCACTGTGTGTTGCACTAATAGACTCTCATACAGCTAGCACTGTGTGTTACACTAATAGACTTTCATACAGCGAGCAGCCAGTGTGTTACACTAATAGACTCTCATACAGCTAGCACTGAGTGTGTTACACTAATACATACAGCTAGCACTGAGTGTGTTACACTTACAGACTCTCATACAGCTAGCACTGTGTGTTACACTAATAGACTCTCATACAGCTAGCACTGTGTGTTACACTAATAGACTCTCGTACAGCTAGCACTGTGTGTTGCACTAATAGACTCTCATACAGCTAGCACTGTGTGTTACACTAATAGACTTTCATACAGCGAGTAGCCAGTGTGTTACACTAATAGACTCTCATACAGCTGGCACTGAGTGTGTTACACTAATAGACTCTCATACAGCTAGCACTGAGTGTGTTACACTAATAGACTTTCATACAGCTAGCACTGAGTGTGTTACACTAATAGACTATCATACAGCTAGCGCTGAGTGTGTTACACTAATAGACTCTCATACAGCTGGCACTGAGTGTTACACTAATAGACTATCATACAGCTAGCACTGAGTGTGTTACACTAATAGACTCTCATACAGCTAGCACTGAGTGTGTTACACTAATACATACAGCTAGCACTGAGTGTGTTACACTAATAGACTATCATACAGCTAGCACTGTGTGTTACATTAATAGACTCTCATACAGCTAGCACTGTGTGTTGCACTAATAGACTCTCATACAGCTAGCACTGAGTGTGTTACACTAATACATACAGCTAGCACTGAGTGTGTTACACTAATAGACTATCATACAGCTAGCACTGTGTGTTACACTAATAGACTCTCGTACAGCTAGCACTGTGTGTTGCACTAATAGACTCTCATACAGTTAGCACTGTGTGTTACACTAATAGACTTTCATACAGCGAGTAGCCAGTGTGTTACACTAATAGACTCTCATACAGCTGGCACTGAGTGTGTTACACTAATAGACTCTCATACAGCTAGCACTGAGTGTGTTACACTAATAGACTATCATACAGCTAGCACTGAGTGTGTTACACTAATAGACTTTCACACAGCTAGCACTGAGTGTGTTACACAAATAGACTACATACAGCTAACATTGAGTGTGTTACACTAATAGACTCTCATACAGCTAGCACTGAGTGTGTTACACTAATAGACTACATACAGCTAACATTGAGTGTGTTACACTAATAGACTCTCATACAGCTGGCACTGAATGTGTTACACTAATAGTCTCTCATACAAAGAGCACTGAGTGTGTTAAACTAACAGACTCTAATCCAGAAAACAGTGATTGTGTTACATTAATAGATTCTTTTTCAGCTTGCACTGATTTTAATACACCAATAGACTCTATCACAGCTAGTAATGAATGTGTTACACAAACTAAGATACTCTCATACAGCTAGCACTGAGTTTGTTCCACTATTTGACTCTCATACAGTTAGTACTAAGAGTTTACACTAATAGACTCTTTTGTGCTTAGAACTGAATGTGTTACACTAACAGACTCTCATACAGCTAACACTGTGTGTTTTACAACTAGACTCCCATAGAGCTACCACTGAATGCGTTACAATAATACACACTCATACAGCTAGGACTGAGTGTGGTTTACTGATAGACTATCATAGAGCTAGCACTGAGTGTGTTACATTAATATACTCTTATACAACTAGTACTGAGTCTGTTACACTTATAGTACTAGATGTATGTGAATCTAAGTGTGTTACACTAATCAATTCCTATTCAGCTAGCATTGATTGTGTTACTCCAATAGAGTCTCAAACAGCTGAATGTGTTACACAAATCTACCCCCTTACAGCTAACACTCAGGGTGTCACACTAATAGTCTGTCATAAAGCTATCATCGCATTTGTTACATTAATCGACTTTCATACAACTATCACTGATTGTGTTACACTAACATCCTCCCTTACAACTAGCAGTAATATGTTATATGATTAGACTCTCACACAGCTAGCGTGGAGTGTATTACATTAACAGACTCATATAGTAAGCTGTGTGTAACACAAATAGACTATCATACAGCTAGCACTTTGTGTTATACTAATGAACTTTTCATACAACTAAAACTGAGTGTGTAACACTAAAATACTCTCAAACGTTGGTACTGACTGTGTTTTACCAATAGGCCCTAATACAGCAAGCTCTAAGTGTGTTACACTAATAGATCCTCATACAGGAAACACTTAGGGCTCTATTACATTCTTTGCGCAAACGTTAGCGCGTGTGCAAAAACGCATTAACGCGAGGGGAAAAGCCTTTGCGCTGAACGTCGTATTACAATGTCTGTACAAAAAATGCACGTTAACGTCTACCGCTGGTGAACCTGCGCGAACGCTGCGCGAGCGTACTGTACTGCGCGCATCCTATACTTAACATTGTGTTTTTGCTCTGGTAGCGGATGGTATTACAATCTATGTGCAAAATTTAACGCACAGCGTTTGCGCGCATAATTTTAACGACTTTGAAAAGCTGGTGGTAACGGAAAATCTGAAAGTCCTGGCTGAAACCAAATACACCAGCCCAAAAAAAAAAATACAGCACAGTATAGTTACACATTCTACACATACCCAAACAATAAATTTGAGAAGTTGTGCGTGTTTTTTTTTTATGCAGCATATATGCGCAGATTGACTTTGACAAGCGCAAAAACTTAACGTGAGACAATTAAGGTTCTTAATTCTGATTGGCTGAATCACGTGAAAAACAGTCCCCACACCGATTAATGCGCGCGCGTTTTTGCGCGTCTTTTTTACGCGCGTTATTTTTTGACGGATGAAATAATGCACGAGGATTGTAATACCAGCGTTGACTTACGCGCATTAACGTCTAACGCTTCGTGCAAAAATTAACGTGTTTACCGTGCATTTTTGCGTGAAGAATGTAATAGAGCCCTTAGTGTGTTATTCTGGGACTCTCATACAACTAGTGTTGAGTCTAATAACTGCTGCAGTTGTGAACAGAAAAAAATAGGAACCTGTGTGGAGTGATTTTGTATTGTACATACATCCTTTTGCAGGTTTCGCAGGGCTGTCGATGGCACGGCACCATCGCTAATTTTCACTTGTGGCTCAGAACAAGTTGTAGTCTGACCACTATTAAAGTTGCCGACATAGCGACTATCACCAGATTCTTGTGTTTGCAGCTCCCTTTATTTGTCACAATGAATATGTATCATTGTGCAGCTGCCAAACTATGTGTGTGTTACACCAAAATACTCTCTCCGACATCTACCATCACAAACAAATTAAATTAAAGGGAGTTATCTCAGAGTCTCTTTTTCTAAATATGCTATGGCCAGAAGCAGCTGTATTTATGCAAAGGTCAATCAGGCCTTGGCCTAGGGCAGGGGTCAGCAAGCTTGGCTCCTTGATGTTTTGGGAACTACATTTCCCTTGTGGCTCAGTCAGCCTAATGGGTGACTGAGCATCATGGGAGATGTAGTTCCCAAAACATCAAGGAGCCAAGGATGCTGACCCCTGGTCCCTAGGGCGACAGATTAGAATGTGGGGGGACCAACAGCATTTTTTACCTAAAGTGTTTTTTTTTTAGACATGTGTACGTGTTTACCAGTCTCTAAGCTATAATAAATGTTTGTACAGGTAGATACCCTGGTTTTGTTCTAAATTGCCCAATAGGTAATGACTATTTCTCTTAATCTCATGTTTATGGTTATTTTCATTATTATGTCATGCTTCGGGGAAACAGAATTTGGAGTACCTAGGACAGCACCAGGGCTTCATACGTTCTTGCTTACAGTGTGATCATCCTCTGCGCTATAAAAGTACACGTTAAACATCTTGATTTCTAGAATAAACTTCTGGTGTATTTTGCAGTGATCTGCAGACTTTCCCAGCTGGCATCCTGTTTTAGTAATGCAGCTGCACACTGTGATAGCAGTTTAGGATTTTTCCTCTGAATCCTGTGTGATTATTAATCAACCCGGCCGTTTGTCTAGGACAGCATTATCGTGGATAGGACAGTAGAATATGGGTAAATTATGTTTATATACTGGTACATACCAAAGATGCCTCGGAAATGCTGAAGAACGCTGTGTTCTGCCATACTTTCAGCTATGTCATATACATTGTAATGGAGTTGTATTCCCTTTCCACAGATGTTGTATTGCATTGTTTCTCACGCATGCCACTATGTCCCCTCGCTGGCCCAATTTTCTTGAGGGATGTTCCTTTCTGAACAGGGAAATTGGTGTTATGTACTGTGAGCTTATCTGGTTTCTGCTCCAGGTTTGAGGGGACTGTTTGAAGATCTGCCTCCAGTTCTATGTGATAAATAATTCCTGCAAGTCATAAGATGATACTTGTTAAAATACACAGGTAAGGTGATGTGTGTGAATGTATAGGAAGGTACAAGGTTTTAGTTCGCCTTTAGGCTAGGGTCAAACGAAGACATTATTCGCAGCGACCGTCAAAAAGTGCGTCCGAACGCATTGACGTATTTTTTCACGGAATGCGCGAAAACGGTCATACGATGCGCATTTTCGCGCGTGATTTTTTTACGGATAGTCAATAAAACACTTTTTGCGTCTGGACGTTATGTTGGCCGGACATTAGCAGCGTCTGACGTCTCCTAATCACGCACACACGCCGCTAGCGGACGCAGCGCACTCTGTACGTCAGTACTAGCGGTTCTGCGTTCTCGAAAAAATGCGTTCATTTTCCACTTGCGTTGCTTGGCCGGACTTTCGTGCAGCTGTACTTTGTATATTGGCTGTCATTGCCCGTCATTTGCTGCCACTGCGGCCGTGATTAAGTGCGCATAAACGCACATTAAAAATGCGTTAGTCTGACCCCAGCCTTAAAATCCCATGGTGTTTAGTAGATATGGGTACATCAAAATCACAGGTTTGCGTTAGCATGGGGATGATAAATGGGAAAATCTGCGCCTGCAAATTTATAGCGTCCCCATCTTAACGTGATATTCTGGGACAGGCGCTGCTTCAGCACCTCACCCTGGAACATAGCTCTAACTGCTGGGATACACGCGATAGCACTTCCGCGCCACCGCGAGTATCACCCTCTGGAGTCCATAGGACTCCATAGAGGGTTGCACATCCGGGCCGCGAGTCCTGCGCGATCTCACTCTTTGCGTGTCTGGATTTGTAAGCGTTATTGCTAGGATAAGTGTATTTAATGCACGCCATGCATTTACATTCCTGATGCTACCCCATTAGTAATCAGTGCATCGGTTTTTACACTAGCTTACTGTACTTTGCACATCCTATACTTAATATGGGGGGCGCAATCACTAATTAGTGTTTTGATAAGCAATGTATTACAAAGTGCTAGCTCTAATTGCCGCAGGGACGCGCAAGACAAAATTTAACACCTTCTTAAAGCTGGTGCTAAATGATGCTGCAAATGCTAAATCATTTTGCAACCCCTAAACCCCCTCCATTAAATCTGACACCTGTCATCCCGCGGCAAGAACGGTGGCCCAATCTGCCGCTTCTTGTCGCGAGCAGAGTGAGCTCACTCTGCGATCGCAAGATTGAGCGGGGCTCAGGGCCCGGAAGCGCAACCCTCCATGGACTCCAGGAGGTGATAATACTCATGCCGGCGCGGTTAGTGTTGGATCCCAGGGATAGGTGCTGAGCTAGAGCCTGCTCCGGGACCGCGTTAACATGGGGACACTACAGGGAAATCTGCAGGCCGATTTTTAAATTTAGCTTTTCATGATGTTCTTGATCAATAATGCAAGAATACAAAAGATTGTGTCCTAGAATAGTAGAGAAATAACCAGCCAAGTTGTTAATAACACTATAGAGTTCACAATATTAATATAATTGTGAATACAATAAAATAAAGAATCCCTTACGGTATTATAAGACAACAAGCAGATAACGGGAATAATTCAAGAAACATCCCACACGATTCCGTGTACAGTAATGAGAAAACCGCTTTTACAAACAAGAGAAAATTATGTAACACCCCTCAACTCTTGGTCATTTTTGTTTTCTTTGTTTACAAATACTGGGCACAGAGTCTTCTGTTCTACTTAGGACCGATTTAATTGTATATATTGCCATTTAACCCAGAGCATTCTTTGGAGCAACCTGTAACACAAACATAAGCTATGCAAGTACAAACATTTTGGACAGACTCTGAATAGTTTTCACTGGAAGCTACATTTCATGAAATATCAATTTAAAAACACACTATCATACTGTAGGTGTGTTCCCCAAGGTAAAACAAAATACCATATGCATGTTGAGCTTTTAAACAAAGGCTCATTGTCACGAGTAATGGCATTACAGTCATTTGATTACTGCAGGTGGCATACTTGAAAACGAGAGAAATCTCAATGTATCCTTCCTGGTAAAATACTTTCTCAAACAAAAAAATAAATAAATATATATTTCATCGTAATATCCTATTAAAGGGTTAAATTCCGGATACATCCCAGCAGTACTGTAATTATAAATTCCCTTGATATACACATATGTTTTACTAATACAACATGATTTTCTAAATTCTTACATGATCTTATTACTGCATAGAAAGCAAACTGTTTTTTTCACACACTGGCAACACTGACTGTATCTACTGCCAAAACATGACACAACTCGCATACAGTGTGCGCATTAGTGTAGTAAACATCCGAATAGCAAACTGTACTAACGGTATGGTGCCATAGTCAGGATTTAGTGAGTTACCTATTGTATGTTTGTGTTCATTGCATTAATACAAGGTTACTCAAATTGAGTCTTCAAGGGCAACTAGTTGGTGTTCTTTCCAGTGGGAATTGTTGTCTCATTAAATGTTATCAGTCACTGCATGATAAGAATTTTCCAGTGATATGCTGCTGTAATAGAACGGAGGCTTATTTGCTTAAAAGAACACTCCAGGCATATCAGACTGTTTTTTAATTGATTACATACTGCTTTAATTTATGCAAGAAATAAAATATAAAAGGATACTTACATTACTTGTATTGTATACTGCATGTCATCCAGTTTTCTACATTGCTGAAGCACATTTCCACCTAATCACAAATTAGCTGCAAAATACAGCTAAATGGACAAAGCAGGTGTTACTGGGAGTTGTAGTTCATCCAGATGCGTAACTAGAAAACTCAGGGCCCAGGTGCAGGAACCATGACAGCCCCTCCCACACCCTAGGCAAAAACATATTTTGTCCCCTTTCCGTCAACATGCATTGGTCCCCTCCAGGTCTACAATGTTGACTCAAGACAATCAGTGTACCATATTTTCCAGGTCCACTATGAGCTCGAGTACATCCCATTTTTAATGTAATGTGCGCTATGTGTTTCTCACAGAGCTCCGCAGCAATAAATCTCACAGTAATGTGCAGTATGAGCATATCACAGAGCTCCACAGCAATAAAACCCACAGTAATGTGCAGTGTGTATCCGTGTAAATCAGAGTTCCATAGCAACAAAACTCACAGTAATATGTTGTGTGTATGAGAGTATCACAGAGCTCCAAAGTAAAACTCACACATAAGTATAAAATAAATTGAAAAAAGAATATATATATATATATATATATATATATATATATATAGGCAAGCCCCCAGGCAGGCGAGTGTGGGGTCCCCCGGACTCAAGGGCCCGGGTGCGGTGGCACCCTTTGCACCCCTGGTAGTTACGCCCCCGAGTTCATCTGTCAGATTCTTTTCAGAGCAAAAGACTTAAGCAGGAGCTCGGCATAACTGTCCCTTCAGATGTTTTGGTACTACATTTCCTAGGAGTCTCAGCCAATCTGGTAAGTACTTGAGTATCATATGAGATGTGGTTTCAAAACACCTGGGGAGCCAAGGTTTCTGACTCCTGACCATTAGGACTCATTTTTATTGTTCACTAAAGCAGTGTTTCTCAACTCGTATCCTCACTCAGGACCCACTAACAGGCCTGGTTTGTGGGATATCCAAAGCACAGCACATGTGATAGGATTGGCTGCTCAGTGATTGCAGTATTCAGTCTGCATTTCCCCAAGGTGATCTGCAAAATCTGGCCTGTAGTGGGTCCTGAGGACTGGAGTCGAGAAACCCTGCACTAAAGTATCCTATCACCGGGTTGCCATCTTGTGGCCACAGAGGAAATTGCTGTGATAAAAAAGTGATGATTTTAGAAATGTAGTGTAAATTCGGACAACTGAACGCTGGCTTTCGACAGAAAAAAATGGCGAATATCTGTAGTTTACTCATTTTATGAAAGAATTAGAGCGTTACCATTGTTCAGGATTGTTTGCACCAGCTTTGCCTGCCTTTATTGAATTTTATTTCTGTGGATAGCTTAAATTCCCAATGTATTTTTACTTACGTTTGTTTACAGCTATGTGAAGTTAGGTACCACAATGGTGGCTAATAGTGCATAACCCCTATTGTTACTTCTGCTGTATCACCTCTAAGGATACAGCTGCGACATGTGCAGCTATCATTTTCATCACTTAATGAACTTCTATTGTATGTTATAAATCAAACAAAAATAGGATTGTAGTGGACTGGATGATGTATAGATGTGAGAAAATAAATGTTTTTTTATTGTTTTAGGAAAATAAAGTTTGTTTCAAAAAAAAGAAATTGGGTATAATTAGCTGTTACTTAACCTACGTACTGTGCTTAAAACGACATAGACAGGTTCACGTTTAGTGGGATAACTCAAGTAAAGGACATTCTTCTACTCTCACACATTATGCAGTACCTTCATTGGCATAAACCTCTATGCCAACAGAGGGCCCTATCACCTCCTTCAAGCTAACGCTAGCGTGAGCGTTAGCGCTGTGCCTGAATCACCTCCGATTCGCTAATGGATATTAGCGGTTTATACCGCAAGCTTACTGTACTTTGCGCTCCCTATACTTAACATGGGGAGCGCAAAGTTCAAGCAGAGATTAACTAGCGTTAGGATCGCAAGATCCTAACGCTAGTTACAAAGAACGGTCTCTAACGAAAAAGTTAACACCAGCTCAGAGCTGCTGCAGAATCAGTTAGCAGCAGCTGAAACCCAAATCACATACTCACCTCTCATCCCACGGCGCAAGCAGCGCCCCGATCCGTCGCTTCTGGCTGCCGGGAGCAGAGGGAGACTGGGGGGAAAAAAGTCCCCAGTCTCCCTTCGCAATCACTCCACCAACCAGCAGGAACTCGCGAGAGGCGAGATCCTGCTGGTCATGTGACCCAGCAGCAAAAGCCTCCTATGGACTCCATGGAGGGGATACTCGGGACAGAGCTTAAGCAATGGCCCGAGCATCCACAAGACTAGCAACCGTTATGGGTCGGGCTGCTGGACTCAGCGCCTGCTCCGCGATCTGATGATGAAACCGACACGCAAAAGGAAAATTAGCTAATTAAGCTCCTTAGTGTCCTGGTTTTAGTAAGGGCAACGTGTTATTGCCCAGAGTTAGGTGCTAGATGCGGGGACTGGCTAATCAAGAGAGAATTAAATTAAATCAATATATTTTTTGGCTCTTCCCTAAGCACACTGTATAGCTAAAATTTAAATCCTATCAAGTGCCAAAGTTATCTTGGGCGTGAAAAGTTCACTTTCACATGTGTTGAAGTCTGGTATTATTCTCTATGAAGCATAGACAATCAGTGAGCTTTGTTTCCCAAGCAAGTTGTTCTTCATGGTCCTCAGTGTATTCCTTTGGTTGGTTTCTACATGCTATTTAGTTTGTTTTTTTTAATTCACAGGCTTCCTTTGCAGATGTGCCATGTAAATCATTGAAACACTAGCAGCGACGAGCACCCTTACTGTATAATTATGCTTTATTTAATTGAATGATGCAAAGTGTGAACCATTGTTTGTGTTTCGGCTGTGAAGAATGGTTTCTCAGTTTGTCATTCCATTTATGTGCATCCTGGGACCCTGGCATACATGCTTAACACATGCTATTTCTAACCAGCCACAGCTGTAATCACCAGAGAATGTTCAATTACAATGTACAGACAAATGGAAACTGGTAGATCTATGACTTTTATTCTTTATGCCGTGTCAAAGAAATCTTTAATTAAAAATTTTGTGGAATTTTTCAAATATTCCTGGTTGTGTATGGCAGGATACTGTCAGCCCCATGGTAAAATTAAAATGCACAAAGAGGTGCTTTATTAATGTCTCAAAATGAGGTGAACAATGTAATAGCATTAAACTGCGATGATCTCCTTAAAATGCATTGCTCAAATCAGTTTGTCATGACAGTAGTATGTCAGATAATAAAAAAAAACCTTTGTATAGGAGCCATTCATTTGCAGCTACAAGGAAAGGAACGCGCTGTTGCAACTAAGAGCTGATCTGGCTCCGAAATGCCATCTAACAGGGAATTTCCCCGTACAGTGACATTTCGGGGCCATTCAGCTATTCACAGAGCAGGCAGTTATCCAAATTTTGGCGAATTGCCAGCAAGTACGATGCCTTTTCAACGGTAGTGAAATCCCACATTGAGAAGCAATGGTTAATCTATTCACAGAACGCCGAATAGCAGAGAAATGTCAGTGAAATGCCCTGATGTTCGGTGGTTTCATTTGGCAGGTTTATTCAGGTAAATCCCATAGGCTTCAATGTAAAAAATATTTTCATTTTTATTCAATATCTAATAAAGTATTTATTCTTTTGATCTGCAGTAAAAAGTCTCTTTATTAATTGATATTTTTAGGCATTTTTCGGGAATTGTTTTCCCCCGTTTTCTTTTTTAATAGCGGATTTTCTTTTTTCTGTAAGAGACCTTTTTATTATCATTCATACTGTAGGACCTTAGATGTTAATTCCAGACATTTTCGTTCAGTAGTTTTTTTGCAAACAGCGTTTCAATTTTGACACTTTCAGGCTGCTGTCAGACGAGCGTAGTGTTCACGTCCGTGATGGCGCCTAAAAGTACGTCCGTGATAGCATGACAGAAAGCCCATCGGAGCCCGACACACGAAGTACGTCCGCACTGAACTGCGGACGCACAACGGCCACGGCCCACGGACACAAGACAGGCAAGAACGTACAACCCTTAGAACGGCCGCACAAAGTGCGCTGCGTCCGTAACGTCTGCATAGCTTCGTGTGTGAGTGATGGAACGTGGTCAGACGGACTGCATTTATACGTCCAGCATTTTTCACGGACAAAATGGTTTTGATTTTTAATTTATTTTCCCTCCTACATCTGTCAAATAATACATCAGTGAAAAAAATGGACTGTGTGGCCACTACTGCGTCTTCCGTACTAACGTCCGTCCGTACTGCAACGCGTACTGCAACGCAGCTGGTCATGTGGTTCCTGGCGAGCAGCCAAGATGCATCATGCCAGAGCCGCTCGCCTCGTGGGGACAAGTGAGTGGCTGTGTTCGGCGGTGCTGTCCTTGGTGCTGAAATCTATTTCAGCACCAGGGACAGGGTTTTTTTTACCCCCTGCAGCATCCGGCAAGGATCCTTTCTTTTTTCTATGTGTGGCTGCATTCGGCGGTGCTGTCCTTGGTGCTGAAACCCTGTTTCAGCACCAGGAACAGAGTTTTTTTTTCCACTGCAGAGTTTTTTTTTTTCTTTTCTTCGTTCGGTTACCTGTCTATCGTTCGACCTGGGTCATCCACAGATGGTTCCAGTGGACGACCTTGGTTGTGGGACAGTGTTGTCCGTAGTTGGAAGACCAAGTTGGTTGTCCGACTATGGACGTAGTGGACGGCCAGCCTAAGACTTGAATGAAAGAGCATAAAACCATGGGAGCAACACCTTGAAGCGCTATGACAGGTGGATACTGAAGAGCTGATGATTACAAGAAACCCTGGACTGTATGCAGGAATGGCAGGGCAAGGACTAAGAGCCAGGCCGGATCAGTTCCAGGGTTGCTACCTTTCCTTCCAGCCAAACTTGAACACTCCAGCATCGTGCGGCAGATGTTTAATGTACCGTATACATGCTGTGTATGAAGGATGACTAAGGTCACCTTCTGATGGCGCTTGAACTGTTGGATCAGAATCCAATCACACATGCCTGTTGTCGGTTGTATTGTGACTCCGTGTCCTTATGCAAGTGAAAGCAGGAGGCTATGGAGTGTGTCGTTCTCTGCCCTGTGTGACGAGAGTAGTGTAGATTCTTTTAAAATATACTTTTGCAAATTCACTTCATACCAGGCTCTCACAGCCAGTACATTATTTTAGATATCAGCTCAAGTTGAGAATGTGAGTGACACTGAAATCACTTGTTATTCTCTTGCTGCCTGCAAAATAACACATCCTCACTCCATGTAGCCTTACTCTATAACCTCCTCTTCCTACCTAAACATTCTATACATCCTTTCCTACCTACATTTACTATACAGCCCCCAGCCTATCTACACTTGCTAGTATTAAAGCCTCTCATCCTATATAGCAGTTGTCTTGTGGGGGGGGGGGAGCTGGCAGAGTTGTTTATGTAGCTCCTGGACTGAAGACTCTTTACTTCCGCAGCAGGATTCCATAGCAGTAGCTGCTGCTCCTAATCCTGGCACATGAGAGCAAGATATGTACACAGGGGTGCATGGAGGAGCTTGAGGGTGGGGCTCCTGGATGTGCAGAGTGGTGGAGCTGCAGTTCTTCCTTATCTTCCATCAGTAAGGAATGGGAGTTGCAGCTCACGTTGGGGAAGTACAGAGCATGCGGTCCAGGCTGAATCATGTGTCGGGTGGCAGCTACCCTGAAACCTGAATACATGACTCAAAGACTCAAAAGCCAAACTGTCTGGGTGAAACCCATACAGGGGACAACCCTAATCGGCTCACCTATAGGGCACATGGAATCGTGACAGGCCCTCCTTAAATGAACATTTCAGGTTTAAGTTGGCAAAAACCCTGATAAAACAAAAAATAATATTAAAGAGTATATTTATTTAAAATGACTGAAATGATCAGAAATCCTTAGGCTGAATGGCTTTTGCAGTAGTATTGGTGAGTTCCATTAAGTGACTCAGCCAACCAGGAAGCTACCATAATGTTACATGGCAGCAGTGAGCTAATTACACATATCCGAACTCAGCAGTACTAAAAGATTACAGCAGCAGTTATTGGGAGCTATAGTTCAGATCTCCTCTCTTAATTGTAGCAATCCAAAGTGCATCTACCAGAAACCCCATCTGTGCAGCTTCTCAGGAAGTAAAGAATATGAAAGGAAAGAGGTTTTTTTGCAAATGTCTGTAGTTAGTAAGTCCAGGGAGAATTAGATCTTCTTGTACCACTCCACATACAAGAGAAATATGTTACTGTCTTTGGAGTGTATGAATGGAAGCTGATGGTGTTGATTGGTGCTTGTAAACTTAACCACAGCTGTTGTATACTTCCCAGAACCATTAACCCCTTCACAACAGATGGGCGATGCCCAACGTGAAAGGGTTACGCCGGCAGGGCATACTAGTACGCCCTGCCACCAGGTGCTGCTGCGGGCCTCTGATTCGGCTTGCCCACACAGCTGACGCACGACGCACGTCCTTAGCTGCAGGGGGATCTACTGAGGTCAGTCTGTCTTGCAGCAGCCAACAGCGTGCGGAGTGCGTGCTGACGGTGGGGAGGGGCAGCCCATAGAAGTCAACGAAGCGTATTAGTACACCCGCGTCCTCTAAGCCCACTCGTCGCAGGGACAGCATGGTACGTCCTGCAGCAGGAAAAGGTTAAAGGAAAATTTATCATCCTGACCACTTTAGTGGTTTTTTAAGTGGCCAGGATGTGTATAGTCTCCCGCTTCTCCCTCCCTCCCTGCTGCCCCGATCTGGCAATTCATTAGGTGAAGTAGAGGAGTTTCCTCTGCCCCACCCAGTGTCACCAGCAGCCAGGATTTTGAATTTCCTGACTGCCTGTCACCAGATTGGTCACTAGCGACATCAGCACGCAGAGAGCACGCCTATGTCACCCTCACAAAACATGAGTAAAATAACCCCAAAACTATAAATATATATTAAAAAAAACTAATTGGGCAGAAGCTGTCAGCAGCCTCTATCCAAAATTATTTAAGGGCACAAAATAAAGGGAACGGTATTTTTAATACAGTAACCCTTTAATGTCTGTGGAGATGCTGGGCCAGATCAAACTGGGACGTTAAGCACTCTGTATGAGCGCAGTTCTTAATTTTAACTTGTCCAGTTCATCCAAGCCGCAGGCTCAGCTTCCATCTCGGATGTTGCTCTTGGTTTCTGTACATTCCTGTCTCCTATACTTTACATGGGAGATGTTAATGTGAAGGTAAGAGATAAAGAATGAGCTATTCCAACCAGCTTGTTCTTTATCTGGTCTGACATTATTCAGAAGTGTCTTTTCTACCCTGGCGTTAAGTGATTTTACTTCAACGTAGAGACTTAACACATTAATTTAAATTCACCAAAAAATCCAGTCTTCACCTCAGATCCAGAGTGGAACGATTAGCTGTTTCCTTTCTCTGCGCGAAACTGAACATGGGAACAAATAATTTCCAGTGTTCTTCCACAAATCTTTTCACCATCCTGGATGGACCTCACTCGCCAAGACTCTATGGACTTCTGGAGTTGTTGACCGTGGTGGAGAAACTATTATCAATCGCGTTGCCGACAAAGCAGCTAGGTGGGAATACGGACGTTAAAGGCAGCTCGGTGGAAATACAGATGTTAAAGGCGGGTCACAAATTGAAAACGACTGACACAACGAGATTGTAGAAAATGGTAGCACATATACACTATATTGCCAAAAGTATTCGCTCACCTGCCTTGACTCGCATATGGATGGGTGAACGAATACTTTTGGCAATATAGTGTATGTCAAAACACCTTCAAATAAATACATTGGGGTGTCTAGGTCTGATATGCTATTAAACTAATATATATATTTAGATGCACCCGCTTAGTTTTGAGGTTGAATGCAACTTTTTGCTGTTTTTTATTTTATATATAGGGAGCTGACAACTCCCATTTGGTATGCACCCCTCCCTGCTCCATGCTCCACCGTGGTTGCCTATGAAGGCCTCGAGCTGCCGGGGAGCTCCAGGGTGAGTAGATCCTATAAGTGCGGACTCGGTCAAGTTAGATAGGACCTCTCAAAGATGGGGTACATTGGCGACTGTGACAGGCTTAAGCAAATCATGATCATAACTTTGTGAACTGAATCCCCATCATTTTACCTCAGTCAGGTTTTTTGAGCATTTTTAAAACTGTTTTTTTTCACAGAAAATGCTGGAAGAAGGTGGTGATTAATATGGAGTGCTCTTTCTTGGTGTTTTTTTATAAATACAGTGTATATATATATATATATATATATATATATATATATAACCTTTTGTGTAGTTTTATATTTGGGTATAACTGCATTGTTAAAGTCCATCCATAGCAAATTTCAGGCGTTTTCCTTTTTCCTTGTTCTATAAGACCTATAGGTGCTAGAATTGCGTTGAGTGGTAGACACAAAAGTCCTAATCATTGCTGTGTGTGTGTGGAATAAATTCAGTTCATTTTCAGCTGCCCATTCACAGAATTCAGGAGCTCCCTTTTTGGAAGCGGCACTTGTAAAATGTTGCTGATAATGTGTCAGGGATGGGTGGAAAACTTTCATAGCCATGGCCAGTGGAGGAACTGCATTCCCACTTGTTCCCCCTGGTCTTGAACCCTGCCCTTAATCCATTACATCTACACCATCCAGTGTTGGAACTAGGAAGCATTAGCTACAGTTACAAGTATTTATAAAGCACCAACAAGTTACGTAGCGCTGTACAATGGGGAGACAGAATAACAAATATACTGTACATACACGTTGCACACACAGAACAGTAGGAGAGAGGACCCTCCTTGAGAGTTTACAATCTAAGGCTGGGGTCAGACCAGCGCACTTTTAACGTGCGTTCTGGCGCACTTAATCACGGCCGCACTAGCAGCAAATGACGGGCAATGACAGCCAATATACGAAGTACGGTCGCACGAAAGTCCGGCCGCGCAACGCAAGTGGAAAATGAACGCATTTTTTCGAGAACGCAGAACCGCTAGTACGGACGTACAGAGTGCGCTGCGTCCACTAGCGGCGTGTGTGCGTGATTTGGAGACGTCAGACCCTGCTCGTGTCCGGCCAACATAACGTCCAGACGCAAAAAGTTTCCTGGTTTGGATTCGTTAAACATCACGCACGAAAATGCGCATCGTATGACCGTTTTCGCATATTCCGTGAAAAAATACATCAATGCGTTCGGACGCACTTCTTTACGTTCGCGTGTAAAAATGCTTTCGTTTGACCCTAGCCTTAGAGGTAGTATTTCTATAATAAGTGCTATTTCTATTTTGAGACCATTAGTAATCATTATAAGAAATATTGCAAAAAAATAATACAATACCTGTTAACGTATAAGTATTTTTCCAAGGTATTGATATTTCTTGTTTTATAAATTCATTTTATATCTCACAAGCAATACTATGTATTTGCTAAAAAATTACAAAAATGTATATAGCATGGATGCACTTAACAAAGAAGACTAAAACTATATTGAAATGCATTGTGCAAATAAGATGCACATGATGCTTCCTTTTCTAAAGCGCAGGATTGTGGGAAACAGCGATAATGAGGGGTTACACTGTAATGCTTCCCCTCCCCCACAGTAATTTCCCTTAATGGAAGACCTGTCTGATTACATCCAGCTTAATTGATCCTATACTGTCCCGCTGACGGTGATATACTTAAAGAAATATTTCATCTTAACTGTATTTTAAAACTGTTATACGGTGCCCTGATCTAAATACTGTGTAATACAGACCCACTTCTATTTATTGCAATCTAGAATATCTACACAGTTTACTATCAATACTGGTGCCACACTAACACAATTACACAGTCTGCCTGGGTATTACAGTAATACAGTTACTAAAGCCTGTGATCAGTGAATATATTGCTAATACATTTACTAAGCCTGTAATCAGTGAATAGATTGCATTTTAACAATTACGCAGCCTGTCATCACTGTATATTACACTAATACAGACTAATACAGTTACTAAACCTGTGATCAGTGAATCTATTGCATCGACACCATCATATAGACTGCTATGAACATAGTTATCACGCTAACTCAATTACATAAACTGTGATTACTAGTGTATCACAATAACACAAATACCCAGCCTGCATTATTATCTCCCACCTTGTTTACTGTAACCTCCTTCTTGCTGGCCTTAAGAGATCCCAGATTCTGCCTCTGCAGTCTGTTATGAATGCCTGTGCCAGACTCATCCACCTCACCTCACGCACCTCTCACACCTCCCCACTTTGTCAATCTCTACACTTGCTCCCTGTTTCCTATGGAATCCAATTCAAAACATTGGTGCTCACATACAAAGCTCTCCATAACCGCCTCTGCCTCCATCTCCTCCCTTATTAGAGGGTACATCACATCCTGTCCTCTTAGCCAATGAACTGATGCTATGAGCTCCTCATACCTGCACCCCCAACTCATGCCTTCAGGACTTCACCCAAACTGCCCCTTCTTGTGGAACTCCCTCCCCCGCAACATTAGACTGTCCTCGTCTCTCCCGTCCTACAAGAAGTCTCTGAAAACACACTACTTCAGAGAAGCCTATCGGCTCGCTCTGTAAACCCCCAGTGTAAATTTCTTCCCCTTACGTCCGCCGCACTACTTCACATACTCTGCCATTTACCCACACCTAGTGTGTCACCCATCTCCGCTTAGATTGTAAGCTCTCTAGCAGGGTCCTCTCTCCAACTGTTCTGTGTCTTTAACTTGTACGGACATTTAATATTCTGTCTCTTCCATTAAACAGCGCTACGGAACTTGTTATCGCTTTATAAATACCTCTAACTGTAACTGCGATCACTGTACATTAAACTAATACCATTACCTAGCCTGTGATCATTGAATATATTGCATTGCAACGATTACACAGTCAGCCATCACTGTGTATTACATTAATACTGACTAATACAGTTACGCAGCCTGTGATCAGTCAATATATTATATTGATGGCACACTTAGATAGACCACTATCAGTATAGGCAGGGCCGCCATCAGGGCATTACGCCCCATGCTGGCATAAGGGGCCCTGCCGTCAGCGGAGCCCTTTTTAACAGCTCCGGTATCAAACTCTACGAGTCCGAATCCGGAGCTGTACTCGGTCTCCTGGGTGACTGGCTGGGCGGGCCAAGCAGCGTGTGTCTGCCTCCCAAGCACGCTGCTTTGGCGTCGCCCCCTCCAGTCACGTGTGTGACACATGTGTCACACACAAGTGTAGCTGCGACGGACGGCCCGGGAGAAGAGAGGAGAAGAAAGAGAGAAGAAGAGGGAGAAGGAGGAACAGAGGACTGGGACAGAAGACAGCGGAGCGGTGAGCCAGACCCCAAGGTCCAGCCAGGGCCAAGTCAGACCCCAGGGCCCAGCCAGACCCCAAGGCTCAGCCAGACCCCAGGGCCAAGCCAGACCCTAACCAGGGCCCAGCCAGACACCAAGGCCCAGCCAGACCACAGCCAGAACCCAGGGCCCAGCCAGACCCCAGGGCCAAGCCAGACTCCAAGGCCCAGCCAGACCCTAACCAGACCCCAGGGCCCAACAGTCAGACCCCAAGGGCCCAGCCAGGGCCCAAGGCCCAGCCAGACCCCAAGGTCCAGCCAGGGCCAAGTCAGACCCCAGGGCCCAGCCAGACCCCAAGGCTCAGCCAGACCCCAGGGCCAAGCCAGACCCTAACCAGGGCCCAGCCAGACACCAAGGCCCAGCCAGACCACAGCCAGAACCCAGGGCCCAGCCAGACCCCAGGGCCAAGCCAGACTCCAAGGCCCAGCCAGACCCTAACCAGACCCCAGGGCCCAACAGTCAGACCCCAAGGGCCCAGCCAGGGCCCAAGGCCCAGCCAGACCCCAGGGACCAGCCAGACCCCAGCCAGAACCCAGGGCCCAGCCAGTCCCAAAGGCACAGCCAGACCCCAGGACCCAGCCAGACCCCAAGGCCCAGCCAGGGCCCAGCCAGACACAAAGGCCCAGCCAGACCCCAGGGCCCAGCCAGACACCAAGGCCCAGCCAGACCCCAGCCAAAACACAGGGCCCAGTCAGACCCCAGAGCCCAGCCAGACGCCAAGGCCCAGCTAGACCCCAGGGCCCAGCCAGACCCCAAGGTGCAGCCAGGGCCCAGTCAGACTCCAGCCAGAACCCAGTCAGACCCCAGAGCCTAGCCAAACCCCAGGGCCCAGCCAAACCCCAGGGCCCAACCAAGCCCCAGGGCCCAGCCAAACCCAAAGGCCATCATACAGACAGCACATTTCTGAGAGTTTTATTGCTGTAGAGCTCTGTGATATGCTCATACACGCTGCACATTACAGTGAGTTTTATTGCTGTGGAGCTCTGTGATATACTCATACACACCGCACATTACTGTGAGTTTTATTGCTGTGGAACTGTGTTATGTCCTTTTTTTGTTTTGGAAGGGGGCGAAAAGCTGTTAAAAGGTTGAGGAAGTTTAAGGGGGGCCCCATCATGAGGTTCAGTAAGGAGCCCCATCATTTCTGCTGGCTGCCCTATTTACAGATATTATACTGAATCATTTACAGAAACTGTGATCACTAACAGGGTTATTCAAAGAGAATCGAAAAGTCACCACATGTTCGGTGACTTTTCATTCTCTTCAATTCGGTGCGTTTTGGCGATCCCATTTCGGCGACCCTGCGGTGTATTCAGCAAGCACCACAGGGCCGTCAAAGCACAGGGAAAAGCCGCCGCAAACCTGCCGAACACTCACTGCAAAACCCGGCGAACGCACACGAAACCCACAAAAACATCTGGATTAACCCGCCGAAAACGTCGGAAAAACCCGAGCAGAAGCCGATCACACGCAGCGTAGCCGCCGGAAAAAGCCGACACCGCAGACGAAGGAGGTGAAGCAAAAAAAACAAAAAACAGTATGCTTGAATGTTTGAAAAGTGAAACGCTGTTTGCAAAGAAACTACAGAACGAAAATGTCTGACATTTACATATAAGATCAAATTAATGATAATAAAAAGGCTGTTACAGGAAAAAGAAAAAACGATTTAACCACTTCCATGCGGAGGACGCGCTGAGCGCGTCCTCCACATGGCTCCCGCTGTGCGGAGGACGCGCTGAGCGCGTCCTCCCTTTGGGGTCAGCGTTCGGCCGGGTTCCGGCCGATCGCTGGCCTCCCCGGTGCGGGCTGACATCCTCGATGTCAACCCAGCATCCGGAGCCGCCGCCGATGAAATTAGGTGTCATCGCGGCAGCGCGATGACACCTAATTCAGGCGCCCCCCCCGCATGTGCGGAGGAGGCGCCTGAAAGGGAGGGGGGGAGGTCCTTCGGACCTCTCTCCCTCCCGATCGGCGGCGTTGCGGGGGTTAACCCAGCCACCATTTGGAAGGGCACAGCCTGCCCTTCCAAATGGTGCCTGGCATTAACCCCTGGGGAGCTGGATCGCGAATCGGCGCTGAAAAGCGCCGGTTCGTGATCCTTTTCCCGGAGCTGGCCGACATCTTGGATGTCGGCCAAGCCTCCAGAACTCCCCCTGAGGACTGGCGTCATTGTGCATAGCACGATGACGCCAGTCCTAGAGTTAACCCCTAACTGCCACCAACGGTGGAGATAGGGAGTTCCAATGAACTCCCTATCTCCCGATCCGTGGCAGCTAGGGGTTAAAGTTTGGTATGGTTGGATCGGCCAGAGCATGGCCGTTCCAACGATACCAAACACGAAAGTGAAAATAGTTTTTTAAAAAAAATTAAAATTAAAATTAAAAATAAAAATATATTTAAAAAAATTATAAAAAAAAAATAAACATTTTTTTTTCTTTTTTTTGGTTCGTTAATGCAGCAATATTATTCCCATTTCAATTATAATGTGAACAATGATGCTGCACTAACGATTTTTGTATGCGGTGCGTTTGTTAAAAATCGTGTAATTTTCCCCAAAAAAAAATGGAACGAGACCCCATCTCTAATTTTTTTAACAAGCGCACCCCATACAAAATATAACCGCAATTGCTCGCATGTTAAAATGTGAAAAAAAACACTTTACACGTTGTAAATTATTGAAAATACATATTTTATTGCATTTTTTGTTATAATATACAGACATGACATAACGTATACATATAATAATGACATATTATGAATCTACCGAGTCTGACGGAAAGAACGATATATAATATGTCTGGGTCATATACTAAAATAAGCCTTCAAAACACGTTTAAACATGATGAGCAAAACCGGTAAAAATGACCTCAGCACAGAGGTGTGAAAAGCCTCAGCAGCGAAAGGGTTAATAGCACCTTCTTTATTTTTTACCCACGTTTTAATGCATTTTTATTGGTTTAAACACCTATTAGAAGAATAGCAGAATTTTATAATGAATGGTTTATTAGATATTGAATTAAAACAGGAATATTTTTAACATTGAAGCCTATGGGATTCGCCTGAATAAACCTGCCGAATTAAACCACCGACTGGCAGGGCATTTTGGGAACCTTTCAATGCCGGTTTGTGTTCTCTGAATAGCCAAAGCAGTGCTTTTTTATGGGGAATTCACTGCCCTCGAACAGGCACCGTATGTGCAGGCAATTCGCGAGGATTTGGCGAATTGCCTGCTCTCTGGATAGACGAATGGCCAAGAAAGGTAACCGAAAGCTGATTTTTAGCGTTCGGTTCCCTTTCGGCAGCTATTCGGATCTCTTTGAATAACCCTGTAAGTGTATCACAGTAACATGATTACACAGGCTTAAGAAAATTAAACACATACAGAAATATTTGTAGATTACCATTATTATTTATTCTAGACTTAAATAATTTCTCGTAAACAATTTTTAATTCAAGAATAATAGGTGAAAACCAGGTGAAAACAAGGAGAATTGGAAGGAGAAGAGAACAATCTAGACCAAATAGCTGACTTGGAAAGTGAGATAAATGGGAGAATTTTTCTGGTTTGGTTATTTTTGCCTAGAGTTTTCACTTCTCCAGTTCATTGTCCTGGTTTTCACCTCTCTCTGAATAACCCTGACAGTATATGTGCATTACACTACGCCGAAGAAAATCATTCCACAGTTGTCAAACGAGATGTGGCGAGTGCATTCCCTAGTACACAAACTGTTTGGGTAGGTTGTAGGAGGCTATGCAGTATATACAGTTGTGTTCAAAATTATTCAACCCCCACTGAAATTGAGTGTTTTGGCCAGTTTGACATTGATTTTGATCATTCAGTCATCTTGCTTACAATTAAATCAAAGAGGCACGTGTAGGTCAGACAAATATAACATAACATTTATAATGAAATAACCACAAATGTCTTTTCTGTGCTCACATCATTATCAATTTTATTCAACCCCCAAGTGACATTCAATCTCAGTACTTAGTACAACATCCTTTTACAGTTATAACAGCTTTTAAACGTGAAGCATAGCTTGACACAAGTGTCTTGCAGCGATCTACGGGTATCTTCGCCCATTCATCATGGGCAAAAGCCTCCAGTTCAGTCACATTCTTAGGCTTGCGCACTGCAACTGCTTTCTTTAAGTACCACCAGAGGTTCTCAATCGGATTTAAGTCAGGTGACTGCGATGGCCACTCCAAAATGTTCCAGCCTTTAATCTGCAACCATGCTCTAGTGGACTTGGAGGTATGCTTGGGATCATTGTCCTGTTGAAAGGTCCAACGTCTCCCAAGTCTCAGGTTTGTGACGGACTGCATCACATTGTCATCCAATATCTCCTGGTACTGAAGAGAATTCATGGTACCTTGCACACGCTGAAGCTTCCCTGTACCTGCAGAAGCAAAACAGCCCCAAAGCATGATTGACCCCCCGCCATGCTTCACAGTAGGCAAGGTGTTCTTTTCTTCATAGGCCTTGTTCTTCCTCCTCCAAACATAGCGTTGATCCATGGGCCCAAATAGTTCTAATTTTGTTTCATCAGTCCACAGAACACTATCCCAAAACTTCTGTGGTTTGTCCACATGACTTTTGGCATACTGCAGTCGACTCTTCTTATTATTTGGAGACAGCAAGGGGGTGCGCCTGGGAGTTCTGGCATGGAGGCCTTCATTACGCAGTGTGCGCCGTATTGTCTGAGCTGAAACTTCAGTACCCACATCTGACAAATCTTTTCTCAGTTCCTCAGCAGTCACACGGGGACTTTTCTCCACTCTACGCTTCAGGTAGCGCACAGCAGTCGAAGTCAGCATCTTCTTTCTGCCACGACCAGGTAGCGTTTCAACAGTGCCCTTTGCCTTGAATTTGCGAATGATGCTTCCTATGGTCTCTCTTGGTATGTTTAACATCTTTGCAATCTTCTTATAGCCATTGCCCTTCCTGTGAAGATTAATCACCTCTTCTCTTGTCTTCCTGGACCATTCTCTTGACTTCACCATGTTTGTAACCACACCAGTAAATGTCTAGAAGGAGCTGAGTATCACAGTCATTTTAAAGCTGCCTAATTGGTGCCTATTATGCTTTATTGCTGCTCCGTGACATCCACAGGTGTTTTCAATACCTGATTGAAAACACTTGAATGAACCTCTGTTCTTCAGAGTGGTAGTCTTTAAGGGGTTGAATAATTGTGTCAATGAAGAATTCACAAAAGAAACATTTACTACTGTATTACAAAACCAATTGATGTCATTTTAGTTGCATATGGTTCTTTAAAAAGTCCTTGTAGGATTTCATTCTGAATACAATTACAAATGTACACTAAATTCCCTAAAACCCTTTACAGCATTGGGGGTTGAATAATTTTGAACACAACTGTATGTTCCAGCATATCATATCTCATGTGAATACATGTATTGCAAGTACTGTAAAACAATTTGCTCAACATATAAAGGTTCATAACAGCTTTAATAAATGCATTTGTCCAACAGAAAACAGTTAAAATCTCATCTTATTAACATACCTCAATACAGAATGCACCTGTAAACATGGAACATAGTGAATATATTTCCTACATATTTATTTTCTGTTAATCTGTATATTTGTTTTTTTAATATCTTGCATTTTATTACTTTGTATTTCTGTAACGACTGTAACATTTAAATGTTCTTGAACCCAGGACATACTTGAAAATGAGAGAAAGCTCAATGTATCCGTCCTGGTAAAATCCTTTATAAATAAATAAATAAAATAAATAAATCTATCCCATCATGTTTCATCATCCAAGTATACTTTCTCAATCTCACTCGTGAAGTTATAATTTTCTTAATTTCTCGATACATCTGAACCCAGGAGTTGTGGGAGTTTAATGTCAGCTGGGGCTAAGGCCCGTGTCAGACGAGCGCAGTTATCACGTCCGTGTTGCCGCACATTTGTACGTCCGTGGCAGCATAGCATTCTGACCAATGGAGCCCCACACACGAAGTACGTCCGCACAGAAGTGCGGACGCATGACGGACGCGGCAAACCGACGCAGGTTAGGCAAGAACGTAATACCGCTAGAACGGACGTGCGGAGTGCGCCACATCCGCAACGTCCACATAGCTTTGTGTGTGAGTGATGGAACGTAGTCAGACGGACTGCATTTATACGTCCAGCATTTTTGATGGACAAAATGGTTTTTCATTTCCCATCTACATCAGTCAAAAGAAATGTCAGTCACAAACACAGACTGTGTGGCCACTACCTTGTTGTCAGTCAGAAAGTACGTCCATTGTGTACGGACGCACAGTCCGCACAGAATGCGCTCGTCTGACCCTAGCCTTAATAGGTCATTGTAAAATAGTTGCGACTGGCAACTTTGTAACCAGAAACTCTTGTAGCAAACAACTTATTTCAATCACTCAAAGACTGCTATGTATGGTTGTGCTAGTCAGATTGATCAATGGCAGACAGCCTCTTATTTTAGTGGCCATATGCATAATAATTCAACGTTGTGGCCTAAATTCACTTTTTTCTCTTTCCTACCTTGATTACTGTCTGTTCTTAATTCTAGAATTCATTTTTTTAAATATTTGTTATGATATATACATATGTATGTATATATGATATTTGGATATAAAGGATATATTCTATGGCTTTCTCTCACGCTTTTAAATGCTTTATGGAAATAATGTATAAATGAGAAAAGAAGAAATGGAAAGAAGCAGCTTATGTCTGAATACCACATATATACAGTATATTGTTGCAATTGTGCAGCTTTTAAATGCTAAACATGAATTATAGAGGGTTATTCAAAGAGAATCGAAAAGTCACCACATGTTCGGTGACTTTTCGTTCATCGCACTTCAGCATGATTTGGCGATCTTAGGGTAGGGGTGCTCGACCTTGGCCCTTCAGATGTTTTGGAACTACATCTCCCTGATACTCAGCTACTCATTAGGTCGACAGAGCCTTGTGGGAAATGTAGTTCTAAAAAAATGTGGAGGGTCAAAGCTGAGCACCCTGCCCTAAAAAAAAACAAGGCGGTTTCTGATCCCCATTCTTTTTCTTCTTTCCTTCTCCACTTTTTTGCCTATGTTATACTCCTCTTTTACCCTGCGCATGGTCCTCCATGTTGATCTTTCAACTGGCACACACAGAGCCACTCAGATGGTTGTGAATTCAAGGTACCACGGAGATGGTTCAGCCAGACGGCGTTTATTATTTTGGCACACAATTGCATGGTGACATAGGTTTATTTGTGTTTACTAACTAACCTCGTTTGGGGCATAGGGAAAACATTTGGTTTGAAGACCTGTCACAGCTCCAAGAGAGAGCAAGGCCTGGTGGGAGCGGGCCACTCACAACACTATAACCATTTAGTTACTCATGATAGTCATAGTGGATAGAGTGCCTTTTAAAGGCAAAGAACTAATTACTATTTTTTTTTCTTAAATTAAGGGTCAAAATATGAAGTTCTGAATGTGTTACCTACACAAATATATGAAATCGTAATATAGCTATTAATAGCTCTTGAATTATCCAATATATTCTTTGTAATGCTTTGTCTTTCACCAAACCCCTGTACACACATATTTTATTTCCATTCTCGTAGAAATTTATTTCATCACGTCAGACTACTATACAGGGTTATTCAAAGAGATCCGAATTGCTTGAGAAAGGTAACCGAACGCTGAAAATCAGCGTTCGGTTACCTTTCCTGGCCATTCGGCTATCCAGAGAGCAGGCAATTCGCCAAATCCTGGCGAATTGCCTGAACATACGGTGCCTGTTCGGTGCCTGTTCGAGGGCAGTGAAATCCCCATGAAAAAGCACTGCTTCGTCTATTCAGAGAACACAAACCAGCAGTGAAAGGTTCCCCTAATGCCCTGCCATTCGGTGGTTTCATTCGACAGGTTTATTCAGGCGAATCCTATAGGCTTCAATGTTAAAAATATTCCCGTTTTAATTCAATATCTAATAAACCGTTCATTATAAAATTCTGCAGTAAAAAGTCTCTTTATTTATAGACTTTTTAGGATACTTTAACCACTTGAATGCTAAGGACGCGCTCAGCGCGTCCTCAGCATTCCCGCTGGTATGCGGAGGACGCGCTGAGCGCGTCCTCGCATCGGGGTCAGCGTTCGGCCGGGTTCCGGCCGATCGCTGGCCCCTCCGGTGCGGGCTGACATCCTGGATGTCAGCCCGGCATCCGGACCAGCAGCCGCCAACATTAGGTGTCATCGCGGGGGCGCGATGACACCTAATTCAGGCGCCCCCCCGCATGTGCGGAGGAGGCGCCTGAAAGGGAGGGGGGGGAGGTCCTTCGGACCTCTCTCCCTCCCGATCGGTGGCACACAGGGGCTTAACCCAGGCATCATTTGGAAGGGCACAGCCTGCCCTTCCAAATGATGCCTGGCATTAACCCCTGGGGAGCTGGATCGCAAATCGGCGCTGAAAAGCGCCGATTCGCGATCCTTCCCGGGAGCTGGCCGACATCTTGGATGTCGGCCAAGCTTCCGGGAACTGCCCCAGAGGACGCACGATGACGCCAGTCCTACAGTTAACCCCTAACTGCCACCAACTGTGGAGATAGGGAGTTCCAATGAACTCCCTATCTCCCGATCCGTGGCAGCTAGGGGTTAAATTTTGATATCGTTGGATCGGCCAGAGCATGGCCGTTCCAACGATACCAAACATGAAAGTTAAAAAATTTGTAAAAAAAATAAATAAATGAAAAATAAAAATAAAAAAAAATTTAAAAAAAAAAAATAAACACTTTTTTTTTATTTTTTTGGGTTTGTTAATGCAGCAATATTGTTCCCATTTCAATTATAATGTGAACAATGATGCTGCACTAACGATTTTTGTATGCGGTGCGTTTGTTAAAAATAGTGTCATTTTCCCCAAAAAAAAATGTAACGAGACCCCATCTCTAATTTTTTTAACAAGCGCACCCCATACAAAATATAACCGCAATTGCTCGCATGTTAAAATGTGGAAAAAACACTTTACACGTTGTAAATTATTGAAAATACATATTTTATTGCATTTTTTGTTATAATATACAGACATGACATAACGTATACATATAATAATGACATATTATGAATCTACCGAGTCTGACGGAAAGAACGATATATAATATGTCGGTGTCATATACTAAAATAAGCCTTCAAAACACGTTTAAACATGATGCGCAAAACAGGTAAAAAATGACCTCAGCACAGGGGCGGGAAAAGCCTCAGCAGCGAAAGGGTTAAGCATTTTTCAGATTTTTTTAAAAAAAATTTAAAAGTCCGATTTTTTTTTTTTATTTTTTTTCAGTTTACTTATTTTTTTTGTAACAGCCCTCTTTATTATCATTCCCTGGATCTCCTGTGAAAATTTCAGACATTTTCGCTCAGTAGTTTCTTTGCAAACAGCGTTTCTTTTTCCCAGATTCATACAAATGGTTTTTCTAATTTATTCACTGCCTCCTCTACGTCACAGCTGCTTCGGCTCTGTGTGATTCGGCTCATGTTCGGCTCCTGTTCGGCTTCTTCAAAGGTTAATCCAGATGTTTTTGCTTGTTTTCAGCGTGCATTCGGTTAGTTTTCGTCAGGTTTGCGGCAGCTTTTCCCTGCAATTCGGGGACTCTGTGGTGCTTGCTGAATACACCGCAGGGTCACCGAAATGGGATCGGCAAAAGGAACCGAATTGAAGAGAACGAAAAGTCACCGAACGTGCGGTGACTTTTCGAATCTCTTTGGATAACCCTGATAGTGAATATGAAAAGGTTAAAAATGAGAATAGCTGACATAGATAACAATGGCAGTAGATTATGGTTCCCCCCTAAAAAACTCTCAGAGAAATACCAACTCCTAAAACCTGGTGTTAAGTGATTTTACAAAAGCAAAATCACTTAACACAATAAAATGAACCCCTCAAAAATCCCTTACCTTTCATCCCACAGTGTAGAAGGCAGTGTGTTCCACTAGTTCCTCTTGCCAAGAGCAACCTTATATTGGGAACCAATAGCTCCCAGCGTTCCTCCGTGCCTTCTCCACAGCTTCTGCATGAACCCTGCTTGAGTGATCTCGCTGCAGGAATACGCTGGTTTCCATGAAGTTGTATTGATTCCAGGAGCCGATACCTGCTACGGCTGCCGTTATTAAGTTGTGGCTCCGTATTATCCCGAATCCAGCTGCAAATACAGTGGCTGGGGCGGAATAGGTGCGTCAGAACGGTGCCGGTAAGGAAATTTGTCTTTCACTGACTTTCTTCCCTCACTGGCTCACTGAAACTGGCAAGGGGGGAATAGGGAGTAGGACCCAGATCGGTGGGACCCCATACAGGTGCCTATTTTGTTTATAGGGAAGGGTCACCAATGTTTTTCCTATGTCTGTACAAACAATGTTTTTTAATCTTGTCACAATGGCTAAAATTCTCTAAATATAATCCCACCCGGATGAGTCTTCAAAAGGTATTTTTTGCTATTGTTGAGATTTTTCCTCTTTTACCACATTTGTGGTTTCTGTACATTGGCAGACCTTAAGTGAAGGCAGTTTGTGACGCTTATAACAGGTTTCTTTTGCAACTGAGTCACAAAGGTGCTGATTAGCTTTTCTGTTAAATTTTCACCTTTTACTTATTTTGTTCTTAACATCTATGTGAAGAAATACCTGTTTGGTCCCTATCAACAAACGTCCATCCGCAGGCACTGGACTTACCTCCCAAACCAATCTGTCCAAGCCTGGCATAGGATGTGATTATTTTTTACACTGATCCCCCGTGACGTACTTAAGCGAGAGAATTCTCAATTTATCCTTCCTGGTAAAATCCTTTATAAATACTCTAGATCAGTGGTTCTCAACCGCGGTCCTCAAGTCCCCCTAACAGGCCAGGTTTGCCAGATATGTGAAGCACAGCACAGGGGATATGATTTGCTGCTCAGTGATTGCAAGATTCAGTCTGTATTTCCCCAAGGTGATCCTTAAAGGAACACTCTAATCAAAAATCCCCCCGTTTTTTTTACATTAAACTATACCTATTCCCTCACTAACTAGGTAGGGATTTCTTTTCTTTTTTAACTGTAATACTTACCCTAAAATCCACTTGTTTCCAGCGACGTTCTTTTTTTTTTTTATACTCACCTCCCTCCTCTTCCGCTCCCGTCCTTGTTAGTTTCACTTGGCTAATGGTTTACGTGAGAAGCGCGCATGCACGCCTCTCACGTAAGCCAGCCAATCGGCAGGCTTCCTCCCGGCTCCATCTTCTTAGATTAGTGTTGCGCGCAAGAGGATGTGCGCAACACTAATCTTCAGCCGCTGCCGCCAGCTACTGCGGCGAGTTGGAGACGTCATCGCTCTGAAAGTGCGATGACGTCTTCTACTCGGCAATAGTCGGCAGAAGCGGGAAATATGATTCCCGCTCTGCTGACTGACAGCTGGGAGGGCGGAGTAAAGTCCTCCGCGTCTCTCAGCTGTTTTCAGCCGATCGGCTGAGCGGAGGGAGGGGGGAAAGACAAGGGCATACTCAGGGCATCATGACCACCTAAAAAAGCTTAGGTGGTCATGTTGCCTAGAGTATCCCTTTAAAATCTGGCCTGTTGGTGGTACTTGAGGACCAGCTTTGAGAACCGCTGGTCTAGATAATGGAACATTAGTGAAGTGTTACTTTATAGGGTTGGTGTCACCCAGTGTGGTAACTCATGCTGTCACCCCCCCCCCCGGTTTCTTTTTTAACTACTCTTATTCATAAGTCAGTACTCCCAAATAACACTGAATGCTCATACACAGCACACATTACTGTGAGGTTTATTGCTGTGAAGTTCTGTGATATGCTCTTAAACATTTTACTGAGTTTTATTGCTGTGGATTCTGTGACATGCTCATACATGGCGCACTTTATTTATTTATTTTATTTATTTATAAAGGATTTTACCAGGAAGGATACATTGAGATTTCTCTCGTTTTCAAGTATGTCCTGGGTTCAAGAACATTGAATGGTTACAGAAATACAAAATAGTAAAATGCAAGAAATTAACACAAGACCAAATATACAGATTAAGGCTAGGGTCAAACGAAAGCATTTTTACACGCAAACGTAAAAAAGTGCGTCCGAACGCATTGATGTATTTTTTCATGGAATACGCGACAACGGTCATATGATGCGCATTTTTGTGCGTGATTTTTTACGGATCCAAACCAGGAAACTTTGGGTGTCTGGACGTTATGTTGGCCGGACATTAGCAGCGTCTGACATCTCCTAATCACGCACACACGCCGCTAGTGGACGCAGCGCACTCTGTACGTCAGTACTAGCGGTTCTGCGTTCTCGAAAAAATGCGTTCATTTTCCACTTGCGTTGTTCAGCCGGACTTTTGTGCGACCGTACATCGTATATTGTCCGTCATTGCCCATCATTTGCTGCTAGTGGGGCCGTAATTAAGTGCGCCAGAACGCACGTTAAAAGTGCGCTGGTCTGACCCCAGCCTAACAGAAAGAACTTTACTGTGAGGTTTATTGCTGTGGAGCTCTGTGATATGCTCACACACAAATTTTGGCGAACTGCCAGCAAGCCCGGTGTTTGTTTGAAGGCAGTGAAAGTCCCCATAGAGAAGTAATGGTTAATCTGTTCAGAGACACCGAACAGCAGTGAAATGACCTGATGTTCGGTGGTTTCATTCGACAGGTTTATTCAGACGAATCCCATAGGTTTCAATGCTAAAAATATTCCTGGTTTTATGCAATTAAACCGTTTATTATTTTAATCTGCAGTAAAAAGTCTCTTTATAAAAAAAAGGCTCTTTATTGATTTTTTTTAGTATCTTTTAGGCATTTTTCTGATTGTTTTTTGCCAGATTCTTTTTCCCATTTTTTTTAATAGTGAATTTTCTTTTTTTCTGTAACAGACCTTTTTATTATCATTCATAGGACTTTGTATGTTCATTCCTGACATTTTCGCTCAGTAGGTTTTTTGAAAACAGAGGGCAACAGGTTTGCGGTGGTATTCGGCGGCCGATTCCCTGCACTTTGGGGACCCTGCGGTGAATGGTGGGGAAATTTGATTCCCCGAAATACGGGGAACAACAGAACACTGAAATGTTGGCGTCATTTCAGTGGTCTGTGAATAACCCCTTTATTGGTGTGGTTTTTTGCCACCCCACGGAAAGTGCCAGCCTAGGCCTTGCCTACCCAGAACATACTTGAAAATAAGAGAAATCTCAATGTATCCTTCCTGGTAAAATACATTTGTGTAAAAAAAAAAAAAAAATAAATTTTAAAAAAAATAAATAAAACAAATTTAGGGTGTCACCCTAGGGGTGCACCCCCCCCTTGTGACGCCACTGCAGTCAGGTAATGAAGAAAGACTAATCCTTTTTTTTTTGTATTCAAAAGCTTTTATTGAAGTGTCAAACATAGATTGCACAGATAAGTGAAGTTTGAACAGGAATACAGTCAACAGCAGTCATAACAGTCTGGGTTGAGTTTTAGACTGTGAAGTCCAAATGACAAGTATCGGGTTAGAGGGTTATAATGGTATTATATAAATAAGGTAATTGATGTGCATCGCCTCATCACTGCGACTAGAAGCAATCCCTTCATATAGGGAGACTGGCAGGTGGTGAGTCGGAGATAGATGAGTAAAATAAAGGAATGAGTGAGTTGAGCAAGGTAGGGGTGGGGAGAAAGATAAAGAGAAGGGAGAGAAGATGAAAGAGAGGGGAAAGAAGGGAGAAAGGGAAGAGATGAAAAGAAGAGAGAGAGAGGGAGAGCGAGAAGAGAGAGAAAAAAAAAGGGGGGAGGGGCGGTCCGCGGACAAGGGCGGCGATATCCTCTTGACAGAAAAAATGTGACAAGGAGGTTTACTTCCTAGTTTGTTATCTTTTATAAGAATAGGGGCTCAGGTTTTGGTGGCGTCGTGAGCTACTAATACTCTCCACGATCGTTCCCCATGGCTTGAGATCATTACAGCTACACCACATTATTGTTATGTTCTATTTTCCGGCAAAATGCGGATGATGTACGAAATCTGTCCCAATAGAACCATTTCCGGAAATGGGCAGGGTTTTGCCCTTCAGTTTGTTGAACTACCAGGTATTCAACTGCTCTCATAGCTTCAATTGTTTCCGCCCATTCCCCAAGTGAAGGGATCTCCAGAGATCGCCAGTGAGCCGGTATTAGGCGTCTGGCGGCCAGAATAAGGTGGAGGATCACTGAGCTGCGTAGTTCTGTTGCGTTCCGGTAAGTGCAAAAGAAGGTACACTGCCGGTGTGAAAGGTAAGTCCAGGCCCGTTACTTCCGCCACTATTTCCGCCACCATGTTCCAAAAAGGTGTAATCTTCTCACATGACCACCAGATGTGTAAGTACATGCCGGTCTGTGTTCCGCATCGCCAGCAGATCGAGTCGCAGGATAGTGCAAAGTGCACAGTTTGAGAGGGTGTGTAGTACCAGAAGGTTAGTAATTTGTAGGAAGTTTCGATCATTTTAAAAGCCGGGGAGCCATAGAGGGTAAGGTAAATTGTCTTAGACCATACCTCCGGTGTAAAGTCGAGCTCCAGAAGTGTCTCCCAACGACCGCAGAATGGTGGCAGGAAAGTATCATGTTTCTGTAGTAGGGCATATATGGTAGAGACGCTTTTAGAAAGTGGTAGTGCAAGTTTACAAAATTCTTTGAAGGGCGTGAGTCGTCGCAGAGGGCGAAAGCCTCTTGGGAGAGAGTTTACAAAGTGTCGCAGCCGATGGAGAGCAAAATTGTCTCCAAAGGACAAGTGGCTGTCGACATCAGTGGGTCCAGGCAACCGAACCGCATCGTTCTGGAGCACCTGGAACAAGAACAGTCGAGGCCCCTCCGTAAATCGGTGATGCAGACTTGGCCCCAACCCTGGGTTGAATTCTGGATTGTGTTGAAGAGGCATAAGGGGTGATAAGGAGGGTGAGAGGCTAAATGGTCCCCTGATCCTCCACCATATCAAAAGGGTGTCTCTGTATAGGCCAAAAGGCAGGCAGTTCTGGTCTCAAGAGACGCGAGGGTAGCCATGGGGCGGTCCAAAGGGGTCTACCTGCTTGTCGTTCTTCGAGATCTAGCCAAAGTTTGTCTGACCCCTGTAGCATCCAATCCAGAACTCGTGTCAGCTGTGCTGCGTAAAAGTATAATTTTGTATCTGGTAGAGCCAAGCCACCCTCCAGTCGTGGGCGGCGGAGCAGATGAATCTTAACCCTCGGGCGGCCTCTAGGCCATATAAAGGAAAGGAAGATAGTGTCGAGTTCTCTGAAAAACGATCGAGGTAAGGATGAGGGCAGTGCCTGCATCACGTAAAGGAGACGAGGCATCACGTTCATTTTAAGCACACTGATTCTTCCCAACCATGAGAGGGGAAGGTGAGTCCAGGAGGACAGATCCGAGCGGAAGTCCCGTAGTAACCGCTCAAAGTTGTGTTCGTACATAGCGTCCGGGGTGTTTGAGATCCAAATGCCCAAGTATTTAAGTCGGGATGGGCACCACTGAAAAGGAAAGTTGGATCTAGCATAGGAGACATCTAGTGGAGACATATGAATGCCTAGAATATTAGATTTGTCGTTATTCATTTTATAGCCGGATATCTCTCCAAAGGTCCTGATATGGTCCAAGAGATGTGGCATGGAGTTTTTTGAGTTCGGGAGGAGGAATAGTAAATCGTCCGCATAAGCTGACACTTTGTGTGTTCGTCTAGCTCCCGGAATGCCTTGAATCTTGTCGTCTCGACGAATTGCCTCTAAAAAAGGTTCTAGGAACAGGGCAAAAAGAAGAGGGGACAGGGGGCAACCTTGCCTGGTCCTGTTAGAGATGGGGAAAGAGGGCGACAAGGCTCCGTTAATTCTCACTCGTGCCGAGGGTGAGTCGTATAAGGAGCGAATCCATGTCAAAAAGTGTGAGGGGAGTCCGAAAGTCTCCAGGGTTTGAAAGAGAAAAGGCCAGCTGACCCTGTCGAAGGCCTTCTCCGCGTCTGTAGACAAAAGGAGAAGGCCCTGTCCGGCCGCCGAAGATAACGTAACGGCATTTAGTACTCTGATTGTAGCATCTCTCGCTTCTCTTCCGAGAATAAACCCTACTTGGTCTGCTCCTATTAATGTTGGTAGGAGAGTTTTGAGTCTATCTGAGAGAATTCTAGCCAGGATCTTAATGTCGCAGTTCAGTAGCGAAATGGGCCGATAGTGTTTACATTCCATCAGATCTTTGTCAGGTTTAGGAATTACTGCTATGTTGGCCGATAATGCATGAGGGGAAAGCTTAGAGCCGTCTCGTAAAGAGTTAAATAATGAAAGGTGTTGAGAGGATTTGTGGAAAGGTCTTATAGTACTCCACTGGAAAACCGTCCGGTCCAGGACATTTATTATTTTTAATGTGTTTAAGGGCTATCGCGAGTTCCTCCGGGAGGATGGGATCATCTAAGGATGACGCCTGAGTTTCCGATAGGCGGCGAGTTATGTTTTCCTTCAAGTAGTCAGCGATGCGTGGTAGTAAGTCCGGGGGTCGGGTCTCGTCCCTGCCGTTATAGAGGTCAGAGTAGTAGCGTACGAATTCCTGTAGGATCTCATCGGGTCGGGTGGTCAGGGTATTGTCGTGTAGTTTGATATGCGGTATGTAAGACTGTTCTTGACGTTTTCGCAGAAGCTTGGCCAGTAGCCTACCAGGCTTGTTCTCTTGAAGAGCGAAAAAAGCCCGGGATTTAATCGCCAAGAATCGGATGTCTGCCTGTAAAAGATCATTAAGGCGTTTCCTGCTATCTAAGAGTTTTTGATAGATCTCCGCTGAGTGATCAGTTTTATGAGAGGTCTCGAGAGTTCCGATCTCCTCTAGCAGAGTAGTGAGTTCGGCTTTCCATTCCCGTTTCTTGGTCCTCGCTTTCGCAATGAGTATACCCCTGATCGTAGCTTTGTGGGCCTCCCAGATCGTGTTAGGAGATACATCCTGTGTTGTATTGGTTTCAAAGTATTGTTTGAGTGCCTCGCCAAGTTCAACACGGAGGAGCGGGTCCGTCAGCAGCGAAGTGTTAAGGCGCCAGGTACGTTCTCGTGGCCGGTAAAGAGGGGATGCTAAGGACATGATCACTGGGGCGTGATCCGACCAGGTTTTTGTAGCAATATGTATATTGGTTACCAGATCCAAGTGATGTTGGGGAAGAAAGAAGAGGTCGAGTCTGGAATACGACTGATGTACCCCGGAGTAAAACGTGTAGTCTCTCTCGCCGGCATGATATGCTCGCCAAACATCCACTAATCGGTGAGTGTGAAGGGACCTCCTGATGTGTCTAAGAATGTTAGGGGGAACCGAGGAAGTGCCAGCCGATGTGTCTATCTGAGGGTCCAGGGACACATTAAAGTCTCCAGCGAGGATCAGGATACCCTCTTGAAAAGCTTCGAGTCGATGCAGGATAGAGGCAAGGCATTTGTGTTGGCGTGTGTTAGATATATATACGGAAGCAAAAGTGTAGGTCGTGCCTGCTATAGAGCCTTTAAGAAATATGAAGCGACCTTGCGGGTCAGTGAGTAATCCCGTTTGGGAGAAGGGGACGTCGTGTGCCAGTAGGATCGCCACACCTTTGGATTTCGATTCGGTATAGTTGCTGAAGTATCCATTGGGGAAGTGTTTGTCACGGAGGACAGGACAATTGTGGGCCCGGAAATGTGTTTCTTGGAGGAATGCAATAGAAGTGCGGTGAGCATAGAGTTCCCTGAGTAGTCTAGAACGTTTTTCAGGGACGTTAAGGCCTCGAGCGTTCTAAGAAACCATGCGGAGTTGTTTAGCGGAGAACATCCTCGAGACTCCCCGCAGACCGCCCGTCCCGGGGGTGGGTGAGGAAGAGAAATGAAAGTGGTAGGGGGGGTGGGAAGGTAGGAGGGAAAAGAGAGAGAGAGGAGAGGAAAAAAAAAAAGGGGGGGGGAATGCAGGAGGAAAAGGGATAAGTATAGCACTAGAGATGAGTGAGGGAACAAAGAATAAAAGAGAGGAAAGAGTAAAGTAAAGGAGAGATCGTAGAATGAGTGAGTGGAAGTAAAAATATGAGACAAAGGACGTCAGAGGGTGGAGAGGGTATACCTCTGCCACCCGCGCCGGAACAACGACGTCAAAATCTCTGGGGGTGGTGAAAAACAGCAGGCTAGTGATAGTCGGGTGATAAGGAGATATACACCAGAAGGAGTTCCCAACCATCGCCGCACGCCTGCATTGTAACATAATACAATGAACCATGAAGAAATGTGAACGGTAGTAAAACAGGTTGGTATTGTTAAGGAGAAGGTTATGGAAGATGGAGCATTTAATACATTTTGCAGAAGAAAATCAACCAGGATCCATGCCAGTCTGGGGTCTAATGAGCGTGATAATATAGTCCCCACCACAATGCGCAGTCAGCGTATGCATATACCAGTTTAAGAGAGACAAAAACATAAACAACCCCCCCCCCATCTATATCACCTTCCTACACAACAATGAAGATGTCATCCTATTTCCCAGGTGTTCTACCTTACAATCGCTGGTCTAGAATAGTTCCGGGTGGTAGTCCGTGGTCTTCGCCGGCAAGTGCATATAGTTCAGTAGGTGTAAGTAACGTAAGATCATCGTGTGCAATGGGCCGTATTACTTCATCTCAGCATTTGTACGGTCATTTTGAACCTTTTCCTCCTTCCCT
The DNA here is from genome assembly GCA_009667805.1 of Leptobrachium leishanense. Classification (NCBI taxonomy): domain Eukaryota; kingdom Metazoa; phylum Chordata; class Amphibia; order Anura; family Megophryidae; genus Leptobrachium; species Leptobrachium leishanense. The sequence continues at coordinate 131,617,319 of CM019065.1, forward strand.
TTTTTCCCTTTCTTCCTTCCTTCTCCCCCCCTCCCTTCCTTTCCCCCCTTTTCTCTTTTCTGTTTCCCTTCCCCCCCTTTCCTTTAATTTTTTCCCTCCCTTTTTTTCCTTTTCTTTTTTCCCTTCCCTTTTTCTCTTTTTCTTCCCCTCTTCCCTCTTTCCCCCCTTCTTCTTCCTTCCTTGTTGTCTCCTTTTCTCCCTCCTTTCCCTCCCCCTCTGTCTTCTCCCCCTCCCCCCCTTTCCCCTCCCTCTCCCTCTCTCCCCTCCCTCCCCCTCCCTTCTTCCTCTCCACCCCCCCACCCCATCCCTCCTGGTTCCCCTGCCCCCATTCCATTATCGCCTTTCTTATGTCTCCGTCTTCTTCCATTCCATTATCCTGGAAGTCCAGGATCTCTCCCTCCACCCGCAATCTACATTATCCACCCTTACACTTGTCCGTAACCATTGGTCAATTATTGTCTATCCCTTAGTGTATCTTTCTCTGTGTCGCGTGTAGTTCTCACGGAATGGTTTCAGTTGGTAGTATTTTCGATTGATGTGAGTAATCTCGAGCGATTCACAATGCGATACAGGAACAATGGTCTCCAGCTCTTTCCTCCTCTTTGGCGTACAGTGCTTCTAGGTAACAACTCCACCTGCCGTCGGGCAAACGATATGCGTGGGTGTGAGTGAGCAACGCCAGAAACGGCATAGACAGCTGTTGTAGTCATGGAGGCGAAGTCTGTGGTGATCTGGGGGCCGCCAGCAGTGCGGTGCTTATTGTTCTATGGGAAGTCAGGACCCCATGTATTCATCGATCCGGAATAGAGAGGGAAGGCCTCACAATGAGGAAAGTAGTACAGTAGGCCTAAGATTCAGAGATTCCAGTGTATGTAATGTGTGGGGAGCTGGGGTGCCTTTCTGCCATGGCAATCACTAATAGAGGGGGAGTCGTGATCCAGTGACCAATAAACAGACATGGGAGGGGAGAAACAACGAACGAAAAAGAAAGAAGAAAAAAAAAAAAGAAGTTTTTTACGTTATAACAATTTGTCTCTCGTGGTAGTAGAGGTATATCAGTAAGCATTAGAGTGCGCATCATATAGATCTTCCAGCATAGTCATGAGGTCGTGTGGGGCCGCCAGTGGCCAACAAGTGTCCGTGGGGAGTTGTTGTCTTACTGCATATCGGGGATTTCGGGTGCTGCTTCACGTTCCATCTCCAGCCTGGTGCGTCTTCGGCCTCCTTGTCTCTGCTGAAGTGGGAGGGGGTCCCCTTCCGGGAAGCCCCATGATTGTAGCAACATGGGTTCCCAGTTCTCTATCTGAAGGGTGGGGAGGCCAACTGCATCCAAAAAGTCAGGGAGGTCATTGAAGCCCCGTAGAGTAACTGGTCTGTTCTGTACTGAGACAGTGAGCGCCATTGGGAAACCCCAGCGATATGGGAGTTGCGCATCTCTTAAGGCCGTCGTGAGGGGTTTAAGTGCGCGTCTAATTTGTAGTGTGAAGCGGGACAAGTCCTGGTACAATGAAATTTCCGAACCCTCAAATAACCAAATGCGGAGGAACGTGCTGCTAATAAAAGTTCTTCTTTGAGGGCAAAGTCAGTGAGATGGCAGAGCACGTCTCTCGGAGGGTCATTGGGTCGTCTATTAAAGCGTCCGCGGTCTCTGTGTGCTCTATCCACGTGTTGTAAAGTGATTCGTGGGCCATGTAGAATGTGATTAAATAGGCGGACTAGAAAGCTACGGAGGTCTTGGACAGAGTCCACTACACCCCTGACACGCACATTTTGTCTTCTGGATCTATTTTCAAGAGCATCGATTTTGCGCGCCACTGCGTATAAGTGATCCTGGGCTCCGGCATGAGTAGCGATAACTGGGGCGGTTGGTCTCGCTGCGGCCTCCTCCATATCTGCACGTACCTCGGTTATATCTTTGCGGAGATCTTCTCTGACTGCTCCAATTAAGCGTTGGATATCGTCTCTCGTCGGGAAGGCCGCCACCATTTCCTCTATCCGGCGGGTCCTGGCGTCTCCGTCCAGCCATGACTCTTCCGAGTCAGCTAGGGAAGGTGGGGCCGCCATTTCCGGCTCTGCTGGCTTATCGCGGGAGGTGCGTAAAAAGTGGTCCAGGGTTCCCGATAATGACGGTCTCGGGGTGTCTGGGAGAGAGGGGTCCTCTGACTTCTTTCTGCTTTTCCCCATGGTCCAGGTAGTCGGCGAATATAGCTAGTTAGAGGCGGTTAGGTCGGGAGCTACAGATTTACGCGGCCATCTTCATCCAGCGCCAAGCCACGCCCCGAAGAAAGACTAATCTACTGATGATAAAACCCTCATTAAGAGCTTCGGGGTAATAGCATTGACATGGCAATTTGAAGCCCAATCAGAGCTGCTGATGTTTACCTTTCAGATCAGGTCTGATGAGCTGGCCTATAGGAGACAGGCAATGGTGGCACATAGCAGATTAGTGTGACAGGTGCAAATGAAAACTGATTGTCCCATAATCTCCTCCTAACCTCAATCACACCTAACCTAGCTCTAATCCTAATGTTTCTGTAATCTGTTCATTGTGTGGGGTACTTTCGTGTAGAGGTATACCTGGCTACCTATATAAATTCACTATAATGTATTTTACTTTAAGAAATAGAGTTAATATTTCAATGTTGATACATAACTTTTTCATATTCCAGATTTTAATATTTCACGTTTCTTAATATTAATATTTATATGATGTGATGAATTTTATTACTTAACATGAATACAGCCCTCGCTCTGTCGCTTCTCCCGGCACTAGCTGCAAATATACATATTGACATAGAGTGATAACCGTTTATAGGTTGTACAGAGTCCCTGCGATTTGTAGTTTATTTTGATATGTTGGCAAATTTATTATCCCCTCGCTGTAGCTCCTGTCACAGCTAGCATACTAGTCAACGTGAGGTTTTTCTGAAGGATTGAAGATTAATTATTAAATTTCGTCGGATCAGTAAAAATGCCTCTAATCTGTTGAAGTCAGAAGCCGGGCTTATCCACGGGCACAGAATTAAAGAGCCTGGTAAATGGGACGCGTGGGGAGACGTACTCAGACAAATAGACCTATAAACACACATGCACAAATGCTCTTTAGAAAATACAGGAAAATTCAGGTGCCTAGTTTTGCTTTATCAGCCCATTTCTTTTCAATAACTTGTGATTTTATGTTATTTAGTTTTAGCGCCTTTTCTGACTTTTGACAGGATACAAAGTCACTTTCTTTAACATGATTCATTTCAAAATGTTGACATCATTTATTATTATTATTTTATTTTTGCAGAAACTTTTAATTCCGTTATGATATAGGGAATGGAAATGTGGAGACAGCGCTTATGTATGTGTGTTTTATCTTGTATGTCAGGATAAAGTATTAGGGTGGGTGCTGCCGCTAGAATATAAAGTGTCCACACACCTCAAAAGACACAATAAGATAAAGCATAGGGCGCACCCTAATGGTTATGGTTATGTACTAAAACAGCATCTTACATATATATGTATATATATATATAATAAAAGCAGTTTGCAAGAGAAAATGTAATATATACTGAATAATTCACACAGAGGATGGAAGTACTGTAAGATTGGAATACATATATTTAGTTGATCGCTGCCGCGATGACACCTAACTCCAGCGGCTGCGGTCCCGGATGCCGGGCTGACATCGAGGATGTCAGCCCGCACCGGGGGGGCCAGCGATCGGCCGGAACCCGGCCGAACGCTGACCCCAATGGGAGAACGCGCTCAGCGCGTCCTCCGCATACCAGCGGGAATGCTGAGGACGCGCTGAGCGCGTCCTCAGCATTGAAGTGGTTAAAAGGATCACCAGAACACGTTTTCACCGTATAGGCTTCCTCAGTGAGTGTCCTTTTGGGGCAGAGTAATCTCTTCAGTCAATTTTGAGACAGATTGACTTTAGAGACTACTCTGCCTCAAAAGGACACTCACTGAGGAAGCCTATACCGCGAAAACACATTCTGGTGATCCTTTTAAAGCTTTTGTATTATTTTATACCAAAATTTTTTTTAAAAAAAATTCAGATTTATTCCTGCCATATGGATTTTTTAATTTAAATAAAAGTCTATGGGCCCTATTACATTCTTCGCGCGCAAAAACGCATTAACGCTAGGGGCAAAACCCTGTGCTCTGAACGTCGTATTACGACGTTCGCGCACAAAATGCGCATTAACGTCTAACGCGAGTGACCCTGCCAGAACCCTTTGCGAGCGCAATTTAGTGCATGCATCCTATACTTAACATTGTGAGCGCAAATGCGTTTGTGCGCTGGTACGCACATGGTATTACACTCTTAGCGCAAAATTTAACGAACAACGTTTGCACGTATAATTTTAACGTCTTTGAAAAGCTGGTGGTAGCGGCAAATTGTAACAACCTGACCGTACCAAACTGCGGATTCACAACGGAGAACGTCGATGTGCACGTTTTTTTTTTACTAGATCCGTCAAAAATGACAGCCACTACCTTGTCTTCCGTCAGAACGTACGTCTGTTGTGCGCAGTCTGCACAAAATGACGGACTCGCGTTAAAAATTATATTGCGCTCACTGATTTCTGCGCGCAACGGTACTATGCGCGCATTTTTGCGCGTTGGTTTTACGAGCACAATTTCCCGACGGATGAAAAAATGCACGAGGAATGTAATTCCAGCGTTGATTTTTGTGCGTTAACGTTTAACGCTTTACATTAAGAATGTAATAGGGCCCTATATTTTTTATACATGTCTTGGTGCCTGGTCTTTTTCATCGATACACATTTTTTCCTAAGCCCACTTATTCATCCTTCCCACCCTGGAACCTGGATTACATCGCCGGAACCAAGGAAAAGAGAAGAAATCAACTAAATATAAGTATTCCAATCTTACAGTACTTCCATCCTCTGCGTGAATTATTCAGTGTATATTACATTTTCTCTTGCAAACTGCTTTTATTATATATATATATACATATATATGTAAGTTGCTGTTTTAGTACATAACCATTAGGGTGTGCCCGGAACCAAATCCGTTATGATACTTCAATGCATATAATGTGGTTTCACTAATGTACTGTTTGCAATGTCAGGAATTGAACCCCAAATCCATCTTTAATCTATCTTCCACTATTTCCCCTAATACGTAACACTACTTAGAAGACGCCACCAGCGAGTGTCCTTGGCCAAGACACCTAACGATATGGATGCGCCTATGGATACTTGTACTTAAAGAATGTAAGTTCCTTTGGGAACAGGGTCCCCCCAAATCAGGCCATATCATTCATGTGTGGTATTCTAATGTATCAACCCCTTGTGAAAACTGATCTTATAAAGCGCTGCAAAATTTGCGGCGCTATATAAATAAAGGATAATAATAATAATACTAACAAAGCCTCGGGTCTCTTCTTCATCACTCTAACATGTCTTTATAAGCAGTGCCCTTGTTAAACATACAGGGTTATCCAAAGAGATTCGAATTGCTTGAGAAAGGTAACCGAACGCTGAAAATCAGCGTTCGGTTACCTTTCCTGGCCATTCGGCTATCCAGAGAGCAGGCAATTCGCCAAATCCTGTCGAATTGCCTGAACATACGGTGCCTGTTCGGTCCCTGTTCGAGGGCAGTGAAATCCCCATCAAAAAGCACTGCTTCGGCTATTCAGAGAACACAAACCAGCAGTGAAAGGTTCCCCTAATGCCCTGCCATTCGGTGGTTTAATTCGGCAAATTTATTCAGGAGAATCCCATAGACTTCAATGTTAAAAATATTCCCGTATTAATTCAATATCTAATAAACCGTTCATTATAAAATTCTGCAGCAAAAAGTCTCTTTATTTATAGATTTTTTAGGATACTTAAGCATTTTTCTGAATTTTTTAAAAAAAAATTAAAAGTCCGATTTTTTTTTTGATTTTTTTTCAGTTTGCTTATTTTTTTTGTAACAGCCCTCTTTATTATCATTCCCTGGACCTCCTGTGAAAATTTCAGACATTTTCGCTCAGTAGTTTCTTTGCAAACAGCGTTTCTTTTTCCCAGATTCATACAAATGGTTTTTCTAATTTATTCACTGCCTCCTCTACGTCACAGCTGCTTCGGCTCTGTGTGATTCGGCTCCTTTTCGGCTCCTGTTCGGCTCCTCTTCGAAGGTTAATCCAGATGTTTTTGCTTGTTTTCAGCGTGCATTCGGTGAGTGTTCGTCAGGTTTTCGGCAGCTTTTCCCTGCAATTCGGGGACCCTGTGGTGCTTGCTGAATACACCGCAGGGTCACCGAAATGCAATCGGCAAAAGGAACCGAATTGAAGAGAACGAAAAGTCACCGAACGTGCGGTGACTTTTCGAATCTCTTTGGATAACCCTGATACTCTTGTAACATTAATCTAATATCGACCTACATGATATCTCATAACATATTCAAATGGCTACTTACAATAATGGTAGAGATTGAATATTTGGCTAGCGTAGTGAGGTTTCCCCACTATAAAACTGAGGAACAAAGCAGAACATCACTGATTTGGTATTCATTTGACATTGTATGTCAACTAAAAACCAAACTAAAGCTGCTTACATTTTTAATGTGTTAATTGCTAGTTAACGTGCACCTGATGTGACCAGGTCTCAAAGATCAATGTGATATCTCATCTCTTGATGTTATTATTATTTATTAAGCACCAACACATTCTGCAACGCTGTACAAAGTGCAATGGGTAAAGAGAAGACAATTCTATAATACATACAGGAGGCAGGTCAGTATTTCTGCCAACAGATACAGGAGTACATGAGGACCCTATTCCATGGCAACTTACAATATAGATGGGTGAGAGGTGAGAAACAGGAAAGGAGGACTGCAGTGATGAGTTGTTAATGCAGGGAGAGATGAAGATAGTTTTTTGGTCTGTCGGGTGTCTTGTTATGGAGTTAGATGTCATATTAAAGTCTGTGCTTACCTGGTTCCAGTTTTGAGTTCTCCCATCTATTCCTCTCCATGGACTGTAGACTGTGCGGCTGGGTAGTGCGATAGGCCCAAAATTCTGATGGACAAGGATCACATTCATTAAACATCACAACTGTAGAAGTTAAGCTCTGGAATGTGATTGCATATGGATGTTTTAGAAAAGCATAAAAAAAATCATCCTGGAATAATTTTAAGATGTATGATTAACCCCTTTACAACGCAGGACGTGCTATGCTATCAGTCATTGCTTCTGCTTATAATGGGTGGACATCTCCTACAGGACTGCATGTCTGCTCACAACTGTCACGGCATGCCATCAGGAATGAGTGACAGATAAACTTTGATGGGTGAAGAGAATAATCGTCTCCAATTGTCCGTCCTTTAACCCCTAAGACCCTGTCTTAGGCACACCTTGAGTTAACTCTCCTTCTGCGCAGGGAGAGAGAAATCCTTCAAAGAAAACACGAGGCATGTATTTTAGTCTGGCAATTTCTCTCTGCCGTTTCAACGTTTTTTGACACATATTTATGCTTGTGACAAGGCGTTGTCTTTTTATTTCATTGGTTAACATTTCAAAACATAACATAGTTCATTGGCCAGTTTCAATACAGGTCTGGTGACACATTTCTGGACAGTCCCGTGGCCCGAGACATGTGATTTCTTGAGACATGTGATTTCTTGAGACATGCTATCCATCAGCACTTTTATCACTTCAGAGAAACTTGCAAACATCAGCATTTTTGTCATTTTAAAGACATTTGCAAACATCTTGAGAAGTGAAACTTAATCCTATAATACTGCTGATTATCAATTTATCTTAAAACTATTTCTTATATTTAAACCTTAATTTATCTATTAATATTATAATTCATGGGGTGTTATTTAACTACTTATAGGGTCCTTCTTATAGGTTAGCAGATGGTGGTCTGAGGATTCCTTTTCCTTCAATCCCCTCTTAGAATCATAGTATGATCATACTATTTGATTCTTTCTTTGTTTCATCTATCTACTGTAAGTTAGTATGGGTTGGGGAACGAGACCCTCAATACCCATGTGGATCAATATAGAACCAGGGGGGCTGTACCTGCCACGGAACGGGTAACACATGGCAGTCTCCCAGTGCCTATTTATCTTCCTAACCTACAGTATATTTTACTTCCGATTAGCTATTCGGCGGAGTTGGACATATTCTGCATAATCATTTGGAGTGGACGGTAAAGGTGTACTGTACATCATGGTGGTGGGGTTACCCTTGGTCATCATTCGTTTCAGACAGGGCATAAGGCAATAGACTATTACTGCAATACAAAGAACAATTAACAATAGTATAATGCCTAGTTGTATCAGGGCCTGTCTCCACCCTTTAACCACACCGAAGTATTGATCCCAAGGGTTATCTATACCAGAGTTACGTTTCATTTCTTCGGAGAGCTCAGTTAGTTTTTTTATGGCGCGTGTCACCTTTCCATTTGGGCCTACATTATCAGGGATGTAGGTACAACATGTACCTGTCCCCTCTATCATTTTGCATACACCTCCTTTTTCAGCCAATATCATGTCCAGAGCCATTCGGTTCTGGAACGTCATAATGGATGTGGATTGTAGTTGGTCAGCGAGGCCCTGTAAAGCTTCGCGAGTATAATTAACAAATCTCTGCTGGTTATAATATAAATAGTTAATCCAATCTACATTCTTATTAATAGTAACAAGAGGTGCTAGGAATGACTCAAACCCTGCCTTTACTTGATCCCTTGCTTTAAATTCATCAGGAACCCCTCTTGGTACCCCTATAACATCAATATAGACATGCGGATCAAGACTACCTTGTGGGCTTGGGACTTCCCTTTTCCTGCGACGTGAGCTAATATTTGGAATTTCCTCAGGATCCGAAACAATATGAAATCCCATTATGGCCTTAGCTAGGGCACATTCACCTGACCATTGAAGGGGCAGACGCGCCCTAATCTTGAGGTCTCCACATATCCAGTAGAGATCCCCAATCAGAAAAACTTGATTCTGGAACTTAGTACTGTTGATATTGCTATAATTGGCACAATAACCCTCGGGGAAGAAGGTGAGGTTCCTACCTTTTTCTACTGACCTATAGCAGGTATAGTTCCCTGGGTAAACATGTATCCCTTCTCCTGGTTGTGGGAGGCGTGTTAGTATGGGGTAGCTATTCTTCCAATATTCACATAAACTCTGGCTATCAGTGGTGTTAGTATATAAACTAAGAAAACATTCTTCTACATCTTGCGGAATATTAAAAGGTACAGTGCCTAGATGTGGCCTAGCAGCACCACCACATAACAATTTGTACGGTTATTGTTTAGGGCACTAAATTTTACCCATTCTAGCCAAACATTTACATCTGAAAATCTTGTTTCCATTACTATGCTGTCTTCATAGGTGGGATTGGCTATTGATTTGGTGTTAGGTAGGAGAGAGGAGGCGTCACTACCTCTCCATATTTCCTGGGTAGGAATGGGTTCTCTTCCTTCTTATAAATGGCCATATCTTGGAGTTTGAACTTGTATCGAGGGAATTTGGTTGTGGCAGTTGCGTATATTCCCATTACATAGACACCCGTGTCGGCCTGGGAAGGGTGGTGTATAGTCAGCGTCAATTGTACTGTCTGAGCTCCGCTTCTGATTGAGCACCGCCACCCACCTCTCCCAAAGTCATACGATTTAGGCTAGGGACAGATGAGCGCATTTTCTGCGGCCACCGTCAAAATGTACGTCGATGCGTGCGCACGCATTTTTTCACGGAATACGCTTAAGTGGTCAGACGATGCGCAATTCTGGACGTATTTCATGACGATGGGGTAAAAAGAAGTCTAGGGAAATCCGGCTGTTTGAACGTTATGTTGGCCGCACACTAGCAGCGTCTGACGTCTCCTAATCACGCACACACGCTGCTATGCGGCCGCAGCGCACTCTGTACGTCAGTACCAGCGGTTTAACGTTCTCGAAAAAATGCGTTCATTTTCCACTTGCGTTGCGCGGCCGGACTTTTGTGCGACCGTACTTCGTATATTGGCCGTCATTGCCCGGCATCTGCTGCTAGTGCGGCCGTGATTATGTGCGCCAGAACGCGCGTTCGCACTGCCTCAGTCTGACCCTAGCCTTAATAGGCTTTGTCCCTCGGAACTGCGTCGTCGTGCGGCGCTATCTGGTTTATATCCCCATCTGTTAACTACTGCATCAGAGGTACCATATCCCATATTGCCCGTGTCCCACCCCACTGCGCCCCAATAATCACAATTATGTCCCCAGTACTCATCGGTTACACATATATATATATACAGTTGCCTTGTACAGTATCATACTGCAGTCACCTGATCCTTTGTCACAGAATGAGCCTATGGTGCAATAATCAAAACCATAAGTGGCTACAGTTGTGCTGGAGGAATTGAACCAGAAAGTCGTGACCCCGTTATCCATAGTCATGCCTACATCTGGGGAAGCAGATACTCCAGTAATGGTGGACAATAAAAAAACAACAGTGGCCAGACAGTGATGGTTTGGGTTGGGGTTCTTTCTGGTAGGGGGTGTGGACAATAGGGGTTGTGACATATGTTCCGAAGGGGGGGTAAACATGTTCTTTCAGTCTTTTTCTTCCCCCACATGCGTCTCCATACTCTTCGAAAAGGATCCTTGGTTGTCATCTTCTCCTTGTTGGAAGCCAGGGCTATCTGCCCTCGTGAGTGTCTCTTGGTCCGGGTCCTCTTCCTGATGGAGGCCAAGGCTATTAGCTGCCCCCGTTAGTGCCCCTTGCGGGATTCTCTTGATCCTGGAGGCGTGGATCCAGACCGGGCTGTCCTCTGTCAGTATAGCTGTGCGGGTTACAGCTACCACCGTGGTCTCTGGTCCATAGGCGAAATCCTCTGGTCTTTTTCCTTTCTGTAGCCGCTTTACCAGCACCTTGTCTCCTGGATTAAATGGGTGGGTAGGTTTGTCTGAAAGAAAGGGGGACTTAAATATAACTTCGTCTCTGGTTGTCTCGAGGGTTGAGATCAGCTGCCTAAGTCCCCTGTCTCCACTGTTAGCCTACCTGTAGACCATGGTAATGGAAAGGGTCTGCCCATAAGTATCTCGAAGGGGGAGTAGCCTGTGTTCCTATTAACCGCCATTCTGATTTCAGCCAGAATGATGGGGAGTACCAATTTCCAATTCTTTAGCTCTTCTGTGGTTGCATATTTTTGTTAGGTACAAAATAATTGGTCCCCATCCATTGTTTAGCTATGTCCTGTTGTGCTGCTCGTTTAGCTGCTTGGTCAGCCAGATGATTCCCTTTTGCAATAGGATCTGAGGCTCTGGTGTGTGCTCTACAATGTAACACCGCTAACTCAAATTTCTCCAATATATGTGTTAACCAAAAATGTGCTAATAGATATAGATATAGATAGATATATATACCGTGTATATATATATATATATATATATATGGTGTTTCCCTATGGAATGAGCCCGCCTTCTCACGGGCATGACAGGTGATCTTTCAAATGCAGCATAACCATGGAGAGTATGACTCAGGGTAGCAGGTAATCAATGCGCCTCAGTGGATTCATCTTTTATAATAACATATTATTAGGTCATGACCTTCCAGTAATTGCAGCAGAAGGCTTAGCAATTACAAGAAAAATCCATTGAGATCACCTGTTTGAATCCTTACTTGGGGTTTTGTTTTATATTTGGATTTAAGTGAATAATTCCCTAATGCATTGCATGCACATTAATATACGTGTCCCAAGAGACGGTTTGAATGGGCATGTGGAAAAAAGCAGGTTGTTGAGACATGATGGATTACTGTTTCCTCATCAAAAAAATCTAATTCCTCATGACTAATATTGCTATTTTCTCCCATGGAGCTTATTCATCATGATATGACAAACTGCAGGCTCTTTGATGGGATTTTTTTTTTATTTTACTTGAATCGCTTTGATGAACAAACTCTTTTATAATTCCATTCTCACTTCCTGGATGCCCTCGTCGGCCTTGCCCTCTTGTTCTTTCTTCCATTCGAATTCTTGAACTTTTCATGTCTTCATGTTTGATTTCTGGGCACGCGGTGACTTTAGGAGGATGGATTGGGGTGTTAATTAGGAGAATGCTTTAGCTGTTTGTTCGTCACCATAGGAGTTAGTCAGAATGAATTCTATTAACAGCACCATGGGAGATGTTGAGGGGGTGGGTGCCCCGTGCTGGGTCTCTAGAGAGAGATAATGAGAGAGTTGGTATTTGGAACTTTACGGAATAAGAATTTAGGCTACTCCATGGAGATCAGCCATGTTATTTTTAATACAAAAAAATTAATAAAGCCATTTGGGAGTATGTCCTAAGAATGTGACAGTAAATCTCCAAAACAGTTAATCATGACATCAGAGATGTTTCAAAATACATGTCCTGTCCAAGTCCTAGGGTTGGCTGAGCATCATGGAGCATATAGTTAACAAACAATGCTTTATTTATACTATAATTACAAAATTATTTCTGCCCTAAAGGATCATTCCACTGGTTTTAGAAGTAAGCCTTAATACACAAAATCTGGCGGAAAATTATTTTATTTTTAGCAATCTAAAGAAGTTGTTGCATTTATATAGCAGGCTTCAGGATACTGCTACTTAAAGGGACACTCTGTCTACACAGTGTGAACAATCAGTCTTATCTGAGTGATCACTCTGCTGTGAGGTCCCGCTTACTCTCTCCTCTCTAAGGGAAACTCAGAGGGCTGATTCAGCCTTCTAAATGCATTGGCTTATTCACACCCAACCTCCTCATCTCCTGTAGTCCTCAGCTCATGTTTTCAAGGCTTGGAGACCTTTGGGAACTAACATTATCCAATGGTATCAAAGATGTCCTTCATAGAGACCCACTGGATTGGCTGGAGCACCCATTTCCCCTGTGTTCAGGTGACATGTTGAACTGGGAGCATGTCATATCTTAGAGAGATGCGAGGGAGATCAGTGCTGGATTTTGGTATGTTTTTAAAGGAAAGTAAAGGGTTAAATTGAAGGGGTGTGTGGAAGGTTTTGGTTATTGCTTAACCCCTACATTTCCTTCCTCCTCCAGTTTAAACTCAATAGCATCATATTAATGTCCTTTATCACAGTAGTGGATTGGGTGTTTCTGCTGTTGTGTGTTCGGGGAGAGCTTGATACCAGGTTACAGGGTGAAGAAACAGGAAGACAGAAAAAAAGATTTATTCACTTCTCTATTTTTCACCAAAAAGGTTAAACAATTTGATTATTTTGCAAACTTTTTAAACATTTACAGAGAATAATGATGAAGCACATGAAACTATGGAATTTTTATGACAAGTGGACCTTGTGAGCATCCCTTTTTGTCATGTCTAGCTCCTGTATACCTTATTTGTGACACAAATATCTTTTCAAAACTGCCTTGGTCTCCTATGTCTTCCTTTGACATATGATATGTGACATTTTAACCCTTTGCGGTCCAATAAACTTTCACTAAGGGGGTTATTCAGAGAGCAAACCCGCTGGCTGCTGCTGCAAACTGGTCACCCGACACCGCCAACCCGCCGAACATCCGCCGCAAACACGCTGATTATACGATTAAGTCTAGGGTCAGACTAACGCATTTTTCGTGTTGTCTGTGAAAAAGTGCGTTCGAACGAATGGACGCATTTTTTCACGGAATACGCGATAGTGGTCATACGATGCGAGTTTTCGTCCGTGATTTTGTACAGATCATCAATAAAACACTTTTTGCGTCTGGACGTTATGTTGGCCGGACATTAGCAGCGTCTGACGTCTCCTAATCACGCACACACGCCACTAGCGGAGGCAGCGCACTCTGTGCGTCAGTAGTAGCGGTTCTACGTTCTTGCAAAAATGCGTTCGTTTGCCACTTGCGTTGCAATGCCGCACTTTTGTGCAGCCGTTCTTCGTATGCTGCCCGGCATTGGACGTAATTTGCTGCTAGCACGGCCGTGATTTAGTGCTGCTAAACGCACGTTAATACTGCGTTCGTCTGACCCTAGCCTTAAAGTGTCAAAATTGAAACGCTGTTTGCAAAAAATTTACTGAGCGAAAATGCCTGGAATTTACATATAAGGTCCTATGAATGATAATAAAAAGGTCTATTATAGAAAAAAGAAATGAAAAAAAAACGGAAAAAAATATTTGCTGAAAAAATCCCGAAAAATGCCTAAAATATTCTAAAAAAATCAATAAATAAAGAGACTTTTTACTGCAGATTAAAATAATAATCAGGCGCCGGATGTACGTCATTAACATCAGTGGAGGTTGTGGAATTCGGAAGTTCGTACTGCGCATGCGCAAGATGGTACTCGTCCAAACACACAGAAAGTGCATTAAATGGACGGGGATCATCGAGAGCCGTGGAACGTACGCCAAGAAGGACAATTTGGGGACATTTGTGGTGGATTTTTACTGATTAGACAGACAATATAATGCTATAAAAGTTTTTAGGAAGTTAGACCAGCTGATGAAGGCGTCGAAACGTGTCCTGGAGATTTAACTTTATTTTATATATGTTTTAATAAATGTACTCTTAAGGCTGGGGTCAGACCAGCGCACTTTTCACGTGCGTTCTGGCGCACATAATTATGGCCGCACTAGCAGCAGATGACGGGCAATGACGGCCAATATACGACGTACGGCGCACAAAAGTCCGGCCGTGCAACGCAAGTGGAATTTGAACGCATTTTTTTGAGAACGCTGAACCGCTAGTACTGACGTACTGAGTGCGCAGCTGCGGCATAGCGGCATGTTTGCGTGATTAGGAGATGTCAGACGCTGCTAATGTCCAGCCTACATAACGTCCAGACGCAAAAAGAGTTTTATTGATGATCCGTACAAAATCACGCCCGAAAATGCGCGTCGTCTGACCGTTTTTGCGCATTCCGTGAAAAACTACGTCAATGCGTTCGGACGCACTTTTTCACGTTCGCGGGGAAAAATGCTTTCGTCTGACCCTAGCCTAAAGCCACATCCCTGGATCCATGGTGGTTTTATGGATTTATCCAAGTAAGTGAAAAATCCACATGCGCCTATCTTCGAGCTACGGTAGCTCCATCAACCGTAAATTGAAAATTGGCAAAAAAAATGTACTGACCAGAGAATATCCAGATTTACACGAGGGGAGTATTCCTGTGCTATTTTTGTCTCCTGTTCTGTGCATATGTATGGTGACCCATATAATCATCTTGGCACGGTTTGGTTCAACTGAGAAGGGAGAAGAAAAATAAACCAAAGGCGTGCACCCACTCAGAGCCAGTGTTGGGGCTTGCTATTTGTGAGTGGAATACCTATTTATACAGAGTGTTCCTGTTGTACATTATAATCTGCACTATGATCAGTGCTTTTTTTCTGGAAAAATAGGTGGGGGTACTCTCACGCCTGGGGAAAAACTGATTATTATGACTATTTTCATGTCCTCATAAACGATAGTTGTAGCTCACTTAAAAGAAGGAACACTATAAAAGGGAGCCATATTTTTTAATACTGTGTTCCTTTAAATGAACTACAACTATTGTTGTAACCCTATGGGAGTTATCCACTAAGTGCCTCTGTTGCAAGAAAAATCGGTATTGCAGGGTTGTTAGCTGGTTTTTTTTTGTTTGTTTTTTGCAACGATGACACAGAGTGGATAATCCCCTAGCATTTGTGAGCTCCACAGCAATAAAACTCACAGTAATGCGCAGTGTGTATGAGCTCCACAGCAATGACACTCACAGTAATGCGCAGTGTGTATGAGCTCCACAGCAATAAAACTCACTACCATCTTGCAGTGTCAGCTCCTCTTATCACACCGCTTGCCTGACAATCTGCAGCTCTGGCAGATGTGTGTAAACATGCTGCACCCCCCCCTCCCCATGCTGTTCAAAGTTTCAGAAGCTGTAAAGAGAGGGGGAGCAGCCCTCCCTTGTCATTTACTGGGGGAGGGGGTTATCAGTCCCTACATACACTCCTGACTAACGGAAGCGATCAGGAGCAATATGAGCTGCCGAGCGCTTCCGATTCTCTGCCTGCCACTGCAGTAGGAGGGAGGAGCATAATGTTAGTTCTGGCTGGTGGTGAGGTGCCGGTACTGAGTGGTGAGGTGCCGGTACTGCGTACCCCCGAGTACCCCATGAAAAAAAACCTGACTATGATGTTTTATATCTTATATTGCATGTACATTCCATCTTTGGGCTGCTAATTGTGAGAAACACCAGAATCTCAGGAGCATATTTTGAGCTGCACCAGATATGTAAATTTCTATATTTGTTGGTTAGGGGGAAACCACTATTTCCTGGTATAAGCTTTGAGGTTTTGGTGCTGGTAAATACAGCTATCTTTTCTGTAAAATAATAAACGGTTTATTAGATATTGAATAAGAATGGGAATATTTTTGACATTGAAGCCTATGGGGTTCGCCTGAATAAACCTTTCAAATGAAACCACCGAAAAGCAGGGCATTTCTCTGACATTTCTCTGCTGTTCAGTGTTCTCTGAATAGATTAACCCAGTGGCGTCCCAAGGCAGGGACGGGGAGGGGGGGAGGCCCGCACAGGGTGACACCACCTCCTAGAGTTACACCCTAAAATTTTTTTAATTTTTTTTACTTTTACAAAGTATTTTACCAGGAAGGATACATTGAGATTTCATTCATTTTCAAGTATGTCCTGGGTAAGCAAGGCCTAGGCTCACACTTTCCAGGGGGGTGGCAAAAAAGCCCACCACTAAAGGGGTTACTCACAGAGCTCCGAAATGATGCCAACATTTTGGTGTTCTGTTGTTCTCTGCACTTTAGGGAATCAAATTTCCCCACCCTGCAGTGAATTCACCATTCACCGCAGGGTCCCCAAAGTGCATGGAGTCGGCCGCTGATTGCTGCCACCGCAAACCCGTGGCCTGCTGTTTTCAAAAAACTACTGAACAAAAATATATGGACTTTACATATAAGGTCCTATGGTTGATAATAAAAAGGTCTGTTACAGAAAAAAGAAAAACCGCTATTAAAAAAAAAAAAGGAAAAAAAATTGCCGAAAAAATTCAGAAAAATGACTAAAAGACAAAAATAATCAATAAATGAGACTGCTGCAGATTCAAATAATAAACGATTTATTAGATATTGCATAAAAACGGGAATATTTTTAACATTTATAAAGCTGCTGAATGAAACTACCAAACATCAGGGCATTTCACTGACATTTCTCTGCCCCTCAGTGTCTCTGAACAGATTAGCCATTACTCCTCTATGGGGACTTTCACTGCCTTCGAACAGCACCATACTTGCTGGCAGTTCGCCAAAATTTGTGTGTGAGCATATCACAGAGGCAGTGGCATATTTAGGGGAGGGGTGGGGGGGGGGGGCAGGCCGCCCCAGGTACCAGTGATTATTGGGGTGTCATTAGGGGTACTAGGAGGTACCATTGTCACTGTGTGTCAGCTTTGAGCTGTGTTCTCAAACAACGAGCAGTGGAGCAGGGTGTTTGCATTAGGAGAATAAAAATCCCCCTCTTCTCCCTCCATAGCTCCTCCCTTGCCCCGCAGCAGCAGCTCCAGGAGAGGGGAGGGGGATGTGATTTGTGTGCAGTAGGGATGTGTGTTTCGGGTTTTGGAATTTTCCTGATTCGTGCATTTGGATTCTGCCGATTTTCCGAAAATTTTCGGATCTGAAAACGGCAGATCCGAATAAATTTTCGAGCCGAAACGAAAACTTTTTGGAATTTTCAAATGGACTACAAATGTGTAAAATCGAAATTCATTTTCGTTCCATTCGTGATTTCGGCTCCATTCCTGATTTCGGTTCCATTTCAGTAATTTCAGACATCGTATTTATATCGCTGATTCTGTAATTAAATTTTGTATCATTCCCATCTCAATGTATCCTTCCTGGAAAACATGCGAACTCTCAATGTATCCTTCTTGTAAAACATGAGAAATCTCAATGTATCCTTCCCGGAAACCAGAGAAATCTCAATGTATCCTTCTTGTAAAACATGAGAAATCTCAATGTATCCTTCCTGGAAATCCAGAGAAATCTCAATGTATCCTTCTTGTAAAACATGAGAAATCTCAATGGCAGAATTATCGTATCGTATAATTATCGTATTCGAAAAACCATTAGTTTACATCAAAACGTATAGACACTTTGAAACGAGGAGAACAGACGTTCCGAAAAACACGAAATTTTCCGAAATCACGAAAAAAAAGTCGATACGAAAAACTAACCGAAATGAACCGAACCGAAACGGAAATCGGCCAAAACGAATCGAAACAAATATTTACAAAATCCGAACGAACTGAAAAAAAATCGGTGCACAAGCCTAGTGTGCAGAAACAGAAGATGACAGTAAACAGCAGGTAAAGGGGGGGGGGTATCAGCAGAATGTGAAGCCCTGTCTGATTACTGCTGTTTAAAATGGACCCTTCCTTAACCAGCACTGTAGTGATCAGAAATTTGTCACTGAGCTGCCTGGCTCCTGGTGAGGTTCTGCATAGAGGGGGCCAGGCTGCATCCACTGCATCACCGGGGAATAGGCAGCCAGTGGCGTAGCGTGGGGGGTGCCTCGGGGGCAGTCGCCCGGGCGCAATTTTCTTGGGGGGCGCAAAATTTCAAAAGAAATTTGAACCACTAATATTTTCCAGCAGGAATCAGCAAGGTATCCGCCAGTTTTGCCACGCCGTCGGTGACTTAGCACTCAGCATTCAGATGGGAGGACCAGGACAGAAAATTATGGTCCTGTCCTGACTCCTTAACGCCAACATGAGTCAAGTGAAGCAGCGCAGCATTATTCGACGGAACACCCTTTACCACGCATGTCAACGCCCTTTGAAGCACTGTTCCAGTCCCCCTGCCACTGGCAGCCCTGCAGATGCTGACCAGGGAGGAGGGAGGGAGGTGCCTGCCCTGCAGCACAATTTAAAATTCAGTCTCCACTAAGCCCCCTGGACAGCCCCCCCCAGGCCACCAGCAACTCCACGCAGGCAGGCAACACTGTGTGACACCAGATCAGCGTGACCAACACACAGTGTGGGGTACAGAGAGACGGTGACTGGAGGTTCAGGGAGAGAATGACTGGGAATACTGGGAGAAAGTGACTGGAGATACTTGGATAGAGAGAGAGAGTGACTGGGGTACTGGAAGAAAGTGGGGGTACTTGGAGAAAGAGTGAGAGACTGGGGGTTACTGGGAGAGAGAGAGTGACTGGGGTTACTGGGAGTGACTGGGGGGTACTGGGAGTGACTGGGGTACTAGGAGAGAGAGAGTGACTGGGGTACTTGGAGAGAGTGACTGTGTATAGTGTGAAAGTGGAACTACAGTTGCAAGAAAAAGTATGTGAACCCTTTGGGATTACGTGGAGTTTTGCATGAATTGGTCATAAAATGTGCTCTGATCTTCATCTAAGTCACAACAATTTGAAAAACACAGTCTGCTTAAAATAATACAACACAAACATTATAAGTTTTCATGTTTTTATTGAACAGAACATGTAAACATTCACAGCGCAGGGTGGAAAAAGTATGTGAACCTTTGGACTTAATAACTGGTTGACCCTCTTTGGCAGCAATAACCTCAACCAAATGTTTCCTGTAGTTGCAGATCAGACCTGCACAACGATCTGGAGTAATTTTGGACCACTCCTCTTCACAAAACTGTTCCAGTGTATCTTGGGATGTCTGGTGTGAATCGCTCTCTTAAGGTCATGCCACAACATTTCAATCTACGCTGATGACACTCAAATCTACCTCTCTACCCCTGATCTCTCTCCCCCTGTCCTTTCAAGAGTCAGTGACTGTTTATCTGGCATCTCCTCCTGGATGGCCTCCCACCACCTAAAGATCAACATGTCAAAGACTGAACTCCTACTTATTCCTCCCTCGAATGCCTCCCCACCTCCTGACTTCTCTATCACGGTGGAGGGTATCACCATCTCCCCATCAAACCAAGTTCGCTGTCTTGGAGTTACACTTGACTCTGCTCTTTCCTTCATCCCCCACATCAAGTCTCTTTCCTCCTCCTGCCGATACCAACTGCGTAATATTTCCAGAATTCGGCCATTTCTTACCGCTGTCACCACAAAACAACTCATACACGCCCTGGTAATCTCCCGACTCGACTATTGCAATAATCTCTTATCTGGCCTCCCTCTGTCCCGCCTCTCCCCCCTACAATCCATCCTGAACGTCTCCGCCAGGCTAATTCACCTCACCTGCCGCTCTGTCTCTGCCGCTCCCCTCTGCGAGTCCCTTCACTGGCTCCCCATCCACTGCAGAATTAAGTTCAAAATCCTTATCCTTACCTACAAAACCCTCACTAACTCAGCTCCCCACTACCTGTCCTCACTAATCACCAAATACACCCCGGCCCGCTCTCTAAGGTCAAACAGTGACCTGCGACTAGCTTCTCCCCGCATCACCTCTTCCCATGATAGACTGCAGGATTTCCCACGCGCAGCCCCCACTCTCTGGAACGCTCTCCCTCGTACTGTCAGACTTTCCCCTAACTTCTCTTCCTTCAAACGCTCCCTTAAAACGTTCCTATTTAGGGAAGCCTACCACCCAACTCACTGACGCAACCATCAATCACTCTCACCTTACAGTCCTCTCCTCCTGTTTCCAACCCCAACCCTCCCAGAATGTGAGTTCCTACGGGAATAGGGCCCTCATCTCCTCCTGTACTGTTTGTCAAAT
Organism: Leptobrachium leishanense; assembly: GCA_009667805.1. Lineage (NCBI taxonomy): Eukaryota > Metazoa > Chordata > Amphibia > Anura > Megophryidae > Leptobrachium > Leptobrachium leishanense. The sequence goes on from CM019065.1 coordinate 131,637,939, forward strand.
GTTGTTCAATGTATTGTAACCCTGTCTATACTGTGCCTATTGTACAGCGCTGCGGAATATGCTGGCGCTTTATAAATAAAGAATAATAATAATAATAAAAGTTGAGGTCAGGACTCTGACTGGGCCACTCCAGAAGGCGTATTTTGTTTTGTTGAAGCCATTCTTTAGTTGAATTACTTGTATGCTTTGGGTCATTGTCCTGTTGCATTATCCATCCTCTGCGGAGCTTCAGTTGGCGGACAGATGGTCTTTCGTTTTCCTGCAAAATGTCTTGATAAACTCTGGAATTCATTTTTCCATCAATAACAACAATCCGTCCAGGCCCTGAGGCAGCAAAGCAGATGCTCCATGATGCTCCCGCCGCCATGTTTTACAGTGGGGATGAGGTTTTGATGTTGGTGTGCTGTGCCTTTTTTTTCTCCACACATAGTGTTGTGTGTTTTTCCAAACAACTCAATTTTGGTTTCATCTGGCCGCAGAATATTTTGCCAGTAGTGCTGCGGAACATCCAGGTGCTCTTTTGCAAACTTCAAACGTGCTGCGATATTCTTTTTGGACAGCAATGGCTTCCTCCGTGGTGTCCTCCCATGTACTCCATTCTTGTTTAATGCTTTCCCTATTGTAGATGTGTCAACAAAAATGTTAGGATGTGCCAGAGATTTCTGTGCTGAACTTTCTCCATTTGTAGACCGTCTGTCTTACCGTGGACACATGAGCATCAAGGCTTTTGGAGATACTTTTGTAACCCTTTCCAGCTTCATGCAAGTCAACAATTCTTGATCGTAGGTCTTCTGAGAGCTCTTTTCTGCGAGGCATGGTTCACATCAGGCAGTGCTTCTTGAAACCAGTAAACCCAAAACTGGTGTGTGTTTTTAAAGGGCAGGACAGCTTTCAGCAACGCATCCAATAATATCACACTGATTGGACTCAAGGTTGGCTCACTCCTGGCTCCAATTAGCTCTTGGAGAAGTCATTAGGCCAGGGGTTCACATACTTTTTTCCACCCTGCACTGTGAATGTTTACATGTTATGTTCAATAAACACATGAAAACATATAATGTTTGTGTTGTATTATTTTAAGCAGACTGTGTTTTTCAAATTGTTGTGACTTAGATGAAGATCAGAGCACATTTTTTTGACCAATTCATGCAAAACTCCACGTAATCCCAAAGGGTTCACATACTTTTTCTTGCAACTGTATGCTAGGGTATACTGGGACAAGGTGACTGGTAGCAGTGGCGTTGCATGGGGGGCATGTGTGTTTCGTTTTTTTATTATATCAGTATTTTGTTAATATACAATACATGTGCTTGTGGGGTAAGGGGGTCATATAGCTACTGGTAGAAGGGAATCAGGGTGTGTTACCGTGTCCACAGGTTGGGGGGGTCGCACAATTTTTGCCTTGCCCGGGCGCTGACAACCCACGCTACGCCACTGTAGGCAGCCCAGGGTAAACAGGGACAGGAAAGAGGGAGTCTTAAAAAACTGGAATAGTAAAGAAAAAAGACCATAGCAGCATCTCATACCTGCAAAACACACACCCATTCTCTGCTCAGCAACTCCAATCCACAAATCCAGCCACCCAGCACACACACACACACACACAACTCCAATCCACAAAACCAGCCACCCAGCACACACACAACTCCAATTCACAAAACCAGCCACCCAGCACACACACAACTCCAATCCACAAAACTAGCCACACAACACACACACACACACAACTCCCATTACACAAACCAGCCACCCACACACAACTCCCATCACACAAATCAGACACCCAAACACAACTCCCATCACACAAAACCAGCCACCCACAACTCCCATCACACAAAACCAGCCACCCACACACAACTCCCATCACAAAACCAGCCACCCACACGCAACTCCCATCACAAAACCAGCCACTCACACGCAACTCCCATCACAAAACCAGCCACTCACACGCAACTCCCATCACACAAAACCAGCCACCACACACAACTCCCATCACACAAAACAAGCCACCCACACACAACTCCAATCACAAAACCAGCCACCCACACGCAACTCCCATCACACATAACCAGCCACCCATACAACTCCATCACACAAAACCAACCAACACACAACTCCCATCACACAAAACCAGCCACCATACAACTCCATCACACAAAACCAACCAACACAGAACTCCCATCACACAAAACCAGCCACCCACACACAACTCCCATCACACAAAACCAGCCACCCACACCTCCCATCACACAAAACCAGCCACCCATACAACTCCATCACACAAAACCAACCAACACAAAACTCCCATCACATCAGGGGTGGATCCAGAGGGTTGGGCAATGGGGCAATTGCCCCCCCGAGAAAATCGCCAACCAGCGTTCTCTTCTCCCTACTGACGAGCGGCCGCTGACACGCAGCCTGGTCGCTCGCCTGGGACGAGAACCTCCTGACCACCACCTGACCAGCCGCGTGATCTCGCGAGAACACGACTGCGCGGCTGGTCAGGTGGTTCCCAGCAAGCGGCCAAGCTACAAGTCAGCGGCCACTCGCCTGTCGCCTCGTGGGGGGCCGGGGAGAAGAGTAGAACGCCGGCGGAGCCTGGCCTGGACCAGCAAAGAGGTGAGAGCTGGGGGAAAATATACCCATGAAGCTGGGGGCAAAAATACCCATGAAGCGGGGGGCAAATATACCCATGGAGCTGGGGGCAAATATACCCATGGAGATGGGACAAATATACCCATGGAGATGGGACAAATATACCCATGAAGCGGGGGGGGAATATATATATATGGAGTGGGGGCAAATATAGCCATGGAGTGGGGGCAAATATACCCATGAAGCTGGGACAAATATACCCATGGAGCTGGGACAAATATACCCGTGGAGCTGGGACAAATATACCCATGGAGATGGGACAAATATACCCATGAAGCGGGGGAATATATATATATATATATGGAGTGGGGGCAAATATAGCCATGGAGTGGGGGCAAATATACCCATGAAGCTGGGACAAATATACCCATGGAGCTGGGACAAATATACCCGTGGAGCTGGGACAAATATACCCATGGAGATGGGACAAATATACCCATGAAGCGGGGGGGAATATATATATATAGAGTGGGGGCAAATATAGCCATGGAGTGGGGGCAAATATACCCATGAAGCTGGGACAAATATACCCATGGAGCTGGGACAAATATACCCATGGAGTGGGGGCAATATATACCCATGAAGCGGGGGGCAACATATACCCATGTGAGCTAAGGGCAAATATACCCATGTGAGCTGCCTGGGGGCAATATATATATCCATGTGAGTTGGGGCAATATATATATATCCATGTGAGTTGGGGCAAATATATATATCCATGTGAGCCGGGGCAAATATCTAAATCCATGTAAGCTGCTTGGGGGCAATATATATATCCATGTGAGCTGCCTGGGGCAATATATATATCCATGTGAGCTGCCTGGGGGCAAATATATATATCCATGTGAGCTGCCTGGGGGCAAATATCTATATCCATGTGAGCTGCTTTGGGGGCAATATATATATATCCATGTGAGCTGCTTGGGGGCAATATATATATATCCGTGTGAGCTGCCTGGGGGCAATATATATATCCATGTGAGCTACCTGGGGGCAATATATATATCCATGTGAGCTGCCTGGGGGCAATATATATATCCATGTGAGCTGCCTGGGGGCAAATATCTATATCCATGTGAGCTGCCTGGGGGCAAATATCTATATCCATGTGAGCTGCTTTGGGGGCAATATATATATATCCATGTGAGCTGCTTTGGGGCAATATATATATATCCGTGTGAGCTGCCTGGGGGCAATATATATATCCATGTGAGCTGCCTGAGGGCAATATATATATCCATGTGAGCTGCCTGGGGGCAATATATAGCCATGTGAGTTGGGGCAATATATATATATATACATGTGAGCTGGGGGCAAATATAAGCTGCAATATATATACCCCGTGTGAGCTGGTATATTGCCTGGGGCAATATATATATCCATGTGAGCTGCCTGGGGGCAATATATATATCCATGTGAGCTGCCTGGGGGCAATATATATATCCATGTGAGCTGCCTGGGGGCAATATATATATCCATGTGAGTTGGGGCAATATATATCCATGTGAGCTGGGGGCCAATATATCTGCCTGTCACTGCGAACCCAACACCAGCTCTTGGCCAAAACTGGTAGAATGCCCCCCCGAAACCTAACTCCTGTCACACAAAACCAGCCACCAACACACAACCCAGCCACCAACACACAACTCCTATCACACAAAACCAGCCACCCCAACACACACAACTCCCATCAATGAAACCAGCCACATGTGTACTTTTGTTCATAGCATGAGGATGGATATGTTCTGAGTTTGCAAAATCACTTAAAAATTACAATTATTCAAAAAGAATCTACACGCGCCTCTTATTTTTTTTTTTTTTTTCATTTTGTGAAAGGATTTTACCAGGAAGGATACATTGAGATTTCTCTCGTTTTCAAGTATGTCCTGGGTGTCGAGTATGTACCGTTAGGTGTCTTGCCAAGGACACTTACTGGAGAGGTTGCTCGCTGGGATCAAACCCATGACTCCACAGGCTCTCTCCATGCAGAGCGGTGACATTACCTATACTCCACCCAGCCGGTACAACACCAGCACAGAGGACACATGATCCACCATCGGCAGATTCATAATATATCATTATTATATGTATACGGCATGTCCTGCCAGCATGCTATAACTAAAAATATTTTTGAAAACATTAAAAAAAGTGCGTGTGATTTTATATATTTTTTTTTACATTTTAAATATAGGATCTGCCCCGGGTGCCAAATGTTCTAGGTACGCCCCTGGATTAACCATTGCTTCTCTATGGGGAATTTCACTGCCTTCGAACAGGCACCGTACTTGCTGCCAGTTCATCAAAATTTGACATTTCAGGGCCAAAATTTGGCGAACTGCCTGCTCTCTGAATAACCGAATGGCCCCAAAATGTCAGCGTTTGGGGAAATTCCCTGTCCGGTGACATTTCGGGGCCCAGATCGGCTCTCTCTGAATAACCCCTTTAGTGTGACAGCTGGTCTTTCAGTCATCTACAGCGTGTAAAATTATTTTGCGCAACAACATTAGTCAGTGATGGGAGACCCTGGAGGCTTGGCTGACTTCCAAGATGTCAGCCACCTCTGGGAGCAGTCCGCGATTTGGCGCTGGATCGCGGACCGGCAACTAAGGGGTTAAAGAGAGGCATCGCTGGAAAGGTCATACCTTGAAATCTTTGTCATGTTCCTGAAACCATTCCTGAACAATTTTTGCAGTGTGACAGGGTGCATTATCGTGCCGGAAGAGCCCACTTCTATCAGGGTACACTATTTTCATGAAGGTGTGTATGTGGTCGGCAACAATCTCTAGGGTGGTGGACCTGTCAAGAGTGTTCTGATACCTTTCCATCACGGCCAGTATTATGTTTCTCAGCAATTTGAGCTACAGTAGCTATTCTGTGTGATTGGACCAGATGGGCTAGCCTTCACTCGCCATGTGGATCAATGAGCCTTGGGCACCCATGACCCCTGAACCTGGCACTGATTCACCGGTTGTCCTTCCTTGCACGACTGTGGTAGGTACTAACACTGCATACTGGGAACACCCCACAAGACTTTCCATTATGTAGATGCTTTGACCCAGTCGCCTAGCCATTGCTAGTTGGCTGTAGTCAAAGTCACTCAGCACTTTTTGATTGCCTATTTTTCCTGCTTCCAAAACATGAAATTCAAGAATTCTGCTATTCAATGCTACCTAATATATCCCACCCCCTGACAGTTGCCATTGTAACCATATAATCAATGTTAATCACTTCACCTGTCAGTGGTTTGAATGTGGTTTCCGGTCACTGTATAATCGTTAAATGGCTGTATATCTTGAATTCTGGAATTTGGCACCTCTGTCTCATAGTGCTCAATAAATATACAAGTGCTTATGCGGCATTGTGTGCTGTGAATCCAAGTATGTTTACACTTGTCAGCATTATTTTGCAAACCGTAGTGTTTAGTCATGCTGACGGTAAATAATTAGGTTCATAAGTATTTGGACAGTTACACAAGTCCTATTGTTGTTCCACCACTCCTTTATATTGTATTTCAAAGAGGAAATGATTAACAGTACTTTACATTAATTAAAGTTCAGTTCATGGCTATGGTGTATGTCAACAGCTTTGCTTACCATTGTAATTTCCTTGTTTTTCATCTCTGAGTACAGGTGTATTTATACTGGTTTTATTTGTCTGTACAGGTGTGGTTACATAGTTTTGGTTGTCACCATCTATACCTTTGGTAAAAATGTTTTTGATCTCATGGTGTACACATTTATTATGTGATTGACGTATCTTTGAAGACGTGGTTATGTAATATTGATCTCACTGTGCACCTTTATGGCTTTGCGCTCTGAGGTCAGATATGGTTACAAGGTTTTGGTGTCTCTTTGTACAGTTGTTATATTCTTTTTGATTACATGTATTCAGAGCTGCCTCTAGAAATCTTTGAGCCTCTTTCAGAGTGATTGTCTGGGCGCTCTCCAAGTCTCCGTACATGTACAGATATTTTATATATTTACATGTATAGGTATGCATTCATTTAGACACCAAAATATTGTTACGTATCTATATATAGGCACCCATATATTTATTCATATACTGTGTATTTGTATACAGTAAATAAATGTGTGTAAATATATGTAATTTTGTATGCAGAGCAAATTTGGTTACATTTGCTCATGTTTAGTTAATCATTAAATGTTCAGTTGGTGGTTACAGTTGTTTATTGTTACTTGTTCAGTTGGTGGTTACAGATGATCTTTGTTAGATGTTCAGATGGGAGAGCAGAGACAAACTATCCAGTGTACACTAAAAGGGGCAGCTGCTGCAACATTGGGTATATGTATATATAGTCTGTATATATACACATACAGTTATGTTCTTACATTCAGCCCTGGCAGTCTACTGAAGCAAAGAGCAATGAAATAAGAATGTACTCTCTGCTTCTTGGTACTGTCACTTTACAAGATGAGCTGACATAGATTGATCTAGGACCTGTTCAGTCTGCAGACTTCCCTGGATCACAGGACTTTTACTCCGCAACAGGGCCACTTATTGATACATGGGAGAACCATGGACCGGAACTACTGACAGGCTAGCCGAGCGCCATTGTTTGATGGGGCCCTTGACCAAAGTAGTTATGCCACCACCATGACGGCTGCATTAGTAAAGCTGTATGTTTTGATCTGCGTGCAGATGTAGTGACATGGTTTTGACAGGGATCAAGTCAAGCAGGAACTCTTAGAAACGCAATACCACCACTATTTTTCAAGATGAACCGAGTTCCCTTTTGCCCCAAACACTGAATTAATGAAACTCTTATTAGGTTTCTATCATTTGCTTCCTTAATATGAATTGGGATACTGGGACTAGTAATTCAGCTAGGAGAATCCGGTTTCTGAACCTGTTAAATGATACCTTCATGTCGCAACTGGTAAAAACACCAACTAGAAAGTATGCCTGTCTCGAACTGGTTATAACAAACAATGTGGATCTTTTGTCAAATTTACAAGTAAGGGACCAGCTGTTAAAAAGTGACCACAATATTGTGTCTTTAGAAGTAAACTTAAAAAAAGCAAATTCATATAAGCATGCTAAAACATAATTTTAAACAGGCCAACTTCATTAAGATAAGGGAAGCTCTCAATGTCATTGACTGGGAAAAACTCTTTCATGGGAAAAACACAGGGGATTGAAAAGGACTATGCGGCCACTCCTGGGATAGGTAACCCTGAGATTCTAGAGACTCTGCTGTGCTGTGTTTACATGGAACCCTATGGGAGTCACCTGATTAAACCTGCCGAATGAAACTACAGAAAGTCAGGGCATTTAACTGACATTTCTCTGCTTTTAGTGTTCTCTGAATAGATTAACCATTGCATCTCTAGGGGGATTTCACTGACATCAAACAGCACTGTTTTTCGCTGGCAGTTCACCAATATTTGGCGAACAGCCAGCATTTTGAATTGCCGAATGGCTCCGAAATTGCACCGTATGGGGAAATTCACACTTTGGTGCAATTTCAGAGCCAATTCGGCTCTCTTTGAATAATCCTGGGGTTTAGGTGGTTTAATTCTCTATAAAGACCTGTTTCCATGGATTTATTTTCTCAGAGCGCAGATGTGATTTCTTCAGCTTAAATGATTCCACTTAAGTACACTTTAGTTAATATTTTTTGATACAATTAGTGATGAGCGATAAAATAAAACCCTTAAAAGGTATTCTCTGAGTTTACACTTTATTCTGCGACTGCTATTACTGTACTTTGGTGTTCAGTGTAATTCCACTTTTGAGTATTTATCAGTGAATCTGTGAAATTGTCAGATTTGTGTGCAGATACGCGCTTCAGATTATTAACAATATGCACCGATGTTAGCATTATATGCTATCTTATTGACAGACAAAGGGCTTTGCACTAAGAAATGTGAATGTACATGCGCAAATAATTAAATAAAAACAATAAGGCCTGTGTCAGACGAACGCAGTGATCACGTCCGTGTTGCCGCACAGTTTAGCGTCCGTTGTAGCATAGAATCATGAGCAATAGAGACCCACACACGAAGTGCGTCCGCACCGAACTGTGCACGTACAACGCATGTGGCAAACGGATGCAAGTTAGGCAAGAACGTAAAACCGCTAACACGGATGTGCAGAGTGCGCCACGTCCGCGTAGCATTGCGTGTGTGTGATGCAGCACATTTGCGACGTCCAGCACCTTGACGCACTAAATGGCTTTTCATATCATGTATCAATTTTTATCATTTTTCATATTAATTTTATTTCCTATAGTTACCTTTTTTCCCAACATCCGTCAAGAAAAATGGACTGTGTGGTGTCAACAGTATCTTCTGTCAGTACTTCCGTCCGTTGTGCACGGACGCACAGTGTGCTCAGAATGCGCTTGTCTGACATTAGCCTAAGTAAAATAATTGTACCTTCATAGTAAGCTGGACCTTCTTATGAAGGATGGCTACCACATATACACATATTTTGCTGTTGTGTACACATATGTATATTTCCATTCCTCTATAACACTGTTACTCTTTTGTTTCTCACCGCTGTCAGTGGCGGTGCTTGGACCCATGCTGAGTCCTTCAGCGCCATATTAGAGAGTGACGCGTAAGGTGAGCACATCAGATGACGTGCTGGTGCCATGTTCCTGCGCGCCAGTCACTGACAGAAAAACAGAGAAGGCAGGAATATAGAAAGCAGTGACAGCACAGAGGAGGAGCAGAAAGGACAGAAAAAAGGCAGGAGCACAGTGAGCAGTGTTTCCAGAGAGAGAAAGTAGAGGCACAGAAAGCAGAGTTTGCAAAGGAAGAAAGAAGGGGCACATCATTTCCAGAGAAAGAAAGAAGGCAAGGGCATAGAGAGCAGAGTTTGCAGATAAAGAAAGAAGGCAGGGGCACAGAGGTCAGTGTTTGCAAAGAAAGAAGGCAGGGGCAAAGAGGTCAGTGATTGCAAAGAAAGAAGGCAGGCAGAGTGAGCAGAGTTTGAAGAGAAAGAAAGAAGGCAGGGGCACAGAGGTCAGTGATTGCAAAGAAAGAAGGCAGGGGCACAAGAGCAGAGTTTGCTTACAGAGAAGAGCAGAGAGAAGTCAAAGGCAGAAAGTAGAAGCTAAGACAGTCAGAAACCGAAGACAAAATAGTCAAATCTGGGCAGTCAATATTTGGTTATAAAATCATGGACCGTCAAAACCTGAGCAAAAAATCCAATCTGAGACAGTCAAAAGCTGAGAAAACCAGTAAGATCAAGGACAGTCAAAAAGTTGAAAATACACAATTGTAACAGTAACGCTGCCACACAGGTAGCGGAGTTGAGATCCTTGAGGGCAAAAGTATCTGCTTGAATAACACAAAAGGTTCATAAACTACAGACTGTAACTTAATAGCCAAGGAGACACAAGGGCTAACTGAATTGCCTCTAAGCTCTGAAGGTTTCGAGACCAACAGATTACCTAGGACACGCTCAGAAACACGATACGTGGAACGACAGTCTGTGAAGTATTCAAGGTGCAGGGCAGTCAGAGATGCAGAAACCAATCGTTCTGGTAAATAGTTAAGATTAGTAGATACCTGGTGACTCTCGGAAGGTACTGGCTTGCATACAAGATTGTTATTGCTAATATGTACAGAGATGCGATTAGAAATAACATTGAACAGAAATAAACAATCGTTTGTTATCGTGGTCTTTGCAAAAACATTAACATGAGTAGTAGCCTGGGTAAAGGGACCCCGGAGGGTAACAAACGATACCCCTAAACGTGATGGGACAGAACCCAAACAGCGAGCGATCAACCCAGCAACCAGAATGGGGTTAAATCACTAAAACACGCAAACAACGTAATATATACGATAGAGAGAGTAGTCAAAGCCAAGCTGCGTCAAATAACAGGAGCAGGAATCTCATGCAAAGCAGTAAAGTCAACAGTAAATTCAAATAGATCCAGGAAGTAGCAGTGCGTGAAGTAAACTCTGCAACAGGGCGATGAGGCAACTCCTCGAGCCCTGTTTTAAAGCCTGCGGCTCCTGGTAACCATACCTGACCCCGCCCCCTCAGATGCTGATCTGCCAGCAGATCCCCCTTCTTGCCCAGACCCCCCAGGGGGCACAGCGGGGGCTGAGGAAGTAACAACAATAAAGTCTGGGCAGTCAAAAGGCTGAGAAAAAGAATTAAAAAAAATCTGGCAAGTGAAAAGCTGAGGAAGAAATAAATATACAATATTAAAATAATAAAATATATATCCTCTCTCATTGGCTTCTTTGTGCCTCACATTTAATGGATGCTATTATACTGCTGAATTCTTGTATTCTCAGCCTACAGGCCTATTGTCAATGGAATACTTATCCCTCCTTGTGTCCTTTTTATTAGGTACCACAGTTATATACTATTGGCTTGTACATGCTCCCTGTCTAATTCTTGCCGTGTACTATGTTGAAAACTTTCAATAAATCACAGAATTTACATTTTATTTTAATTTTTTTTTAAATACAGTATTCGAGGGGGGACGGACTGATAGGCCACAGGTATTTCTATATGCTGTGGCTCCCGAACAAACAGTGAGGATCACTGCTCTATAAGCGCATGTCTGACAAGAGTGATGGGAATTTGTTCAGACAACACATAGCAAACAATGCCTAAGTGACACATTACATTCTAAATATTACGAAGCACATGCAAGAAACGCATAATTAAAAGTATATTGTTTTTCTAAGAGGAGAGGCAGGGGGTGCTTTCAGATTGATGGACTGCGTATGGAGGATGAATGACCCTTGCTTTAAGTGGCACATCTCCTTTGATGGCCTGCCTCACTGGCGAGCTGGTGATTGGACATGAGGTGATATTTTCTATTAAGTGCCAGTTTCAGAAGGAGTGGGCTGCAGCAGTGGCATCACTAGGGTTGACGTCAACTGGTGCGGTAACTCATGGTGTCAACCCCCCCCCCCCCGTTGGTTTAAAACTTTTTTTTATCTACTGTTACTCATAAATCAGAACTCCTATATAACACTGAATGTAACAACGATAGTGGTGACATTAACAGCTGGCAAAATTAAAATTACTCTTAACCTCTTCACTGCTGAGCCATTTCACCCCCGTGTGCAGAGCTCATTTTGACTGTTTTGTGCTCATCGTGTTTAAATGTGTGTTAAATTCAGGTTTTATTATAGGACCCAGACAAATTATTTTTTACCCATTTTATCATCCAAACCTTGGTGGATATATATTCTATAAGGTACTCTTGTTAAAAAATATTGAAATGGAAACCTGTTACTGTATTTTTCTGAGAAAATATGCAATTTTAACCCAAACTGGAAAAAAATGTAAATTATTAGTTTGTGTTCTGGAGGATTGTGTTTTATGAATAATATGACTATGTATAAAATGCTGATCTTGCTCTCGACGGGGAAATGACAAAGTGAGTAATGGCAGTGGTATTGCTCATTTTATATGGGACAAATGGGCAATGCTGAAAACATGAAACAAAAAAATATTAAAAAAATAAAAAATATTTTTGCTTATAGTGAGAAAAAAGAGGTTTGTGAGGATCCTGAAAATGAGCAACGGTACTAGTGGCATGCTCTACGTTGGGGCCCGCTCAGGTCTCACAAGGTTTTAGCTCGATTGTGGCATTTACAGGGACAACTGCTCCGTATGCAAATCAGACTGCTACACACAGAAAGGGTGGCCAGTACTGAATGCCAAGGATGTCATCCCTGCACGAGAGATGCAGCAACCCAAAACAATTGTATGTATTTTTTTACTTTTACATACAACCAGGTCATGTTTGGTGTCATTGGAAAGGCCATGCTCTGGCCTTTCCAATGATACTTTGCTTGAGCTTCTACATCCTATGGTCCAAAGGACCCCTGTATCTCCTCCATAGGGAATTCCCTGCCTGGCCAGGAGCAGGTCCCATTTCTGATGTCATCGTGCCCATGCGTGATGTCAGTGGGTTGGGGGGAGGTTCCAAGGCTAGAAATCAGACCACCATGGGATTCCCCCCGGACCGCAGCCAAGAGTTTAAATTCTAAGTATTCTTGTCTGGTCGTGTCACACCCTAGAGGGTGTCACCCAGTTGCGTTCCACACCCCCTTGTGACACCACTGCTGCTAGGCTTGATTAATCTGAGAATCATCATCTTTATCATCCAGTAAAACTCAATGCACTTGTTATTTTTTACACCTTTTCATCTGAGGTGACTTATTAGACTTCACACTTGTTCGATGACCTTTCAGTAAAACACCCGTTTCACCCGGGAAAATGCAGCTGCATAGAAATTTTTTAGCTCATGAGATTGAGATGTCCTGGACTGCCTTGCATGACTTTCATTTCCCATGTTCTACTTTCCTCCTACCTTAACTTCTCCTGGGGCACACACCGCGGTATATGATGAGAGTATTTCAGACAGCAGCTTGACAGAACCACAACTTTTATAAATTCATGACGATAATTCTAGACAATGTCTTCCTCTGGTTTCCGATGACCCATATTCCTGTTGATTTTTTTATTGACTGCCTACTTACTATCCCCCCTTGGGAAACAATTCTTGCCTAGATTTCTGCTGACCCCTTTACATTGTACACATTCTAGATTAAGGCGTTCATTGGCTTGGAGCTGGAGATTGCATGTGTTATTTACCTGAGAACATAGTTTGAAACCTGTCATCTGGGGGTTGACATCGCTTCAAGATGAGTAAATGAAGGGAGCTATACTTTCAGCATCTAGCTTCTCTTTGAGCGCGGATGACATAGGGCGTTTATCTCTGGGTATGGGATCCATGGGGGGGGGGTGACACTGAAATTGTGGTAAAACACACATTCAACTGGTGAATACACACTATTTTCACTGGAAACTAAGAGGTTATGAACTTTTCTCTTTTGCTAAATACACACTACAACTAATTGTACATGAAACAGGATTATCCATATTTCCTGTGCTAGGCGAGTCATTTGTCGGAACAAGGTGTCTTTCAATTCAACCTTTGCCACATTTATCTGTTCTGCCTTTTTTCCCTCATTATCTCTCCCTTTTCATCCCTGTTTCTCAGTTTTCCTGCATTCTGTTGTTGCCAATTAAATACAGTGTTAAAGGCCTCTATTTCCTGTCTTACAGAGGGATGCAAAGGGACAGCAACTGTTTGACCTCTTGTGTCACCACCTGAATCTGCTGGAGAAAGATTACTTTGGAATCCGTTATGTGGATCCGGAAAAGCAGAGGGTGAGTGAAAAGCCTTGGCGCTGTAATTGCATAACAACCTGTGTCAGCGTTTGCCAGCATGTGACAACCTGTGTCAGTGTGGAGATGTGTGACTATTCATTATGAGCTGCTCTTGTTAGCTGTATGTTATTCTAGGGAGTTTCATTAAAGCTGATGAATGTGTTCCAAACAGACGCACAGGAGATATCAATATGAAGCACTTATTTCAAATTAATTTGCTGTGGATGCCTGGAAGTAACATGAAAGTATAATGGAGTGTCAAATATTAAATTACATTTTTCTGTGTGTACATATATATTTAGATTCTGTCAGGATATACAAAGCACAAAATGCAGAGCACTCCATCCAAACATACAGTCAAAGATTTTAAAAACACCTTAAATTGGCGAGGGTTTGGTTTCAAAATATGATCATTTATTCCATAATTCTGCCACGACTTCAAAGTACCTCACAGGTGGCATGTCCTACCTATGCCAACCTATTTATTTAGGAAATGCCTCCTCCTGGGACTCTCTGCATTACAAGGATTTAAACAGAAGCTGCAATGAAGAACCTGTAAACCATGTGACAGGTTGGGGTGCAAAACCGTCTCACAGGCGCACTGCGCTGCAGGAGAGACCACAGCTAGGCTGCATCGCTGGTAAAACTTAAGCTGATGGCCTCCATGCCTACTGAAAGGGTGGGCGCCGGCCCGCTAAAAGGGGCAGTCACGGCTTGGTTTTCAATGGAACACTGTCCTGCAGCCGTGTCCGGGCAGGCGGCCTTTGAAAGAGTAGCAAAATGCTGCCCCTGACAAAGCGCTGCCTGGAGCGGCTGCTCCACCCCGCTCCATGGACGGGCCGGCCCTGCCCACATGCAGCAAGGAACTCTGGGTAAGACATGCAAATGACGCCTGCAATCTCCCATTTTTTTGCATCCTGGGTCTGCTTTCACACAGAACCCTTCAATCAATGCCATGCCATACTAGATGGCTTTTTTTTTTTTAGGAGAGATCAGGTTTATGCAACTGGTCAAAGCCACTCCTGGACAGCGCTGTTTCGGGTCTATTGGACCCTCTTCAGCAGGAGCTAGGCATGATGACCAGTTGCAGTTTGATGCTTGGCCCATAGGGTAAATCAGTACTTATTTAGGTTGTGGTGGAGGGCAAAAAAATTAGATTAAAAGCCTCCATACTGCAAATAATAAAGTTTATTATTGCAGAGGCCATTTACACATCACTGCAAAACACTGTATATCTCAGATGGGTTCTTAAAAACAACCTTTTCCCCTATATGGCAGCATTGTAGCTTTTGGGCAAGCTTTTTTATACATCCCTACCTCTTGAAACATTCACATTATAGTTCACTAGAGTAAAAAATTCAACAATCCCCATGTTAGTTGTGCAGCATCATAAGGATTGATTACTCCCAGCAAGGGACCATCTTTTTTGTGAGGCCTGAAACCTATGTGATGCTTGACTTTCCCTAATGCCAGCCTTTGGCAGTCTGATAGCTCTTCAGTCATGCAACAAGAAAGCCAGTAGGACATACACAAGTGCTTGAATTACCTGGTACCTGGCATTTAATTTCAAGATTTAAAGATTGACTCTAGCCAAGTAACCACTTGGGTTCATTTAAATGGTCCTGATGACTAGATTATATCCCCCACTTTGTCCCTAACCCAACTATCCCTGTCATTTACACTCTGAAACAATCCAAGCTCACCATCCACAGCCATCATCCTCTCCAGGCACCGCATTTACTCTCTGAAACAATCCAAGCTCACCATCCACAGCCAAGCACTCTGGCTCTGATTGACAGTGTGCATGTTAGTCTCTACCAACGACCAGCACCCAAACTGCTTCCGGAAGCTAGACGGCACAGCAGGAGGAGATGAAAAAGGTGAATTTTTACACTCTATACACAAAAAGTGTAACAACGGAAAAAGGGAAACCGAGGTGGAGGTCAGCAGGGGTTAATAATTAAATCCTCCTGTCTCCTGTTCTGTTTCCCCACTGCTATTTCCTAGAGCAGGGTGTCCACTAACTAAATGAAGAAATAGAAATATAATAAGCAACAGAGACATCCTAATAAATCGGGTTAGACCCTAAATGCAATAGTAGAGAGAAAAAAGTGGTAACAATGTTACCGTAAAAGGTGCTCAGAAAATTTTTGTTTGGTCTATGTGATGTATTATCCAATAATCAACATAGACCACGTATAAACATAAACCACTCAGGCTGGTAAACTAGTATGCTACTTAATGGCTCGCCTGTATCCACATGCACACCTGCAAGAAAGCGGAATAATGACCAGGTTTGTAACACAAGCCGTCAAATACAGGACCTAATAGCAAGAGATCTACAGTAATGGTCACCCTTAGTCTATACCTCGGCAGATCGTGCTGCCTGCTATACACCAAATGAGCCTAAAGCCTGTAATTAATCTCTTTATATGGCTATGATGCTTTAATTGGTTGGGGGACTCATATATACGGTTCTGTGTCTGGCTGTTACCATTATGGAAGGAAGGAACGCCTATGCATACTGGCCTTTGTGATGTGGTTTCCACACTTATAGGCTTTAGGCCCATTTGGTGTATAGTAGCACAAACTGCCGAGGTATAGACTAAGGGTGACCATTACTGTAAATCTCTTGCAATTAGGTCCTGTATTTGACGGCTTGTGTTACAAACCTGGTCATTATTCCGCTTCCTTGCAGGTGTGCATGTGGATACAGGCGAGCCATTAAGTAGCATACTAGTTTACCAGCCTGAGTGGTTTATGTTTATACGTGGTCTATGTTGATTGTTTGGTCTATGTGATGTATTATCCAATTGTCAGGGTCTGCCACAGGGGTGGCAGCGCTGGTACAGTGGGCCTGAGCCCAGTATGCAGGGGTGCAGCTTATCTGACGTAGATGGGTCTGAGGAATGGTTCACAAGCAGGTCCAGACCAGGAGGAATAGTGCAGGATGATGGGAGTAGCTGATGGAGGAAGCAGAAGGCAAGGTGGGAGAACTGGGACTGGTATCTGGATAGGGATCAGGGTATAACCTGGGTTCAGAGCAGGGTGGAGTACCTCTCTCATAGAATGAGCTACAATAATGGAGCGTGGAGCAGAAGGGGTGTGGAACCTTTATTCTGAAAGAGGGGTGTGGTGTTTGTGTTTCAGGTGTTTAACTATTTGAGTACTGATACTCAGCAGAAGGGCAGCACCATTCATGTAGCTGCCACTTGCACGAAATGATGCAGGGATGGATCCTGACAGCTGGCAACTGTGGGCATGACACCAATAAAGATTTTCTGAGCACCTTTTACGGTAACATTGTTACCACTTTTCTCTCTCTGTCCACTAAATAATGCCACTAACGGTAACAATGGCAACAAAGAGAGTGTTGTTCACTATCATCTGAATTTGCTACCGAGTTGCGCCGATTTGTGAATTTCAACGCAGGTACAATTTCGTGGCAATTTGTGTATTCACTAAGGCTAGGGTCAGACGATAGCATTTTGTATGGACTGTGTGTCCGTGCAGTACGGACGCACTTTCTTTTTTAGTATTTAAGTATTTTTATTTCAAAGTCAACAGAGAAACACCAAAAGGTCAAACATCAATAAGTGGCCTCGCAGGGCCAGAAAAGGTCATCCACATAAGTATACAAAAAAAAGAGAGAAAAATTAAAAATAAAACATTACAGAACGGTAATACTTCAGATATTAAAAGAAACAGTAGGCAGTTTACGTATGAAACATAGGAAAGTGGACAGTATATCATCAGGATGGTGGTAAAAAAAAAAAAAAAGGGGGGGTTTGGGGAAAGGCACACACAAGATTGTGACGTCCTGGCTCACTCCCAGGTGTCGAAAAGACAATAGGAGGCCATGGAACAAATGTCACAAGGCCCGGGCCCTCGAGGGCCAAATATGGCAGGCAGAGCCATGGTGTCCGCCACAGTGGCACACCTCGAGTCTACCCGGAAAGTGCCAAAAAAAAAAAAAATAAAGGGGGGGGGAGGAAATGGGGAGGGGTAAGGGAGGGGAGTAACGGCTAACATCCATACGATAATACGAGCCCCAACAAGACTGCATGTTGCCATAAAGTAGTCAGTGTAATAACCAGTAAATACATAAAAATATATAAAGATTAAGGAGCCGCATAAAAAGTCTAACATCCACAGGGAGTCGCATGGGAAGGTGGGGAATAAAAGAAAAAGCAGAGATCAGCAAAAAGAGTCAATGTTCCACAATGGACCCCATGTGGTTGGAGGGCAGGGGGAAACCAGGGAGGGAAACTAAGGGCAAGCGCAGAGACGGCAAAACACTAAGTCAGGGCCATAAGGAAGGCCAAACCTCTGCATCAACATCAACCCGGATCATCCAAGGCGGGAGGCGGGTAGAATCCAAGCGGAGCCAACAAAGGCCATGCTTCATCTGGTGTGGAGGTCACCTGCACAACCCCATTAATTGTCATGCAAAGTGTACCAACAGCCCCCCATCTGTAGCGAACCCCCTCAGCTCTCAGACGAGTGGTCACCTCTTTAAAACGTCGCCGAGCCATCAACGTTGCAAAAGGTAGGTCAGCGAAGAGGGACAATGTCAGTGTCTCGTAAAGAAGGGGCGAACGAGCAGCCGGGACCGCCATAAGCCGAAGCCGTACAGCAACATCTCTCGCCACCGCCAAGACGTCCCGGGAGGCTGCAGTCGGGGCCATCGGGGATTTTCTGAGTCGCAGCACCGAGTTAAAAACCCCAATCCAATCGGCTCTAGTCGGAGCAGGTGAGCCGCGAGTCGATTCACCAGCTCTAAGACCGCCTGGTTCGACAGCGTATCAGGGATCCCTCTGATCCTAACATTCCGCTGGCGGTGACGAGTTTCCAGCCGCTCCACTGATTTCGAGAGGTATTCTACTTGAACCTGTAGGGATTCCACCCGTGACTGCAATTGACCGTGGGCCACCTCCACCTCAGCTGTACGGTCCCAGACCTCAGCCACCTGAGTCCAGACCCCGGTCATCTCCGACTTCACTCCAGCAATATCAGTGCGCCACGTCGCTTTCAGGTCTGCCAGCATAGCACGTAAATCACCCTTGGTAGGGAGCAGGTGATCATCCTGTGCCTCGCCACCATTCGCTAGCACTGCGGGGGGCAATACAGTTGTGCCGACCACCAAGCCTGCAGTCCCTGTACCGCCCGGCCTCGTCTCCGTGGCCCTGCCAGCCCCAGACGGGGAGGGTATCTCTTCGGTCTGAGGTCCCCCTTTCACCCCCCGGTTGCTCTGTACTCGAGGTGTGGGAGCTTCCACCCCCTCTCGGTTGCGCCTCATCTCCTCTCCCAGGGATTCCCTGATGTCACGCTGGCGACTGTCCGCAGATGGCTGGGTCTTCAGCTGCGGCTTTTTCCCCATTTGACTGGTCCGCACTGTATGGGCAAACGTCCCAGCCAGATCAAGCTCTCTCGCGGGGCGCAGGACGAATCTGCACCGAGGCTTCTCACCTCCTAGGCCTCAAAATGGCCGCCGGGCCGCGTGTAGTCTCCGAAAAATCTGTCTATGGAAGGCAGTAATCTCCACGGATCCCCCGGGGTCAGGCGCACCCTACCTTCAGTAACATAGGTGCGGCAGGGAGAAAGTCAGAAAAGTCCCCAGGAGGGCAGTAAAGTCAGCTAATGGAGACTCGATAGTGGAGCTCCATGAAAACACGTCTTCTCTCCTGCACAGCTAAGCTCCGCCCCCCCGGACGCACTTTCGAACTGACAACAAGGTCGTAGCCACACAGTCTGTTTTTATGACTGACGTTATTCTTGACTGAAGTAGATGGGAAATGAAAAAACATTTTGTCGTCAAAAATGCTGGATGTATAAATGCAGTCCATCTGACCACGTTCCATCACTCACACACAAAGCTATGCAGACGTTGCGGATGTTGCGCACTCCGCACGTCCGTCCTAGCAGTTCGACGTTCTTGCTAACCTGCGTCCGTTTTCCACGTCCATAGTGCGTTCGCACTTCCGTGCGGACGTACTTCGTGTGTGGGCCTTCATTGGTCATAATTATCTGCTACCACGGACGTTCTAAAGTGCGGCTACACGGACGTTAACACTGCGTTCGTCTGACCCCAGCCTTAGCTGTCAATTTGCCAAATACAGGCGAATTTTCAGTGAAATACAGTGCATTACGCTGCAGTTTGCCACAATTCAGCAGCACCGAAATTGTCGCATAAAGAACGAATGATTTGTCTACTCACAGAAAGCCAAATTGCACCAAAATTGAGGCGATATGACCAGATTTAGAGGTTTCAATTCGACAGATTTAAACAGGCGAAACTAATAGGTTTTAATGTAATCAATGTAATATCATTTTAGTATTTTTTTTTAAAGACCTTTTATTATTTTTCTTTTTTGAAAGACCTTTTTGTAGTTTTTAAAAGACACTTTTATTAATTTAAACTCCAATTAGAAGAAGAGAATTCTTTTCTTTTCCACTTCGGTGGAATTTGCCAAGGCAATTTCCGCACAATTTGGTACTTATTGGCGCTTTTCACGTTCGGTGACTTTTCATTCTGTTCAATTCGGCATTCCTATTTCGGCGACTCTGCGGTGCATTCAGCAAGCACCACAGGGCCATCGTAGTGCAGAGAAAGGCCACCGCAAACCAGACGAACACTCACCGCAAAACCCGGCGAACGCACACTGAAACCCGCAAAAACATATGGATTAAGCCTGCCAAACACGCTGGAGAAAGACTAGCCACCGATCACAGCGCAGAGCAGCCGCTGGAAAAACCGACACCTCAGACGAATGAGGTGAAAGAAAAAAAACAGTACGTTTGAATGTTTGAAAAGTGAAACGCTGTTTGCAACAAAACTACTGAACGAAAATGTCTGAAATTTACATATAAGATCCAATGAATGATAATAAAAAGGGCTGTTACAGAAAAAATAAAAAACGATTAAAAAAAACCGGGAACACTTTTTTGCCAAAAAAATCCCAAAAATGCCTAACAGATCCTAAAAAAATCTATAAAGAGACTTTTTACTGCAGAATATAATATTAAACTGTTTATTAGATATTGCATTAAAACGGGAATATTTTTAACATTGAAGCCTATGGGATTCGCCTGAATAAATCTGTTGAATGAAACCATCGAACAGCAGGGCAATTCGGCAACTTTTCCCTGCTGTTTGGTGTTCTCTGAATAGACAAAGCATTGCTTCTCTATAGGGATCTCACTGCCCTCGAACAGTCAACGAACAGGCACCGTATGTGCAGGCAATTTGCAAAGATTTGGCGAACTGCCTGCTCTCTGAATAGCCGAATGGCCAGGAAAGGTAACCGTACGCTGAATTTCACTGTTCGGTTACCTTTCGGCCACAATTCGGATCTCTTTGAATAACCCTGATAATGTTTTATGTTGCCGTTTCATTTTTTCTTATTATTATATGTCAGTTTATAATATAAATGAAGTAACTTTCTGAAACTTTAACATAATCTTCCTGCATTAATCCATATCATACTTTACTTAGCGGTGCATTTTAATGTACGGAAAAAATATAAACTCAGTTTTGTGCACTAGTTCACTGAGGATATATAGCTCTTTATAATGATTGGTTTGTAAAATGACTTACAGGGTTATTCAGAGAGCGGTGAAAAGCAGGAGAATGACTGGAGAAGTGAAAATTCTAGGTCAAAATAGCCAAACCAGAAAACTTCTCCCATTTATCTCACTTTCCAAATCGGCTATTTTGACCTAGAATTTTCCATTCTTCAGTCATTCTCCTGCTTTTCACCACTCTCTGAATAACCCTGTATGTCCTGGACACGTTTACTGGGTAATTTAAAATAATGGTACCTAGCAGAAGCGTTCCTTAAATAGAAGATTGATTTCATTTATGGCAATATATTATGCACATGTGTTTGGTAGTAAGTTACTTTATTGGGCGGCATCTCCACAGCAAGTATCTGGAATTTAAGGAAACAATGTTCCTCTGTTTATAAATAGTGTTGGGAGTGGTTTTCTGGAACAGTATGCCTTTGTCATAAGTAAGATGAAAATGATCTTAATACACGCTGAATGTCAAGTGAGGTTTTTTTAACTTTTTAAGTTTTATGGGCTAGTTAAGAAAGTCCGTATCAAGGCTGTCAAACTCACCCCTCCCCCTTCCAGATCTTGATACTTACAATCCCCAGAATTCTTTCAATGCATTATATGGCCAGGGAATCATGGGAGTTATAGTCCAGAAACATCTAGGGGGGGGGGGCAGAGTTTGACAGCCATGGACTACATTTTTATAAAATGTGTCTTAATTTAAAGTGTGTATATTTATATACCTAATATAGATTTATAAATGCAGATTCTGCAATTTTCATAAGGGAGGTTTCTGAGAGCAATGAATACAACGTGCTAAATTCAAAGCTCGCCAGTTTAATGGGAAACTCTATGCACCATGATCACTCAGTGTAAATTGAGTGGTTATAGTGCTCTGACCGTCCTAAGCCCTCTCCTCCCTTGGAGGGGGTGTTCTCAGATAGCTGATTCAGCCCTATGATTTCACGGCTTCGTCCCACCCAGAACACGAGATCCTCGAGCACTGAGTTCTAATTCCTAGCAATCAGCATCCTTGGGAAGCAGCCCCATCCAATAGCTGACAATGCTGTCATCATTGAAAGCGATTGGGTTGGCGGCCTCCCCACAGTCACATGACATGCTACAGCTTACAGAAAATGGTAGCATGCAATTTACAAGGAGAGAAGATTGAGCCTAGATCTGGAGAGCAGGTGAGTCTTAAGTTTAACTCAATAGTTATAACGCAGGGCGGTGTGTGCAGAAGGTTTCATGGGGGTTTTATGTTCAACCCCCCCCCCCATTATAACTGTAGAGCTTTAGATATTTTTTTTAAATTATGTTAATTTAGGAGTCAATGTTGGGGATTTAGTTTGAAAAAATATTATCGGAAATTGCATAATCCTCCCACAACATCAGTGTACAGCATCACAACAGCTCCTATCCTTCATATCATAATGACTGCTCTTACGATGTGGACCCACTTACGTGGAGCTGTCATTAGGTTAGGAAGGATAGGAGCTGCCACATTGACAAAGTGTCAGGGTTACATTGACAAAGTGTCAGGTTTACGCAATGTACAGTATGTATTTTGTAGCCAAGTCCCCATTATTTATTCCTAAATTAGATGTTAAAATCTTTTTAGCTATATTAAAGTGGAGCACTCTGGATTTTTTTAAATATTGTACTCCTTACTAGTAACAGAAACTCCCTTTTGAAAAATATTGTAAAGCACACATGGTTTCCCCTCTTTATGCGTGTGATCTTGTGCATATGGGACAATATTAGGAATGGTTTTTAGAGCATTGGTGTAACAGCGGATGTCAGTAACACCTTCTTGCATTTTGTTTTAATGTGTGTGTTGGTACAGTGTATTCTGTACAACACAATGAACATGTATTAATCTTGCCTTCATCTATTTTCCTTTGCAGCATTGGCTGGAATTTTCAAAGGGAATCGTCAAACAGATGAGAGGTATGTGAGCCATCGTCCACCTTTGTCAGTAGGATTTGATAAGGGGGATTCTGAGTCTTTTCAAGGTCTGTATGTGATAGTATATTTGTGAGCGTACTGTATGTGTGTTCTGAAATGTGCACATATTTCACAATAAGCAGATCCTTCAGAATCTATTCATCTCATGCACTTGCTATTGGGAATGGGGTTAGAACCATAAATGCTGTCAGGGCCTCTCCAGGTAAGAGGGCCCTGGATGGAAGCCCACAAATGGCTGAATCCAAGCTCAGACTGATTTTTGTTCCTTCAGTGGCTGCCTGTCGATGTGTGATTTAAATCCCCATCATCCCCACTGCTTTGCTGACTGCTAGTGGACATCAAAATCTGAATTGGGGTCAAATTTGAACCCTCGATTAATGGGGATCTAGGATCCTTTTCATCTTTTTTTGTAGCCATTGCCATTAGGGCGCATTACTTGCATTTGGCGGTCAACTGGGATGGGACTCCTGTCAATAACAAAAACTGCAGGAGGAGACAGAAGAATAGGTACAATATTCATATTCCAGATTTCAAGATTCTGGAGATTATGTATTATTATTCTTTATTTATAAAGCGCCAGCATATTCCGCAGCGCTGTACAATAGGCACAGTATAGACAGGGTTACAATACATTGAACAACATTTGACAAACAGTACAGGAGGAGATGAGGCCCTATTCCCGTAGGAACTCACAATCTGGGAAGGTTGGGGTTGGAAACAGGAGGAGAGGACTGTAAGGTGAGAGTGATTGATGGTTGCGTCAGTGAGTTGGGTGGTAGGCTTCCCTAAATAGGAATGTTTTAAGGGAGCGTTTGAAGGAAGAGAAGTTAGGGGAAAGTCTGACAGTACGAGGGAGAGCGTTCCAGAGAGTGGGGGCTGCGCATGAGAAATCCTGCAGTCTATCATGGGAAGAGGTGATGCGGGGAGAAGCTAGGCGCAGGTCACTGTTTGACCTTAGGGAGCGGGCTGGGGTGTATTTGGTGATTAGTGAGGACAGGTAGTGGGGAGCCGAGTTAGCGGCTTGTGTTTCATAACGCCCCATTAAGTCCCATGTGTTTATTGCATTGAATTATTCAAAGCAGTCAACTGATTATTCTAACATGCAATAGCTTGGACTCTGGTCAATTCAATGAATGTACCCACTGGTATAATGAATGCACTGAACTTCCGTTTTTTCTCATTTGTTCGTCAACAGCCCGCCCCCCTTTTATTCTGTGCTTTCGTGTAAAGTTTTATCCTCCAGACCCAGCTGCCCTCAAAGAAGAAATAACCAGGTGAGGTATATGATGTTACGTCATATAGTTTGTATCATAATAAGTTGCTTTTCACACTAGAATAACTAATCCTCTGAACGTAAAATGGATCGGGGAAATCATTAGAGAGACACATGATGTAGGACACATAATAGTGCCATTAAACATTATTACTACTTTTTTTTCTAGTTTTCTATCTATTTTATACCACAGAAGAGTAAATACTGAGTGCTTTAGAGGGGAAGGGTCCATTTTGGTACTATCAATCATCATGATCTGATTGTAACCCACTCACTGATATTTACTATCACAGTTTGTCATTGTATACTATTTTTTTAACATGGTAAATAGCATCACTCATGGACAACAGAGCTAATATTTCTGGCTTATTGGTTTAAATAAAAAAACTGTATGTGTTAAGCTTTTTAACCTACCGCTTCCAAAAGCAGGGGTCACCAGTTCACCTCACATAATTCACATTCAAAATAAAACATGCAATGGTCAAATTGTGTGCAAATACAACAGATCGTCCCTTGTGCATATCCAGAGTATCTTTGAATAAAAAAATGGAATATAGAGGAATATAGTGTAGTTTTAGATTATTATAATATATCATGAAAAATTTATAAACTCCAAAAAACAAACTCACAAACAACAAGCACAAAAAATTGTACATAAAACCTCTCAATTGTGCACATTCACCAGTCATGAGTCCGCCAAATGTAGAAGATGGCCGGTCCTGTGTGATCCAAGGTGACCTCCACTGGTATAAAGAGTTCCACAAGTATCCAGCTCAATGCTGTAATGTAAAGGTTTCGTGCTGCTGTGTTAATTAACTTTTCTACCAATATGGACTATTTGAGAAAGATTTCTTCATTTAGATTCATGCTCCTGAGGAAGTGGGAAGAATCCCACAAAACGGTTTGGAATATTTTCATATGTATATTCTATCCAATCATATGCCAGTGTTCAAATTGTTAGTTGGCAGTTGCTTCTCTGTGGGCAATGGTCATTCAGCAGCTTGCTGTATTATAATAAAACCAAGTTCAGTTGTGCATTTGAGCATTATTGGTACAAACATCTCAGCAGCACGAAACCTTTACATTACAGCGTTGAGCTGAATACTTGTGCAACTCTTTAGGCCAGTGGAGGTCACCTCGGATCGCACAGGACCGGCCATCTTCTACCTTTGACGGACTTATGACTGGGGAATGTGTACAATCAGGAGGTGGTTTTATATCTCAAAGGACTCTGGATATGTAAAAGGGTCGATCTGTTGTATTTGCACACAATTTGCGCCATTGCATGTTTTGTTTTATATGTGAATCATTGGTTTAAATGACTTGGGGCTACATTAAAAATTGTGTATAAAATATTATTTGTGCTCGAGCCAGAAATGAACATTGTAAATGTTATAATACAATCTAGAAGCATTGATTTTAATTTTATGTCCAGACATAAACCATTTAATATTCATGTTATTGTTATTAAAGTCCAGACAATCTTTACTATGCAGAATGTATCTTAATACAGGTATTTAGTTTTCCTGCAAGTGAAGAGGGATTTGTACCATGGACGTCTTCTCTGTAAGACCTCAGATGCTGCCCTTCTCGCAGCCTATATATTACAGGGTAGGTGTTCTTCGTGGTAATGGTGGGAGGTTTGTGGCTCACAACATATTTTTTAAGGAAATAAAGAAAATAAAAGTTGTATCGTTGTAATCAATCAGGAATTCAAATTCTTACTCTCAGGGCATATGATGACGCTTGTTGTATGATATGTTTCCACCTCAGTCTTGTCTTTATTTTCATCTTGACACTCCTCCACACCATCACCACCATCTCTGCATTTTATCAGTTTGCCTTTTCATATGAAATGCTGGTTGTCACCATGGTGCATATTTGCATTTCCAGGACCATTACCTCTATTTCTTTTTCTGTTTTTAGTAATCTATCATAGTGACAATTAGTAAACTGACATCTGCATGCTTTGCACATACATTCAAAATAGCACGTTATGAATGCTGTATAAGATGCTAATGTATTTTAATCACCATTCCTAAGAATGTCGAGAAGGGTGTTAGACACGCCTGGTGGGGCAGGGTGGTGGTCTTGGTTGTTGGCAGATTTAGGGGCAGAATTAGGATTGTATTGCTAGTGGGGCTCAAGGATGCTGATTTCATGGGAATGTGAGGTGAAACTCTTATCATTCTAGCCTGGTGATGCTATAGTTTCACAAGGCATTTTTACATTGTAAAGGATAATTTGTTATACCATACCTACCATAATTTTCCTGTCAACTATCCTCTCAGGGCACTGTAATAGGTTGAACTTGTCCTGAACCTGACTTAACCCGTGATAATCTTGGAAGTTAGCCATAAAGAAAAACTTGCCTGACCTCAAAGAACAGGAAAAAAAAGCGAATTTGGGGGAGGGAATCCTTTATAATCAATTAATTAACACCTTCACTACCGTAACTCCTGCGTATGGAAATTACAGTAACACCTTGTATCTGTACTGTACAGGGATTTTCATCATTTATGACCCCAGTAGTGAGAGACCCTAGAGCTCTGCCTGTATTCTGCCCACTGCCTAGTTCAGGGCTGTCAAACTCAGGCCCCCCCCCCTAATGTTGAGGCCTACAATTTATAGAATTTTTCCAGTGTAATAGATGGCCAAGGAATCATATAAGTTGAAGTTCAGGAACATCTGGGGCCAGAGTTTAACAGTCCTGGCCTAACTGTTGTAATGTAGCATTAAAGTTTGTTGAGCTTCTTGTTGGGCCCCAGTGAGGTTGGGGCACAGCTCCTTGCGTCTTCTTTACAGTAATCTCACACAGAATTTCATTTCTCCACAAGTGGGCACACTAATCTTGTATTAAAAAGGTGTGCGAATGGAGTATTGTATGCCAATTTCTTTAAATTGTATTACACAGTAAAATTGAGTATTCAAGCTTTTGGTGGTGAAAGCCGGGACGGTGCTTGCTATAAGGCAGCATAATCAGCTAACTTACAATGCAAGCGTGAGGGTGCAAAAAAATCAGAATCCCTAAGTCATAGCCCATCGGGATCTGGATCTCTGCCCTGTACACTCTCTCTGCGAGCAAACAATACCTGGATAGCCTTCACAGTAGCCAATCATCTGGCTGTAGCAAGGGTTAAGTATCATGTCATTTGACCATAAGAAACAAACTCATAAGTGATTCTGCCATGATTAACCAGGAAATTAGTGTTAATAAATGTCAACATATTGATTTTTTTATTGACACTGATCTACCTTTCCCAACCATCCTCAATTGACTGAAGATAACCGGAAATGGTATTGATTACGTATATGCAGACGTGAAGTTGTTCCTATAACCATACCTTATAGTCCTTAATCTGACTTTGTCCATCGTCCATTTTATTTTTAATTTCATTCTTCGCTGTCTATTATGGTTCCTCCTCATGGGCTCGCCATTACATTCCATTTCACATTGTTTTATCTTATGGTCCTTTTCCTGCCCCTCATAGTTGGTCTCTCCCACAGCTGAGATTGGGGATTATGATCCTGGCAAACACCCTGAGGGCTACAGCTCCAAGTTCCAATTCCTCCCAAAGCACTCCGAGAAGCTGGAACGCCGAATTGCTGAGATTCACCGGAATGAGCTCAGGTGATGAGGGGTTTTGGGCATACCACTGCACTTGGCCTCACTTACAGTAATTACCTGCAAGAATGTAAAAATGAAATATATTGTTTATAAAGCGTGTCAAGATAATACAAAAAAAGTGTGCATAACAATAGATGAATGTAAATTGTGTGGACACGACACACACCAAACAATGCAAATAAAAAATAATTTTATACTCTTTAACATTACATGTAAGTAATATAGGGAGTGGAATATTCCATGCAAAATACATAATGGATGTAGATATTAATTAGGTCACAAGCACAGAATAATGAGAAATGTGCATTAGGCCACATGAAAAAAAGTCAGATTGCTAAAAATGGTTTCTGTGTCACTTAGCTGATTATAAAGAATAGAAACAAAAAGACAAACAGTGGGAGAAATAGAGTAGGAGGAAAGAAATTGAATGTAGGTTGGCATCCCATGGAGATGCTACCATTAGTGGGCAGAGGAGACTGTAGTTTTGGGAAGACCTTAGGTGAAGCTTAGGTATGAGGCTCTACTTAAACAGCGGGTCACAGACAAGGTTATTCCCATAAATATAGATGACATCATACCCCAATCTGGGCCATTTATTTAGAAGAAAATATTTCATTTGCCCCAAGTAATTTTTAACAACATTTAATTTAGTGTGAAGACTCATTGCTGATATTGTTGACCAATGACCTTGTAGCTGCTAAAGCTAAAGGGTGCTACTCCCTGCTGATCCTTCTTGACCTCTCTGCCGCCTTTGATACAGTTGACCACTCACTTCTCCTTCAAACTTAGTGATATAGGCCTTCAAGGTACTGTTCTTTCATGGTTCTCTTCCTACCTGTCCCAACGATTGTTTAGTGTCTCATTTTCTGGAAGTGCCTCCTCCTGGCAGCCTGTCTCTGTTGGGGTGCCTCAAGGTTCAGTACTGGGCACTCTTCTTTTTTCTATCTACATTACCTCTCTAGGCAAATTAATCAGCTGCTTTGGATGCCAGTACTGTAAGGAGCTGGTTCCGGGGTGGTAGACTTGAGCCAATGTGCAATGATCTTTGCTGAGAGTTTTGTTGATGTATAAACAAAAGAGGGTTTATTTAAGAATTCATAGAACATAAAAATCAATAGATGAATATAGAAGGGAAGGGAACACACTGAATAAACAATAAATAACTTTAACTGAAGGCAAGATAAGACGATACTAAACTATACTAAACTAAACTACGACAAAAGAGAAATACAGTATATGGAGGCAGAGTGTTTTTGCAGGCAGAGGTTCCTGGGTCTGTAAAGGGTCTTGGCAATGCAGAGCAACGGGCTCTGGGGTTTCTGCAGGATACAGGGTAGCGGATTCTGCGGGAGGATACCGGGCAGCGGATTCTGCGGGATGCAGGGCAGGCAGGTTCTGAGACTTCTGTGGAATACAAGGCAGCGGATTCTGCGGGATGCAGGTTCTAAGACTTCTGTGGAATACAAGACAGCGGATTCTGCGGGATGCTGGGCAGGCAGGTTCTGAGACTTCTGTAGGATACAGGCACAGAGGAAGGGAATGCTGGTGGAAACAGAACAGTTAGGGTCTAGATGGATAGAGTAACAAGAGGCAGCTCCCTGTCAGCTTGGCATGCACCAAGACAATGCAGAAGCATTGTGTCTTGGGAGTGGTTCCTTTTTGTAGAGAGGGGAATCAGGATGTCTTAGTCAGCACCTGGTTGCTGGATCAGCCTGGTTGTAGAGGAATTACCAGTCTCCTTACAGGAAACTGGCTTGCTTTTAGGTTTCCTGCGGCGCTGGCGTCCAGGTTCCTGACAGAGCCCCCCAACAAGGGACGCGCTCCGAGCGGACAAGATAGTTTTGGGTGTCTCAGTATCTTCACCATCTGTATGGACAGTTATGGCCTCAGGAATGTCCATAGGGACTCTTAGGAATGGTTCAGGCGCATCTTCTAGAGTTGAAGTCATATGGGTAGTGATCTCGGAAGGGTCTTTAGTATCTGAGGAGAGGGGAGATGTTAGTATTGTATCCAGGAGTTTCCTCGGCTTGATCTTCTTAGTGTTGAAAATAGGGGTCTCCACCTTAGCCATCCCATGGTATCCTATGGGGACAACTGGTTCGTTCGGTTCTGTAACTGGATCCTGTTTAGGTGTAAGGAGCTGGTTCCAGGGAGGTAGAATTGAGCCCTGTGTGCAATGATGCTTGCTGAGAAACGTAGACGTATAAATGAAAAGAGGGTTTATTAGGAAATCATGGAACATAAAGGGCAACAGATGAATATAGAAGGGATCACAGTGAATAAACAATAATAAACTTTAACTGAAGGCAAGATAGGACAATACTAAACTATACTAGACTATACTAAACTAAACTATAACAAGGGAGAAATATATGGAGGCAGGATACTGGGCAGTGGATTCTGCGGGATGCAGGGCAGACAGGTTCTGAGGCTTTCTGTGGAATACCAGGCAGCGGATTCTGCGGGATGCAGGGCAGGCAGGTGCTGAGGCTTTCTGTGGAATACCAGGCAGCGGATTCTGCGGGATGCAGGGCAGGCGGGTTCTGAGGCTTTCTGTGGAATACCAGGCAGCGGATTCTATACTGGGCAGCGGATTCTGGGAATGCGGGCGGCGACGACTGGAGCTGCGATGTGGGGACCTGGAGAGTCTGCGATGTGCAGGGCAGCGACGCTTGGAGAATCTGCGATGTGCAGGGCAGCGATGCTTGGAGGGTCTGCGACGTGCAGGGCAGCGATGCTTGGAGGGTCTGCGACGTGCAGGGCAGCGATGCTTGGAGGGTCTGCGACGTGCAGGGCAGCGATGCTTGGAGGGTCTGCGACGTGCAGGGCAGCGATGCTTGGAGAATCTGCGAGATGCAGGGCAGGCAAGTTCTGGGAGTCCTGTAGACCACAGGCACAGAGAAAGGGAATGCTGGTGGAAACAAATAGTAAGGAAATGGATGGATGGAGTAACAGGAGGCAGCTCCCTGTCAGCTTGGTGTGCACCAAGATAATGCAGAAGCATTGTGCCTTGGGAGTGGTTCCTTTTTGTAGAGGGGGAATAAGGATGCATTAGCCAGCACCTGGTGCTGGATCAGCCTGGTTTAGAAGGATTACCAGTCTCCCCACAAGGAACTGGCTTGCCTCTAGTTTTCCTGCGGCGCTGGCGTCTCGGGGCATTACATACGCCCCCCTCTAAGGGCACCCTCTGGGTGACCAAGATGGTGTCAGGTGTGTCGGGATCAGCGTCGGTGGCCATAGAGTCAGAAAGGTCTTCTGGTTCTGAGGAGATGGGGGATGTTAGAATTGCACCCAGGAGTAGGGGTTTCCCCGGCTTGATCTTCTTAGTGTTGAAGATAGGAGTCTCCACCTTAGCCATCCCATGGTATCCTATGGGGACAACTGGTTCGTTCGGTTCTGTAACAGGATCCTGTTTAGAAGCAGAGGTATTAAGAAGTGGGGGCAACATATAGTCACGAATGCTCTGTAACCGGTTTTGCAAAGATTCTATGATTAACTGTTGACCCTGTGACCGGTTTTGCAAAGATTCTATGATTAACTGTTGACCCTGTGACCGGTTTTGCAAAGATTCTATGATTAACTGTTGACCCTGTGACCGGTTTTACAAAGATTCTATGATTAACTGTTGACCGCTCATAGTCTGAGCCACCTTAGTAACTTGTTCGGCAAGTATCGCCATGGAGGATATGACACCAGGTATGGCATCAGTCATAGCACGGGCCGAAGTCTCTTCAGTGGGTCCCATGGTAACAGGAGGTCCCATGGTAGCACTTGGCCTTGTCTCTGTATTACACAACTCAGCTGGTAAGTCCACGGTAGCGGGTGTATCGTTCGGCACTTTGCCATCAGCCGGTGGTGCCTCCAGAGCAGAGACGTGAGCTGATGACACTTCAGTGACAGGCACATTGACGGATGGCACCTCAGCAACTGGTACTCTAGCAGCAGGCACTTTGGCGTAACCAGGAACTTCGTCAGCGGCGATGTGGCAGCGAACACTTCAGCAGGAACTAAAGTATCGGCAACAGGCTCTTTGGCTTGAAATGACGCCCTGGCAGCGGGCACTGCTATCTTGGCAAGTGTCTTCAGTTGAAGTCGTTCTGTAGATGGAGAACCAGCACCTCTCGGCTTAACCTCTGGAATGTGCATAGAGGGAACCGGGTCGTGGGTACCAGAATCTGTAGCGTGAGGACCTTGATAGAAATGGTTAGTCATAGTTGCCAACGCTGTACCATAGATAGGTGGGGAAGGTGTATATGCTCTGTCAGTGAACTCGTCAGATAGGGAGCGGTCGGAAGGTACAAAATCCTCTTTTGGATCTCTGTGGGGAATAGTTGTGGTGGTTCCAAGGAGGCCATTACGCCGTCCAGGACTACCATTAGAATGTCGTGTGACTTGCAGCGGCATGTCCATGGAGTCTTCAGAGTCCCAGCCTTCTGAACCAGTGTCATAAGCAGGATGTATAGATGGAGGTGATTCTTTACCATGGTGGCTGAAGGTGAGGGGAGTTGTACTAGTAGCCATAATCACGTTCTTGGGTTGACAATTTTTGTTCCTGGCCTCTAAGGCCTTTTCAAACCTGATTAAGTCTTTCTTACGGACCACGGTACCGTTTGAGGAGAGGGCACAGTCTGGGGGTACAGGTCTTGATAATAAACTGACCTGATATGGAACGGTTGTTGGGTTCCAGGGTTGCTGGCTGTGCGTGAGGGTGCTGTTACAATACACAGGTTCAGTCTCCATAAGTGAATCACATGTCCTGGAGTCTGAGAGTTCATATTCCATGGGTTCATAGGGTACAGGCGTTGACATCTGTGATCTGGTGGATCTTGACGGAGATGCAGGTAGAGACAGAGGAGACGGCATAGGGGTAGAAGGTTCTCTATACATGGAATCAGGGACATTTGCAGGTTTATGAAATGGGGTGGATTTCTTAGGACCGGGTTTGGCTGCAGGAGTAGCTTTAGACCTAGATGCCGGGGTCCTCTTAGATGGTCTTGAGGGGCAGAGTGGGAGATAATGACCTGGTGCCCCACAATAGATACAGAGGTTGGCATTCAGTCTCCTGGCACGTTCTGCTGGAGATAAAGGACCATGGGTTACCTTGTTAGCAGGAGTGTTGTCTTTTGTGGAAGGATTCCATAGTCTATGAAGCTGCAGATTTAGGAGTTGAATCAGGTGGGTCAGGAACTCCTGAAGAGCTTTCTGGATTAACCCTGTGATGGTTTGAATCATTGCGGGCTCAATTGGTGTAGGCTTCTGCATTCTGTAAGGAGCTGGTTCCAGGGAGGTAGAATTGAGCCCTGTGTGCAATGATGCTTGCTGAGAAACGTAGACGTATAAATGAAAAGAGGGTTTATTAGGAAATCATGGAACATAAAGGGCAACAGATGAATATAGAAGGGATCACAGTGAATAAACAATAATAAACTTTAACTGAAGGCAAGATAGGACAATACTAAACTATACTAGACTATACTAAACTAAACTATAACAAGGGAGAAATATATGGAGGCAGGATACTGGGCAGTGGATTCTGCGGGATGCAGGGCAGACAGGTTCTGAGGCTTTCTGTGGAATACCAGGCAGCGGATTCTGCGGGATGCAGGGCAGGCAGGTGCTGAGGCTTTCTGTGGAATACCAGGCAGCGGATTCTGCGGGATGCAGGGCAGGCAGGTTCTGAGGCTTTCTGTGGAATACCAGGCAGCGGATTCTGCGGGATGCAGGTTCTGAGGCTGTGGAATACCAGGCAGCGGATTCTGCGGGATGCAGGGCAGGCAGGTTCTGAGGCTTTCTGTGGATTACCAGGCAGCGGATTCTATACTGGGCAGCGGATTCTGTGGAATGCAGGGCGGCGACGACTGGAGGGTCTGTGATGTGCAGGGACCTGGAGAGTCTGCGATGTGCAGGGCAGCGACACCTGGGGAGTCTGCGACGTGCAGGGCAGCGACACTTGGAGGGTCTGCGATGTGCAGGGCAGCGACACTTGGAGGGTCTGCGACGTGCAGGGCAGCGATGCTTGGAGAATCTGCGAGATGCAGGGCAGGCAAGTTCTGGGAGTCCTGTAGACCACAGGCACAGAGAAAGGGAATGCTGGTGGAAACAAATAGTAATGGATGGATGGATGGATGGATGGATGGATGAACAGGAGGCAGCTCCCTGTCAGCTTGGTGTGCACCAAGATAATGCAGAAGCATTGTGCCTTGGGAGTGGTTCCTTTTTGTAGAGGGGGAATAAGGATGCATTAGCCAGCACCTGGTGCTGGATCAGCCTGGTTTAGAAGGATTACCAGTCTCCCCACAGGGAACTGGCTTGCCTCTAGTTTTCCTGCGGCGCTGGTGTCTCGGGGCATTACATTAGGCAAAGAAGCAGAGGTATTAAGAAGTGGGGTAATATGTAGTCATGAGTATTCTGTAACCGGTTTTGCAAAGATTCTATGATCAACTGTTGTCCGTTCATAGTCTGAGCCACCTTAGTAATTTGTTCGGTAAGTATCGCCATGGCAGATATGATACCAGGTATGGCATCAGTCATAGCACAGGCCGAAGTTTCTTCAGTGGGCCCCATGGTAATAGTCATGACCTTAGCAATTGGCCTTGTCTCGGTATTACCCAACTCAGCTGGTAAGTCCATGGTAGCTGGTGTATTGTTCGGCACTTTGCCATCAGTCGGTGGTACCTCCAGAGCAGAGACGTGAGCTGATGACACTTCAGTGACAGGCACGTTGACTGGTGGCACCTCAACAACTGGTTCTCTAGCAGCAGGCACTTTGGCATAACCAGAAACTTCGTCAGCGGGTGATGTGGCAGCGAACACTTCAGCAGGAACTAAAGTATCGGCAACTGGCTCTTTGGCTTGAAACGAAGCTCTGGCAGCGGACACTGCTATCTTGGCGAGTGTCTTCAGTTGAAGTTGTTCTGTAGATGGAGTCCCAGGACCTCTCGGCTTAACCTCTGGAATGTGCATAGAGGGAACCGGGTCGTGGTTACCGGAATCTGTAGCTTGAGGACCTTGATAGAAATGGTTAGTCATAGTTGCTAATGCTGTACCATAGATAGGTGAGGAAGGTGTGGAGTCTCTGTCAGTGAACTCGTCAGATAGAGAGCGGTCAGAGGGTACAAAATCCTCTTTTGGATCTCTGTGGGGAATAATTGTGGTGGTTCCGAGGAGGCCATTACGTCGTCCAGGACCACCATTAGGATGTCGTGCGACTTGCAGCGGCATGTCCATGGAGTCTTCAGAGTCCCAGACTTCTGAACCAGTGTCATAAGCAGTATGTATAGATGGAGGTGGTTCTTTACCATGGTGGCTGAAGGTGAGGGGAGTTGTACTAGTAGCCATAATCACGTTCTTGAGTTGACAATTTTTGTTCCTGGCCTCCAAGGCCTTTTCAAACACGATTAAGTCTTTCTTACGGACCACAGTTCCATTTGAGGAGAGGGCACAGTCTGGGGGTACAGGCTTTGATAATAAACTGACCTGATATGGAACGGTTGCTGGATTCCAGGATTGCTGGCTGTGCGTGCTGTTACAATATACAGGTTCAGTCTCCATGGGTGGGTCACATATCCTGGGGTCTGAGAGTTCATAGGGTACAGGCGTTGACATCTGTGATCTGGTGGATCTTGCCGGAGATGCAGGTAAAGACAGAGGAGATGGCATAGGGGTAGAAGGTTCTCTATACATGGAATCAGGGAAATTTGCAGGTTTATGAAATGGGGTGGATTTCTTAGGACTAGGTTTGGCTGCAGGAGTAGCTTTAGACTTAGATGCTGGGGTCCTTTTAGGTGGTCTTGAGGGGCAGAGTGGGAGATAATGGCCTGGTGCCCCGCAATAGATACAGAGATTGGCATTCAGTCTCCTGGCACGTTCTGTTGGGGATAAAGGACCATGGGTTA